>CM031241.1:267703437-268303437 GCA_018340775.1 Taxus wallichiana var. yunnanensis
TCTATAAAAGCATTCACTTTGTATATCACCACAACTATTATGGTACAAAATGTGAAAACATTGGACTTTATCTCTTCTTTTGTTCATTACCAATTGTTTCTCATACATGTGATCTTAAAATGTTGTCAAACCCTACAAAATGTTTTGTGAATGCATACTAGCTATTTATCTCAGTCATGCAATTGTGTCAAAATACACATGTAACTTAGAGAATCTTTTCTTTAAAAGGATATAAAATATTGAAATAACAATAATGTGCATTAGGAATATCATGGGCTTCAATTTTTATTATTAGGTATTTTATTAAGACATTTTTTTATTAGTAAAAAAAGAGTGAATTAATTTATAATAGTATATTTATGAAAATTAAATTTGTGAAATTAAATTCTATTTTAAATTGACAATAAAAATTTTGATCGAATTTTTTTCTATGTGATATTTCACACTTTGAAATATCCAAGAAATTTGATAAACAAAAACATTAAAGAATTTTAATTTGAAGGGCAAGATAAAAAAATGAGCCTGTTTTATGATACATCTTTTGGTAGTATAAAGGGATTGGAATATGAATACCTAACAAATTGGAGCTGCAAATCTCTAATTGATGATATTAAAACTATATAAAATTAGTTTTTGAAAGTTATATTGTAAAACTCAATTGAATGGGCTTTATTCATAAATGGTGAATCTTGATAAGTGTGTGTGTGTGTGTGTGTGTGTGTGTGTGTGTGTGTGTGTGTGTGTGTGTGTGTGTGTGTGTGTGTGTGTGTGTGTGTGTGTGTGTGTGTGTGTGCACACACAAGACACGTGCACACACGTGCCACACATGTAGACGTGCACGCATCGCATGCATGCATGCATGTGCATGTGCGTGTGTGTGTGCATGTGCGTGATAGGAAGGATAAAATCAACTATACAAAAACATTATTTTTAGTTGATACAAAAAGGTTCGTCATTTTAATATTCTAAAGTAAAATTCACATCAGAGTGTAGAAATAGGGTACACATGCAAAATTTGGTCATTATTTTTAAATTTTTAATGAAAATGGTGTCAATTTTTTTAATTTATGGTGCAATTAGCATCGGGATCATAATATGATGCTCAAATAGCATAAGATTTAGCTACACTTGACTTCATTTACTTTGAAACAAAAAATGAGACTTTAGATAATCAATCCAACATGTGATTAAAAATATGACGCAAAATGATATTCATGTTTTACATTTTTCAATTATATGTATAAAAATCATCACATATAAAAACTACCATCACTATATTAAAGCCATCACATATGAATTAAATGCAAAGTTAAGCTTGCCACCATTTTAGAAAAATAAAGGATAATATTAACCACTAAAATTGAAATTCGTTAAAAATAATTAACAATAACTGTTTTAGTTTTAGATTTTTCGGTGAAAGGTGTATCTCTATTAAAAACACATAAAGAGTACAATGTTAATCATACAAAAAATGAGTGGCCTAGAATATAACTGTAGAATAAAAAAATCACATCAAGCAACAAGTTGTGCCTTGAGAAAATACAACTAACAAGAAAGGTTGTTAGTAATAACATATCATTAATAGATATATTTTTGAATTAAAAAGGTGCATAAAAATGATGCACTAAAGACAACACATTAAGCATTAGTAGTGAACATGGAATTTGTTGGAGGTAGTAGTTGAGGGCTATATATATACCTTGTTTGAATTTTATCATTAACAACTAAAAAGGCCAACCTAAAGTGATAAAAATGTTTTAGAAAACATAACAAATAATGTGGCTTTTCAAATTTGAGAAAAGGAGGGAAAGGGTTGAAATCACCCAAAGGGGACAATAGCACCTAGGCATTCCTGTCCCTATTGTCCCTAATGGGAGGTAGTGTTCGGGATGCTTGAAGGATAAAATGTGAAATGTCTGTGATGGGTCATCTATTGTCTAATGTACAAAATTAAATGTGTAGTTACTGAGAAAAGTCAAAGAAAAAAGTATAAAAAGATAAAACAATGTAAATAAAAAGAAAAATAAGTGTTGTTAATGTCTATTTTTCTTGCTTAGGAATCATGTGTATAATGACATACTTAGAGGCGTGATGTAAATAGGAAGTGTGTGATTTGGTATCTACAACTATTGGGTCGCTATACTCAAATTAATCACATCTTCCTTTTTCCTTCTTTCCCTATCATAGGTGGCCATCATTCCATTATTATTCGAGTCCTCTCAAGTAAAGAGACAAACCTCGTATTTCGTTGAATTCCAAAAAAATTAGTTTGGGATTTTTTTCATAAAGTTTATGGCTTCACAAGATCTTTCTTAATTAATTGAAATTGCCCATTTTTGAAACCCTCAACTCGTGTTGGCTATTTTTTCCTAGTTACCATGTTATACAACCTGTGATTTCTCTCCTCCGAAGAATTGAATGCCTATCACAAGGTGAGTTTGACTTGTCATTATGTTAGAATTTCGATTACTATCAAAATAAAATAGTGTAAATGCGCATATATTGACATAAATTAGGGAATTTTGACTAGATCAAGGAGATTACGGGTTCAATTCTTATGAGTCAACTTTTAAAACATATTTGCAAGTTGCGCTCATATGAAATTATGGAGTCGAAATAGTGAAAGATCTAATTGCATTGCATCTGACCGCACAACAAAAGAGATTTTTGTTACCTTAAAATGGTTATTCTTCTAAATACTAATATGATTGCTCTTCTTACCATAATATGAATTAAAACATTGATCTCGTTAAGCATAAAGGAGGAAGAGCCCATTTATCATGCACATTTGTAAATTCTAAAACCAAAGACAACAAAACTTGAGTCCTAGATATGTGGCTTGTAAGTCACATAACGTATTATCGTGAAGTGACATTTAAAAAAATGATCACCGATTTATCTTTAATGTATATAAATATTATTACAAAATTTCTAGATAAATATTTTTTTAAATAAATAAAATAAACATAAATATAGAAATTCGATCATTTAATTTATCTTTAATGTATATGAAGCAATTTTACTATTAAAATATAATATTTATTATAAAAAAATATTTATAATTTTTAAATTTGTAGTTTTGTTTTAAAAAAGTGATAATACTTACAATTTTAAAAATTATGAACTATATACAACTTTATTATTATTGTGCTACATGTCACATCTTTATTATTATGAATCCACAACATTATTAAATTAGTTAAAATGGTCATAATATTTTCAATTGACATGTATAACAATGTTTGAATTGTGAATAGATGTCACAATTATAATATTGTGGACGTCTCATAATATTTTCATTTGTGAATTTTATCTTGAATGTCATCTTCCAATCATCTTTAAGACAAAGTAGTTTCTGATTTTACTTGAATTTAGATTGATTTTGGTGAAGTAGTGTGGAGTTTTGGTCTGGTCCAAAATAACATCAATATGGAATAGTGGATATTGATTCCTAACCATTATCTTTGTGAGAACACAATATTCAATACA
Organism: Taxus wallichiana var. yunnanensis; assembly: GCA_018340775.1. NCBI lineage: Eukaryota > Viridiplantae > Streptophyta > Pinopsida > Cupressales > Taxaceae > Taxus > Taxus wallichiana. Next base: position 267,706,927 of record CM031241.1, read on the forward strand.
CGAGCACCTTGTGCCATTTTTCTTTGCCCAAGAACACTCATATTGTGTCAAGGGAAAATGTTTGGCCTAATCTTAACTTAGTCACAAACTCTTGGATTTGGTGTTGTATTTCATCATTATTCTTACTAGATGTATGGTGCAATGAATTGTTTGGAAGGGGGAATACTCGGAGTAAATTGATTTGACGGTTTAACATGGAGTATGTTGGGAGACATTTTCATTTGTTATTTGAATATTTATCTTTATTGATGTAGTTACTCGTTAATATTACCCAAGTTCTTAAAATAAAATGTGAGTAGTACAAACATTTAGATATGAAAAATATACTTACAAACATATATGATATTAAGACGCTAATATAATTGTAGACACTTTGGCCGATTTGGATCACATTCTATAACCTCCCATAATAGAAATGCATGAAAATGTGAAAGCAAATATAACATAGATGTTCAAGGTCGAGACAAAAGCACCATAAATGTGGTGGACATATTCGAATAAGTTTAAGAGTTGAGACAAATGCCTGAAAAACATGACGGAAATATTAAGAGTTTGAGACAATTAATGTTCGGAGACATGCGGGAAAAAACAACAAATGATAAAAACCTAGGATTTTAAAAGTTTCAAATGTTTTATACAATATGAAAGATGGGATGGGAGTCGGTGCAGCATACATTATTGTATATTTGATCTGAGCTAAGAAGAGAGGATGGGAAGATGGCTCTGGATAAGGAAGAGGCAATGGTTTGGGTTGGTGCTTCTGTTGGGGTTGGCAGGGATTTTGTGCATTCTTCAAATGGAGATCATCCCAATTAGTGAACAGCCATTTTTGCCTCTCATAACAGTACAAGCTCATCTCTACAACTATGTTCATGTTCATGCAGCTAATGGTGTTTCTGAGAAGAATAGCACTCAAACTGCAACTAAGAAGAATAGGACAGCCATATGCCTAATTGGTGGAGCTCGGAAGTTTAAATTGACAGGGCCTTCTCTGCTTGAGTATGTCGTGAACATGTACAACAATTCTGATATGTTTCTGCATGCTCCGCTTGACAACGACACCTACAAATTTAGTGTGCTGAAGGAGGCATCATCCGGTCTGGCAGAAGTGCGTATATTCACTCCTCAAAGGATAAATGAAACCACGCTGCAAGCAGAGGTGTTCACATCCAATGGCTCGCCCAATGGATTACAGGTATTCCTGCACTAAACTTGTCCGTGCACTTCCATTTTCAGATTTGTGTTTTATCAGAAGTGTCTATTTATTACATGAGTTTCCAAGGTTGATTGTTCAACTAACCAATAGACTGTTTACCACTTTTAGGGGTGAATTTATCATTGGTTGGTTGACCAGTCAGTCTTACAAACTCATGTGATATTTAAGCTGTTAGAGTCTTCATTAAATCCATTGGTATTATACTCTTACTTTATTTTTTCAATCATTGTATTGAAACATTTCTGATTACAGGCATTTCTGATTTGGGTTTTATCCTTCATCCAAAAGTTTATGCCAGTTCTTAACATTGCTGCAGTATAATCTGTGTTATAAGGCCATGTTGGCATCATTTGTAAAAATGTTTCGTAAACTTACTTTATTTTTTAATCTCATACGTATTTCTAGACAATAATAAGCTCGTAAGTAAGTATTGCTAGACAATGGTAAGCTCATAAGTATTTTAGGTTACCTTTAAATGGTTATTCTTCTCAATGCTAGTGTGATTTCTCTTCCAACTATAATAGGAATTAAAACACTGATCTTTTAAGTAGAAAGGTGGAAGACCCTATATCATACATATGTGTAAATATTAAAATTCAAGACAATAAAATTTGAATCTTAGAAATTTATAGTTTGTAAGTCGGACAATCTATTATTGCAATGTAAGATTTGTTTACAAAAAAAAGAAGAATTTTTTTGATTTTATAGTTAACAAATTAACCATGTAAACATATGTGATGTTTAGACATATTTGACATATCGTGTTCCTTTAAATATATAAAATAAAAATAATATAATTATAAACACTCAAGTTGAATTGGATCATATTATATAACCTACATACAATACAAATACATGAAAATGTGAAAGAAAATATAATAGAGATGTTCAAGGTAGAGACAAAATCATAATAAATATGGTGGACGTATTATGAATAACATAGGAGTTGAGACAAATAACTGATAAACATGGCAAAAATATTAAGAATGGATTAAGAGTTGAGACAAATTCATGGGAGATATAAGAGAGAAAGCAACAAATAGCAAGAAGATAGGATTAGAGTAGAGAAAAACATATGCGAACAATGAGAGGAAAATAAGAAAGGGCAAGAAGGTAGGATTATTAAGAATGGGTGAAGGGTTGAGATGAATGATAAGAATATATGATTATTAGTCCATAAAACTCTCATATTGCATCAAGGCAAAATATTTGGCTTAATCTTAGTTTTTAATCATAAACTCTTGGAGTTAGTGTTGGAATTTGTCATTATTCTTATTACATATATATATGGTGCAATAGATTGTGTAGAAGGGGGAATTATGAATACTTAGACTAAACTGATTTTATGGTTTACCATAAAGTATGTTGGGAAGTATTTTCATTTGTTCTTCAAATACTTCTCTTTATTGAGCTTGCATCATTTATTGTTTGATCTTTGGAGATGACTTTCCAAATATGAAGAAATAATATTAGACGAGGATAACTCATTAATGTGGGTTGGCTTTAAATGTAGCATCTACTTTGACCATTTTTCATGTAAGATGTAGGATTTTAGAGCTCACCATGTTTTTGGGTGGTACACTCAAATTAATCACATTTGCCTTTTTCTCTCTCGCCCTATCATAGGTGGTTGTCATTGCATTATTATTTGAGTTCTCTCAAATACTTGCCCTAATTAAGGGGAAATGTTTGGCCTAATCTTAATTTAATTGCAAGCTCTTGGATTCGGTGTTGGAGTTTATTCTTATTCTTATTATATGTATGGTGCAATGGACTGTTCATAAGGAAGAATAGTCAAACTAAATTGATTTGATTGTTTAGCATGGAGTATGTTGGGAGACATTTTTATTTGTTATTCGAAAACTTCTCTTTATTGATGCATTAACATGTGAATATTACCCATGTTCTTGAGATGAAGTGTGAGTAGCACAAGCATTTGGATGTGAGAAATGTGCTTACAAATATATGTGATATTTAAGCGTGAATATAATATATTTAGTGCTAGACAATGGCAAGCTCATGAGTATTCCTTGCTCTATTTTCCACCAGGGTCTATTACAGTATTTCAACCTGGTTGAAGGATGCTTGACAATGATAAAGTCTTACCAGACCAAACACAACGTAGAATATGACTGGATTGTAAGAACAAGAGTGGATGGCTACTGGAATGGACCCCTTCCTCTCCTGAAACCTACTCAAACAAGTCGTATATTGTGCCAGTGGGTTCTGAATATAAGGGACTTAATGATAGACTTGGAATTGGTGACATGGAAACCAGTGAAGCTGCATTGTCAAGAATCAGTCTCATACCTCTTCTCCATGAGAGTGGCTACAGGAAATTGATTTCAGAGGCTGCTTTCCAGCATCAACTGGATGTGAAAGGTGTAAACTATACGCTCAAAACTTTTCCCTTCTGCATTTTGAGCGAGCATAAGTATATATGGCCTATTCCTAGTTGGGGAGTTCCTGTGGCTTCAATTTCAAGCAAAGAAGATTTAAATGGAGCATATTGCAGGCCTTGTACGCCTGTGTTGAAAGGAACTGGTGCGCTGACTTACATTGAAAAACGATTGCGGAGGCCATGGAGCTGGATTGTGCCTACATCGGGGATAGAGCTCTGCAATGCTCGTGATGAGTGGCAGGAAAATTGGGAACACATATTTGACGAGGCAGCTGGTCCTAAATTCTCCGCTGTTCGACATAAATTCAAGAACTATACTGTAACTGATTGCATCATCGATTTTGAAGCCTTGAAACAGAAGACAACTGATTGGGATGCTCCTCCTCCAGAAACCATTTGCAACATACATTTTCAGCATTCCCAAATAGATTGAAAGCAAGGTTGATACGTTTTTACTCAGAAGTATTTTATATTCGGTTTGTTTAATTATTAATGGATAATATATTTGGAAGTCCATTTTGTCATGATACATGTATTTTTTGGGAACATTCAAGGTTTAATGGAGTGGGGAGTGTTTTGTGGACAGAAACATAGTGAAGTTTTATAGAGAAATGTTCTAACTATATTTAGATAGCATTAATTATATGTTTTTGCAGCTAAATTTAATAAAGAAAAATGTGAAGGTACTGAAAATATAAAGGAAATGTTAAAAATAAGAAAAACACAATCTTTGATTCGTATGAGAGGAAGGATAGAAAGACAAAAAAGAAGAAATATTGGCTAATAATAGATATGTAATTATGTTTGCAAAGTTATGTGGTTTTTGTTGTGATTAATAGGTAAAAGTGAGAAAACATTATTGGGTTGGGTTGGGTGGGTTGGGGTGGGTTGCACACTCACTAGTAAGGTTAATGTTAGAAATTGTAGTGTTCACATGTATGTTAGTGTGTAATTATATTATCGTAGACAATATAATATTACATGTGTGAGAGTGAGTTGTTTATGAGTTATAACTCCCATATTTAGAGAGTGAGTTAGAGTTATTCTAACAACTCATATATATAGAGAGAGGGAGGGAGGGGGCAAAGGTAAGGGGGCATTATATTGGATATGTAATAGTCTATTTAATGACAATGTTGTAATAAGGATAATAACAAATAATTATTATGTGTTTAATTTGTTGAAATCTCTCACCAAATTTTCATTTGGTATTAGAGCATGACTTTTCTTAGGAGAATAAAATCTTAAAATTTGATAAGGGTGATGCTTCTCGCTTTTGTTCCTATTAATGGTGGTTTTGTAGTCTAACGTGTTTTCCAAAGATTATAATATATTTGAAAACCATATCGTAATTCCTACATTATTATATATTTTTATGTAGACCTTTGCATTCTCAAATAACCATACATTGTCAAAATTTAATCCCCACGTCTTGTAATGCTAATATCTATTGATTCTTGTACCCTTATTTATTACAATATTAAATTGATGGGTCAAATTTCTTCCATCTTTATCTCATCATCTCCTTGTGAATCAATCTGTGAAAATTAATTCGTGCCACCATATTTTCATTACATTTGTGGCAGTTCTATTGTCTTGTTTCATGGCATTACAAGTTGTCATAATATCATAACAAGAATCAACCCCATCCAAACATCGAACAAAGAGGCGACTTTTATGAAAAATATCATAATGATGTCTAACTTCATTCAAATAACAACAACCATCATCATAAGTATATTTATGTTTTGATTAATGTAAATAGTAGGATGTCAATGAGTTCAATAATTTAAGCATGTTTTTGACAAGTGTCTTACTTGTTGATTTCCACTCATCAAATGCCACATACAAAACAAAGATAAACTAGGGAAAGACTAAAAAGATAAAATTGAATTGATTAATTTTCTTAGCATGAGCATAAAAAAATATTTTATATGCTTGTTGCAATGTGCCATGTTTTTGGACCAATGCCGGTCATAGTATGTTAGGAAGAGGTGAAGAGATAAAGTGAATTCTTGTCATAAACACAACATTTTTTTAAAATTCACATATGCCCACTATGCTCACCGCCATGTGGCATATTTTTTTCCTTTCCAACAACAATATAAATATTATTAACTATTGATATTCACAAAGAGCATAACTATTACCCAAGTTAATAGAGTGGTTAACAAAATTTGAATAATTGACTTTCTATATTAAACACATGCCCCACCGGTGTGGTGCAATGCTTTAAAAAAATCGTCAAATTTTGATTAAATTTCTAATTTACATGGTCGTTAGGCTTAGACATAATATTTAAAAAATCTATTAAATTTTAATCATGTTAAAAAAATTATATGCGAAAAATCCTATCTATCATATAGGTTGACATGGTTATGGTGTTGACCAATCAATCAAGACTATTTAGTATTATTTGGAATCTATTTTGTTATCGGTTAGTTAATAATTCAACTTGCTAACATATATGATATTTGAATAAATAATAAGTGACATAGTTATTTATCATAACAATTAAATTGCATCAAGTAGTGTACATGCGCAGACTTTATTTTCTCGTCATTTCAATATACAAATTTCCTCAATTCCTTATATCTCTAACTCTTTTCTTTAACTCATAACCCGTATTCCATTCTAATACATCATAATGCTGAAATTCACTTTGTATATCAATCACAACTATTATGGTACAAAATGTGAAAACATTGGACTTTATCTCTTCTTTTGTTCATCACCCATTGTTTCTCATACACATGATCTTAAAATGTTGTCAAACCCTAAAAAAAAGAAAGAGTGAATTAATTTATAATAATATATTTATGAAAAATAAATTTGGAACATTAAATTCTATTTTAAATTGGTTTTAAAAATTTTGTTGAGAATTTTCTCTATGTGATATTTCACACTTTCGAAATATCCAAGAAATTTGGTAAATAAAAATATTAAAGAATTTTAATTTGAAGGGTAAGATAAAATTGAGACTATTTTATGATACATTTTTTTGGTAGTCTAAAGGGATTGGAAAATGAATACCTAACAAATTGGAGCTGCAAATCTCTAATTTATTATATTACAATTATATAAAATTAGTTTTGTGAAAGTTATATTGTAAAACTCAATTGACATAATCAATCCATCATGTGATTAAAAATATGATGCAAAATAATATTGATGTTTTACATTTTTAATTATATGTATAAAAATAATCACATATAAAAACTACCATTGGTATATAAAAACCATCACATATGAATTACATGCAAAGTTAAGCTTGCCACCATTTTTGAAAAAGAAAGGATAATATTAACTACTAAAATTGACTTCTTCATTAAAAATAATTAATATAGTTGTTTTAGTTTTAGATATTTTTGAGTGAAAGGTACATCTCTATTAAAAACACAAAGAGAATACAATGTTAATCATGCAAAAAATGAGTGGCCTAAAATATAACTCTAGAATAACAAAATCACATCGAGCATCAAGCAGTGCCTTGAGAAAATACAACTAACAAGAAAGGTTGTTAGTAATTACATATCATTAATAGATAATTTTAAATTAAGAAAGGTGTATTAAAATGATGCACTAAAGATAAAACATTAAGCATTAGTATTGAACATGGAATTTCTTGGAGGAAGTGGTTGAGGGCTATCTATAAACACTCAAATTTGGCAATTTACACCAAGATAACCCTTGATTTAATCATGCAATCTTTTCTATGATAATTACAACTTCTCCACTCCCACTTAGTGCTTATGAGGTTCATTTTTTATCTTTTAATCCTTACACACGACATATTGACACATTTTTAGAATACAATACAAAAATTAATAGAGAAAATCAGTCTATCGGCTCTAAATTTCATATGGCATATTTTCTACTCCATCTTAGGACCAAATATTTTGGTTAGGAATTTATATCCGGTCCTGACCCGTCTCGTATGGCCTTGGACTGACATAACTTCCAACTACACTTTCAAATTCATATCTTTTGTTGGGTCTTATACTTCATTTGGGTCATCCTTTCTTATATAAATCATCTACAGAACCCTATATAAGAAAATAAACACTACCTCATTTCCTAATTGGGAACTCCTAAGGAAATACACTATAGAAATCACTTCATACACTTGTAAAAGGCATCCAAATATCCCCAAATCTCACACTATAACATCTGAATTCATTAGGGTAGCACCCACATCATGTCTGGAGTTACAAACCAAGTAAGGAAGCCATATCTCTCCCCCAAAAGTACTAAAGCATCCTCTCTCTCCAAGTATTTTAGCAATAGTAAATTCATAACAAGCATGGAAAAATACAAAATATAAGTGATTTATCTAGATATCACATGCTAGGTGGAAAATGATGTTGTTTGAAACCTCTTTTGAGTGGTTCCAACATCGAGAGTACATAGAGGTGCCACAATCCTTCTAATTTTTTTGCATGAATCTTCATCCATGGAAATAGTTTGAGATAATGAATAATTCATTTAGAGAGCCTCGTTGCATGTGTGGCTTCTAGGGTTTGAAAATTCATGATAATCTTTTAATTTGATCACCACAAAAGTTATAGGATCCAGTTCATAGTGTTTCAAAGTCCGTACATAGTTTTGTCATGACCGTATGGTATGGTTTTGGTAGTTTAGTATGGCCATGTCCAAGGTGGATTTATAGTTCTAGTATCTTTTATGATAGTTACTCAAGCTCAAAATCCCAATTTCACTATTGCATGGTCCCATATCTCTCTAGAAGTCATATGAAATTGGATAAGTGCCTCCATACATCCATTTTGTGATTTCAATTACATGTTAGATTAATTGATATATGCCCGATTCATTCTATTTGATCCGAGATGTAAATTTGATGTAGTATTTCCATCAGTAACATCTTTGAAGGATTTTTAATAAATTGTAATCTAATTTACACATAATTAAATTGACCTAAAATTTAATTAAGGGTTAAATATTTTGGTGAACCCTCTTTTGATCAAACCCTTCACCTAATCTAGGATCTCCTTATCTCCTTGAGTATTAGGACTAAAGATTTCTCAACCCTAATTGATTTATGGTTTCTATCTAAGTAATTGGTTATTATTTAGGATTATGATTTCTTATTTTATCCTCATGTATACTTTTCCTTCTCGCTCCACGCTTATTTTTGCATTAGCTCACAAACATTTGATCAAATTTACCACAACCAAAATGATTCCTCCTAATCTTACCCCCGATTGTTTTAGAAATTTGTGCTCCATGAGTTATGCTCACAAAATTAAATTTGGTACCACCCAACTCAATTCCATAGGCATTAATGATCTAGTGATTCCACATACTCTTATGAATATACCTGATGTTTCTTATTTTCATGATGATCATAGCACCACCATTACTAATACCCGACCATGACAATCCCCTTGCTTCTCCTCATGTGTTACGACTCCATGTTGAATCTCTATCAATTAATGACATAACACACACTAAAATTCATACAGTCATGGATGATTATACTCATATAAAATGTTCAAATTATTATGTTTTACTTCTTATTTCTCCCCCATCATTGTTTTTAATCTAACACATGATTTATTCACTAATAATTACTTTAGTATCATTTTTAATCACATTCAATCCCTAGGCTCTAGTTCTTACCCTTACCAACATGATTAGAATCTCCCTAAAGAATATGCCTAGAAATTTGACCAATTATTGAAAGACCCATCAATATTGATCTTATACTCTACAATGCACATGATCGTCTTAAGCATATTTCATTATCACAAAAACAAAATCCTTTTCTCCCACATTTTGGACGCCTATCCCGTTGGATACACCTCATATATCAATATCATATGTCTCTATTTCTATTCCTACAACCACAATTATTAATACAAATCCCACATATACTCTCATGGGTTATGGGTTGCATGTGTCTTCTTCTAGCACACAAGCTCATGAATGCCATTTCTGAGACTTTACAATAACAATTTTAACAATCACAAAAAGGTGCATCTACTTCCTCTTACATTATGGATTCCACACAATTAATTCATAATCCAATTACACTAGAAGTGATATCTTATCCATTACCTATTGGTTTTGTTGCTCCTAAATTTATTATCTATGATGTAAAATGGGATCTTGCTAAGCATCGTCACTTATTTCATGTTGATTTCTTCGATTATGCTTCTATTGACATCATGCTTACCAAGATTTTTCCCTTATGTTCTAAGGAATTCACATTGTATTGGTTTTATGCTCTCTTCACCCACTATGTGCACTCATTCACCTGTTTTATCTAATTTGTTTTTCTCATAATTATCTATCAATATCGAGGAAAAAAATTCTTATGCACAATTAGATCAAATACGACAAGGGCCTACTAAACCTCTCAATACCTATGTAATACATTATAAGACCCTACTCACTAAGATGGATAATATCTTAGTTGACAATGAATTGTAATACCTATTCATACAATGTGTATCATCTCTTTTGCAAGATTCGACCATGTTTGACAAAGTTTAGACCTTTTAACCATCTATATCACACTTTGAAAGAATGTGAGGCTAAATTGTTATATAAGAACAAACATACATACATTGTTATATCTCCTCCCACATACAATACTAAGTTTTCAAGAAAACCCATATTCAAAATAAATCCTAATGAGGTCAAATATGCTTCTAAAGACACTACTAATGTCATATAGCACCGTGTTATCGTACGTCATATTTACTCTCTTGTCAAGTCATCCTCACATTTTATTTAAACATTTTCTTGAGTACAATCTCAAATCTCTCACTCCACATTTTGAGGTTGATATAGGTAGACCTCAAGGAAAGAATTTTTATGCCAATGCCAATTATGATTATTACCAATGAGTTGAGAACTCTACAAACAACTACTTAAAGCTTTGCGATATTATACAATATCTTATTGACTTTAATGTTATTGAATTGGATGAGCCTACTAGATCTTCACAACAATTCAATGATAATGCTAAGATAAAAGTCTTTAATAATCCTCTTCCTAAGTATGACAATAAAAATATTCCTTGGATATACATAATGTTTATCTTACGGTTCCTTGACACCCCTCTTATGACCACCCTTTGGATGTAATGATTGGAACAGTTAATCATACACTATCTTCTGCTTGTGTCATCACTTTTGATGACTTTGATATTAATGCTAGGTTTATTTCAAATACATTTTTATTATTTTTCTATTAATCACATACATATATGAGGTGTGGTTGTTGATCTACATAATAAAAACAATGTTTATTCTCTCAATCTTCATCAATCTTATGGCATTTATACACACAATCTTGCACTTGATACAAATCCTCTCTACCACCACATCACTCTACCCATCACTATTGGTCCTATTACTATACTAGTTTTATTATTGGTTTATTCTACTCTCATTTCTTGTGTGATGTGATTAGGTATCCCTTAGCCATATACTCTTAAGGCCACTACATCGGTTATTCATTAATGTGTTAAGCTCATCCACAATCAATAGGTTATCACAAATAAAAGTATTTTCTTTAAGGTTGTACCTCCTATCATGCCTAGTTCCCTATTTGTAGAGGAGGGTTTATTTTAGCCATTTATTAGTTTATTTGGTTATTTCCACCTCAAACATGGTGATTCATCTCACTTAGGTGAGTCATAGGTCTTTAGGAGTTATATAAACTATGACATATTATGGCATAAAAGCTATCATACTTTTCATATGTATCATAGTTTTCATATGTCATACATGAGTTACATTTTATTTTTGAATTGTTATAAATTTATCCCTTGTGGAGGTATGATGAGTCAAAGTACACTGGAGTTACACAACACTCTCTATTTATACACACTTTTTGATCTATGAGAATGAGTAGATCCTTTTCTTGCATGCTCAATTTCGTGTGATTAATTACTTAGAGATTTTTTCATTTCTGCTCAAGTGCAATTACATTGATGTGCACACATTCCATTGATCCTCATGCTCTCTCTCACATATGGTATCGAGCTACATTTTTTTAATCATGTCACTCATATTGGTTTGTTTCTAATTACTCTCATTTTCATGATTTCACTAGCTCTAAATGTGTAATTTTTTAATTTATATTTATTTTATGAATTGTTAGCATTATTTTAGGATAATCTCATATTTTTATAGTTTGGTTCAAGTTTTTTGGGTGTGTAGTGTTGTATAGGTTACATTTGAAGGATTCAAGGTTTTCTTCTCCAAGTTTAGCCATCTACAACTAAAGATAGAAGAGCTTCCTTTTTGGAGGTCTTCGCAATAATGTATTTTTGGAGGCTTTTCTCATGTTTCAGGAGTTTTTGCGTTCCAAAGGCCATTTTGTAATCTTTTTAGCTCTTATTATTGTTTTCGAGTTAGTGAGCACGCTTGCCAAAACGTTGCGAAAAGGGACCCAAATCACAACATGAGACAATTTTTCTCAAATGAAAACTTGTTTACTCCCCTTTTCACTTGTTTACGACTTTTTGTTTGTTTAGTTATGGTGTGGTTTCATTGTACTTGATTTAAACCTATTGTGGTCTTCACACTTGCATAGATTCTTCAAATTGCAAGGTGAGTGATCAAATGTTTCATGTCACACAAACAAATTATATTTTAATCAGCTCATTAAGTATAAAGTGCCACAAATAGGGGAGTTAAAATATTATTCTGGGGTGTGTGTGTATTTCCTTTTTTTCCAAATTTATGCTTTCTCTCTCCTTATGATGAATGCAATAAATGTTCCTTTGGTCACGTCATTTAATTTTCATGAATGGATCCAAAATGATAATCACACTATGGGGTAAACGGTTTTACCACATTACTATGGGAGTGGAGAAAGAACCAACAACCAAACTTGAGAAATCTAAATGGTTCAACCAATGTGATGAAGACTTATGTCTTCTTTGTATGTCCATTTCTCCCTGCCTTCTCTTTCATATCGAGTCTTCCATTATACCTGATGGAGACTGGAAAAATATTGATGGCGTTTTTGGAAAAAAATATAACTTGAGAGATCATGAGTTATAGAATGAAATTTTAGGTTTGGCTCCTAGTAAATTTGATAACCTACATGTGTTCTTCTCCAAATTTGTTCACACAAGATTGTTGTTAAAAGAAGGTGGAGTTGATAAGAAGTATTCCTAATTGATCTTATCCATTCTCTCTAATTTTTTCCCTGAATACTTTATCTTCATTTCTACTTTTCATGCCATGAAATAATATTTAGGGACTGCTTGGAAGATGCCCTCATTTGACAAATTTTCATCCCAACTCATTCGAGAACATGACAAGTTGATTCAAATGGGTGAAATCAAGTCCAAGTCACATGCCCTAATAACAAGTAATGGTAAAGGAAATGAGAAAAAACTGATAAGAAATCATAAAAAAGAGACCAACCTAAGAAATAAGCTAAGTCCACCCAATCCAAACCCATCAAAAATACTTCTACTTATGATCCTAAACTTGCGAAAGAGAAGTGAAAGTGTTCCTATTGCAAGAATTCGGGACATGAAGAGCATCAATACATGAGAAAACAAATTGATCACCTAACTCATTTAATTGATAAAAAAATATAGGTATTCCTAATTCTATCAAGAAAAATGCTCTGAAACCTTAGTCTTCTAAGGAAAAAACCAAATCTAGGAAGAATAAAGGAAAATCCCTCATAGAAAGAGTTGATCCATTGTAAAATAGGTAATAGATTTTAGTGCCTCGCACCACATGGGTTCTTCACATGTTGAGTTTTCAAACATTGAACCATGTGGTATGTCCCAAATCACCTTAAGTGATTACACATATGTATCGATTGCTAGTAGTGGATATGTAGAATTAGATGGTGGAACCTTTAACAATGTTCTAAGTGTTACCAATCTTTCCACCAATTTTTTATCAGTTTACCAAATAACCCATATTGGTCAAGGAATATAAGTTGAATTTAACCCTAACTCAGTGTTCATTAGATATCTTCATAGTGAGACTACAGTGGCTAAGGGAAAGGAAGATCACCAGGTTCAGTTGTACACCTTTTCCCACTTTACTCACAACTCTTATCCTACTACTTTTTTTACTCACGCAGATGAGGTTAGTAAGCTATGACATGAATTTTTGGGCTATTTAAAATATTGTTACCTTGAACAATTAGGCAACATGATATGATCAAAGTGTTACCTTGAATCAATTTTTTGAAGGGTCTATGTGAGGGTTGTGCCCTTGTGAAGCATCCTAGAGAGAAATTTGGAAAATGAAACCTTGAAGAGCATCTAATTCCTTGGATATTGTTCATAGTGACATTTATGGCCCCTTTTTATATCCTTCATTCACTAGGGATTTCTACATAATTACCTTCATTGATGAATTTTCACGTTATATGTGGGTTTACTTTCTCAAACAGAAATATGAAGTTTTTGATCACTTTCGAGACTTCAAGGCTCTCACTAAGAAAAAATATGAAAGGTATATCAAGGTTATTAAAACTAACAATGGAGGTGATTATGTGAGCAATAATTTTGATGATTTTGCACCTCTAAAGGGATTACTTTATAGTGTACATTTGCTTACATCCCTTCACAAAATGGAGTTTTAGAAAAAGAACAAAACTCTTAAAGAGATGGCCACTTGCATGGAAATTATAAACCACTTCCTCTATAGTATTGGGATGAATCCATGATTTGTTCTTGCTACATTCATAACTACATTCCACATAAATTAGTAAAATGAATGACACCCTTTGAGGCTTGGTATGGATGCAAACCTGATGTTGAGCACTTTCATGTCTTTAGTTCAATTTTCATGGCTTGAATACCCAAAAAGAAACATAAGGCCTTAGAACCACAATCCAAACCTTACATATTTTTAGGTATCCCAAAGGTGTGAAGGGTTATAGACTTTTGAACCCCACCACTCATCATCTCTATATCGAGAGAAGTGTGAAATTCCAAGATTCATCTTCTACTTCCACTTCTCCACACACAAAGGTCACTCTACCTCTCTCTAACCATTATTCATACTCTTCTAATGATCTTACTGATCCTACCACTCTTGATCCTCCTGCTCCTCCTAATCTAACATCTCTGATTCTAACATTAGTGATGAGGATGAATATGTCCTATTTCACTCGATTGATGATTTGAGAAATTCTAATCCCGACTCTCCTCTTGGTCCTCATTGGGATAGGTAGACCTTATAGAGTATTAGAGATCGAGATAGGGTATCCTTTAGATGAGAGATGAACTTGTTCGAGTTTTTTGGGTCTCGTGCCTTCTTTTCCTCCATTTCGACCCATGGTATTTTAGGGGGCTAATGGGATAAGAGAAGAAAAATGGTTTGGTGTAAGTGGATATATCAAACTAAGTATGGTGCCGATGGTAACGTTGAAAGGTATAAGGCACAACTTGTAGCTAAGGGTTTCTCCTAGGTCTCTAGGGTTGAATATTTAGAGACCTTTTCTCCCATTGCAAAGATGACTTCTATTCAAATGACCCTACATACTTGCCACTAAAAATTGGATGTTCATCAAATGTATGTGAAGATTTCTTTCCTTCATGGAGACTTGGGGAGTAAATCTATGTGGAACAACCTCTAAGTTATGTACTATATACCTTCTTTGTTTGCGAGACTTAAGAAGTCTATCTATGACCTCAAAAATACCCTTGGGATTGGGATGCCAATATGGACTCCTTTATTCTTGCCTTACGGCTCACTATGTGTCACTTTGACCCAAATGTATACATATTTTTGCAAGATGAGTCCATGCTCATCTTATTTTTATATATGTCAAAGCCTTATCGATTACAAGTAGATTTTCCTCGATAATTGATTATTTGAATACTACCTTAGTCAACAAGTTCTCCATGAATTACTCTAGTTTGATTTCATTATTTCCTTGGGATTCAAATTACCCAATTTTACTTGTGGATCATCGTTGCTCAACCCAAGCATGCCCAATATTTCCTTGCTAGGTTAAACATGTATGATTGTAAGTTATATCCCACTCCCTTCCACTATAGATTCAAGTAAGTTTATGATTTAACCAATATAGAAATTATAACTTTTAAATTCTAATTGAGTTAAAACGTAAATTTAAACAATTAATTATAGAATTGACCCAAGCAAGCAAGCTAGAAAAATATAAAACCCTAGTTGCAAGAGATAGGGTAAGATACTTAGTTGATTTGCAATGATCTTGAAGGTGTTTTGAGATGGAAAAATGATGGAACAAGAGGAAAAATGTCGCAACCAAGCCTAGAAAAATGTAGAATGGTCAGGAATATCAGGACTAAGGCACCTTTGTAGGGTTAGGGGCACTTGGGGTGTTACAGATCTCCTCTGGGTGCCTGTGACTTCTTAGAACCTCATAAAGTCAGTTTCGTAGGGTCACAAGATGTTCGCTCAATGTCACCTTTAATATCATGTATGTCCATATATTTTGTTGTTGTTTTCCGAAACCCGCAAAGGAAAGAGCACTGCAAAACCCCAAAAACATCAAATCCTAAAAATAAAAAGATGCAAATGGGGAGTTGGACTGACCCGATGGTCACCCAAATGAATGAACTTATGATCCTGGTCGCTACACTACATTTCAAACTATGCAGAAGAATTTAGTCTCTTATCCCTTGAGTGAATGCTAGATGGATACTTGAATTTTCTTGTAATGGCCCCTAGATGCAAGCTTAGGTGGTGATAATAGATGTTTAGTGCTTGGTCCTTTATTATGATCACATAGCTTTATATTTATATGATTTCCTTATTTAAATTTTGTAATTAACCACTAAAAGGTGGAATAGTAAGAAATAAAGATTCCCAATAGCTAGAAAGTACCCAAAACATGTGAGAAAGATACAAAGAGGTCGGGGGCCCGGAGGGGACGGGGTGCCTAGGCGTTGGTGTCCAAACTCAAATAAATTGAAGTGTTGAAATTTATACTAGGAAAGAAGGTGTGTGAGATCAAAAAGGAAAACAAAAAGCAAGTAAAGAGGCCAAAGATAGTGATCAATTAGTACTTTTCTCACTCAAGAATCACATGAAAAGTGGTATGTGATCAGGACTAGAAATATACCCAAAGTGCGTGATTTAGTGTCTAAATTTTCTCCCACTTTATGTTTTTGAGAGAATTCTTGATAACATAAAGTATATAAGATATGCGTACCTGATAACCATGTAGATCGATTGTGAGAAGCATGCCAAGGAGACAAGAAAAAACATGGAATGATAAAAAGTGAAGCATGGAAGCTAGAGAATAGGAAGTGAAAAATATGGTGACCCTAGGGGTGAAAGCGTATGTGTAGATGTCATGTTATACATGTTGTTTTTTGTCACTTGATGATCTTATGGATGATGATGTGAATGTTACTTCCCATAAGGACGAACCTGCAAAAGAGAAGAGTAAATGAGTAGTCAAATATGTGTATATTAAAATTCAGTCCAAACGTGTAAAATTTATGTAAAAACGTGAAAAGTAACATGTGCACCTAATCTATGATGAGTGATAGAGATAGAAAGGATCCTGAAGATGTTGTAGAAGAACAAGTTTTTTTGTACGATTTCACGCCGATTACGCTAAGTGTGGAAGAAGTGTATGGAGAAAAGTCTAGTGTTATTATCCAACCTTTGATTGCTTCCCAAAATATAAACACCACTGCAGATGGTGTGTGAAAATCAAATCTGATCAATGTAAAATTAGAAAAGAAGGTGTAATGCATGTATGTCAAGTGTTGAAGGACTATGTGCTGTCATGTAAACGTTGTTATGTAAACTATTGTGAATTGTTCCAAACTGAAAAAAATTATGTAACTACCCCCTGGTCAAAGGTGCTCATGAAGGGTAAAGGGTTCCCATGCTGCTACTATCTGTTTTGGGAAGCTGGCTGGTGTTTGTGTTATGCTAAGGACCCAAGTCAGGTTCTAGGCCATTATTGAGATTGAAGACTATGTTGTATCGGTACTAAACTGTGTTGAACTATGATTGTAAACTATTGTATGAATGGGTGATTATTGATGATTCCCTCCTCGTTTTGGGTGCATTCGACATCGTAAGGAGGATGCATCCCAAAGGAGGACCATACGTTATGTTGAAAGTGATTCCATGAAAGGGGAGTAAGTGTGCTTGGTAGAAACAAAGGCACAAGCAAAAAAAGTGGCTAGAAACAAGTGTTAGTGCAAACAAGATACACACGCATGTAGAAAACAATATGTAAGCTAGAAAGCAAGAAAATAAAGTAGATAAACAATAGTGAAAATAAAGTAGACCGTAAAAGTGGGTTGCAAACATGGGAGATCACTCACGATGTCGCAAGAAAATTGAGGCTGAAGTGGCAAAAACATACAAGTGTGCACACAAGACAAAGGTGAAAAGCCTGCAAACAATGACAAACAATAATAATCAATGACAAATAGTGACAAGAAAGATATCAGACAACCATGGTAGTAAAGAGTTCCTACAAGACAAATGTTACACATGAAGCACCCGTTAGCATGTTAGAAAGATAGAAAGTATGTAAAAATGTGTATGATATGATATGAGTAACATGTTAATATGAATAGAAATAGTATAAAACGAAACAATAACACATGTAGTGTATGAAAGTAGATGCCCCAGAGAGCTATTGTGGGATTGGTAAGAGGTACAATGCCAAGCATCCATGCTACATGTAATGATCTATGTAAATTATGTGATCACAACTAGAAGGCAAGTGAATGTGCATGTGTGTATGATAAAGATAATGACATACAAAGTATCTAGCTAACATAACAAGTAAGATGTATGCGTAATATAAGTAAGCAAGAAAAAATATGCAACAAGATATGCAATATGTTGTGGATGAGTGAGATGGAATGGAATGCAAAGTGAGTTTGATAGGAGCCACATGCCCCCAAGTGAATGTGAATGAGTATGCATGAGATGAGGTTCATTCGATAAAAGACCCTCAATGATCGAGAATGAACCATAGAACAAGAGTACGTCATCGGGAAATGGTTTGAAGTGCGTGTTATAAAGATATGAATGTGAAAGCGTAGAATATAGAGAGTGTGTGAGTGGATGTGAGTGTGGTGATTTTCATTTTATATTTAGACCCTCACAGTCGAGTATGAACCGTGTACCTATAGTGTATCATAGGGTAGTGTGTTGTGATGAATGTGTGTGAGAAAGATGTGTCGTGAATGTGCCGAATGTGTAATGTGTAATGTGTCACTAAGAGGTGATTGCAAGGTTCATGAATGTAGTGATCCCTCAATAGTCTAGTGTGAACTATAGCAAAAGTGTGCGTCATCGGGTAATGCGCATTGTTTATGCATAGTAAAGATTAAGATGCATAACATTGAGTGGGTTCTTTAGTGGCTTACCCAAGAGAGTGGTAAGGTGATAAAATTCGCCACCAAGCTTGACAGTAATGATATAAGGACTAATCTAGTTGGGATTGAATTTTTCTTTGAGAGGATCTTTAACATTCATGTTTTTAAGATTTTCTTTTGACACAAGATCACCCAAATTGAACTCACGAGGATGAGTTTTGTGATTGTATGCTTGGGTGATGTGAGATTGATATGCACAAAGATGTTCAAGAGCTTGGACACGGTGAGAGTCAAGCATTTCTAGCTCATGTAAGAACTTTTCGTGATATTCATTGTCTTTAAGTATGCCTTTGAGTGAAACATGTAATGATGGTATCTTGAGTTCTAGTGGGATGATGACCTCAATGTACCGTAGACTAGCGAAAAAGGGTGGAATTAGTGGGCGTACACACACTAGTAAGGTAATCACAGAGAGTATTTAAGTGTTGATTATATCGATCGTCACCACTAGTAACAATAGTCTTGTGTAAGATTTTGACAATAGTATTATTGGTGGCCTCACTTGGCCATTTCCTGTGGGTAATAAGGAGTAGAAAATGATTGTTTAATTTTGAATTTTGCGTAAAACTTTTTAACATCCTTATTTTTTAAATAATACCCATTATCAGTGATAATGGTAGAGGGAATGTTGAAGCATGTAATGATGTGAGTAGTGATGAAACCATAAATATCAGAACCAATTGTAGTTTGCAGTGGTGTTTCTTTGACCCATTTAGTAAAATAATTTATGGTAGTAATAATATACTTGTGGCCATCAACCAATTCAAGATTTATCATGCCAATAAGATCGAAACCCCATAGAGAGAATGGCCATGTTAGAGAAATCAGTTAGAGATCATATGGAGGCACATGTAGTAGATTTTGTGCTTTTGGAATTTATCACAACGTGTAGTGTATTACAAGCGGTCTTTTCTCCATGGTAGGCCAATAATAGCCCTGGCATAAGAGATTTTGTGACATATATTTTCCAGAGAAGTGGCCACCGCATAAGTTGCATATGTATTTGAGAGATAGCGATGGGGATGTGTTGAGTCCGAGACATCGTAGTAGATGGACATCAAATGAATGTTTAAATAATTCTACCCCTATGATGACATAACATGTGGTCTCACGTCACAAGTGATGAGCTTCATGAGGTTTTAGACCATCAGAATGGTTTGTTGATAAAGAAATTTGTAAATTGGAGTGAACCATTGGGGTTGTCATGACTACGTGTGATGAAACAAGTGGATCGAGGTAGAGTAGAAGTGGAAGGTTGTCACAAATGATGAATGATGAACGTAGATTTATCATTAGTGATGTCTTGGGGAATAAGCGATGCTACACTAATCATAACATCCACATGATGATTGTTTTTACGAGGGATGATAGTAAGAGAGTAAGACTCAAATGTAGCTAAGAAATATTTGAAAAGTGTATTATATGGAATTAGGTGCTCTTCTTTTGTGTGATATGTGTCATTAACTTGATTAATAATGAGTTATGAATCAACTTGTATGCATATATTTTGGATAAGGAGCTTTCGAGAGATGGTAAGGATGAGAATGAGAGCTTCTTACTCAATGATGTTATTAGTTTAGGAAAACCCTAAGCGACATGAAAAGGGGAGAGGATCATCATGTGGAGTAATGAAGACTATCCCAGCCCCTAAATTTCTTTGAGTGACAATAAGATCCGTTAAAATACATGGTCCAAGTATCATATTCAATTGCATGAGTAGTGAGATTGTCATGAAAGGAATCAAAGACAGAGATGCATCAGGAAGAGGTGCTTCACTAGTTGATCGAAATGACTTGGCCTTTGATTGATTTCTGTGGAATGAATTTGAAATCAAACTTCATGAGTAGCATGACCCACCATGCACCAATTTCTTGAGATATGTTTGTAGGATAAGCGGTATCATAATGGATCTACTTTGGTAATGATATGGACCTCATTGTTAAGAAGGTAGTGGTGCAACTTGTCTACTACAAATATAAGACCAAGACATAGTTTTTCAACATAACTATAGTTGTATTCATAAGAGAGTAAATTTTGACTAATATAATAGACAACCCTCTCACATTGAGAATCATCATACTGCGTTAGGAGGGATCCCCAATCATGAAACATGGCAGAAAATAAAGAAAGGCCGCTTAGACAAGAGGAACTAGGATAGGTGGATTTAAGAGATATGCTTTAATGACATCAAATGCTTGTTGGCAATGATCATCCCAGAAAAATTTAGTATCCTTCTTCATTAAGCGTGTGAATGGTTGGGTTTTATTAGCAAGTTGTGCAATAAACCATCGAATAGCTTGAATTTTCCCTTGTAATGAGCATAATTGATGCAAATTTTGAGGTGGAGGCATGTCAATAATTGCCCTGATTTTATTGGGATCTATTTCAATACCACGTTGTGAGATAATGTATCCAAGGAGCTTTCCGGTTGTAACTCCAAAAACACACTTCTTTGGATTTAAGTGTACTTTATATTGTCATAAACATTCAAAGAGTGTGTGGAGATCTTGAGCATGTGTAGAACGGTGTCGTGATTTAGCAAGTATATCATCAACATAATCTTCAAGAATATTGTGAATATAATCATGAAATATGTGCATCATTTCTTGTTGATAGGTGGCCCTAGAGTTTTTAAGGCCAAAGGGCATGATGATGTAATAAAATGTTCCCCATGGCATAGTAAAAGAAGTTTTTCTTAATTTTTCTGGATTGATTTTGATTTGGTTGTAACTAGTGAAACCATCCATGAAAGAAATAATATCGTACCTAAGTTGCGGAATCAAAAATGGTGTTGATGTGTGGTAAAGGAAAACTATCCTTGAGACAAGCCTTATTTAGATCACAAAATTATGTGCAATAACGCACCCTTCCATCCGAGTTTCATAATGGGCACAATATTAGACACCCATTCTGGATAATTGATGACACGAATAAAGCCAACATCTAGTAGTCATTGTATTTATTCTTTAACTAGGAGTGTGACCTTCGGGTGCATTTTATGGATTTTCTGTTGAACAAATTTTTCACCAAGGTTAAGAATGATGTTATGTGTAGCTACAAATGGATAAATACCAGACATATCACTATAGTCCCATGTGAAGATGTCTGAAAATTCCAGAAGAACTTTTTTGATATTATTTTGCTCATCAGGTGTGAGAGGAACAACTAACAACACCATTCGTGGATTATTGATCAAGGGATCATTTTTGAAAGTTCCCTAAACATCCCTAAATGGTGTCAGTGTAGAATATCATCTCGAGAGCTTTCCAACGACTATGAGAACACGACAAACGGACATTGGGAGCTCTAGTTATGTCCGGTCAAAGTTTGGTCAAGAGGAAAGTCAACTCTAGTCAACTGGTCAATATTGGACCAATCACACTACGACACGTGGCAAAAAGGCATTGGTAAAATTGGAGGGGTTTTAACCACCGGTCGTCGACAATCGTGGAATGGAATGGCGCGTTGGAACAAGAGGCTCAACTTTTATTACGGAGGGGAGCCCGACCGCCGTGTGGACTATGGTATTATCACCGACGTGGTGGGTCCACAAGCCACCACAAATCGAATACGATCAATTTGCCTATCGGGAGATGACAAGTGGAATATATGCTATTGACCGAGTTAATTATTTCCATACCACATTACATGGGTCGAAATTATATTTACTTGGTAAGTCCACTTTCCAAATGCCACACATTATTCCCAAATTCCACATACCACGCATTATGCCACAAACTATACATATTAATGTTTATACATTAGTATTAAACCAACCACTTAACCGCCATTTTGCCAAGGACCACGTGGAAGGGCGAAGTGAAGCGGTGGAGATGGGGGCGGTTAAGCCTAAGGTGGTCTTTTGACCACTTCACATGCATGGAAAAGGCTTTGATAAAGCCTTAAACAATATCAACCCACAAAATGTGGGATATACATCCACTTACCATGCGTGGAAAATGGTGGAGGAGACTAATTTGGGGATTTAATCCCATTAAAAATGCAAACCTCCCTATATGGGTATGTAATCCCATTAATTTTGCTACGGGTGAGGCTAAGGTTTAAATATAGCCTAAAGATAATTTGTATTGCATTTTTTAAGGGCCCTATTTTTTGTATAAATAGGGAACCCATTCTATTGTATGACACACACCAGTGCAACAGAGAAGCTCATTGCTAGAGCGCGGAAAGGTGGACACATTAGTCCGAGAAGCTTATTATTTTTTAAGCTTATTTGTGAGGTATGTCAAAAATATTGTTTATTGGCCTATTATTTTAGGCAATAGTAGATGAAATATTTGTGATTGGGAGTAAATTATAAACTACCCAATAGGCCCATTGAGCCACACCAATTACTTGCAAATATTTGATTGTTGAAGGAGTGCTAGCATCGCATTGATAGCGTCGGGAAGGAAGATCGAAGCCGGAGGAGATAGCGCATCGGGAAAGTGAAGAACAATTCGACTAATCATCGAAAGTTTTCGAAGAAGTGGTGTCTTGATAGATCCATTTTGAATGCCTTCTCTCTCCTACACCACAAACCACAAACCGTATTTTAATTATTTAATTAATATTTAATTAATATTTACCCTGTTATTTAATAAAATTAATATTTATTAAATTTTAGGGTTTTTAATTAATAAATATTATTTTAATATTGGATGGAAGTTGTTCGACAAACTTGGGAGAACTTTTCTTCTTTTTTATTAATTGTCGTAATTATGCCCGTGAGCAAGTGTTGGGGGCAATTTTTCTTCCGCTTCCAATTGTCGTAGACAATTTTAATTTTTCTTCTATCATCCGGGAATTGATGAGGAGATGGTTACAAGAGGTTGTTGAAGCAGAGGAAATTGGGAAGAAGGAAAAAGGAAGATATTGAGATATCCAGAGCCAGAAGAAGGAAAAGCTTATTCTACAGACACTACCCGAGCTTTCACATGGAAACCTGACATGGGCATTAGCTAGAGCCAGGCAACCTTGAGAGTTTTAGGTAGTTTTCTCTCATTGGAGGGAAGCAATAACAAGAAGTTTATGAGATCCACGCTTGCAAAGGTGAAGGAAATTTCATGCACGTGCAAGGATTGATTGAAGAATCCCAAATAAATCCTTTCAGTATCAGCAAGAGGAAAAGGTGAAATTCCACGTTTGTTTGTTTTTTTTTATTTGATTTTTGCAAAAGAAGAAGACAAGTTTTCACACACCCACCATTCCATTTCAAGGAGATGATCATTGCCTAAAGGAGAATAAAATCAGTGGAATTTGAAGGAAAGAAATTCATGCATCACCATGAGCAAAGACCACGCCATGCATTTTTGGAAGGAGAAGCAAAGTCCAAAAAGGAGAAATTTTGAGCCAAAAACAAGGTAAATAGCTTAGCAGCTTCCACATGTTTGGGAAAAGACCATGATTTCCAACAAAAAAAAATAAAAAATTTAAACAAAATTTTCACGCAAGCATGAAAAACAACCATGCCAAAAAAGGAAGAAACACACATGCTTGGAGAGGGAAGGAAAGAATGAAATTTCCACGCAGCCTGCAGAGAAAAAAAACAATAAAAGAGGAAATCCACATAGAAGCAAAAAAAAAATATCCACACAAAGAAAGAAAAAACACATCCAGCAGTCACAAAAAGAAACAAAAAAAGTTAAAACAAAATACCATGCATAAAGTTTATGGAAGACAAGCTTTCCACGCATATTTGGAGTGATGAATAAGATTAAAAATAACCAAAAGAAAAATCCCACGCATGCACAATGGATTGAAGTTTAGTGCAGATTTTATTTTTTATTTTTTTAAAAAAAAAAATACTCATGGAGCTACATCATGTTGAGGAGACGATAGCTTTCTCACGTCAAGGTGGATGGAGATATTTACGCATAGAGTGAAATAAAATCGATCATGCGACGATGTCGCATTAAAAATGTTAAAATGATCTAAAATTATATTTTTTTTCGATGGTGATTTGAGCTTCGCCTCAATATTGTTGTATGGTCATTTTGAATTCGGAATTCGCTAAATCTCTTTTTATTAAAAAAATATAATAATAGAAAGAGTCATGTATTTAAAAAAAAGTTATTATTTTTGCCGCGGTTTGTATCTGTTGAAGTAATCAACTTTGGAGCTCGATATCTCGAAGTCGGATGATCATCGGAAAGAAATGTTTGGTTCGTTGAATTCTCCCCTCTTCGTATACTCATTTTCCAAATTTCAAGTGTACAACACTTTGTTTGATATTTTTCACGAACTCAAGAAAAACGCAATTTACTCGATTTTGCCGCATGCGTGCAGTTTCACTTGGTGGAAGGCCTACTTTGAGAATCCATATCTCGAGCCCAAGATGATCTTCAAGAGAAATGGTTTAGTTTGTTGAATTATTCCCACATTCATGTACTTATTTTCAAAATTTAAAATGTACAACACTTCGTTTGATATTTTTCACGGAGTCAAATAAAATGCAATTTGCATGATTTCATTGCACATGTGCGTAGTTTTCAGCCTGTCAAGGTGACTCACTTTGAGAGTTGATATTTTGAACTCAGATGATTTTCAAGAGAAAATAATTTTTTTTCAATTCTTCCCATCTTCATATGCTCCCTTGCCAAGTTGTAGATTCCTAGGGTGACGTTTGGTATTTTTCCCAAGCTAAAACCAAATGGGATTTTTTCGCAGTTTTACACTTGCATTTTCCTAGCAGTTTCAGAAGAGTCAACTTTGACCTTTAATATTTGACTAAAGAATTTGATTGGAAAAACCCTCTGACACATGCAAAAACTTTTGGTACCTTAATATACTTCCTCATCCAGTGAGAGTTTCTTAACAAGATTTACTATTTTTCCCAGGGTAGTTTTTAGAGGAAATTTGTGTAGTTTTGTAAGAAGGAAGTAATAGCCTGAAATCACGCTTTTCACAATCATGTCATCTTCAAACAAAAAATGATGTTGCGGTATAGGTTCTAGGGCATTCTACTCACCTCGACGCTCCATTCAGAGTATGAGAACATCGCCGATACCAACTTGGGACACATCGACATAGGTCGATTCTGCGATCGCATATCAACCGAAGGTGAGTCACAATTTTCCTGACGCTTGTTCTGAATTGGTCATCACTTGCATGGATGCACCACAAAACCTGCATAGTGTGGTGATTCAACTCAATGGCTCCAAAGTGGAAGCAACCTCTGACTTCCTCATTATGCGGTATAAGTCGTAGCTATTTATTGGCATAGGTCTCTTTGAGTCAACATGTTATATAGAGATCGATAATGGGAGAATCTTGTCTACAAAATTGTTTTCACTTGATCATCATTGCGGATCTATTCATAAAAAAACCAAGACCAATGATAAGTACAATTGTGTGGATCATCAAGCAAGGCCACATCATTCAAGTGTGTCCCTGTCAGCTCTCAGCTCTTATTAGGCATGCATATATTTCATCGACCAGTCTTAAAGTTGGAGTGTTCTCGAATTGGATGATCGTGAGTGGATCAAAATGGCAACACTTTGGGATGGTGACAAAGACAAAAGACATAACTCTAGGAAGTGAATTGTAATTTTGGCTCTTGGAAGATCTTCTCAATGGTGAAAGATCAAGAGTTGGATTCTGACAAGCCAAGGTGGCGTAACGACTTCGATCTCGTGAAAATGAAGAATTCACCATGGAAAGGTATTCAGAGCATGTGGAGAATTGTATGTAATTTTGAATGTGAATACGAATGAAGACAAAATTTCTCACACCAGGATGTTGCTCAATCGAGAGAGGTGGATGAATTGCTCAAGTTTCAAGCTCATCTCTCTCTTATCATCTGGAGGATTGCAGAGCATGGTCAATGAGTTCATTCTCATACGACCGGGATAGGTGGACTCTTGGCCCAATGGATAAGGCACTGATCCTAGGTGTTTTGATCTAGGTGGCGCATTGTTGACTAGGATGTCTATGTGTGTGTCCAAGTCATTTAAGTGGGGTCCACATGTACCCATTTCTTTTATTTATGTATTTTTCCTTAAATGAATTTTTAACTTAAGTGGTTTCTATTTTTAGTCACTTTTTAATAAAGTTGGTTGAAAAAGTCAAAGTCACTTAAGTGCCCTATTTAATGTTCATTTAAAACCCTAACTACTTTGTAACCAACTTTTGGGTTATAAAAGAAAGTCAGGGGCTCATTTGTAAGGGTGACTTTGAGAGAGGAGAAGAAAATACTTTTGTGTGCAAGCTTTTTCAAAGAAAGAAACTTTGTGTTCTTTTGAGAAGACATTTTGGAGTTAATGAAATATGAACTTTGTGTCTCATTCATTGTCTCTTGTAACATTTGATGTTCTTATGTTCATTAGATGTTAGATGTTTAAATCTTGCATGCAAATATTGTCTTTGATCTTATTGTCAACGTTATTAATATGTTGTTCTAGTTCACAGTGATCAAGCTCGATTATCTACTTGCTCATGTGTGTTCCCTTTTACTCATTCTTGTTTAGCTAACTCAAACTCCATTTTATTTGTGTTAGTTATTCATTTTTTTCTTCATGCAATATTAGGCTCTTTTTTTACCTAACTCTTGCATGTTCCTTCCATTCATTCCCATTTCCATTCCTTTCCTTCATTCCATTCCATCTCCCTCATTCACTTTTCTTTCCATTGATGTTCCAAAACACCCCCACATACAATTTTGAATGTACAGATGTAAATATAGTTTTGGTTTTCAATAAAGGCAGCCTCACCTTCATTGAGGAGGGACTTTGTTCCCACATTGTTGCATGTCATTTGCATGCGTGCAAATCCATATGCTAACATTTTTTGGTGACTCTCTACTGGGATTCAAGAATCATTAACCAAGTGCTTGGTTAAATCTTTATGACTATCCCCTCTGCACAAGCTCCAGTTCTTCAACCAAACCTTGTGCCCGATGAAGATTTTCAAGGAGACATTTGCCAACCTTGAACAAAGTAGCTTGGGAAAACCGTGAAAGCTTGCAGCAATTTTGTGGTTGTTGATAGAGCCATTGACAGAGAAATCTACATGAAGACCTTAGAAGAAGAGCACCCACACTTGTGGCCGAAGACCTCTCTGGACACGTGTTGATCGTTGTTCACCGATGGTCCTCTTCCACCAAGGTAATAATTATATGACTATTAGGTAACCCACCTATCTTGCAACCAAATCTTCTTTTTTAGAGATACTCAAGAAGATATATCATCATATTTGAGGCAAGCTATTTGGGAAAAGCACACGAACAACTATCATTTTCATCTCGCCGCATCAGTACTAGATAATGAAGAAGATCAAGCCACGAGAGTTGCTAGAGTTATTCAGTGCAAATAGCTCAAGAAAGAGAGTGAAGAGAAAAGGCTAGAGCTGATTAGAACATGCCAGTGATCCCTTCACAAGTAAAGATTTCAAACTGGAAGAAAGAGGTTTACGCGAGGAGAAAAAGCTAAAGGTCGATCTGATCCCATTTTTGATTTTCAAGGAAAGTTTGGTTTCAAGTTATCTCCTCCAAAGAAGAACACACCTCGTAGATCTGTAAGCCTTCTTCATCAAGTCCTGAAAGAGCAAGCAAGGAAGGAATCACTACAAGTCAAGCACTTGTCCTTGCTCACGTTGTTTTACCTTTCGCATACCACCTTTCCCAAAATGCAAAGTCAACGTACCATGGGGAAATGCCATAGGCCCATTGGCCTTACCAGCTCGACATGACCTCCCACGAGGATCGAGGAAGATTCTTCCCAAGTTCGATGGAGATGGGAAGACATCACCAGATGACCACATTTCTGCTTTCTTTGTTGCATGTGTGTTTTTTTTTCGGTAGAATATGAAGATGTTTCTATTCACCTCTTCATGAAACATTGCATGATGTTGTTGCAGATTGGTTTCATCATCTGCCAAATGGATGCATTACAAATTGGAATGATATGAAAACTAAGTTTGAAGATCGATTCAAGATGGCAGAAGATGAACATGCTCTTCTTGCCCAACTATCTCAGGTGAAGAAAGAGCCAACATAACCCATGAGGAATTTCATGGCTAAGTTCAACAAAATGGTGAACAAAGTTCTCATTCGGGATTCATCCAAACCTTGATGGACAAAAATGTTTCTTTATTAACACACAACAACCAAGAAGTGTGCTATCAGCTGAGAAGGGCTAGAGTGGCTACTTTGGAACTTGCTCAATCCTTGGCCATAGAAATTGAGGATGACTTAATCATGGCAGGAAAATTCAAGAAAACTTCCCTCAAGGGAAAGAGTCAAGAAACCCCCAATGCTTTGAGAAGAATCTATACTCACTAAGTTGGCTAATGATGTGCTAGCTTTTGAAAAAACAAGTTGCTCAAAGTAGTAAACCTGCTCCTTACAAAGACATCCCAAGAAAAGGCTACGTTCCCAACAAAGCTAGGATTGTGGGTGCTCGACGAGGCTTGTTATTGAAGCAGCTCCCACAACTAACTCAAAATGTGATGTTGAAGAAAGTGATGATGAAGTTGAAGTCGTCGAGGTTGATGAGGAAGAGCCAGATTCTGGAACATCTGAACCTGAAGTGAAGATCTTGAGGAGAAAGTAATAATCATTTCTTTGAGTACCATTCAGAAGAAGAAGATGAATATGAAGAAATTATAGAAGATATGAATAGTCAATCCTTCGTTGTCTTCACACGCTCTCGAAAAAGGAGAGAAAATACCACTAAGGTGGAAGATAAAAAGAGCTCCAAGGAAGTTCCTAAAGAATCTAAGACTAAGAAACTTCCAAAGATCCAAGACAAATGAGACTCCTAAAGAGTCCAAGGTGACTGAGGTTTCCAAGGTCAAAACTATCTTAAAGAAAGGAGGGCCTTTGTCAAGTCAATCAGTTGATAAATCAGCTACGAAGAAAGTTTCTTCTTCCACATCAATATCAACCAAGCCCAAAGCAAAGGTCAAAAGTGTGCCATCATCAAGTTGAAAGAACTAGTATCTGAGACATCAAGTATGGTTATTTTGCCCAAATTTGATATCATTGATCATATCAATAAAACAAAAATTTCCATGTCACAGAAGAGTACTTGAAGTCCAATAAGGATCAACTCGAAATTGGTCCAGTTTATCAAAGGTGACTCTACTATTCATTCCTCCAAAGGAATTCTGAAAACTCCCAAAGATGGGAAGACTCAAAATATTGTGGTGGCCACTACACCTTCAAATGAAAAGATTGAACCTTTCTTTGTGTCCTTTTTGATCAACGGATGCAAATTAAGTAATTGCATTATAGATTGAGCCTCGGATAATGTGATGCCTGCAAAAGTAGCACATGCTCTTGGGTTGACTTGTATGAGAACATTCGGATCTTGTTACTCAATGGAGACAAGACAAGTTCCTCTGATTGGGAAGATTAAAGATGCTCAAATGGTTTTAGCCCAATTTCCTCAAAAGTGAGTTAAGGTAACCATTCTAGTTGTTGACATTCCCGCTTCATATGGTATGTTGTTGAGAAGGAAATTTTGTAGAGATCTGGGTGGTGAGATTCAAATGGATTGGTCTCATGCTATGATCCCTATCAATGGAGAAATGAAGAAGCTAATGCCAAAACTCAAGAAAAGTTCATGGTAACGAAAACCGATGATCCTCGTGCACAAATCTTTTTCAAAACTCAAGTATGGGTAATTATATGATGACTACAAAGGTTCATGCCCCTGAGGTCACTTGCCAAGACTCTAATGAGATATGGACTCTTGAGTTTGATGGAAGTTGTTGCTTTCAATGGGTTCAGTGCAAGAGTGGTGCTCATATCTCCAAATGGTAAAATATTTCCTTTTTCTTACAAACTCCAATTTTCAAATACTAACAACACTGCAGAATACGAGGCATTAATCCTTGGCCTCCAAGTTGCAGAAGAGAAAGGGATCAAAAATTTGGAAGTCTTTGGAGATGCAGAATTGATCGTGAAACAAGTAAAAATCAGTTCCAAGTAAAGAATGATCATTTGAGACACTACAAAAATAAAGTGTGGGACGCGATAGAAGTCTTCGATGCTTTTTCCATAAAATTTGTCCCTCATGAAAAGAATGACAAAGCAGATTCTCTAGTAGTCTCAACTTCATTAATGATTCCTCATTCAGAGTTTGATCAAGACAAATACACCATTGAAATGGTTTTTAGGCCAAGTGTTCCTGACAATGCAAAAAAATTGGCAAGTATTCAATGATGATCAACAAATTATTGCTTTCTTGGAAAAAAGGGATAATTTTGAACAATTGTACTTTGAAGGAAGTGATTTAATTTCGTGAATCGATGACCTCACCCATTCAAGAAGGAGTTGAGAACGAAGATCCTGGTGATGGCATCATTCAACTCAAAGGAAATAAAATTCCAAAAGGATTGGTTTCACTTGAAGAAATTTTTGATAAACATGACAGGTTTATCAAAGAGAAAGAGAAAGCAAGGACTATGAATTCTACGACTATGAGCAAGTTAACATTGGTACCAAGGATAAACCTCACCTGGTCAACATGGTAAGTGTTGCTCACCTGAGGAGCGCAAGAAATTCATAAGCCTCCTTACCAAATATTCTGATGTCTTGGCTTACTCATATGAAGACTTGAAGTCTTTCCAACCTAGGGAAATGGAGCATGCCATACCCTTGAAACTTGGTGCAATTCCATTTAGGAAAAAGCAAAGACAATATAATCCCAAGATAGCAGGGACAATATTCCATGAGGTTCAAAAGATGTTAGATGCACGAATAGTTTTTCCTATTCGACATTCAACTTGGATAGCTAATATTGTACCGGTTCACAAGAAAAATGGAGAAATTAGGATTTGTGTGGATTTCACAATCTTAATCAAGCTTCCTTGAAAGATAATTATCCACTACTCGGTCATGGACCATATTCTATAGGTAGTAACTAGATCGGAAATGCTATCCATGCTAGATGGTTTCTCTGGTTATAATCAGATTGAAGTGGCTAGAGAAGACCAACATAAAACCACGTTCACCACCCCCGGGGTACATTCACGTATAGAAGAATGCCTTTTGGTTTGATCAATGTCGGCACTAACTTTTCAAAGGGCTATGGATATGGCATTCACAGATTATAAAGACAAGATCATCGTGATATACCTAGATGACTTGATAGTGTTCTCAAAGAAATGAGAAGATCACCTAAGAGATTTAGAGAA
Organism: Taxus wallichiana var. yunnanensis; assembly: GCA_018340775.1. Lineage (NCBI taxonomy): Eukaryota > Viridiplantae > Streptophyta > Pinopsida > Cupressales > Taxaceae > Taxus > Taxus wallichiana. The sequence continues at coordinate 267,739,045 of CM031241.1, forward strand.
AATATTGCAAAGGTGCAGACTTCATAAGATTTCTCTAAATCCAAAAAAAGTTTGTGTTTCGGAGTTACGGAAGGGAAACTCCTAGGTCATATTGTTTCTAAGGAAGGAACTAAGATCGATCTGAGTGTGTTCAAGCTATCAAGAATCTTTCCTTGCCTACAAGTAAGCCTGGAGTCCACTCATTCTTTGGGAAGGTGAACTTTTTGAGAAGGTTTGTGCAGATTTTCACCGAGCTGACCAAAGAAATCGCTTGATATGATGAAAGGAAAAGAATCCTTCAAATGGTCGAAGGAAGGTAGAGAAGCATTTGAAAAAATCAAGGGTGTTATTGCAAAAGCTCCTACATTGGTGTGTCCCGATTTTAAAAAGGATTTCATAATCTATTGCTATGCTTCACACACACAATCTCTGCCATCTTGACTCAACACAATCAAGAGGGAATCAAATCTCCTATTGCATTCATGAGTTCTGGATTCAAGAAACATGAACTCAATTACACTCCCCTTGAGAGGCATGTGTGTACGCGTGGTGGTGAGAGCCTTGAAACATTTCAGGTACTATGTGTTGAATTCTCACACCAAAGTCTTAGTTCCTAGACACCATAGTTAAATCGATGTTGACACAACAAGAACCAAGATCTAAAAGAGGTAATTGGGTCTCCAAGATCTAGGAATATGATTTGGATATCAAGCCTACCAAGTTAGTTCGAGGAAGAGGACTCTGCCAACTCATCAGAGAATGAACCACGAGATGACTCTGAAGAAGAACCAGTTGAAGAAAGTTTACCACTTGGTAGTTTTTTCATCAGTACCACATAGATGAATGGTATTTCGATATAGCCTACTTTCTCACATATGGTGAATGTCCTAGAGAATCGATAGCTAAGGAAAAGAGAGCTATCAAATTAAGAGCTTTGTCAGTATGTCATTTGGGACAACACTTTGTTCAAGAAAGGAATTGATGGCATGTTCCTCAGATGTGTTGATAAAGAACAACAACCTAGGTTGCTTGAAGCCTTTCATAATCATGCTTTGTGGTGGTCATTTCTCTGGCCCAATGACAACTCATAAAATTTTGTGAGCACATTATTACTGGCCCACTATGTTTTTTTCGATGCTCAAAATGGGTAGCAAAATGTGAAGCTTGTCAACAATTTGTTGGAAGACCAAAATTGGCAGCTTTTCCTTTGAAGCCAGTTGTCATTGAAGAACCCTTTCAACAATGGGGTTTAGATTTCATCGGGGTTTTGAATCCTAATTCTAGTGCTGGTCATACTCACGTGCTCACCGCAACTGACTACTTTACAAAGTGGGTAGAAGTTATACCAGTGAAACAAACATCTACTATGGTAATTTGTGACTTCATCAAAGAAAATATATTGTTCGTTATGGAATTCCACACAAGATCGTGATGGAAAATGCCACCAATTTTTCTTCTACAGAGATGATAGGTTTTTGTTATGGGTATGGGATATCTTTATCTCATTCATCAGATTACTACCCTTAGGGAAATGGTCAAGCAAGAATCCAGTAACAAAAACATCATTACTATCGTGCGCAAGTTAGTCGAAGAAAATCAAAGAACTTGGCACAAAAAGTTATATGATGCATTGTGGGCTGACCGCATAACTCCCAAAAGAGCAATCGGGATGTCTCCATTCCAACTCTTGTATGGAACCGATGCTCAAATTCCCATCACATTGGAGTTACCAGCATTACGATTGGCTCAAGCAATTGATGATGAATGCTTCGCCAATGTTAGATAAAAGGATCATGTTCCTAAGCAAGCTTGAAGAGCAAGAGAAGTCAAGTGGAAAACAGGATCGAGGAACATCAATCCAAGGTAAAGAAATTGTTCGACAGAAAACTAGGGAGAGACAATTTCAAATCAATGACTTAGTTCTTCTCTGGGACAAAAGACGTGAACCAAAAGGAAAGCATGGGAAGTTTGATTCATTGTGGCTAGGCCCATTCAAGATTAGACATTTCTGTGGAGATAACACTTATTACTTGGCGTATCCCGATGGAACTCATTTTCCTTTGCCCTACAATGGGAAATATCTCAAGCACTATCAAAATTGAAAATGGGTTGTCCCCCGTATGTACATAGGTAATTAGGATTTGGTTTTTTTTTTCCCTATTTTTTGGTTTCCTCTCTTTTGTCATCCCATTTTTATGCTCCATCATTTTTGGGATCGTGTTCATTGAATATTTGGGTCTGGGTCCGTTGTTGTTGCATCCGTAAAGTCCTTGTCCCCAATAAGAGCCAGTTGTTATCAACTAATTTTGACTTCACAAAATTAATAAAAAAAAAAAAAAAAAAAAAATTTCAAAAGTGTTATTTGCGTGATTTTTTCTCCTCCATCATCAATCATCTTATTCTCATGGTCATTTTGGCTTTCGTTTCATCCATTTTGAATAAGCCCTTCTCCCACTACACCACAAAATATTTATTTTAATTATTTAATTAATATTTACCCTGTTATTTAATAAAATTAATATTTATTAAATTTTAGGGTTTTTAATTAATAAATATTAATTTTAATATTGGATGGAAGTTGTTCGACAAACTTGGACTTTTTTTCTTTTTTTTTATTTTAATCTATCGCTATGTGAGCAAGTTCGGGGCAATTTTTCTTCCGCTTCCAATTGCCATAGACAATTTTAATTTTTCTTCTATCATCCGGGAATTGATGAGGAGATGGTTTAAGAGGAGGTTTCATGAAGAAAAAGGAAATTGGGAAGAAGGAGAAACAAGGAAATATTGCAGATATCCAGAGCCAGAAGAAGGAAAAGCTTATTCTACAGGCACTACCCGACTTTCACATGGAAACCTGGCATGGGCATTAGCTAGAGCCAGGAAACCTTGAGAGTTTTAGGTAGTTTTCTTCATTGAAGGAATCACAAAGATTCCAGTTTTGAGATCCACATTTGCAAAGGGAAAACACTTCTCTATGCACATTTCATGCAAGGATTGAAGAAGAATCCAAAAAAAATCCAAAAAAAAAAAATCCATTTGCAATGAAAAGGAAAAAGGTTTTTGTTTTTTAACATTTTTTTTTTTGTTATTTTTGTGCAGAAGAAAAAAAGCAAGTTTTCCATTTTCACAGCCCATCCATAAATGACAGCATGAGATCCCATCTCATGGAGAAAAAAAAAATCAAGAATTTCCAATGAAAGAAAAAAAGCATGCCAAAATAAATTTCCATCCAGTTTCAAGGGAGAAGATTTCACATGTCACATTTTTGGCCCAAGAAGAGAAAAAAAAAGCAGTCCACTAGAAGAAATTTCAACATTGAAAAGACAAAAAAAATTTAAAAAATGTTTGGAAAAAAATAAAATCACATCAGAAGATCAAGTCCCAGCCATGCACACAAGGAAGAAAAAAATTTTTAAAAGAGAAGAAAAATCAACCATGTGCAAAAAAGAAAAACATTAATGCAATGAAAAAAAAAAAAAAAAAAAAGCAAAAAAGGCAAAAGCAAAAAGAAAAAAAAACAAAGCATAAATGAAAAAAAAAACAAAATGGAAAACAAGCTTTCACGCATACTTTGAAAATCCAAATAAATAAAAAATAAAAAAAAAATGAAACAAACCCACGCATGCAAAAATTGCCAAATTGATTTTATTTATTTTTTATTTTATTTTAAAAAAAGAAAAATCATTCATGAGCAGCCAGCATTCATGATGCTGAAAAAGAGAAAAAGATTTGATCATTTTTCAAAGAAAAATGAAAAATGCATCACATGTGAAATGATGAAAAAAATTAAAAATTAAAAAAAGAATCAAAGAAAATAAAAAAAATAAAAAAGAAATGTTAAAAAAAATTAAAATTGTATTAAAACGATAAATTTGAGAAAAAAAAAAAATGTAAAAATGAATTAATGCATATCAAATCAAAAAAAATTAAAAAAATATAATAAAGAAAATCGATAGAAAAAAAAAAAAAAAGTTATTATTTTTGCCGTGGTTTGTATCTGTTGAAGTAATCAACTTTGGAGCTCGATATCTCGAAGTCGGATGATCATCGGGAAGAAAGGTTTGGTTAGTTGAAATTCTCCCCTCTTCATTATACTCATTTTCCAAATTTCAAGTGTACAACACTTTGTTTGATATTTTTCACGAACCCAAGAAAAATGCAATTTACTCGATTTTGCCGCACGTGCATGCAATTTCAGCTTGGTGGAAGGCCTACTTTGAGAATCCATATCTCGAGCCCAGATGATTTTCAAGAGAAATGGTTTAGTTCGTTGAATTCTTCCCACATTCATGTACTTTTTAAAAAATTTCAAATACACACTTTCATTTGATATTTTTCACGGAGTCAAATAAAATGCAATTTGTTTGATTTTTTGCACGCATGCATACGCAATTTTTTTTCACTCTGTCAAGGTGACTCACTTTGAGAGTTGATATTTTGAACTCAGATGATTTTCAAGAGAAAATAATTATTTTTTTCAATTTCTTCCCACCTTCATATGCTCCCTTGCCAAGTTTTAGATTCCCAAGGTGACGTTTGGTATTTTTCCCAAGCTAAAACCAAACGGGATTTTTGCAGTTTTACACTTGCATTTTCCTAGCAATTTCATAAGAGTCAACTTTGACCTTTAATATTTGACTGAAGAATTTGATTGGGAAAAAAATTCTTTGACACAAAAACTTTTGGTACCTTAATAAACTCCTCATCCAGTGAGAACTTCTCATAACAAGATTTGCTATTTTTCCCAAGGTAGTTTTACAGGTGATTTGTGCAGTTTTGTAAGATGGAAGTAATAGCCTGAAATCGCTTTTGTCATCACAATCATGTCATCTCAAACAAAATGATGTTGGTATAGGTTCCAGGCATTCTACTCACCTCGACGCTCCATTCAGAGTATGAGAACATCGTCGATACCAACTTGGGACACATCGACATAGGTCGATTCTGCGATCGCATATCAACCGAAGGTGAGTCACAATTTTCCTGACGCTTGTTCTGAATTGGTCATCACTTGCATGGATGCACCGAAACCTGCATAGTGTGGTGATTCAACTCCAATGGCTCGAAGTGAAGCAACCTCTAACTTCCTCATTATGTGGTATAAGTCGTAGTTATTGGCATAGGTCTCTTCGGAGTCAAAAGCCATTGTTATCGACAGAGATCGATAATGGGAGAATCTTGTCTACATCAATTGTTTTCACTTGATCATCATTGTGCGATCTATTCATCAAAAAACCAAGACCAATGATAAGTACAATTGTGTGGATCATCAAGCAAGGCCACATCATTCAAGTGTGTCCATGTCTCTCAGTTAGCTTAGTAGTAGGTGCAATACTTCATCGACTAGTCTTAAAGTTGGAGCGTTCTCGAATTGGACGATCGTGAGCGGATCAGAATGGCAACACTTTGGGATGGTGACAAAGACAAAAGACATAACTCAGGAAGTGAATTGCAATTTTGGCTCTTGGAAGATCTTCTCAATGGCGAAAGATCAAGAGTTGGATTCTGACAAGCCAAGGTGGCGTAATGACTACGATCTCGTGAAAATGAATAATTCACCATGGAAAGGTATTCGAGAGCATGTGGAGAATTGTATGTAATTGTGAATGTGAATACGAATGAAGACAAAATTTCTCACACCAGGATGTTGCTCAAATGGAGAGGTGGATGAATTGCTCAAGTTTCAAGCTCATCTCTCTCTTGTCATCTGGAGGATTGCAGAGCATGGTCAATGAGTTCATTCCCATATGACCGGGATAGGTGGACTCTTGGCCCAATGGATAAGGCACTGATCCTAGGTGTTTTGATCTAGGTGGCACATTGTTGACTAGGATGTCTATGTGTGTGTCCAAGTCATTTAAGTGGGGTCCACATGTACCCATTTTTTTATTTTTTATGTTTTTTTTAAATGAACTTTTTAACTTAAGTGGTTTCTATTTTTAGTCACTTTTTAAAAAGTTGGTTGAAAAATTCAAAGTCACTTAAGTGCCCTATTTAATGTTCATGTAAACCCTAACTACTTTGTAACCAACTTTTGGGTTATAAAAGAAAGTTAGGGGCTCATTTGTAAAGGGTGACTTTGAGAGAGGAGAAGAAAATACTTTTTGTGTGCAAGCTTTATTTCAAAGAAAGAAACTTTGTGTTCTTTTGTGAAGACATTTTGGAGTTAATGAAATATGAACTTTGTGTCTCATTCATTGTCTCTTGTAACATTTGATGTTCTTATGTTCATTAGATGTTAGTGTTTAAATCTTGCATGCAAATATTGTCTTTGATCTTATTGTCAATGTTATTAATATGTTGTTCTAGTTCACAGTGATCAAGCTCTATTATCTACTTGCTCATGTGTGTTCCCTTTTACTCATTCTCGTTTAGCTAACTCAAACTCCATTTTATTTGTGTTAGTTATTTATTTCTTCTTCATGCAATATTAGGCTCTACTTTTACCTAACTCTTGCATGTTCTTTCAATTCATTCCATTCCATTCCTTTCCTTCATTCCATTCCATCTCCCTCATTCACTTTTCTTTCCATTGATGTTCCAAAACACCCCCTTGCTGGAACATCATAGACAATTATGTGATAAAGGAATTTAATCCATGTATGAAGAGTGGAAGGGACCACATGCATGACATGGATCCAAGGCCGCCAAGAAGAATATTGTAATTAAGATTGTTGGGCATTACATGGCATAGGAATGGGTAATGTACATGGCCCAATAATGATAGGGAGTATGATAATACCTAAGAAATGCTTGGGTATATTGTCAAATCCATGAATAAAGACAGATGAAGGATCCAAAGAGGCTTTAGAAAGACCCAATTGATGTAGAAAAACAATATTACAAATATTGAGTCTTGAACCATTATCGAATAAAGCATGCTTAAACCGATATTATTGATACAAAATTGAATGTACAGGGGGAGCATGCTCTAACATTGCTTGAGAAGGCAACTCATCTGATGTGAAAGTAATGTGATCTTCATTGAGAGATAAAGTAGAAGTAAACTTATGATACACATACTCAGATGAGGTATGAGGATGAATATAAGTGTTAGCTAGATAGGACCTGAGTTTATTGATACAATCAGGATGGTCCTATAAGAAGGCATGGATGGAGACATCCATGATGATAAGCCCCTAAGAAGAAAGGAGAGAACTAAAGAAAGGAAGACCCAAGAGTGTTCGAATGAGACATGTTCACTAAATAATATAACAAATATAGAAATTGTAAATCTTAAATTATAATTGAGTTAAATTACAGATATAAACAATTAATTACAGATTTGACCCAAGAAAACAAGCTAGAAAAATGTAAAACCCTAGTTGTAAGAGAGAGGGTAAGATACATAGCTGATTTGTAATGATCCTGAAGTTGTGTGGCATGAAAAATGATGGAAAAATAGGGAGACTATTGTAACCAAACCTAAGAAAATGTAGAATGGTCGGGAATGTTAGGATTAGGGTGCTTCAGTGCAAGGTCAAGGGCATCCGGGAATTTTAGACCTCCTTTGGGCACCTATGTCGCTTAGAACATCATAAAGTTATTTTCAGTAGGTCGTAAGATGTTCACTCAATGTCACATTTAATTTCATGTATGTCATTGTAATTCACTATTGTTCTACTGAAACCTACAAAGAGAAAGCGCACCTACAAAACCCTAAAATACATCAAATCCTAAAAATAAAATTATGCAAATGGGGATTCAGATTGATCCTAGCGGTCACCCGACTAAGTGAATTTATGATCTCGATACTACACTACATTTCAACCTCCATGTAGTTCTGTATGTGTGTGTGTGTGTAGAATAGTGACCTAGATAGCTCTTGTGCAAGTTTTACTTGATAGTGAGAAATAACTAGATGTAAAAATGTAGATAGATGTGTGCATGAAAAAATGAACTTCCCCTCTTATCAAGTGTATGCAGAAGAATGCAGTCCCTTGTCCCTTGAGTGGATACTAGATGAATACTTGAATTCTCTTCTAATGGCCTTTGGATACAACCTTAGGTGGTGATAGTAGATGTGTAGTGCTTGGTCTTTTATTATAATCACATAGCTTTATATTTATATGATTCCCTTGTTTGAATTTCGTAATTAACCACTAAAAGGTTGACTAGTAAGAGATAAAAACACCCAACAAATAGAAAGGACCCAAAAGATGTGAGCAAGATACAAAGAGGTCGGGGAACTCAAAGGGGATGGGGCGCTTGGGAGCCTGGCATCGTGGCTTGGTGTCCAGAATCGAGAAAAATTGAAGTTTTGAAATTTAGACATGGCAAGAAGGTGTGTGAGATCAAAAAGGAAAACAAAAAGCAAGTAAAGAGGCCAAAGATTGTTGGGTAGACAAAAATGGCTAAGTATGAAGAGCACACATGAAGAAATGTGGTACGCAATGGATGCGTATGTACATGCGAGGACGAGATGAAGTGGTGTGTAGAAGGATCATGCCAAGGCAGACAAAACCCGGGACATAGCTGATTTTGCATATTACAGGCTAAAAATAGAAAAACAAGATGGAGTGTTAACCAAACAAATACATAAAAACATGATAACTCAGGTAGCCAAGCAAAGGCTATGTTTAGAGGATGAACACATAGCTCGAGTACATGCGTGGATGCTATTAATAGGATTAAGGTGGATTTATTTATAGGCTAATCTATTATTAGCTAGTTTGTTTAGCATGCATGTAAGTTATTTTTGGCACACCTATTATTCGGAGAGTGCATGAGCGGTGAAGGGAAAGTCCCCACCCCTATATATATGTATATATATATATATACATATGTATATATATATACATATATATATGTGTGTGTGTGTGTGTATATATTGTATATATATATATATATATATATATATATATATATATATATATATATATGTGTGTGTATATATATATATATATATACACACATACATATATATATATATACATATATATTACGCCATTATTTTGGTACCAATTATGATGTATGAGCTCCGAGAGTATTTACTATGTAGTTATGGTCTAGGGTTTGATGTTTTCGCATGGTCCAATGCTCTAGAACAATACTTGATAGGTACTCAACTTCTATGATGTAATGCCTTTTTTATAATGGAATATTGTGGATGGATTATGGTTGTTGACATGTTTGAATATGGAAGTTTCATGGTACAATTGATCTTGGTAATTTTTTGATTTGTTATGTTTCCTTATTACATGTGTTTCCAAGTGAATGTATGCAATGGTTTAGTATGATTGAATGAGTACTTGGTTAGATATCACTATGATTATGCATGCTAACATCTTGACAAAAAAATACAAAAGAGGGACTTGGTAGTTTCACATACTTTGGGTGAGAATTTAGATCTGTTCGAATGAGGTTCCACCACACATAACATTTAGGTGAAATAAAAGACTACATTTTGATTATGTTTCCGAGACCTCTTTTCAAATTGTCTACTAGGATGTTTCTTATAGATGGCATTGATTGACCACGAAGAGCTTTTAAATTTGGGTAGAGGATGGTCGGACAAGTTTGCATAGGATATAACACTAGACCTGATTTCAATGCACATTGTTGGGTGGAAGATAATCTTTATCATGAGCTATATGAGATGTTTTTCAGCTTCTTTCTACATTAATTATACGGGTGGTTGAAAACATACGCATTAGGAAAATGTTGGGGATCAAGGTCGAGGATTTGGAAAAAGGAAGATTACCAAACTCTTTTTGATGTAGATGTGGAATGGACTAGAGCTATAGATTGTTGGTGGGCTGGAGTGTTGCACAATTATACATTGGAGTACATTATTTCTACGTATTTGTGTCCAGAGGAAGCTAAATTCATATTCTTACGCGAGCCTAGAGGATCTTACTTGTGCATTATACTGTTATCGATCAAGATTTTGATTATAAAACTAGATTTAGAAAGCCTACCCATTTTTAGTTAAACCCCCACCATGTGCAAGGGTAGGAGAAAGTAAGGAGAAAGAGGGCAGACATGGCGGAAGAAAGAAAGAGAGAAGAAAGATGACTTAGGTTTAATAAAGTGCGAGAGAGGGACATGCCATGAGCACAAGACATTAGGGAGTCACTCAAGTTGAGGGGAATGATGGTTTGTGAAGGTTTTGAAGCTCTCGTGGAAGACAAGAAGCCGCAACATCAGTACTCCCAACTTTTGGCAAGCACGGAGAGAGAATCCCTTGACCGGATGAGAGTGCATCCAAAGAAAGAATAAGGACCGCAAGCATGCATCTAATCCCACATAACCACCTAGCCCTTGCGCATGGTGTTCCAGATCTAGAGGTAGTTATTGAGAAGTAGGCTAGTGAAGGTACGCAAGCAAAGACGAGTAGATATAATTTTACATTGAATTCATAAGTGAATCAAGTTAGTAGCGCACATGTGGTAGCATGGTAGACAACATTTTTGGGAGTACCTATGCAATATTGTTTTCAAGCATGTCATTAGGACAAAGTGTTGGCACACGAGACCGTTAGATGTAATTCAGTAGGAGCTGCGATTGCATAGGTAGTGTGTTCTGTACGATGGAAAAGTGACATGCAAGCATGGGAATCTACAAGTACCTCTTCCTTGTACCCGACCTCCCGAGGTTGTGTTAAGATAGCTGGTGAATGTTTGGATGTGAATAGATACAGACAAGCTAATCGGGTAATCTTATATCCTCAATACGCAATAGCAGAATCTGCGAATCTAAGGTGAAGAAGGCCCTCCTGACCTGAATTGGTGTAATGGTTCATTGGATATAATGGCTGCTCGGAGGCTCTAATCAATGTCGAGCTCTGTTGAGATCCTGTTTCTTGGTTGTTGGATACATGGGAAGTGACCTGTGGGAGCTTCGTATATATCTCCAAATAAGGTCATAAAAGTAGTGATAGGTGGTTTAATGGATTTGTAGTGAACTATGGGTGGTTTTCTGGTCTAGCCGTAAAATATTAGATTGATTGGCTTCTATGTTTAATATGGAGAACTGTACTATAATATCTGGCGGGAGTGGTGAGGATCTAAATACCAGCGTTCATAAGCCGGTGTCAATACTTGACTGGTTTGTTGGCCCGTTGGGTTGTGGGACTTGGGGATCACAACCATGAGTTCGTGGTTGTTGTGGACCTGTTATGGTCATGTGAAGAATCAATCCCTTCTCCCAACTATCCTAGTAATCATATGCCTTTTCAGCCTCTACGTTTAGAACTAGAAGTTGTATGATTTTCTCAGAGTACCTAACAGGTGTTCTGGAAACTTGAATACGTAAGCTAGTGTCTATGTCAAACAAGGAGGTCTCCACGTTAGGTTGTGGAACCAAAGGATCACAACCAAATGTTTTCTCTCATTCGAATCCTTACACAGTCATTCAAATGTTTTATCAAGGCAATCTATAGTTTGGATGGTTTGACCAGAATGTGTAAGCTTTGTCATCTTTGATGTTTAATCCTCTTAGTTGCTCACTAATTGCTTGTAAGTTTGTTGTTGTTTGAAAGACCTGTATCCTGAGGTCCTGATCTATATCAGCTAATGTTGTGGGTAGATTTGGCTGAGGCACTACGGGTTCAAATATATACTCTCTAGGCTCTCTAGGTCCTGTGATTGTCATACAAAGTGATTCAACTTCTAACTAACATTAATAAACTGATTATGAAAGAGGTATTACACTATGTAAGCATTCTTCTATTTTTGTATTTTCAATGACGTATTTTAATGAAATTAAAGAGCAGCTACTCTAGTATATCTATAAAATGAACAACTAATCTAATAACAAAATAAAAACAAGCAACGTAGCCTGGTATGGCTATTTACCTGTGCAATTGTGATTTTATCCTAAATATCTAAGCAGCTATATATTTTAAATTGAAAGGCTCTCGATCCTACCTCAGAAGTGAGGAATGAATCATAGTTTCTCAGAAACTATCAATCCCCTAACTTCCCAGGTGATATCGAGAGTGAACTTTTAACTGAAATGAAATAATTTACTACTTTATTTGATATGTCGTAACTAGAACTTTGATAGCTCAAACCTGGCATTTACAGAATAGTGGTAAATCCAGTTGTGTGTGATTTTGTCCCCTCAGTGTGATCTCCTCATTCCTTCGTGTTCTCATGAATCCAAAAAGTGTGTATATGATAATATCAATAGAAGATGGCATTTGAACAATGACAACTTTGGATATAGACCGAATACAATGTGAGTAGGAGAGGGATAGCGCAAGTGAACAGAGATTGACTATGTAATTCCTAGCGGGATTTATTGTGGGAATACAACACAAGATGTATCGAGAATTTCAGAAACTATCCTTGTGACAAAACAAAACCTGCAACTTTAATGGATTCTAGTCTAGAAATGAAGCTATTCTATGTTAAACTTGACTTGTATGCAACAGCAATGAAACAAGACTTGAAACAAGAAGATGATATGACCTCTAAAATGCCAACAATGGAAGCAAAACATGAAACTAACAAAATTCTAAGCAAGGAATTGAAAAATTGAACAAGAGAATTGAGAGGATGAGGGGCCATTTGCTTGGAAACAAGCTGGCTATTTATAACCAATGCATTTACCAGAGGGTAACTCCCATTAGAACTCTTTTACTATAAACAAAGGAAAAACACTATTACTAGGGGACCAAAAACATTAATGCAAGCCAAAGTGGTTGAAGAAAGCGTGTAAAATCCAAGATTTACGTTTGACGCGATCGTCGGAAGGATCTCGTAAAATGTACAGGACCGCCGCCCCCTATGCATGGCGGTGGTTACAGGACCACCACCCTATCCCGGGCGGTGGTCATAGGATCGCCACCTAGGCAGGGGTGGTGGTTTATCATGAAAGAAAAATGAAAGAATAAAAGGGGAAAAGGGAAACACAAAGCATGCGGAGGCTAAGCGGGGCATGCGGGATACAAGTGTATACATGGCGAGCCTTTCTGGATTTTGAACACCTTGTAAGGAGACCTGTATCATCATTGGGGCATGTGTAACATCATTCGGTGATGCAGTACCCTACAATTTTGGGTATGTACGAGGTGCCTAGTTCAATATTATAACCGGGACACAAGGAAGTTCATCGACTAGGCCTCAACCCATAGTAGGAGGCGTGAGAGGATTAGAGGATCAGAGTTAGGCACTGGAGGAAACACTTTGGTGGAATTTTTGGTTCTATATCTGGTGGATAGAGTCCACATCCACAAAAACCACTACTAAATCAACCACCACCTCAGCTAACCAGTGTAACCAACTTGTCAAGTTTACTATGGGTTATCTCTCCATTTCCTGAGTATAGAGGTATTGAAGATGTAATAGAGCACGTACATAAGTATGAACTATTATGACACGCTAAAGGAATTACAACTTTAGATATGAAGGAAAGTTAATTTTCGACTACCCTCTAAGGCGCGCGCATAAATGGTATAGGAATTATTATCCACATCATACTATGGTGGAATATAATGTTTTTCACATTTCGTTATTAGATAAATTTCACATACCAAAGTTCAAACAACAAAGCATCAACGTGCTCAAGGATATCAAGCGGGTTTTTTTCGAAAGCGTGAGGGAGTATGATGTGTATTTTAAGACTCGTTATCTAACTTGTATTATGATATACATTAAAGTTAGTATGAACAATGGTTTATTTTGGGATTACGTAATCTGTTTTGAAGAAAACTCTCTCATAAGACATGTGAATTTGCGTGAGGCCTTGGAAGTCACTCCACGCGCCTGAGGCGGTTGAAAGTGTTGATACTAGAGTAAGCCCATTCTTAGAGGCATAGATTATAGTTATAACAATGCAATTAGAGAATCTCTCTACCAACTCAGCAGATGAGATGCATAGTGGTATATGGTGTACTAATTGTGAGGTTGAGGGACATATTAAGGATAGTTTCCCACGCAAGTCTATTCAGATGTTCACATTCTTAGACCGTGAAGTTTGCCACTTGAACCATGATGTTCAAAACTATCCTCTTTTGAAGCATGTGATTCAAGAATGTGTTCATGTATTGTAAGATTTTCCATGCCCATACCCATGACACAACTGATTACAAATTGATTGATCATATCCACAAATCCATTAAAATAAGAGTGCGTTAGACTAGGGTGATGAGCGGGTCAAAGGAGCAGGAAGAAAAACATAATAAATGACGCAAAAATGGAGATAATATAAATGGAGGCTTCTAAGGAGGATATCATGGCCGAGGTCGCGGTGGTGGTAGAGACAAGTTTTCTAAAGGAACTTGTTAGACTTGTGGGTCTCCCGATCATTACCAATGAGATTGCCCCTGAGAACACAAATTTCTCATCTTGTGTGCAAGAAGTAGCACAAGTTAGAGGATTTCCTGGACCTATATGAGCACATGAGTATAAACAAGAAGAAATACAAGGGTGTAGGAATAATCAAGGTGCAATGTGTGAATAATGATCAATGGATGCCTAAGAAGATGTCTGATCCAAAATTTCAATCCATGTCAAGTTACGACATGCACCGATGAAGAACATACATGCAAGCCTCTAAATTCCAATCCGCTCATCACAAGGGAGAAGTAATACATGCTAAGTACCCGGACATAGTGCATCAAAAGGAAGACCAGAAATATACTATGGGAGTCATTTGAGATCTATAGGGTGAAGTACACTGCTTAAAATAATAAGCACATGAGAGGGAACATGCAAATCATATTTAGATTCTATAGAAGGATGTTGATGCCATGAAAGAGGTGTGCAAGATGTTGCGCTAGGAGAATATTATTCCACTACTAGGAGAATGGATGCACAAAAAGGTACCACCCATTAGTGTTGAGCATGAGAGGTAGATACTTCATGCAGATCTACCACCCCAAGATCATGAATTTTCCAAGGAAATTACACTTGATGCGGTGATTGATGGTTGGATGGTGCACAAATTTTTTATTGATACGGGAACTAAGGTAAATGTAATCACTCTAGATGTATAGAATCAAATGGGGAGACCTACATTTCAGGCATATTCAAATGTGTTGTATATGGAAAACAAGATTAAGGTTATGCCTATTGATGCACAAAAGGATGCATCCATTATCATTCAGGGAGCCAAGTTTATTGGAGACTTTGAGTTATTAGATCTTGCTAAAGCATAAAACTTTCCAACATTACATGGATGGCCTTGGTGCTATGCTAATAATGCTGACTTATGCTTTAACAAGAGATATATCAGTTTTGAGAACAAACAAAAGTGCATGATCATACCTTTGCATGATAAGAATACGGAGCCCTCTCGTTGATTCCTTAAGTGAAGAAGGTATTAATTGAATTTATGCATAGAAAATGTGCAATCTAGAAAATGTAAAACCATAAAAGAAGGCATACTTTAGTGGGAAGGCACGCACTGTAAGTGACACCACTAGTGTTTCTTATGATAACTGGGCTCATGGAATGTATGAGATAGTCGGGTGTGAGGTTAAAGGAAGAGTCACTAGGATGATCAGGTTGCACATGGTTAGGTGGTTGGGGTTAGCGTAGGTACCATGGTATACTGACGATGGGAATCCCGATACATTCTTATACACCATGGAGACTCAGTGGCCAAATAAAGGAGATAGAAGAAACATACTAGTCTATACCTTGTGCATGACAAAAACGTCTTTGGTGGGCTACACATAGAGATAGCCTTTTGGAATGGTGAGAAGTGAGAATCACCTTTTCCACTAGGTTTACTTAGAGAAATGTACCTACGCACATTTGTGAATTTCATGGTAAGACTTGGCTTTAGTACACATCCATAATTGTGAGATACTATGGGTATAAGGACAGGAGGCTCTAACTCCTTCCTTATGGGTACATAATTTCTACTCCACACTACGTAGATGCACACACGCATGGTATGTCCATGCCGAGATAAAAAGGAGACACCAAATTGGAAAGAGATGACTGCAGTATGGTTTAAAATTTTGATTACTTTTCTACTAAGCCTCTAGTCCATGAAGCATTGTAGATCATGAAGCACATCACATTGGGGGATAACACGAAGGCGTAAGAGATAATCATTGAACTGTTTGGTGAACCTAAACCCGAGGAGCACCTAGATCTTGAGGAGATAAAATAATTATAGATGATTCATGCCTAGAAAGAAAAAGAAAAAGGAAAGCTAGTGTACATGATTGATGATGAAGAAGTGGACCACTGGATGTTAGCCACACAAAGGGTGCATGTAAGGTCATGGATTCTGCAGATGAGAAGGCACGCACGTACCATGCTCCCATGAAAAAGGTGAATATTGGCACAAAGGATGAGCCTAAGGAAGCAATAATTGGGGATTACTAGTTAGAATAAGAAGTAGCCAAGATCATCGAGCTCTTGTGCTAATTTCAAGATCTCTTTTTAAGAGGTTATCACAAATTAAAAGGTGTGCATCCTTCCTTAGTCAAGATGAAGATAAAATTGAAAGAAAACACGTGCTCGTTTGGAAGAGGCCTTATAAGATGAATCCTAACTTGCGTGTAAAGGTGAAAGAAGAAATTGATAAGATGCTCAAGTTTGGAATTATTGAGCTAATTGAAGAATCGAATGGGTTAGCCCCATGGTTATCAATATCAAGAAGGATGGGTGGATTAGGATATGTGTGGACTACAAATATTTGAATTCTTCATGTGTTATAGATCCATTTCCCATACCTTTTATTGAGGAAATTTTGGAAGGAGTAGCTGGGCATGAAATATATTATTTTACAGATGGTTTTTCAGGTTACCATCAGGTGTGTATCGTGAAAGAAGACAACTTTCACTATTGAGTGGATAATTTTTGCATATATAGTCATTCCCTTTGTCTCGAAGAATGCATCGCCATATTCTCATGCATCATCATGTAAATATTTTAGGATTTCATTCATAAGTTCTTGTAAGTGTATTTGGATAATTGGATGGTATCTATCTTAGTCAAGGATCACTGTGATAATTTGAGGCTCATGTTTGAGAGATGTAGGAAATTAAGCATATCTTTGAACATTAAAAAGTGTATCTTTGCTACACCCTTTAGAACTCTACTTGGGCACATCATTTGTAAGGAAGGATTATTGGTAGACCCAACCAAGATAGCTATGATCTTGGGTTTAGAGGAACCTACCAATTAGAGTGAAGTGCACGGATTTTTGGGACATACATGATATTATAGGAAATTTATAAAGGGATATGCAAAGATTTCCATGCCCCTGGAAGAGTTTCTCAAAGCTAAAGGGAAATTTTATCGGGGAGACGTGCAATAGCAGACATTTGAGACATTAAAGGAGAGGCTTACCATTGCACCTATTTTGCACTTTCCTTCATGGGAAAAGCTTTTCCATATACATGTTGATGCCTGATGTAGCCTAGGATTTACGAGATAACACCCTAGCCACGCTGACACATCACTTAGCCTATACTGAGCGCTCACCTGAAGCGCGCAAAGGTATCGAGCCCCTCTTTAGGGTTCTTTATAGCAGGATACTAGCGTGATGAAGAAAGAAACAAATATATCCATAACTAATCCACCATTCTACCATGCATGTTACATTCAAATCTATGAAAGAACAATATTTAAACAGTAATCATGATTGAATCAATAACATGCACCACTCAATTACACACAGGAATGACACTTAGATTCAACCAATATCCTCCATTTATTAATAAACACATAAGCTCCTTAAAATAAGGTCAATCTATACCAATGCTCGCATGGATTGATACAATAATCCAATAATATGCACATATCTCTATATCTCCATACTTCCATCTCTCTTTTACGCTCTCTATATATCTTATACTATGTGCTTTACATAATATATACAAGGTGGGGACTTTCCCTTCATCGCTTATCTATTCCAAAAATAGGCCGTATGTTATTAATAGCCACGTGCCATTTAAAGGCATAGCCACACATGCAAGTGTGCTATCTATAGACCTCTTATAGTTAACTGAAGTGTCAATCCTATTCTTGTCTTGTCTCCATGCAAAACGATTCGATCGATCCTCTAAAGATAGATAATGCATGGTGTGCATGTCTCTGCATTGTTGGTGTGTTCCGCACGCCATCTTCTAAAAATAGGTCTTCATGCTCAAAATCAGCTAAGTCTTGAATGCTAAACTTGCCCTCCACACGCGGATTCTTCCTATCCCTCCGTGCTCTTGATCCTGGATTTCTCTCATGCGCGTGGACCTCTTGATCTCTAACAAGTATTCTCTGATCAACATTACCCCACACTAATCTCATTGTCATCCCAACAATGGTTATCTCCAAAAATTGAAGTAAAGAATATAAGAATGGAAAGAATAAGAATGAAAGAATGTAGATAAATAAAGAAGTTTTATGAGGATGAGGGCTCTGCATCGATTTGAAGTATCAATTCTAGATACTCCTCCTTTATTTCGGCATCAAGGCCTTTGAAGTGATCACTTTCTAGATATCCTTTATTTCGGCCTCACAATAGGCCTACCATTCAACAAGTGATTGTTGTATTTTCTAGAATGTCCATCTTTTGTGCAATGGATTCCAACTCATCCTCACAATATCTCCTTTTCTTTTTCAGGGCCTCGTGCTTCTACTTAACCAACACAATGATGGACATCAAGGTCATTATTCCTTCTAGACCCTCCGAGTTGTGCATATATTCAAAGCTTGGTTCAATACTTCTTAAGATCCATCTTTCTTTGATGCAATGAGCTTTCCAAGCTCTTCCATCTAAGTTTTATGCGGCATTCTTGTGCTTTTTCCTAAGGCTTTCTCTCATTGCCTCTTACTTTGACTTCCTTGGTGCTATAACAGAGGTTCATCTTGACAAGTCCACCAAATTTCCTACATAATGTATCGCCGAGGGAAATGTATGTGGTACCTTAGTCTCCAAGTGTGGCCTATCTCTTATGACATTGTCCCCATATCCTTTGCAAAGTGGATAAATACTTCGTTCTTCTTCTGCGCCAAGTCCCAATCTCAACATCCTTTGTCTTCAATTTCTTCATTGTCCATGTTTCTTCTAGCAAATTGGACCTCATTGTTTTGACTTCTAGACAAGAGGTCTTTATTGTCATGATAAGCAGGGGTGCCTTCTTGATCTATCTCAAAACACATGACTCTTCATATACATCAAAGTTAGTCTCATCCTTGGGTGTCATTGATTGATACTTGCTTATAGCGCTTGTCATATCCTCATCCATTAGCTCCTAGCTAAATAAATCCTACGTGTTATCATGCTCAAAGTGATGCAATTTTCTACGTCCTCACATCACTGGAAGGCTTTCACTCATCCTCTACCTCTTAGGACCCTTGGGAATGACTTCCGTTAGGAACTGTCCCATTATATCATGCACGGAAGAGAGGTTCATCTTCAAACAGCGCATGTTTGACGTGGGTCCACCACTCTTTCCTACGACCTAATGTATAGCCGGTGGGATGGAATATGCGTGGGATACAGAGTTAGGCAATCTAATGTCTTCGATACGTACTAATGGAATTTGTTAATCTAAGGCAAAGAAGGTGTGGCCTGATCTCGATTATGACATCGAAGGTCCCCCGGCGTGATATCTATGGGTTGTGGAATACGTGGAAATGACCGATAAATAAGGTCTTGGTGGATGGTGGAAACAATTCTCTACGGATGATTCTCGCCTAGTCCAGAATTCTCTAGCTCTTATGTTATAGTAAGCTCTATCTGGAATACATCCGGTGTTTTGTGACTTGGAATTGTCAGGACTTGTGGGCAACCATAGATTCTTTGATTATATGAAATCAAGCTTGATTTGTCCATGTTTCTTCTATGTTTAGGACCAAAATTCGTGATTTTCTCATAAACCTTCACCGGATCCTTGACTAGTATCTATGTGCGTGAGAGTGTCTCCTGCTCATCCCAAAGGATCATGACCAAAAGAGGCATATTTGAATGTTTGTCATGTGTCGGTTGATTTGACCAAAACATGTATGCTTGATCGTCTTCGATATTTAACCCTCTCAACCGAGAACCGATCAGCGATCGGTTGTAAATGCATTGTTTTTGGAAGACTTGTATTCGAGATTTTGGTGTGTGTCAACTATTACCGTGACGAGGTTTCTTGAGGCACATCTCAAATATGTACATGACTCTTCACGTGATACATCAAATGTAAATCTAGGCTAAAGCAAATCTATTAAAACATAATGTGGAATAAAACTGTGCTATTTTTGATCATGATAGAAAAGTAGCTATTTTGTTAACAATTTAAAACAAACAAAATAAGCGAGTGTAGTTATTTTATGCGATTTGTAGATTTATTCTCATCAAATGAAATAGCTCAAGATTCTCAATCCTAAAGAGTGAATCATAGTTTCGAAACTATCAATATCATCATGCAATATCGAGAATAAGCGGGCTTGAAATGAAACAATTTTCTACTCTATTTGATATGATTCTAACTAAAACTTTGAAAGCTAGAACCGGATTCCCCATGGCGAATCCGGTGGTGTATGTGATCTTGTCCCCTCAATCTGATCTCCTCATCCTCTTAAATCGTGGATCCCTGTAATGCTAGCATCGGGAATCGATATTGGGACAAGGACATTCGAATGCGGAACTGAAAATCCCATAGGATAGGGATAGCGCGAGCGAGTACGAGCTTGGCTTATTATTGATTTTACTGCGATTCATGCAACATAAAGCGACTTAAACGAAACTATCTTGTTTGAAGAGCAAAACTTGTAACTTTTCTTCCATATTTACCCCATGGATTGGATAAAACAACAACACCTTCATGGATATTTTTTTCAATTCCTCAT
The DNA here is from genome assembly GCA_018340775.1 of Taxus wallichiana var. yunnanensis. Classification (NCBI taxonomy): domain Eukaryota; kingdom Viridiplantae; phylum Streptophyta; class Pinopsida; order Cupressales; family Taxaceae; genus Taxus; species Taxus wallichiana. The sequence continues at coordinate 267,759,768 of CM031241.1, forward strand.
GCAAGAATTAAAACTATGACTTATGGCTCATCTTCTTGCTTGAGTGGGGTAGGCATTTGTTTGAGCACAAGCCATTTATTTATAGCTTTCATTCACCCAAAGATCAAAACCAAACTCAACTCTAAAAACTATAAACAATGGCTCTCTCCAGGGGACCAAAAACATAAATACAAGCCCGATTCCTCCACTTCTTTATCACGTCAAAGCGCTTCTGGAAAACACAACTTTAACTTTGATCGGGCGGTGGTCACTCTTCCGGTTCAATGGTCTCCTAAGCGGGGCATTTGTGGAGAGATACGAGGTGATTTCCATCTGAACATCTTGTGAGGTTCCACTTTGAAGTTCTTGTAGGTACAATACCTTCCGAACACTTTCTTTTTAAATCTATCCTCATCTCCGCTCAACCTCTTATCTTCCTCTTCATCCATCGTCCTTGAGGGGATGCATGCTCGGCGATTCCTGCTTCTTTATCTAATGACTTTCTTCTCTTTGTCATATGGTTTCGAGGTGATTTCTTGTTTGTGAGGTCCACTTTGAGCCTCCTTTCTAAATCTATCTTCATGCTCCTCCTCTTCATCCCTCTACTTGAGGTGGACAACTTTTGTCATATGGTTTCTTTTTCGTTAAGCCTCCACCATCTATTTTTCACCATCTATGCTTCAACTTTTGTGGGTACATTACCGCTATTTTTTCTATTGTAGCTTACCCTTCGGAAGCCCGAAGCACGACTTAATTTTCTACATACTTATTGTTCTCCATCTTGGGCTTTAGCTGAAGATATACCAATGCTGCCCCTACATCTGCTACAGCCAGACTTATTAGCTTAGTATTCAATACCTCGAAATGATTCTCTCCGAGTAGGTACTTCTTCCAGGATACACATACTTCTTCCTCAACATATGGTAGTCATAGTATACCTTATCTCGCATCGAATACCGGTCGGCACGTGTTTGTAAATTTGTGAACAGATGCTTAGAAATACCTTACAGTGAATGGGTAAGGTAATTTACACCAAGGGCTCAAGACTCCATCTCTCATTGGGAAGTGTGTGATGCAGAAATGCTGATATACAAAAATTGTACTTGTTTCCATACTACGATGGTAGCTCCTTTGGGATGTGCCACTCTTCTCCAAATGCCGCGTGGTTCCTTTTGTACCATTTCTTCACCCTTTGCTTGACGTCATCTGTCATGGACCCTTTACATAGGTACTTGTTGAACCTTTCAGCTAGTGACTTATTCTCCATGGGGTATTCCCATACCTTTTCCTTCGGCCCGTTTGGTACTCCAATTTCCATGAATACTAGTGATAGTAGAACAGCCCCAAAGCTGATCTTCCCTCTGTGCATGCTTCCTCGACTATTTGTTTTGCAATGTAGCCTGCAATATTGTAGATTTCCCCTTCTGACATCTTACGTGCAACGTGTAACCACATAGTATTTACCTATGACCACCGCTCCTGATCATTCAACTTTGTAACAAGGTGTGTTGCTGCTTGCACAACTAGACAGTTCTTCAATTTGTCTATATCCATACCGCTGCAGACCCTTCAGGTACCCCAACTCATGTCTAGTCTTTAAGATTGCATCTTTATCTATGAGATCATTCTTTATGTCCTCTCATGTGGCCTTCAAACCTATAATTGATGAGATAAGCGTAGATGAGATTCTAAATTTGCATCTTGCAAAGTAGAAGAAGTCCTCGTGCACTCTACTCATGAGCCACTGATACAAGGGATCATACTTCTTGAAATATGGAAGCTCGTATAATTGGTAGACCCCATTCTCTTTAGAAGCGTCTTGTTTGCATCATCATAAACTATCATATCATCTGCCATACATTTGTTCGTCCTCACTGTGAGTAGGGAATCGAGCTACATCTTGTTCTCCATTGTCCTGTGATTGTATTTCCTCACTTTTCTCTTTCTGATAGGTGAATCCCATTCATGACCAACGATGACTCCTTTTGGACATTGCATTTATGAAAAATTACTTTTGGGTGCCATCTCTTCTTCCTCGACCACCTTCTTCTTTCCTTTTGCTCTTGCTATAGCTGCCTTCTTAGGTGCCTATTTACCTTGCAAACGTCTCCTCTTTTTAATCGTTGTAATTTATGAATCAAACCCTAGCTTGATTCAATTGTGCCCTAGGTGGAAACTTCGTGCCCTAACTCCTCTCTGTCTTCCTGCTTCACTCAAACCCTTAACCACCAGGGGATGAAAAATTATTTTTGCACAAATTTGTTTGTTCATGCTTGGTTTCACACCCTTCACACCTTAACCCGATCACTTGGCTCTTCGCACTTAACTCTTTTCTCAATTTATCTTAATTGCAACAATAAAAATGTATTTGCATCCCATCCTTATATAGATTTTTCAAATTTTGATGCATTTATTGCTCCTTCACCTACCAAATATCCTCTCATTCATTAACCAAATTCGTTTGTTCCACGCGGTACATCTTCGCACCCTAGTTATAACCTTCTAGTGTGCCTTCCTACCCTTTTGTCACAGACTTCTCTTTAGCACTCAACCTTGTGCCCGAGTACCTCATCACTGTACCTTCTCGTGATAGTTATCATGGCATGTTTTTACCTTGCGTTATCTTGTCCTTATCTTCTTTTGACTTAAAGTACACCAATGGCTTATTCCTTTCACCTTTCAATTCCCATAGTATTTTACTTAGATAACTACAACCACCCCACACTAAAAGTATGTATAGTCCTCTACGCATAAACATTCTTCACATAGTAATTAGCTTCATGCGCGCAAGTGTGCTTATTACAAAAGAACAATAACTAAATTGACAAAGCATAATGAAAATGAATGAAATACATTAAGGAAATACAGAATTGAAAACCTAATCTAAATGGCAATATTGCCTTATTACAAACACCAAGAAGACTTATTTATAGTAGGGCTTCAACCTACTCCCGTTAAAATAACCGGGTAATCCGTGTTCCATCAAGTGCTTCTAACTGGCAAGCACTTGATTCAAGTATGTAAGTGATGACATACGACCCCAACCAATGTACTTTGAGCTTGCTTGGATGGCACAAGAACTTTGAGTCATAAAGAAGTACCATTTGTCTAATCTCAAACTTCTTATCCCTTATGTTTTTGTCATGCCATGCTTTCTATCCTGGATTTTTCCTGCTCATGACTCCATCGTTCTATGGCTCATCGCTCATCCAGTTGAATCATCTTCTCGATATTCTCTTCTAAAGCCTACTCATCACCTAGACCTCCAACACGTGCAATGCACAAAGAAGGTAACATAAATTCTATAGGGAGAACGGCTTCCACGCCAAACACCAACTCAAACGGTGTGGATTTGTTCAATTTCTTATAAGTTGTTCTATATGCCCAAAGAACAGCTAACACTTTATCATCCCAATCTTTTCTCCCAACATCACAATTTTTGTCAAAGTTTTGCTCAAAATCTTGTTGAAAGCCTCGTAGTTCCATTTTCCTAAGGATGATAGGGTGTAGTTGAAAGAGGGTTTAAAACCCGCAAGCAAGGATCACGAGGGACGACGTGCACATAGACGGACGTGCGAATGATAGTGTGAAGAGATATTGGGAGGAATGAGCATCAACCGAATGTGCATGCAAAGATTTGAAACACGAGAAAAACCTGGTTAAGCCATAAAACTTTCCTCTACCTCATAGATCAAATGGGGTGTACATATAGGAGGTGTTGAGTAATCCCCAACACTACAATCATGATAACTTGAGTAAAGAGGGGAGTTACATTCCTGAATAGAAGTGTAACTCCCAATGATGCATATGGACGACCGATGCACCGGCGCGTAAGAGAATCTCATAATGACCCCTAACACAGACCAACACCCCCTTCATCGTAACTTAGGATGAGGCGGAAAGTCGAAAAAAAAGAAATGGGTCCGACACAAAGCCTAATGAGGTACCCATGCACAAGAAAAGGGTCCCAACCGGTGAAGGAAAACCCAGTGGGAAAAACATCCACCACAAGAGAAAAAAACACTCTCTAATCTAAGAAAGATGCCAAAAATGGGTCCTAGCCATAGATGGGCTTGAAAGGGTACCCATGTACAAAGAGGCAATCTCTCAGAAAGAGGAAGAAGAGAGAAGAAGAGGGAGATGAGAGGAATGCAGAAGATGCCATGGACAAATCGAACTCTGCAGCTCTAAGAAGTCTCCTAGAAGAATGTCGATGATGAGATCCTCTGCCTCTGAGCCGAAGAAGAGCCACCCGCAACGAACTATGTGCCTACCCTTAGGAAGGACATAAATGATGTCTTTGGAAGTCACCCACTCCACAAAGGAAACTAAAGTCAACAACACGAAGAAATCTGAGAGTCGGTGCACGGAAGTGTGACATAGGTCTAGCAGTGAGTGCAAGGAACCGAAGGTAATGCCAAGTGTGTAGAAGCGTCGAGTGAAAAGAGGAACACTCGCAAAAAGGATGTCCAAGTGATGTGAAGGGAACACAACATCCTCCACAACAAAAAATGGATCCACAGCTGAGGGTGGATCAATGAAGGTCTCTGGAAATGTGGAAGTGACATGATTCCGAAAGGGTCACTCCAAACAACAGAGATGATGAACTCCTCTGAAACACCTATAGATGGATGAGGGACTTGTAGTGCATCACAAGTGTACTCTGTGAAAAGATGACTAAGGTCAGGTAGATACTCATCCCAATGAGGGGGCTCAACAAATAGAAGAGCGATGTCAGATAGGTATGAGTCATCTAATGAAGGTAGAGGAGTGGAAGGGGCCTCACACATTGAAAGTGGAAACGAAGGCGGGTGTGATGAATGTATAAGACTGAATAGGATACTGCTTGATATCTGATGAGATGTGGGAAGTGTCAACACTCTCTGGAATAGTGAGAGAAGGATGAAAAGATTCCTCTATAGTACTCTCGACATCAGAATTGGGTGCACAATCCTCATCATCAAAAGTAGAACCAAGCAAGCTCGTGTCGTGAGAACTACCATCACACGAAGAAATGGGGGAGAAGAATGAATCAATAGTAGAAACAATGACTACAATATGTGAAGGGTCTCCATAGAGGGATGAAGAATGCTCAGACACGGTGGGGTGGATCAGAATCTGCGACATGAAACTAGAGAGATTGAGAGACATGCATCATCATGTGACCAAAGACATGGTCACAAGTTTCAAGGAATTCCTCCAGATGACGATGATCAGCAGGTGCAGGAATTGGCCCAAGCAAGAAGGGTAAAATACCCTCGTGGGCGAAGTAACGTTCCATAGAAGCACGCCAAGATGAATAGTTCCCTCTCCGGTGAGAAGTGGCGGAGGCTATAAAGTGATCCTACGATGCTCAATTTTGGAAAGAGCACTCTCCATGATGTAAAATGCAAGATGCACAAAAGCAAGACGTTGGACTCGGCCGATAATGCGTCTATGTGTGAAAGCCCAAGAGTACTAGTCAACCCCCCAGAATGTGGCACTTTATAAAGTAGTACGTTTACAAAAATGACAATTTCATCATGTAATGTGTGAAAAATCATGCAACTTTGACTAAAGAAGTGCTAAAAAATGAGCAGCGAGTCAAAAGTTATAGCATTAAAACGATTCCCGCAACTAATGGAAAATGTCAATAAACACTACAAACACATTAAAAAAGTTCCCGAAATGGGTGCAAAGGGTGTCGTGTGGGTACTGTTGGAAATGGCATCAAATTTTAGGCATGGTTTGTTTTTCTTACGAGGGGGATTAGCCTCCTGCCAACCCCAGACCTCGCCCTCCATCTTCGACGCTCATAGGAAGGTAAGTAATACAAGAAAAAATAGGTCTAAAAAATTAATACAATGCCATGAATAAATGTTTTAATCCTTAAAACATTAAAAAAGATATTGTTTTATCCTCCAAACAAAGTCTAAAAGGGATGGGCCCATGTGTTGAGCAGTCAAGCCATGTGGCACCGAGCTGGTGTGTTGTTGACTGAGTTAGGACTATTGTGCGGGTTGCCACATGGTGGAAGAGAGCTGAATGCGTGAAATGGTTTGAGAGGTAGGAACCGTTGAAGGATGCTAGAGCCACATGTGCATGGAGACTATCATAAACAACTAGTAGTGTAACCATTGTTTGAATGTAGAATTCTTCGAAGGTGTTGGAGTAACATCCAAGGCCGATGAGACTATTGTGCTTGAATGGAAGAAAGCAGATGAGAAGGACAGATTCCAACGTGGATGGAGAAAGCGGTTGAGCAAAGGACGGTTGATATATTGGAGTTGAGGAGGTGTTGCAGTCCGAGCTTGGAGTGGATGGATCTTTGGAGCAAAGTGGAGTTGGAGCATTCCACGAGCTAATAATGAACCACGAGCTACAGGAAACGTGATTGAAACAACAGAGTGCCAAAAAGGCCCAGGATAGATCTCAAGCAAGGCCTTTGGATATGAATCTAGTGCAAGAGATCACACAAACCACATTGATGTCAAACCATTGAGCCGACGCTAGAGTTGAGAAGTAACGGGCTAAGGCTAGAAACGTAGGTGAGTGTAACGTCTGGGCGAAGAAATTGAGGCTGGGCATTCAAACCATGTTGAGCACACAAACTGAGACTAAGCATTCAAACCATGCTGAGCACACAGACCATGTTGGATACAACAGCAAAAGGGAGTAACCTGGAGAGGATGCCGAGTCAATTTCAGGCGTGAACAGATGTGCCGAACAGGGGTGAGCAGGAAGAGTATAGCTTGAAGTGAAAAACAAGACAACACTAAACTCTGAAATCTACAACCCGTGAACCTGAAATGCACCCCGAAACACACAGAAAACGCATGTAGATCCGAAAACTTGAAACCAAGAACAGATCCAAATCACACACGTTTGAACCATAAATAGATCCCAAATAGAGGTATGAGGCCCAAAATCAATGCAAGTAGAGCACGGTCAGAATAACCATTATGAAGCATGCAACGAGAATCGAATATCACGTCGAAAGCCAGAAAATGCATGATAAATGCCGAGGAGTGCACAAATCCACAAGATCCACTCTAATACCATGAAAGAGGGTTTAAAACCTGCAAGCAAGGATCATGAGGGATGACGTGCACATCAACAGACGTGCAAACGGCAGTGTGAAGAGATCTCGAGAGGAGCGAGCATCAACCGAATGTGCATGCAAAGATTTGAAACAAGGGAAAAACCTGGTTAAACCATAAAAATATCCTCTATCTCATAGATCAAATGGGTTGTACATATAGGAGGTCTTTGAGTAACCCCAATGCTGCAATCATGACAACTCAGTAGAGAGGGGAGTTACATTCCCAGAATAGAAGTGTAACTCCCAATGATGCATATGACACACTAACGAGTAAGAGAATCTCATAATGACCCCTAAATGACACATGGACCTACGATCTCACCTAAGTGAGATGACTCACCTAATGATGTGGAAAATAACACACACCAACAGTAGTTTTATGGTGTGCAACCATAAACTCATCTAATAGGATCCCGATTGTCTCATTCAAAAATGTGTATCCCTATCACTTGTCAAGTTTAAAGGACATCCATATCTTGTAAGAACATTATCCCATAGAAACCTAGGTGCTTTATACGAGTCCTTCGTAGGTGCTTACTTACGCCCACCGTGTGAGATAATCTGTGCAAGTAATGATATAGTGTGACCTAGTCCTGTGCGAATTTGACAAAATAGGTCCTACGAAGTCAATGGTCCATTTCTCAAATGATTCGGCACTAGTAATTGGTCTCAAAGGCATCTCATCTCTTTGCCTTGGTTTTCCTAGGTGCTGAAAATGATCACACACCTTACAATATTATTTATAGTCTTTATACAATGTCTCCCACCATAATCCAATAAGTAGGATCTTAGGAAGTCGCATCACCTACATAATGGCCTCCTACAATACCACCATGGGATTCTTCCATAATATCCTTGCACTCATGCTCTAATACACAATGACGTAATACTTCATCTCTGCCTAACTTGTAGAGGTCACCACTGATTAACATAAATGATGCCGTGCATATAGTAAGTTGTTTCTTTTCTAATGCCTTCATTCCTTCTGGTGCCACACTAGTCCATAAAAAGATAGCAATGTCTTCTAATTCTGATGGTGCACGTTGTAACCTATATAATTGTGCATCTGGCATGGTTTCTTCAATAGTTTGTGCTTCTTCTCCTGAGTGAATTCTAGACAAGTGGTCTAGTCCAGAATTGCTTTTCCCTGACTTCACCACAACCGTGGAATAAAACTCTTGAAATATGATTACCCATCTGAATATGCGCCCTTGTAAGATGGGATTTTTTACCAATTACTTCAATACCAAGTAATCTATATAAAACACAAATGGTGTTGCTAACAAGTATTGTTGAAACTTGTGTAATGCATAGATCATTGACAAAGCTTCGTGCTCTGTAGTTGTATAATTCCTTTCAGCAAGAGTCAGCTTCCTACTAGCAAAAAAATTGGATGATCTATAATACCTTCACCAGGTTGAGCTAACACAATGCCAATGGCCATGCTAGAAGCGTCCACATGCACATGAAATGGTTTATCCCATGAGGGAAAACATGAATGGGCGCGGTAGTAAGTTTCTCTTTTAATATCTCAAACACATACTATTGCGGTTCTCCCCAATAAAATGTACCTTTCCCCTTTAGTAACTCTTCCAAGGGTGTAACAACTTTGGCATACCCTTTGATGAATTTTCTATAATATCATGTATGACCTAAAAATCCGTGCACCTCACTTTGATTGGTAGGTGCTTCTAGGCCTAGAATGACTACAACCTTAGTTGGATCAACCAGAAAACCTTCCTTATAGATTATATGTCCTAATAGTATTCCAAATGGTGTAGCAAATATGCACTTCTTGATGTTCAAAGAGATACTCAATTGTTTGCACCATTCAAACATTAAGCACAGATTGTCACAATGATCTTTCACAAGCCCATATATTGTCCAATCATCTAGGTAAACTGTAAGAATTTGTGAATAAAGTCTTTGAATTCTGAAAAACTATGCTTGAGAATACAAAAGGTGCATTTTTCAATCCAAAAGGCATCATAATATAGGCAAAACGACCCCATTATGTAGTAAATGTTGTCTTTTCTTAATCCTCCTGAGCAATCCTAACTTGATGATACCCAGAAAATCCATTTGTGAAAGAATATATTTCATGCCCTGCCACTCCTTCTAGTATTTCCTCAATGAATGGCATAGGGAATGGATCTGTGATGCATGTAACATTCAACTCCTTGTAGTCCACACATATTCTAATTCATCCATCCTTCTTTATACTGATCACCATTGGACTAACCCATTCTGACTCATCAAGGGGCTTGATAATTCCCGATTTCAACATTTTATCAATTTCTTCTTTTACCTTTCTACACAAATTAGGATTCATTCTATAAGGTCTCTTTCTCACGGGGTGTGCACCTTCCTTAAGCTTTATCTTCATTTCCCCAAGTGATTTATGTACGCCTTTAAGTTCATGATACCCTTAAGGGAATAAGTCTTGATAATCCCTGAGTAACTCAATGATCTTTGCTACCTCTAAGTTTGACTAGTAGTCTACAATGATGGCCTCCTTAGGCTTAGCCTCGAACCCTCGAACCTATATTCACCTTCTTTGTCTTCCTTTGGTTCATGATAGGCGTGTATCCTTATCTATACTATCCAAGACCTCGTGCACCCCTTGTGAATGTTCAATATCTAGGTTCTCAACTTCCTCATCATCCATGATGTAAACCAACTTTCCTTTCTCTTTCTCAAGGCAAGTGTGTTCAAGTAGTATGGAGTCCATTTCTTATTCCTTTTCAAAATGCACTCCGGACTCTACCTCACAAAATAATTCTTGAATATGCTCTTCGGATTTTGCACTATCTCCCATAGTTAAGTGCTTGACAAATTTTAATGCCTCTTCTATTGGAGGTTGGGAAGAAAAGTAGTCAAAGGTCTGGATCATTCCTGCAGTCAAATTTTCCAGTTCCCAGTCTCTCAATGTAGTTCTATGTATACATACCAGGCACGTGCGCATCCTTGTAGAGTAGAGTACAATCTATGCACCTAGAGTGAAGGTGGTAATGCTTCCTATCCTATTATCTAGAGTCTCTCACACTGCTAAATGTGATGCTGAACAAGTTGATCACCATGATAAGTGCATATCTGCGTAGGTGCATTGTTCTTTACAAACCTAATAAATAAAGTGACTCCAATATCTTCTCATTTTAAAAGATTATCTCTGTGGACTACCCACCAAAGCCACGTGTTTATCCCATGTAAGGTATATAATAACATGTCTCTTCTCTTAATTTGATTTTTCCACCGTGTTTCCATGGCTTTCAAAAATACAGGAAGATCTTCTACCCTTTGTATACCAAGGTGCGTGCTACCTATCCATCAAACCGAATGAAGTCCATTCTTGCACGTAACCATGATTTTCACCTCGCCCTACAAGTTCATATGTTCAATTGTCACAAGCAATACTTGTAGTATCACTAATAGAATGAGAATCCTCCCACCGTAGGATGCCTTATTTTGATGGTTCATTGACCTCTAGGTCCTGAATAGTGCATACATAAATTATATTTAAGTCCAACTCACTTAGAGGCTCAACATATGGTGTAGACTTCCCATATGTTAGATGTGTCACAACTCTTTCCTCTTTGTTCTCAAAGTTGATATATTCCTTATTGAATCTCAAGTCATAATTATTTGCATAGTATCAAGGGCATCCAAGGAAGGCTGAAAAATTGTCTACTTCTACAAGTGCTAATACCTCAAAATCCCGGTGAACTTGGCCCCTTGTATGGTTATAGATGGATCCTTCAAAACTCCAATGGGAGTGACCTTAGTCCGGTTTTCCATAAACAACACATTAGATGATGGCTGCAATGGAGGCCTCCCCATTTGTACCCATGCATCTAATGTAAGCACATTTACTTCATATTGTATCAATCAATATGTTGCTTAGTATCCACCATCCACAACAAAGCATTGTAATTATTTCCTTGTCATATTCAATGCTATCATGGGGAAGATTTGCATGTAGAATCTACCATCCGGTCTCAATACTTGTGGGCAGAGTGTTCCCTTTTAACCAACTTCCTAGTAGTGGAATGTTGTTCTCCTGGTGCAACATTTTGCACACTTCTCTCAGATCATTGATATTAGTTTGGACTATCTCTCGATGCTTTCTTCTACTCCTTTATGTATTGTATCTCACCCTAAAGATTACTTAACACTTCCATGGTATCTGGTACACTTCCTTCGATGAGCAGGATCTCAGGTACCTTGCATGCAAAACCTCCTCCTTGTAATCTTCACTATCAATGACTCAAGTCCTTCTACTATCTTGGGAATCCACCGATCTTCTACCACTCATTGGATTCTAACTATCTCAACACCTTTGTTTTCTTGCTTATGTTGCTTACTCGATTCTCATATAAGTCTGGGCACTCTTCATAGCTATGGTTCTTTCCTTGCAGAAAGAACATGCAACATTCGAGGACATTCGTGCCTATAGTGGTCGGAGATCCACACATATAACATGTTCCAAAAGGGAACTCACCTCTTCCCCAACATGGCCTCATCCTCCATATCCACCATGATATCCTCATCCCCTTCCATGACATCCTTCAAAACAGCCCTCATTCTTATCATAACATGTTTGATTATGATCCCAATCCTAGTGCTCATTATTACCCTTAGAATTATCTCATTACACTTGTCTCTCATACCCCAATGTCTATGGCATCCTAGATCTGACCAATCAATCGACAATTCTCAGTATCATGGGTCGTGGACCTACAAATTTTGCAAAAGCTAGATACATTCTTCCTTATCACGTGCTGTAACAAAGGATAGTGACTAGCATCATGATTCAAATGACAGATCTCACAGTCCAACAATAATGAGCGTACTATTCTGCGAGGACAACTATCCTTGGTGTGACCTTCTACTTCACAATCTGTACACCAAATTCTTGAGCATGTTTCATGGGCTGAATTTTCTGATAGCTTCTCTAACTATTTGGCCATAGCTACAATCTATGCCTCTAAGAATGGACTAATGCCAATGTCAATGCTCCCAACTGCCTCAGCATGCAAAGCTTCTTCCAAAGTGCTTTGTGTGGATCAATGTATGTCTTATGTGACAAAGTGCTCTTCTAAATGGTGTAATCAATCCTCCGGTGAACCATTGTGCATGTTATTTGGCGTGAATATCATAAGATAGCTTAGATAGAAGTGTCTTATAATGGGCATCATACTCACGTACACTCTCACTAATGCCTTTTTTATATCCTTGAGTGCACTAATACTCTTTTACTCAAACTCAAGGATATGGAACTCTTTCAGAAAGCATCCTTCAATGATGCATAATCCATGCAAGTTTGATCAGGTTCAAACTTCCTATACCAGCTATGTACTCATCCCTACAAGGTAGTAGCAAATTGACTTGCCTTATGGTCAGCAGCATGATCCCTTTAGCATGCCACAAGATTTCACACATATGCACATGCTCAGTAACATCCTCTATGCCTCTATACTCCAGAAGACAAAGAAACATCTCCATATAAATATTATGTGGCTACTGTGGGCCTTGACCACCTGATCTAGAACCTCACGTGTTTCCTCTACCTCCAAAACCACTAGATCCACTAGAACTAGAATCACCTACACCTCCCGATCCTCCACCTATAGCTATAATAGGCCCCGTAGTTGTACTCCCATGTGCACCAACGGTAGTACTATACTGAACCCCTATAGTATGTGAGGTAGTTCCACTCCCGAGGTGAATCCAACATTCTGCGTGCTCATGTTCTATGCGAATGATGTGCTTAAGAATGTTCCTCCAAATAACATTGAAGTCATCTATCCTACCATTGATGTACTTGTTCCTTGACTTACTCCTACTCTCCTACTTCCCAAGTTAGCTTGTTGGTTACTTGTTGTACTAGATACTAGAAAACCAAGCGCAAGGGCTAGGTCACTAGGTGGATTAAGATGCGCGCCCATGGCCCAGGTAGTCTCTGTTGGTGCACTTCTATGTGAGGCCAAGGGGGATCTCTGTCATGTTTTCCAAGAGGGGGAGTTCCTGATGCTCTGGCTCCACATCTTCTACGTGAGCTATAAATCCTTCATGAGCCATCTCTCTCCTCAACACCATACTTTCTACAATGGAACACTGCTTCTCTATCTCCCTCTCGCGTGCCTCATTATACTTAAGTCACCTCTCCTCTCTCTGCCTCTCTGCCACTAGGTCTGCCATCTTTCACCAAACTTGTTCCTACCCTCACACATGGTGAAGTTTAGTTAGCCATCGGTTTACTCTCCAGGTTCAAAGTTACCATCAATATCTTGATCGCTAGTGGAATACCTTGCAGATATACTCCTCTTGGATACCACAAAAATTGGAATTCAGCTACCTCCGGGAAAGAATACGTCGAAATTGAATATTCAGAATATAACTATTTAGAACACCATGAAACCACATATCCACAACGCGATTCTAGATCAAATCAACATCATAAAGGGCCTAAAATTCTTCATGTGTCCAAAAAAGTGCGCGATACCTCCAATTCCGTTGAGATGCATAAGCAGTAAGCCACTCGTATAGTTCTACTGGAAAGATGGCAAAAAATATCTCATATAAGTTGTCATACAGATTATGTTCTACCCAAGTGCATACGTTAAACTTAGATCCACTGATGAACCGCAATGCATATTCTTCCTCCAGATCGTGTATCCACTCCTCAATACTTTCTAGAGTTAACCAATACGTCTTCATCATGAACCATCCTAAAAACAACTGAAAAAGAGGTCCCGAAATGAAACCAATGATGCAACCTAGAATTTACCAGATAACACCCTAGTCATGTTGGCACATCACTCAACCTAGACTAAGCGCTCACCTAAAGCATACAAAGGTACCAGGTCCCTCTTTAGGGTTGTTGTAGCAGGATGCTAGCATGATGAAGAAAGAAACATATATATCCATAACTAATCCACCATTCTACCATGCATGCTACATTCAGATCTATGAAAGAACAAGCTTTAAACAAGTAATCATGATTGAATCAATAACATGCACCACTCAATTACACACAGAATGACACTTAGATTCAGCCAATATCTTCCATTTATTAATAAACAGAAGCTCCTTACAATAATGTCAATCTATACCAATGCATGCATGGATCGTCTGATAATCCAATAATATGCGCATATCTCTATATCTCCATACATCCATCTCTCTTCTACACTCTCTATATATCTTCTACTATGTGCTTCACATCATATATATAGGGTGGGGACTTTCCCTTCACCGCTTATCTATTCCAGAAATAGGCCGCATGATATTAATAGCCACACGCCATTTATAGGAATAGCCGCACACGTAAGTCTGCTATTTATAGACCTCTTATAGTTAAGCAAGTGACAATCCTATTCTTAGCTTGTCTCCATGCAAAATGCTTCAATCCGATCCTCTAAAGATAGACAATGTGTGGCATGCACATCTCTACATCGTTGGTGTGTTCCACACGCCATCTTCTAAAAATAGGTCTTCATGCTCAAAATCAGCTAAGTCCTGAATGTTGAACATGCCCTCCGCACCCTTGATCCCGGCTTTCTCTCCTACGAGGACCTCATGATCTCTAACAAGTATTCTCTCGATCAACAATGCCTCTAGCATGGAAATTGGCACAGTGTTGGAACAACATAGAGAAGGAATTGTTGATCATCCTATTTTCTTTGCAAGTAGGAAGTTGACACACGCAAAGAAAAATTATACAACAATGGAACACGAGGCCTTATCTATGCTACGCCCTTAACCTATTGCTTGTATTAGGATATGAGTATCTGATTTGTGGCTTACCATATCATTTTACTATATCATCTATACTTTATCATGCTTAGTAGGTCAGCCTTAGTGATGGCCATAAAATATGAATAGTATATATAGGGGATTGTAGGTAGTAGTTCATCATCATTCGAGCATTTGAGTCTTATTGTATGGTTTGGAGGTTTCCCCCTTGAAGTGGCGAAGCTATTTTTATTGCATATTGAGATAATTTATCTACAATATTGTGTTCTTTGGTGTTCTATTTATGCTCATAATTTGAATTATACAAGTAATTTCATTACAAGTGGTATCAGAGTTGTGATCGGGCCAAAATTAGGGCAAAAACCCTATTTTTTTGTTTCTGATATATCTTACGAACCAGAGAGAATTTGTAAGATATTTTTTTACCAAAGTTGTGAATAATTCCAAGTAAGATTCCCTGAAAATTTTAGACTTTTTGATTTATTTTACAAAAGTTATTGCAAATTTAGGGTTTTTCATAAAATTGCTCCCTAGGTTGAAATTTGTGGAATTTTTCCAAGTCCTTACATTTTCGGAAAGCCCTAAAAAACTATTAGTATTATATTCTATGTTTTTTCCTATTTACCGAATTTGTATCAAAACCCTAAACCCTAGGGTTTGACATCATGGTGGGGCCTTCCACAAGAGCCAAAAAGAATCCGGTCACTCCGGTAAAACCCTAGATAAAGATGGGGTAGTGATAGAAGAGTTGGAGTCGAAAGGGTAAATACATATTCCTCAAAGACTAGGGTTTAGTTCAGTTGATCATAAGGTGATTCAACTCAAGTATGAATTGTGAAATGTATAATTTGAGATGACATGTAAAGGAGACATATACCAAATCAATTAGCAGTTGGATGAAATCATGCAAAATATAAATGGTAAATAGTATGTCCCAAATCAGTCCCAACTCAACCAAGGAGGATCTTCAGTTCAAAATAATGGGAAAAATAACCATGTTGGATCACTTTTCTAGCCCAATCAGAATCCAACTTATTCACAACCAGGGAACATGATGCCGAAAGTGGAGATGTGCAAATTTGATGGGAAGGATCCACTGAATTAGATAAATAAAATGGAGAACTTCTTTGAGTTAAATCAAACCCCATTATGACAAAAGGTGACCTTGACATCCATGTATCTTGAACCAAACCAATTTGTTTAGTATCGATGGTTATGTGCTCAGAGGAAGAAGCGTGGTCTCAATGTCACTTGGACAGTTTTTACTGAGGAGTTGCAATTGCACTATAGCTCCAAAGTGTTTCGAGATAACTACTTAAGTCAATTGGGAAAGTTAAGAAAACAGGATCAGTCAAAGATTATGGGTATCAATTCCAGAACCTATCCTTAAGGGTGGAGAATATTATAGAAGAGAACCCGAATTGCATGTTTTGTTGGGGGTCTTAAGGACCACATATAGCATGAGATACATATGTTTAATCCACTGAAACTTTTTCGATTCTATTATCATGGCATGTAAAGCAAAGGAATAAATTATTTGCAGTAGGAGGCAACCTTTCACTAACACTAGAGACCATAGTACCCCTTCCCCATCATTCACTCGGCCAATTAGACTGACTCCTTAACAAATGGAAGATAAAAGAGAAAAATGATTATGTTTTAACTACGAAAAAAATATGGACAAGGAAAAAATGTGATGAGATGAAGTTGTTCTATATTGAAGGAGAAAATGAGGATGAAGAGGAAGCTCAAATTATAGGAGAAGATAAGGAACAGTAGAAGATGAAGTAAAGGATCACTAACCTACAATTTATTGACATGCGTTGTCAGGTATTAGTACTCCTCAAACACTCAAGGTTATTGGCTATCTCAAAAAATAGAAGGTGATGGTGTTGATTGACTCAAGGAGTACTTATAACTTCATAAATAGTAAGTTAGCTACCCGCCTCAATTGTTTTATTTACCCAACTCTAGAAATGCAAGTTATGATTTCGGATGGTGGGACAGTCAAGTGCACAGGAAAGTGCCATAGCATCAATATTTCAATGGGAGACTACATGTTAGACTCACCTATGTTTGCTATTTATATGGGAGGGGCATATATTTTATCGGGTGTCTAATGGCTCACAACTTTGGGTACTATAGAAATTAATTTCCAAGAATTGTTCATGTGATTTCATTAAGAAGGAATGACAATACAATTGAAAGGGATGGTAGCTAAGTCTCCACATATTATTATCTCTCATAAGATGGAAAAGGTTCTCGAAAAAGGAGTAGATGGATTCGTTGCAAAGTTATTTTCCATAGAGGTACAAAATACAAAGTCTTAATGCCACCCAATCTTCAAAAGATTGTTGATGTTCACTCATCTATTTTTAATGCAATTCCAAAGGGACTACCACCAGTTAGTGATCATGATCATGCCATTCGATTGATTCTAGGATCCCACCAACTAACATCAGACCATACTGAGATACCCATATTCCCGAAAGAGTGAGATTGATAAAATGGTGTAGGGAATGTTGAAGGCAGGTATCATTAGGCATAACTAGAGTGCATATTCTTCACCAATGGTTATGGTACATAAGAAGGATGAAACATGGAGGATGTGTCTAGATTATCGATAACTCAACAAGTACACCATCAAAGATAAATTTCCTATTCCACTAATTGATGATTTACTTGATGAATTTCATGGTGTTATTTATTTCACAAAATTAGATCTTCGTTCGAGGTACCATTAAATTAGAATAAGAGAGGAAGATGTTCATAAAATGGCTTTCAAGACTCATGAGGGCCATTATGAGTTTTTGGTAATGCCTTTTGGTCTTACAAATGCTCCCTCAACATTTCAAAGCTTGATGAACACTGTTTTTAGGCCATTTTAAAGGAAATTTGTATTATTTTTCTTTGATGACATATTGATTTACAATAAGACATGGGAAGAACACTTGCAACATGTAAATAAAGTGTTGGAAGTTTTGGAGAAACATAAGCTCTATGTAAAGCCATCCAAATTTTCTTTTGGTGTACAAGAGGTAGAGTACTTGGGTCACATTGTATCCCATGAAGGTGTCAAAGTTGATCCTCAGAAGATCAAAGCTATGGTGGAATGGCCAAGGCCCAAAACTCTCAAAAATATCTGAGGGTTCCTAGGACTAATAGGGTACTACAGAATATTTGTGAGGGGATATGGTAGAATCGCAGCTCCACTCACTGCATTGCTAAATAAGGATGCCTTCCATTGGACAAACGTAACCACTAAATCCTTTGAGAAATTAAAGGAAGCCATGTGCACCACCCCAATTTTGGCTACTCCCAACTTCTCAAAAACCTTCATTGTTGAATGTGACACTTGAGATCGGGAATGGGAGCATTTATAATGTAGGAAGGAAGACCAATTACATTTGAGAGTCATCAATTAAAAGGAAGAGATCTGCTCAAACCTATCTTTGAGAAATAAATGATGGCTATTCTTCATGCAATCAAGCAATGGAGGCCCTATCTAATGGGTAGACACTTCAAGGTAAAAACTGATCATGATAGTCTCAAATACTTTTTGGAGCAAAGGTTATCATCTGAGGAACAAAAAAAGTGGGTAAAAAAATGTTGGGTTATGATTTTGAAATCATATACAAAAAGGGTAAAGAAAATTTAGTAGCCGATGCACTATCCAGAAGGGATACATCCGCAGATGCCTTACTATGTGCAATGTCCATATTGAAGGTCGATTGGGTGGATGAAGAAAGATTGGAATGGGAGCAGGACAAGGATACACAATCTCTAATACAGAATATCAAGAAAGGCTCTATAACATCTAACAAATTTGAGTGGAAAGGTAATGCCCTATGGTACAAGGATAAGTTATTCTTGTGTAAATATTCTGAGTTGAAGCATAAGATTCTTGCAGAGCTACATGCATCACATGTTGGAGGATGCTCTAGGTTTTTGAAGACATATCATAGAATAAAAAAGAATTCTTTTGTGAAGGACTTAAGGGAGATGTACAAAATTTTGTATTAGAGTGTTTGGTGTGCCAACAGAATAAAGGTGAAACAATTAAGACACCAGGTCTATTACAACAAGTACCAATTCCTAGCCAAATATGGGAGGAGGTCTCTATGGATTTCATCACAAGATTTCCTTGTTCAGAGGGTAAGAATTTTATTTTTGTGATTATGGATAGGATCACAAAATATGCCCATTTTTGTGCCCTGTCACATCCATTTGCAGCTAATACAGTCACAATTATTTTTTTGGAGACAGTTCAAAGGCTACATAGAACCCCAAATATAATTATAAGTGATCGTGATCCTATTTTCACAAGTAATTTTTGGACAAAATTATTTTCATGTTTGGGTACTCAGCTAGCTCACAGTTCATCTTACCATCCTCAAATTGATGGGAAAATGGAAGTGGTCAACAAATGCTTAGAGGGGTATCTACGTTGTTTTGTATTAGATAAGCATGAACAATGGGTTAAATGGCTACCACTTGTAGAATGGTGGTATAACACATATTTTCATACCTCTTCTCAAATGACCCCATTTTTAGCATTATATGGTTACCATCCACCATCTATCACTTCTTCCTTGAGGGTGCAAACTAAGGTTAGAGATGTTGAGGAACAAATTCAACATCAACAATAGGTTTTGGCTGGTTTGAAGGAGAATTTGGCATTAGCACAAAACAAGATGATGAAATACATTTTGAAATTGGTGACTGGGTTTTTGTACGTCTATAGCCTTACAAGCAGATGTCCCTGAAGCAACAGAAAAAGGACAACAAAATTGCTCCTAAATATTATGGTCCTTATCAGGTTCTACATAAAATTGGAAGTGTTGCTTATAAACTAGAGTTGCCTCAATCTTCACGCATACACCCAGTATTCCATGTTTCCTACCGAAGAAGGTTATTGGACAAAAATTTGCAGCCCAGACAGAGCTACCAAAACTTGATGAGGAAGAAAGAATCATTTTGGATCCAGAGAAGATTATGCAAACACGTACTAAGAGGCTGAGAACTAGAGACATTAAGGAATATATGATCAAGTGGAAGAATCTGAGCATAGAATATGCAACCTGGGAGGATGAAGGTTTTTTGCAGCAACATCTAGGATTATTCAACATTGAGGACAATGTTGGTTTGAAGGGGAAGGGAATGTTACACTCTTAACCTATTGCTTGTATTAGGACATGAGTAGCTGACTTGTGGCTTACCATATCATTTTATTAAATCATTTATACTTTCTCATGCTTAGTAGGTCGGCCTTGGTGATGGCCATAACATATGAATAGTATATATAGGGGATTGTAAGTAGTAGTTCATCATAATTCGAGCATATGAGTCTTATTGTGTGGTTTGGAGGTTGCCCCCTCGAAGTGGCGAAGCTATTTTTATTGCATATTGAGATCATTGATCTCCAAAATTGTGTTCTATTTATGCTTTTAATTTGAATTATCCAAGCAATTTCACTACGATCTATGATTTACGTGCCTCACAAATTCATACGAAATTGCTAGCTACCAAATTTATATTCTATACGAGATCATATCGCGCTGAAGTACTTAGTTAACAAGCCTATTTTGTAAGGGCATATCTGTAGATGGATACTTATTTTTCAGAATTTGATTTCGTGATTGTTGTGAAGCTGGGAAAATAAATTCAAGGCTTGACCATTTATCACGGATCAATTCTAATAAGGACACACAAAGCATTGAAGATACTATGCCAAATGCACATTTGTTTAGATTGAACCATACACCCTCCGATTTGGAAGATATAGTTATGTTTTTGTGGATTGGATTGGTGCCAAAAGGAATGAATACATTGGAGAAAAATTACTTGGCTATTCGCGTGATGCCTTATCAATTTATTGGTGGATACTTGTATAAAATGGGTAGAGATGAGGTCTTGCGTTGGTGTGTTCTAAAACATGAGTGCAAAGCTATTATGGAAGAGGCTCATGATGTTATGGAAGGAGGACATTATGCAGGTGATGCAACAATGTGCAAAATCCTTATGGATGGCCTTTGGTGGGAGAATTTGTACAAGGATACCAATGAATATTTCAAAGCATGTTATAATTATACGTGGCTTAGAAATCCTGGACACGAGAGATGATATGCCACTTAGACCTATTGTGAGTGCAAAACCTTTTGAGAAGTGGGATATTGAATTTTTAAAACCCATCTCACCACCCACATGTAGGACCTGGGCGTGCTACATTATTACTTGCACAAAATATATGACAAGATGGGAAGAGGCATCGCCTACAAAGGATTGTATTACAGATTACAACAACAACAAGGTTCATATGGGAAAACATTATTAGCAGGTATGGTTGCCCATTGAGCTTGACAAGTGATAAAGGAACTCATTTCTTGAATGAGACCATCAAAATTTTATTGGTAGAGTTTATGGTGGCACACCATAAAACTACTCCTTATCACCCATAAGCTAATGATACTACATAAGCTTTCAACAAGATCTTAGGAAAAATATTGACAAAAATTTGTGATGTTGGAAGAAAGGATTGGGATGACAAAGTGTCATCATTACTTTGGGCTTATATGGACCACTTAAAAAATATTGAACAAGGCCACACCCTTTTAGTTGGTGTTTGGCGCATAATTTGTGTTACCAATTGAATTTATGTTACCATCCCTGTGTATTGTGCACATGTAGGTGGATTGGATGATGAGAAATCTATTCAAGAGTGAATTGTTAAACTAATGTAATTAGATGAAAGGTGTGTTATTGATCGTTGGAGCCAAAAGATTGAGAAGGTGAGACAACATGCCCGACCTAATATGCACATTAAGAACAAGAAATTTCTAGTTGGTAAGATGGTTTTTCTCTATGACTTCAAGTTTTCGCCACCCGGGAAAGTTGAAGGTTCATTGGTTGTGACCTTTTGTAGTAATAAAAATACTTGAATCAGGCGCATGTCAATTACATTCACTAGATGGTACCATGTTTCCTGGTTACTTCAATGGGAGTAGGTTGAAGCCCTACTATGAATAAAGCTTCTTGGTGTTTGTAATAAGGCAATATTGCTACTTAGATTGGATTTCCCTTTCATGTGTTTCTTTTCACTTGTTATGTCTTGTTATTTTTCTTCTTTTTTTTCATTCTAATAAGTGCACTTGCATGTAAGAAGTTGATTACTATCTATTGAGTTCATGCGTAGAGGACCGTGCATACTTTTAATGTATGTTGAACCAGGTGCAAGTGTGCAAAAAGGTTTCCTTGTTGGTTCTTAAAGGCGAGTTCAAGTGGAAAGAGATATACATGTGTTGGTATGGTGTTTTGGTTACAGGATGCGAGTGTGGAAAAATGGAAAAGGTGTCATGAGAAATATGAAGGAAGGCCACACATGAGAAGGAATGCCACACATGAGAAAGGGGCTACACAGTGTAATGTAAGGTAGGCATCGACATGATGTGCTAGTATATGGCACAAAGGTTTATGTACTACAACACAAGGAAGCACGCACGAGGAGGTCTACAGCCTAAAAATTAGTAGGCATGCGAAGGTTGCGATTGCATCATGTGGAAGAAAGTAGTGGAAAGTGGAGAAAAGTGGAAAAAATAGATTTAAATTTGTTATCTTTGTGGTAGTTTGTGAGCAAGAAATGTAGAAAAAACATGGAGATATATAAAAATAAAATCGAATGACTTCATTACGACCTTGCACGAGATACTATTTGATTGTAGAAGAGTGATTAGAATGTGAACCAATGCAATGAAGCAATAGAGAAATTATATGACCTCAAAGGAAGATTTGGCACATCCTAAGTTAGGAATCCTTCGTAGGAAGTGTAAGGGAAAGATAACATCATGCTACATGGTTTGAAAGTTGAGTTGCAAAAGTTAGGGTTTGGAAAATGAAATTCACATCTAGGGCACATAGATTAGGAGAAAAGATGAGGAAAACATATAATAAATTGTAAGAGTGAGTTGTGGAAGTTGAACATGGCAAGGTCTATAAGAGCACAAATAGAGGCCACAAAGGGAAGAAAGAAGAAAGATCCGAAAGAGGAAATAAAGGAAGTGCCCGAGGAAAAATTATACGAAATGCGATATCTAGAGGGATTGATAATGGGATATGTTTAGGAATCACATGTTTGAAGATGAAAACTAAGTGATTACAATCATCACACCGATTCGAGAAAAGATCAAATAGAAAGAGAGCTAGTGAAGAAGACCAATCAAAGACCAGTGAAATGGAGATGACAAACCTATTTATGATGACAAAGGGTATAAGATCTTGCAAAGCGTGAGAATACTGTAAATCTATGAGTTGCCATATTTTCAAAAACCAAAGCACCTTTACCAATGGATCATATCAAGAGTCCATGAGCACTTCTTCTAATTCACTAGGAGACAAATTCACATTACCTCGCCAATGATTGGAAGGATCATAGACTTACGAAGCTTAGGTACAAATATTGCCATGAACATAGATGATGAAGTGTGTGTGGAGGCTATTGTGGTTGAGATGGCATATGAAAAAATGGGGCACGTGATGGATATTTCAAGGTCACCAACCCTGTTGTCAAGATTTTTGTGCACCTCATAACCAAGTTCAACAGCGGGAGAGATGGTGTCAAGTGAACAAGAAGTGGCTCCACATTGTAAAGAAAATCGAGGAGGTGACAATGTATAATCTTGATGCCTTTATCACAAAGGGAATTTTTGAGGAAGCATGCGTGGGTAAGAATATTTCATGGGGCGTGATACTCCTATCCATTTTGTTAATAGAGATTGGGGTCCCAGATGGCGCTAAGGACAAGATATGGAAATATACACCGAGAGAATAGGTCATTAGCCAAAATATTCACATCTTATAACTATGAGGGGGTCACAAGTGCTTAAACGTTAAGGGTAGATATGTGGTATATGAGAATGTGCAAGGCATTCGATCACGAATGGGACATCTCACGTAAATTGCCTATGATTTTGGATGGGAAGGTGGAATTTGCATTTTACTAGCATAATTGCATTGGAATATTTATTATGAAGGATGGTAAGAAGATCCCTTTGAGTAAGTTGTATGAATTTACAATGAGCTATTTCCAAGCTTTAGTGAATAGATTCTCATATGCGCGTAAGATGAGGTTCGATGCAGATAAGGTGGACTACAACTACCACACGTTGTTGAAGACCTATGTGTACCCAGGTAAGGAATTTTATATTGAGACTTTGATATCTGATGATATCGGCATAAACTCCATGAATTTTGTAGTCGGGAAGGAAGAAGCGGCCAAGGTATACATTTACCGAAATCTTAAGTTGGTTAATGTAAAATACATCAAGGATGAATTTAAATTCCTAGAGCTACCAAAGGGGAAACAAATAGTTGAAACAAGGAAAACACGCGAGGCCACTCCTGCAAGGTCGAGAATAGGAAGAAAAGAATAATGACGAAGAGGAGAAAAAGAGAGAGAGGATAGTATTGTGATTGATCATAGCACTAGGGTAAAATTTAAAAGGATGCACAAAGGGAAGAGCAGGTGGTGAAGGGCCCTATGGACCTAGGAAGTCACCACCAACTTCACCACATAAGAAGAGCTTAGTGAAGAAAAAAGAAGATGAATATAGGTCTTTGAAGGGCGATATTCATGAGGAGGATGTGGTATACAAACTACACTAAGAAAGGGAGTCGGAGAGTAAGAACCACCAATTCAAGACGTAGAGGAAGAAGCACATAGGAAAGAGAGTGTCGTGTGTAATGAGGAGATACAAAAGTACATGAGGTACATGAAGTTCATGAACACCCTCAAAGTATGAAGAAGAGAACAAAAGGGAGAAAACACCTACAAGGGATGAACCTTCGGGAGGAACCATTGCACGTACAAGGCACGAGCATCACGTACCTTTGAAAGGAGCACTAGTGGAAGGAGGAGAAAGGAAGAGGTCATGAAGATACCTCATATGAGTTATGCCAATGATCAATTTATGGTGTGGCACGCGTGGTTTCAAAGTATTATGGATGTAGAATAGTTTTATTCTTTGGGAGGTCATCAATGATGAAGGGGCATCCATGCATACAAGGAAGATGTTGTCTTGGAGCATGTAGACACACATGGATGATTTAGATCTTGAGATTATTGGAGATGCATTTTCAATATGTAAATTGAAGAAGATGCCCAAGAAGTTGTTAAAAAAAAGCCAAGCGAGTTGAATAATGAGCAAGAAATAAATGCTTTGAATAAAATGGCTGCAGAGTTAGCATGCGAGAAAATAGGACAAGGTGGCCACCATTCAAACTTTGGTGGAGGATAATAATGATAAGGCACAAGATTTATAATGACTCACAGAGGAAATAGAGAAAGTAAAAAGGCACACAAAGGATATTTTGGGCATGGAAGAGAAAATTGGGGAAGAAATTTTGGAGGCAAGCTAGGGTTTTGAAGAAAGAACCCTAAGGGAACTTATCCCTCATCATTGCAATACTTACAAGATTTGGTGTATATGTTGTTACAGGAAAATCCAAGTGTGTAGGGGCCAAGTAAAGAAGATATGGCATCAGAAAAGGAGAAGAATAAGAAGATTGTGGCACATAAGATTAGGGAATATGAAACCATGGTGCAAATGATAAAGGATGAATTGAAGAAGGTAGGATGGGCACTAAACAACTGCTAGGATCCATAATATATCCTTAAGGCTTATACAATCAAGGAGGAGAATGAGGTACTAGCGGCCAAGAAGGATGAAAAAATTGGGAGGGAAGAGAAGATGGCCGAGATTGTAAGGAAGTGCGACACACTTAAAATAACAAGGGATCCTTTAGAAATATAAATCAAAGAGCTTGGATCATAGGTGACACAAAGAATGGATACTATGGAAGGAATGATTTCAAGTCTAGCTGGAGTGAAAAGGGAGTTAAAGCACAAGGGTGAGGATATGACTCCAGAGGAAATGATGGATGCGGTCGGAATTGATTCTAGATATAGCTAAGAGAGAATTTGGAAGAATGGAGTGAGTTGGAGAGCACTCTTAATAAATAATACCCGAGATTTTACAACCTGGTTGAAGAGTAGGGGATCAACAATGTTGGATATTATTTCATTCTCTCAATATTTTGAGCACAACCTTTATTCTTCTTCATTGGAGTTATAAGAAGCGTAAACCCCATTACCAAGGACGGAAATGAAATTAGTGTGGGGTAATGTTAGGCAGAAAAAATGGCTAAATACGAAGAGCACACGAGGAGAAATATGGTGCGTAACGGAGGAGCATATACGCATGCGAGGATGAGATGAAGTGGCATGCAGAAGGCTCATGCCTAGGTAGACAAAACCCATGACTTAGTCACTTTTATAGATTATAGGCTATAAATAGAAAAATAGGGTGGAGTGCCGACTAAGTAAAGAGATGAAAGCATGATAACTTGGCATCCAAGAAAAGGATATTTTTAAGGATGAACATGTAGATCGAGTATACGTGTGGAGGCTATTAATAGGATTAAACGGATTGATTTATAGGATAATCTATTATTATCTATTTTGTAAAGCATGCATGTAATCTATTTTTGGCATGCCTATTATTAGGAGAGTGCATGGGCGGTTAAGGGAAAGTCCCCATCCATATATATATATCTATTGTATGCCATTGTTTGGGTACCAATTATGATGCATGTTCTCATATATTCTTTACTATGTGGTTCGGGTCTAGGGTTTGAGGCTTGCGCATGGTCCCACACTCTAGAACGATACTTGTTAGGTATTCAACTTCTAATACCTTTTATTATAATGGAATATTGTGGATGGATTATGGTTGTTGACATGTTTGGATATGGAAGTTTTGTAGTACAACTAATCTTGGTAATTATCTGAACTGTTATGGTTCCTTATTACATGTGTTTCCAAGTGAATGTATGCAACAGTCTAGTATGATTGAATGCGTACTTGGTTAGATGTCATTATGATTATACATGCTAACATCTTGACAAGTAAATACGAAGGAGGGACCTAGTAGATTCATGCGCTTTGGGTAAGCATTAAAATCTATTTGAATGAGGTGTCTGCGCACATATCGTTTAGGTGAAATAATATAATATAAAGAAAGTGATCAATTAGTCATTTTATCGCTTAGGAATCATATGAATAGTAATATGTGATCATGATTATAAATATACCCAAATTGCATGATTTAGTGTCTATAGTTTCCGATTACTCCACTCCGTTAGTTGATGTGCCCTTTGTCACCAATTGAGGATCTCTATCTACCTAACTCAAACAAATTGGATATTTTGTTTGATGTTGACATAATGTCTATATTCACGCAAGAGCCTCATGAGCTACATTGAAAAGAAGGTAAGTGGATCCTTCCCTATGTTAAAGGAACTTCGCACTGAGATGGAATTCCTTACTTAGGAGGGATAAATATTGATTTAGTTAGATTCACATATTTTGATTAGGATGGTGATCTTGATAATTGAAAATATACCTCCAAAATAACTTTTATCTTGGTTCTAGTCCTCTCGGTTGGTTACGCAAGAAGTAGAAAATGACTGTTATATCTTCTATGGAGGAAAAATACAAGGGATAATTAATTTCTACCACATAATCTATTTGGTTTTAGGGGATTCTAAAAGAGTTTGGTATTCAATTTCGACATCCTACCATCATCTATTATGACAACCTTAGCACTATCTCTATTTGCATGAATCCAATTCAGCATCGGTAGACAAATGAAATTGAGATACACATGCACTTTATTCAAGAGTTGATTCATGAATACATAATTGATTTGTATTACTATCAAAATTCAGATTAGATTCCATATATATTTAAAACCCTTCATTGAAGCCAAGTTTCTTCACTTGCACTCTCTTCTTGGGGTGAGTTCTAATGCAACCACACATATTCTTTAGGATTTCTAATCCTATTCTCCTCCTCTTATTCTTCTATTGATATTGTAGTTTGTATATGGGTACCTCATCAAGCTTTGTTTTTGAGACTCATATGATGCATCTTTCTTATTTTTTCTAGGGGAGTCTTCTTTCTCTTTCCGGATTTACATGCCTTATCCTAATATTTGATAAGGGGGTGTTAGTGTAAAGGTTTATTCTAGCCCTTTATTAATTTATTTTGTTATTTCCACCTCACACATGGCGATTCATCTCACTTAGGTGATTCATAGGTTATTTAATAGTTATATGACATATGATAGATTCTGTCATAGAATCTTTCATACTTATATCATATGTGTCATATTTTTCAAACTTCATACAAGAGTTACATTCTACTTCTGAAATGTAAGTCCTTTTTTCCTATTTGAGGTATGATAAGTCCAGGACATAGGAGTTACACAAAATTTTCTGTTTACACCCTCTTTTACCTATGAGAATGATTAGACCCTTTTATTGCATGCTCAATTTATGTGTGGTTAATTACTTGTTGATTACTTGTAGATTTTGGAATTTCCATTTAAGTACAACTACATTGATGTGCATGCAAACTATTGATCCTCATGCTCTTTCTCTCTCTTATATTCCATTTATGTAGTTTCTCCTCATTGTCCTTCTACGAGATAGATCTTTGGTTATGCACAATGTTTCTCATAGCCCTAACAATTCTACACTACTCCCTAGGCCAATACTCTTACAATCTATTTCTAACATTGTGGATTCTCTAGGCCATTTATTGGGCACACTTCCTCTCATGTTATTCATCCTCTTAGGTCTCCAAAGTATCCTTATGTAGTACACTCTACATCTTATTAATATAGGCCTCCTCATAATATTTCCATCCCTCACACTATTTCTCACGATTATCATTCCCACAGGAACTCATGTCGATTCTCTAGTGCACATACTACCCACATACCTTCTTGATACCCTCTTATATTTCTACACACTCGTTCCTCTAGCCCATTGCATCGGCACCATTCTAGGAACATTAGTGTTATATGTACTAAACCTTCTATAGAAATGTTATTACATAGTCTCACTATCATTTGAATCACCAGTGAATCTTGAATATTCATCCTTTATAGAAGCATATTCACTTCCTTACGAGGTTATCATTGGATAATATCTCTTGCTACCCATATTTTATATATAATTTATGCATTTTGATAATACAAAATATCAAATATTTGCAAAAATAACAAATTAGGACATGTGCATCTTACTTGAGTTATTATCACTCTACATTACACATATTGTTTGTCACATTAGTTCGATAGATATCATTTTTATTTCTTTACACACGTGCATTCGGTGGGTATATTGAGTTAGATGCAAAACACAATGATCAATACACGCTTATAGGAGCACTCTCTCTTCCTTAAATTATCATTATTGGTGCAATGCCTCTACATTATGCATGTGCTATTATTATATTTTAGTTCCTTTACACTTCCTCATTTATGATTAATTACAGATGTTGTGTGCTTGTTTATTTCCAAACTAATAGGACTAACACATGTGTCATTGGCCTATTTTAAGTAGAAATTCATATATTATATTGCTAAAATTTGTTAAGATTTGACTATGGGGTGAAGGAAACATTCCAAGAAGTATGTCAAAGGTGCAAACCGTGTTCGAAGCAACACTTGGGAAGTTGTTCACATTTTTGGTGTCCCTTTGCACCATTGACAAGATTTTGAGGTACAATTCGTAACACTCGATTTTGTATGTTAACTTGGTAAATGTTTTACATCTTTGTTATAGCTCTTGGAATGAAAGCAAACATGTTAAGATACGTCTTGATCTTAAGAGAATGTGTTGCTAATTTGGATTCTTGCATACCGTGATTTATTTCATGGGACAACAAATATTGTACTTGTGTGTTTGTTTGATGTGACGCTGCATTGTCGTATAATTGCTTGTTCTTGTGCGATTGACAAGATACCCGAATCAACTCCATTGATTCAAGTATGCCGAGGTCCTCTTGTGTTTTCTATGTTAATTCACACTTGAACTGGACTAGGATTATTATGAGCGTGCGCAAATACTGATTACAGGTGTGAATAGCTAGCACGAAAAATGCCAACGACAGTGGGGTTCGATTCTTGAACCCCGTGATCTTTGCCGAAGTGGGACCTCGTGGGGCGAGAAACGCCTGACACGGGTGGCCTTGGCTCGTAATCTGAAGGACGGAACGTCCCGCTTCTCTCGCGTTAACGTGAATGTTAGTAAGAGTGGGGAAGGAAGTTGTTAGTGTTAGTGGTTAGTGTGAATTAAACCTAAACTAACCCTAAGACCTAACATACATCCTACACTACTATCCTAAGTGGATTTTTAAATTACAAAAAAAAAAAAGAGGGAAAAAATAAATCTAAATTCTAAAACCTAAGGTTTAACTAAGACCTAGGTCGAATGAGTTATGTAACCTAAACTAATCCTAAACTAAGGGGTACGCAGACCCTTGGGAAGAAAGGGATAAGGATGGGAAGGAGGCATTCATGGAATTAAATGAACTGTCCATTCGTGGGACGCGCGCGCTTTGGCGGGAAGGTAAGGAATTTAGAGGCATCTATTTTGAAATAGAGCCAAGTTCAGTTTGCTTGGAAAACTTGAAACTTAGAACTCGCCAACCCAAGTGGCGGTGGCGCGGAAAGTGAGGAAAAAGGCAAAGCCTTTAATGCATTAATGGTTTTTGATCCTCGCGACCAGTTCGCCTTGGAAACAGCATGAGGAAAAATTGATTTTCATTTTGTTGGTTCGAGCCTTTTGTAAAGTTGCTCTGCATTTGGTTTTTCTGACCTGGTTCGGTCGAACCAGCTCTTGGCATTTGACATTTTGTGGAGATTTGGAGGCTGTTGTTAAGCCTGAAGAAGGAAGGAAGTGTTGGAGAGTTTGTGCTGTTGCTGTGGAAGGAAAAACATGGCAAACAACGTTTTCTTCGAGCTCTGGAAAAGAGGTTTCAGGCATGTTAAGCCCTTCTCTTTAAAATCTTTGCTTTGATTAAATGTTTCATTAAAACAACCCTGCTCTTGGGTTGGGATTGCTTGATTGTTGTTGAGTTGATTTGGAAATGGATTTTGTTGGTTCTTGCTTCTTTTCTTTGGAAAATGATAAAAAGATTTGCTTTTGGTTGCTCGGCCTTGATCTGTCCTTGCTCGAGTCATGTTGGAAATGATTTACAGTATTGGTTGTTGACTGTATAAATGGTTTGAAATGGATATTCCCTTGACTGTTCATGTTGCTCGAAATCGGAATAGGCTGTGCAATCGCTCCTTATAGTGAAATTGTTTCTTTAAGTATAATCTTTTCTTGCTGTCATATTAAGAACTGTCCTTGCATGTAAACAAAAGAGTGAAGTGGAGATACCGCCGTGTATATTTCTATGAATTGGGTTTGTCGACCCTTGCTGTCTTTTCTTTTTGGAAAAGGTTAAGAAAATTGTTCCTCCGTTGCGTGTTAAACTGTTTTGTTCTTCTCGAATGGATTTACCTCCATGAGGTGCTGGTTATGGGTATTTTATGGAAATTTTAATTGGTTATTCTTGTGGAATGGAAGGTAAACTGTACAGGTTACTTGAGTTGTTTTTGGCATTGAAACTATACGTCCTTTTGCTGATGGACTAAAATAAAAGAAGCATTAGTGTTTGAAATTGTTTCTTATTGAAAGTTTCAAGGATATAGATCCTTTCCCTTCTCCAGTTTTGGGATTTTGGATGGAAGTGGCATTCGGGTTTACTGTGAGTAATTGAACTCGAACCATAGGAAGTTTAAGCAATAATGTCATTGCTGTACCTTTTCTTGAGTAGAAACTAAGCGAATACGTATTGGGTATTCGCGAAATAGGGAAAAAGGATAACTGTTTTTCCTTCTTAAAGTTATCTCTGGATTTCATTTCTTCTGATTGAAAGAATAAGGTGGTTTCACTGTGTTATATAAATGCTGGTTGGTCTTCTTATGCGAACTGCTGACACAGTTTCCACTTGATTGAATTCTATGCAAAGAATGATTATATTTTTATATAAAAAAAAAATTTGGGATCTAATTTGTTTTCTGAGTTTGCTCTGGCTGTACTGAGCTCGTGCAATTAACACCTGGTTCGGGTTTGCTCTTATAGAAGTATGGACAGTTGAATATGAGTTGTTTGGGGTATTGGAATGAACGGTACAGGCCTTGAGAGTTTGTTTTCAATAAGAACGACTGTTCTGTTATACTTATAATGAGCTGTCTTGTTTGAGATGAACACGGATTAGGTGTTTGATTTCGTCTTGAACAAATGGTGTTTCATAGTGGAATTTAAAGAGAATGAATTCTTTTCCTGCCTGCTGTTTTATCCTGATGAAATTCATCGTCATGAGAATAATGGATTGCTGTAGGTAACAGTGATGAATAAATGTTATTCTGAACGGGGAACGTTACTAGAATTAGATCATTATGTGAATAATTGACTGCATGATTGAAATACTATTTCTGTTTAAGTATGCAGCGAAAGAAATACGATTTTCTTTATTATGGCAACTATATGGTATGTAACCTTATATTGTTTGATCTCGGATGTACCTAATGTTGTACTAATATGTTTTGGATCCTTAAAGGAGTCTGATTCCAATGAAGTATGGATATGAATGGTGAATTCTTTCCTGTCTTCGTTTAAAGCTGATTATTTATGAAATTATTCATGCTCCCGGAAAGTGAATTCCGAGTGGATTTTGTAAGTTTCACTCTGAACTGTTATTTTGATTTGTCTTTCGTATGGATTTCACCGTTAGGATAAAGTCATGTGGAAAGAAATAGAGATATGAATGAATGTTGTAGAAAAATGATCTTTCTTCTTTTCATTCAGTTAGAAATCTGGAATTCGTGAATGATGAGTTTTATAGTGCTTAGATGGGAGCTACTATATGCATTCATTGTTCGCTTTCTTGTTTGTACTTGAATGCTTTAAATTTAACATGCTTCATGAACTAAAGGAAAGTAATGGATTTATATTCGATTAGTTTCATCCTTTGCATTGGTTATTAATGAAAGGCGTGGAAAGGATAATCGTATGCTATATAGGCAGCAAACTACTTGTATTCCTAACTTGACAAATATTGTAAATTGATATTTGCATTGATTATGTGGAAACGGACAAAGCGGTCCCTTGGTCGATTGTGATGATATTTGTGATAGCTCGCTGGTTATGCTGATCTCTCTTTTGTGCCTTTCGAGATTGATGTTTTGCTGTTGTTTCATAAAAGCATGGTTCTTTTATTGAAACAATTTGTTGAAGCATCTTATTTTAAGGATAAGTGCTTAATGTGCTCAGATTCATTATCAACCACCTGCAATTCATTTTGCAGATGGAATTTGATTAGAATGAAGACTTGGCTGTCTTCTGATGCATCTTGATTAGATGTAAATTAAATTGTAACTGTTGCTTTCATTCCTCTTTGAGGAATTGTGAACGAAGAAAATGTATTCTTCTGTCCATGAGTTGTATGGATGCTTTGTAAAAACTATACCCAATCAGATGGATTGGCAAATGTACAAATTATGACTTACAATATTGAATACAGTTACAAGTGTGATATTTTCAATAATTATATCAGTTGATATTGTTGTTTAAATTGGAAATATGATGTTATTTCCTGAGTTGGAATTGTTTCATTATCCTTGGATGGATGTTGAATTGAAACTGATATCTATTCTTACTTAAATACAACTTTTAAGTTGAACAATGCAATTAGTTCATACTTGGGTAAAGATGAATTTTTAATTGACATTAAAAAGGATTAAGAAGAATATGATTTCATAATCAGAGGGTATTCAGGATTAGCTTAGGAGCTAAGGAATATCAATTTAAATTTGGAGTATTCGAACTTCGTTTTCGAACTCCATCATTGATCCCGTTTGATAAAATTCAGATTAAAGGATATAGGATACATATATCCATAACTAATGATCCTTAACTATATAATGTTAAGGGGAACAAATGAATTCATTTCTCGAAGATTAGACCTCGTTTGAATGACGTCTAATAAGTTAATATTCTGAAATTAGTTGCAGTTGGAAACATCTTGGCTAAGTTTAATAGGTTAAACTTATTACGTCCGTTGGTACGGGCTGCTTAATCCAATGATTAAGAAATGAACCAAGTAAGGAAATGTAGCCCTTCGATACGAAGGAGACGATACTTGGCAAACTAATGGACAGCTTTAGTCCTCTTAGTTATATACAACTGCAACGGAAACGAGGATCAAGGGATCAGCGTGGATGCTGAAAATTGCTTAAACTATTAACTCGTGGCTAAGTCACTTGGGCAGGATGTGTATTCTCGATGGGAGGATTCTGCAGGACATTGGCATACGCCAGCTACAGCAAGGTGTCTTCATGAAGACGGGGTCTTCATGACGACACAATGTTGCAAAACTGACATATAAGCAATGCCCTCCCGAATTAAAACATTTAGAATACATAGGTGAATGTGTAGATCTTAGCCGGGGTGGAGATAGGGTATGATCTCGGTATACTGAGTGACTCCAGGAATACTAAAGATAATCGCACACGGAGTCGTGGGGTAACGACACCGTATGTCCGCGTATCTTTAGTTACTGTGAGTGCCTTCCTATACCCGCTCATATTACTAGTTGGAATTGAAAATTTAAAACCGAACTTAAACGATGAGGATGGTAGGAACCAGAAAGACCATTCTAGATAATAGGTGAAGTGAAGTGAAGGACGTATTCGTAGATGTGTATCACATCCAGAATATGATCATGTAAAGCATGTGAAAATCTTTGGCCAAAGTATCGCAATTGTTGGTCGTTGTCCTTATCACTTAATTTAAGATGCAGATGTCGATGATATATCGAATAAGATATTCGAGATAGGCTTCTTAAATGGATCACTTGATAACCGGGAAGGTTATGAGAACAAGTATATAAAATATACTATGCATAAACAAACATGAAGGATCGGTTGTTGCCGAGTCATGTACATGAAGGATCGGTCACGAGTCATGAAATGAAGGATCGTTGAAACTCCGAGCCATGAAAATGGAAGGATCAGCTTCATCGAGTCATTTACAACAAGCAGATAGAATCGTTATAAGATTCAATGGCATTGAATGTGTGTTCCATATTGTAAATATGTGAACAGGGAACATTCGCTTTTAAAAAGAAATTGTATGATCCAAACCGTGTTGTTTGGGAAGAGAACAATTATTAAATCTTGAACGTGTGTGAATTTTATTTATAAAGAACGTTAAAAAAAAAAATTTCCCTTGTTCGGTGTTTTAAATGAGGATGTTACATCTTGGTATCGAGTCAAGGTCGCAGCTCTTGGACCTAATGAGTCCACGTTATTAATAAAGTTTACATTTTCTTATCAATGTAAAATGGTCAGACAAGAGGGAATGTCGCGAATAACCCGTCAGCAGGTGGAGAAGCAAAGAATCGCCCAAAAGCTAGATGAAATCCTCACGCCCTACTTGACACGAGGGATCGCTTGATCGTATTGGAACAACAAACAATGGGCAATGAAGAGGAGGGGAATGAAGCTGAAATAAATGATCAACCGCCTCGTGGACAACATCAACGGAGGGAATCCGGTGTTGATGATAATAATGTAATTGCTCCTAATCCCCCGAAAATAAAAGGGCAAGATTAGCAAATTGAACTTACAAATGATATAAAGAGAATAAGTCCTCCAAAGTTTGATGGAACAACTCTTGGGGACGGAGCCGAGAACGGCTCGGCTCTGAAATGGAGAAATACTTTGCAATAAGAAACTTCTCCGAAGAGACTAAAGCGATATGGGGAGCATATCAGCCTTTCTCACGAAGCATCATCCCGGTGGGACAACCGTAAGGTCGAGTTGAATATTGTCGAATCACATAACTTGGGATCAATTTAAGGGTTATTTTAGGCAAAGATGGCTGCCTCAACTCTATTTTGATAGGAAAATGACCGAATTTTAGAACTGGTCGCAAGAAGGAAGGCCGTCGGTGATGAATCATCGGGAAGGGTTTACTAAACTCCTTAAGTATGTGCCGCAGCATTACTCAAGTCGACGAGAAGTTCGTAACACGGAAATTCATAATGGGATTGAATCCCATCATTGGTGGCGAAGTGGATGTCCACGGCCCAACCACCATGGATGGAGTTGTTTAAAAGGCAATCGACAGAATGCAAATTGAGAGCAATATCTCGCTCACGTGGAAGAGATAAGGAAGAAGATTCCCAATCTTTCTTCGTCTCGCACCAAAAAGGGGACCTGGAAAAGGTTTGGTGTGAAAAATAAAATTTTTGTTGATAACAACAAGAAACCCGTGATGAACAGACTCAGTAATAGTGTCCTAATGCCTTTCCAAAAGTTAATGGCATTGGACGTAAGTCCTATGGAAATTAACGATAACTTTAAGGTCGGGTAATAAATTTGAACCTAGAAAAGGGCCACCTGGAGGATGCTTCAATCGTGGAAAGGACCACTATGTGAATCACCGTCCTCTCGAAGAAGGATGATCGCGACAAGGCAGATAGGATACATGCCGCAGTTGTTCAATGCATGTCGAAAAGCAAGTGACGCCATATGAGGTTACGGGTAAGTTATTCTGCAAACCCGTAGTTGTACTTTTTGACATCGGAGCTACTGTAATGTTTTATTTCTACTGAACTAGCTATGAAATTAAAAAGAAAGGCTGCAAGAATGGATAAAACATGGACAGTGCATTATGGGAATAATGCTGTCCATACAGTTGAAATGTGCCTTTTTGGGGCAATTCTTGACCTGCCTGGTTTCTCCACCGAAGTTGACTTGTATGTCACTCCTCTAGGATCATATGATATCATTATTGGAGTTAACTGGTTGGCTGAACATAAAGCAAAGGTTGACTATTATGAAAAACAAATCAGTTGCCTTGATGACCTGCAGAAAGCAGCAATCATTCAAGGTGTAAAACGGGAAGTTAGGTTAGAAACCGACGGCACGCAACTAAAGAGGGCTAAAAATAGAGGCTGCACTTTCAGATGCGGTAAAAATGACAGAAAATGAAGAGGAAGATAATGATTTCATGGAAAGATATCCATTGTTGAGGGATTTCCGTGATGTGTTTCTCGGAGGAATCGCGGGTCTTCCGCCCAAACGTGAGTTTGACTTCGCTTATAGAGATCAAACCAGAATGGAACCCATATCTAAGGCACCTTATGAATGACTACCATTGAGTGGGTAGAATCAAGGCTCGGGATTACAAGAACTTCTGACTAAGGGGCTGATCAGACCGAGTGTCTCACCTTGGGGAGCACCGGTAATCTTCGTAAAGAAAAAGGATGGCACTTTGAGGTTGTGCATTGATTACAGAATGCTGAACAAGGCAACCATTAAAAATCGATACCCACTTCCAAGAATCGATGATCTGTTTGATCAGATGCGAGGAGCATCAGTCTATTCAAAAATAGATCTGCGGTCAGGGTACCATCAGCTGAGAATAAAAGAGGAAGATATTCATAAAACAGCTTTTAGAACGAGGTATGGGCATTATGAGTTCACGGTGTTGCCTTTTGGGCTGACTAATGCACCTGCCGCCTTCATGAATCTAATGAATAACATTTTTCAAGAATACTTAGACAAGTTTGTGCTTCAGATTCTTAGCACGACATTCTTATATACTCTAAAAATGTCGAAGAGCACCAAGAACATCTCAGGATAGTGCTGGAAATCTTAAGAAAGAGGAAGTTGTATGGCAAACTGTCCAAATGTTCCTTTTATGATGCAGAGGTGCATTATTTGGGACACGTTATAAGCAAAGACGGGATAGCTGTTGACCCTTCAAAGATCACAGCTATAATCGAGTGGCTCGCGCTAAGAATGTGCACGGTGAGGAGCTTCATGGGCTTGGCCTGGATATTATAGAAAGTTCGTTAAGGACTTTTCAAAAATTGCTGCCCAATCACTTCGCTACAAAAGAAAGAAAAGAAATTTGTCCGGACAGACAAATGTGAATCTCGCTTTAAAAGTTAAAGGAGCAAGCTTAACTACAACACCTATTTTGACTGCACTCGATCCAAATGGAGATTTTATGGTTGTAACTGACGCCTCAGAGAAGGCCTGGAGGTATTCTCTACATGTAACAACCATGTTATCGCTTATGAAAGCAGTAAAGCCTAAGTTACATGAAAGTAACTATGCTCCACACGATCTTGAGCTCACGCCATTGTACATGCGCTTCAAATATGGAGGCATTACCTCGCAAGCCCTTTGAATTAAAAACAGACCATCTGGGGCTGAAGTATATTTTTACTCAGCCAAATCTGAATGCAAGGCAACGAAGATGGTTAGAATTTCTGTCTCTGTATGATTTTGATATAAGCTACATTAAGGGCAAGGAAAATAGAGTAAAGAGATGCTCGAGTCGAAGGAAGCATATCTCTCGCTCTTATAACGTTAAGAACTCAATTTAAGGATGAGGTAAAAGATGCCTTGAATCGGATCCTTATTTCGAGCAAGTCAAATCAGCACTGCTGCTGCACAGACCGCAGAGAAGCAGGTATAAGGGATTTCGTTTTGATAGCGAAGGAGTTCTCGAGGTTCAAAACAGGTATATGTACTGTGGGTAAAATGACTTAAGAGGGAAATTGCTAATCGAATTCCATAATTCACCTTTTCTAGGCACTGGCATTACAAAAATGCTTGCTGATCTTAAGCAAAGCAATATTTTGGAAGGGAATGAAAAAGGATGTGGTAGAGTTTCAGAACACACCGCTTGAATGTCGCCGTGTTAAAGCGGAACATATGCACCCTTCTCGGATTATCAGATCCCCACAAAGATTCGCAAAGATAAGTGGCAAGTGATAACGATGGATTTCGCTCAAGGATTGCCTATGTCAAGAAATAAACATGACATTATCCTAGTCAGTAGTGAACATAAATTGACCAAAGTGGCACACTTCATCATTGCTGGTAATTTGAAGGATGATGCACCAGCTTTTAAGCAAGAAGATTCGTGCATGAAATCTTCAAAGTGCATGGAATACCGAATTAATCATATCGGAAGAGATCCGAGGATGACATCAAGGTTTTGGCAAACGCTTAATGCAGCCTTGGGAACTAAATTAAACTTCGTTCTCGCATATCATCCAGTAAACGGATGGACAGACCGAGAGAGTTAATCAAGTTTTAGAGGACATGCTAAGGATGTATTGCATGGACCAGCAAAGATAAATGGGAGGAATACCTTCCACGGTAGAATTTGCTTACAATAACACCTATCATGCCTCTTTAAAAATGGCGCCTTTGAAGCATTGTATGGAAGAAAATGCAGAACCCTGTCACCGGGACAGCGTTGAGGACAGAGAGGTAATTGGGCAAAAATCCTTATGGAAATGGAATAAAGAAATCAAAATGATTCGGGAACATCTAAAGGAGGCTGCCAATAGGCGTAAGAGCTATGCAGACTTGAAGCGGGTCGACATGTGCATTATAAACTGGAGAGAAGGTCTTTCTTCGGGTGAAGCCGAAAAAGAGCTCCATAACTTTTGGCAAGGCTGCCAAGTCATTCGCCACGTTACATGGGACCTTTTGAAATTATGAAATAATCAACCCCGTAGCTTATCGTCTCCAGCATTGCCTCCCGCTTTGTCTCAAATGCATGATGTTTTTCATATTTCTTTGCTTAAGAAATACGTGATGATTTATCACATGTGCTAAATTGGAATTCCTCGCAGTCCAAGACCCAGAATAATCGTGGTTAAGCCCATTCGAGTGTTGGGAACTCGCCAGCTTGTACTTGAGAAATCACGAAGTGAACAATGTAAGGTCCAAAGGGGACCGTTCAGCAAGAAAGTGCAACTTGGGAGAATCTCGAAGAAATGAGATCTACTTTTCCACACCTGTTTAACTGAATTTGAAATTCAGAGAACTGAAAATTCTACCAAATTTAGACAATTATTAGTCTATTGTACAGTTGTCTTAAAACATTGTTTTTAAGAGAGAATCTGTTTTTGGTATGAACTTATGAAGGAAGGACAATAACTGAACTTTGTCCTAGGAACTCCTTGACTTGTTAATCTGATCATCGGGACGATGATTCTTTAAGGAGGGAAGAATGTAACACTCTGATTTTGTATGTTAACTTGGTAAATGTTTTACATACTGTTATAGCTCTTGGAATGAAAGAAAACATGTTAAGATACGTCTTGATCTTAAGAGAATGTGTTGCTAATTTGGATTCTTGCATACCGTGATTTATCATGGGACAAAGCAAATATTGTACTTGTGTGTTTGCCGATGTGACGATGATTGTCGAGTATAATTGCTTGTTCTTGTGCTGATTGACAGCATACCCTGAATCAACTCCATTGATTCAAGTATGCTGAGGTCCTCTTGTGTTTTCTATGTTAATTCACACTTGAACTGGACTAGGATTATTATGAGCGTGCAGCGCCTGATTACAGGTGTGAATAGCTAGCACGAAAATGCCAACGACAGGGGTTCGATTCTTGAACCCTGTACTGTCGAATTCGGGACCTCGTGGGGTGAGAAACGCCTGGACACGGGTGGCCTTGGCCTGTAATCTGAAGGACGGAACGTCCTGCTCTGCGTTAACGTGAATGTTAGTAAGGGGCTGGAAGGAAGTTGTTAGTGTTAGTGGTTAGTGTGAATTAAACCTAAACTAACCCTAAGACCTAACATACATCCTACACTACTATCCTAAGTGGATTTTTAAATTACAAAAAAAAGAGGGAAAAAAATAAATCTAAATTCTAAAACCTAAGGTTTAACTAAGACCTAGGTCGAATGAGTTATGTAACCTAAACTAATCCTAAACTAAGGGGTACGCAGC
Organism: Taxus wallichiana var. yunnanensis; assembly: GCA_018340775.1. Classification (NCBI taxonomy): domain Eukaryota; kingdom Viridiplantae; phylum Streptophyta; class Pinopsida; order Cupressales; family Taxaceae; genus Taxus; species Taxus wallichiana. The sequence goes on from CM031241.1 coordinate 267,800,320, forward strand.
ACTGGGAAGAAAGGGATAAGGATGGGAAGGAGGCATTCATTGGAATTAAATGAACTGTCCCTTCGTGGATGGCGCCGATTTTGGCCGGGGCAAGGTAAGGAATTTAGAGGCATCTATTTTGAAATAGAGCCAAGTTCGCCATTTTGCTTGGAAAACTTGAAACTTAGAACTCGCCAACCCAAGTGGCGGTGGCGCTGAAAGTGAGGAAAAAGGCAAAGCCTTTAATGCATTAATGGTTTTGATCCTCGCGACCATTCGCCTTGGAAACACATGAGGAAAAATTGATTTTCATTTTGTGTTGGTTCGAGCCTTTTGTAAAGTTGCTCGCATTTGGTTTTTTTTCGGTCCTGGTTGGTCGAACCAGCTCTTGGCATTTGACATTTTGTGGAGATTTGGAGGTGTTGTTAAGCCCAAGAAGGAAGGAAGTGTTGGAGAGTTTGTGCTTGTCAGTGGAAGGAAAAACATGGCAAACAACGTTTTCGAGCTCGAAAAGAGGTTTCAGGCATGTTAAGCCCTTCTCTTTAAAATCTTTGCTTTGATTAAATGTTTCATTAAAACAACCCTGCTCTTGGGTTGGGATTGCTTGATTGTTGTTGAGTTGATTTGGAAATGGATTTTGTTGGTTCTTGCTCCTTTTCTTTGGAAAATGATAAGAAGATTTGCTTTTGGTTGCTCGGCCTTGATCTGTCCTTGCTCGAGTCATGTTGGAAATGATTTACAGTATTGGTTGTTGACTGTATAAATGGTTTGAAATGGATATTCCCTTGACTGTTCATGTTGCTCGAAATTGGAATAGGCTGTGCAATCGCTCCTTATAGTGAAATTGTTTCTTTAAGTATAATCTTTTCTTGCTGTCATATTAAGAACTGTCCTTGCATGTAAACAAAAGAGTGAAGTGGAGATACCGCCGTGTATATTTCTATGAATTGGGTTTGTCGACCCTTGCTGTCTTTTCTTTCGGAAAGGTTAAGAAAATTGTTTCTCCGTTGATGTGTTAAACTGTTTTGTTCTTCTCGAATGGATTTACCTCCATGAGGTGCTGGTTATGGGTATTTTATGGAAATTTTAATTGGTTATTCTTGTGGAATGGAAGGTAAACTGTACAGGTTACTTGAGTTGTTTTTGGCATTGAAACTATACGTCCTTTTGTTGATGGACTAAAATAAAAGAAGCATTAGTGTTTGAAATTGTTTCTTATTGAAAGTTTCAAGGATATAGATCCTTTCCCTTCTCCAGTTTTGGGATTTTGGATGGAAGTGGCATTCGGGTTTACTGTGAGTAATTGAACTCGAACCATAGGAAGTTTAAGCAATAATGTCATCATTGTACCTCTTTCTTGAGTAGAAACTAAGCAAATACGTATTGGGTATTCGCGAAATAGGGAAAAAGGATAACTGTTTTTCCTTCTTAAAGTTATCTCTGGTTTTCATTTCTTCTGTTTGAAAGAATAAGGTGGTTTCACTGTGTTATATAAATGCTGGTTGGTCTTCTTATTTGAACTGCTGACACAGTTTCCACTTGATTGAATTCTATGCAAAGAATGATTATATTTTTATATACAAAAAAAAAATTTGGGATCTAATTTGTTTTCTGAGTTTGCTCTGGCTGTACAGAGCTCGTGCAATTAACACCTGGTTCGGGTTTGCTCTTATAGAAGTATGGACAGTTGAATATGAGTTGTTTGGGGTATTGGAATGAACGGTACAGGCCTTGAGAGTTTGTTTTCAATAAGAACGACTGTTCTGTTATACTTATAATGAGCTGTCTTGTTTGAGATGAACACGGATTAGGTGTTTGATTTCGTCTTGAACAAATGGTGTTTCATAGTGGAATTTAAAGAGAATGAATTCTTTTCCTGCCTGCTGTTTTATCCTGATGAAATTCATCGTCATGAGAATAATGGATTGCTGTAGGTAACAGTGATGAATAAATGTTATTCTGAACGGGGAACGTTACTAGAATTAGATCATTATGTGAATAATTGACTGCATGATTGAAATACTGTTTCTGTTTAAGTATGCAGCGAAAGAAATACGATTTTCTTTATTATGGCAATTATATGGTATGTAACCTTATATTGTTTGATCTCGGATGTACCTAATGTTGTACTAATATGTTTTGGATCCTTAAAGGAGTCTGATTCCAATGAAGTATGGATATGAATGGTGAATTCTTTCCTGTCTTCATTTAAAGCTGATTATTTATGAAATTATTCATGCTCCCGGAAAGTGAATTCCGAGTGGATTTTGTAAGTTTCACTCTGAACTGTTATTTTGATTTGTCTTTCGTATGGATTTCACTGTTAGGACAGTCATGTGGAAAGAAATAGAGATATGAATGAATGTTGTAGAAAAATGATCTTTCTTCTTTCATTCAGTTAGAAATCTGGAATTCGTGAATGATGAATTTTTATAGTGCTTAGATGGGAGCTACTATATGCATTGCTGTTCGCTTTCTTGTTTGTACTTGAATGCTTTAAATTTAACATGCTTCATGAACGGAAGGGAAAGTAATGGATTTATATTCAGTTAGTTTCATCCTTTGCATTGGTTATTAATGAAAGGCGTGGAAAGGATAACTGTATGCTATATAGGCAGCAAACTACTTGTATTCCTAACTTGACAAATATTGTAAATTGATATTTGCATTGATTATGTGGAAACGGGACAGCAGTCCCTTGGCTGATTGTGATGATATTTGTGATAGCTCAGTGGTTATGCTGATCTCTCTTTTGTGCCTTTCGAGATTGATGTTTTGCTGTTGTTTCATAAAAGCAGGGTTCTTTTATTGAAACAATTTGTTGAAGCATCTTATTTTAAGGATAAGTGCTTAATGTGCTCAGTTCATTGAACTGACCCGTGCAATTCATTTTGCAGATGGAATTTGATTAGAATGAAGACTTGGCTGTCTTCTGATGCATCTTGATTAGATGTAAATTAAATTGTAACTGTTGCTTTCATTCCTCTTTGAGGAATTGTGAACGAAGAAAATGTATTCTTCTGTCCATGAGTTGTATGGATGCTTTGTAAAAACTATACCCAATCAGCTGGATTGGCAAATGTACAAATTATGACTTACAATATTGAATACAGTTACAAGTGTGATATTTTCAATAATTATATCAGTTGATATTGTTGTTTAAATTGGAAATATGATGTTATTTCCTGAGTTGGAATTGTTTCATTATCCTTGGATGGATGTTGAATTGAAACTGATATCTATTCTTACTTAAATACAACTTTTAAGTTGAACAATGCAATTAGTTCATACTTGGGTAAAGATGAATTTTTAATTGACATTAAAAAGGATTAAGAAGAATATGATTTCATAATCAGAGGGTATTCAGGATTAGCTTAGGAGCTAAGGAATATCAATTTAAATTTGGAGTATTCGAACTTCGTTTTCGAACTCCATCATTGATCCCGTTTGATAAAATTCAGATTAAAGGATATAGGATACATATATCCATAACTAATGATCCTTAACTATATAATGTTAAGGGGAACAAATGAATTCATTTCTCGAAGATTAGACCTCGTTTGAATGACGTCTAATAAGTTAATATTCTGAAATTAGTTGCAGTTGGAAACATCTTGGCTAAGTTTAATAGGTTAAACTTATTACGTACGTCCGTTGGTACGGTGCTTAATCCAATGATTAAGAAATGAACCAAGTAAGGAAATGTATCCCTTCGATACGAAGGAGACGATACTTGGCAAACTAATGGACAGCTTTAGTCCTCTTAGTTATATACAATCGCAACGGAAACGAGGATCAAGGGATCGGCGTGGATGCTGAAAATTGCTTGAACTATTAACTCGTGGCTAAGTCACTTGGGCAGGGCGTGTATTCTCGATGGGAGGATTCGCAGACATTGGCATACGCCGCCTACAAAGAAGGTGTCTTCATGAAGACGGGGTCTTCATGACGAGACAATGTTGCACCGACATATAAGAATGCCCTCCCAAATTAAAACATTTAGAATACATAGGCTGAATGTGTAGATCTTAGATGGGGTGGAGATAGGGTATGATCTCGGTATACGGAGTGACTCGGAATACTAAAGATAATCGACACATGAGTCGTGGGGTAACGACACCGTATGTCTGCGTATCTTTAGTTACCAGAGTGCCTTCCTATACCTGCTCATATTACTAGTTGGAATTGAAAATTTAAAACCGAACTTAAACGATGAGGACCGGTAGGAACCAGAAAGACCATTCTAGATAACAGTGAAGTGAAGTGAAGGACGTATTCCGTAGATGTGTATCACATCCAGAATATGATCATGCAAAGCATGTGAAAATCTTTGGCCAAAGTATCGCAATTGCTGGTTGCGTTGTCCTTATCACTTAATTTAAGATGCAGATGTCGATGAATATCAAGAATGTATATTCGATAGGCTTCTTAAATGGATCACTTCGATAACCGGGAAGGTTATGAGAACAAGTATATAAAATATACTATGCATAAACAAACATGAAGGATCGGTTGTTGCGAGTCATGTACATGAAGGATCGGTTGTTGCCGAAGTCATGAAATGAAGGATCGTTGAAACTCCGAGCCATGAAAATGGAAGGATCGCAGTTCATCGAGTCATTTACAAAGCAGCATATAGAATCTGTTATAAGATTGAATGGCATTGAATGTGTTTTCCATATTGTAAATATGTGAACAGGAACATTCGCTTTAAAAAGAAATTGTATGATCCAAACTGTGTTGTTTGGGGCAGAGAACAATTATTAAATCTTGAACGTGTGTTTTAAAAAAAAAAAAAAAAAAAAAATTTCCCTTGTTCGGTGTTTTAAATTGAGGATGTTACAATTGCACCTTAAAAGTGCACCCCTCTCCCATTGGTTAGAATTTTACAAGTTGAAAACATAAAAGAAAGCTAAAAATTTGCATTCGTGATTTAAGTGAGTGTTATAAACTTGAGGTGGACCCCAATTTTCCCTTCATGGCACACTTATAAACCTCACTTGCATCTTAGGCACACTTATGAGGTGCAATTACACCCCAAAATTGTGTCATGTTACTATTGGATAAGAGCTTTGATGTTGTACATGTAAGACTATCAAGAAAATATAATAAAAACTTCCCCATGAGCATGTGTATGCCATTACATTCCTCCATCCCCACCTCCCCATCCCGTGGCACACTTTTCTCATCTCAATTCACCTTAGGTGAACCTTTGAGGTGAAATTTCACCCAAAATGTGTTCCCGAGTGCAAAGAGGCTTCCATATTCCCACCTTGCACTTCTCCACTCTCCCACTTTCCCATGTGCTTCCCTCTCCTTCAAATTCCTGCTATCCAATTTTTTCCCTTGGGAAAAATTAGACAACAGAGACCCATGCATCTAATAGGACCTCACAATAGAACCCGGGGTTCTTGAGTAGTTTATGGTGTTTCAGAGCTCATTCAATGAATTTAGGAGTAAAAAAGTCATATTGAGAAATTTTTTCCTCTTCTGGGTTTTGACCCTAAAGATCACATTGGAAAATGATGAAATGTGGGCCCCATAGGCCCACACCTAGCCAAAATGAGTAAAACTGGAAGTAAAATGTGATGAGCCTCAAAACCTCTCGCATGCAATCTTAATCGAGGCCTCCGATACAAATAAATTTGAAAAATTCCTAAATTGAGGGTTCAGGGGTCAAAATTTTCACCATGAGCCTAATTGTGCCCATCGAGCTAAAAAGTAGCTTGCCAAGTTACTCCGCAAGCTAGAGAAAAATTGGGGAGCTAGGTCAATTCCTAAAGTTGAATGAAACTCGAACATAGGTGGGGAGCTCTAGATCATGAGTGAGCTCATAGACAACTCGATCTAAGGGGAACTCACAAAAGCCAAAGGGCTTGGGAGAACAATTACGAGTTAGGGGGATCAATCACGAACCAATCAAATGATCAACTTGGGCTCGAATAGATGTACTCACGACATGCAAAGGAGGGACCGAGGTGGAGTGAGTATAGACGTGGCTTGGTCAAGTGAGCCCGAATACATTCTCATGAAGGCCACAACGAAGAGCTCGAGGCAAGGACTAAGGGCGTTGGTGAATAATTTGAAGCTGTTCAAACCGGGTTAGATCCACAACAAAATCATGGAGGGACGTCATCGAATGAATTGAGCTCAAGGGACGAATCATCACAAGGAAATGGTGGCATGAAAGGTGAAGCCCAGGTGTGAGCTCAAGCTAGGATGATCAGCATAAGAGCTTGCTATAACAAGCAACAAGAATGATCAAAAGAGTTGGCCCACTAACAATTGAACCAAGCCAAAATAACCACTTATAATGAGTTTTTCGGTAGATAGCTCACCACAAGCTCAAGGCCAAGTAGAGAAAAATAGGTGAGGATAAACATGAGGCAGCTTGACATTGAGAGGGATGAGCTCATGCGGAGAATGAGGAGCCAAGTGGATCAACAATGGTGAGCCAACGAAACTCATGTCGGGGCTGGCCAAAAGCCAAGGACAAGGGAAGGTGGCAAGTCATTAATGGATGCATGGGAGGAATAACTCATCATTGATATCAAAAGGCCCGTGAATTGGAGAACAAGTCGAGCTAAGGATTGAGCTATGTACAAGGCGAAGGCTCGGGTTCGATTCCAATGAGTCAAGGAGGAATAATGAAGTAACTCGGGAGTCGAGCGAGTTCGGGGACGAAGGAGGCCCCGAAGTCTCGAAATTTCAAACTTCGAGGGTTGAACGATTTGGGGATTTCTCCAGCCTAAACAAAAATACGATCCACAAAGCTTGAAACCTTGTGAGTTCAAAGTCCAAAGGGCTTGGGGTTTTCGAGTGTCAACTCACGTTTGGAGGTCAATAGTGCGGATTAGAACTCAACAAGGTAGAACTTTGAAACGACGTGCGAAAATTCCTAAAGCCAACAAAACCCAAAATCTAAAATGAAGTATGTGTGCTGAGTTAAAGATAAATTTTAGGTTTTAACACCGAGTCAATTTCAAGGGTTGACACGGTTTCATTTGGAGTTAGCGAGCATAGAACATTGAAACGGTCGGTGAGAGAACTCCATAGAAATAAATCCTGAATCCTAAAAATGCACCAAGTCCAAAGTGGAGAAAATGATCATTCATCTAAAGTGAGGGGGTTACGTGCAATGAAAAATGGGTAGCCACGTTGGGGAGGCTTGGTGACCAAGTCAACACACGACACTGAGCCCGCTAACGGTAATGCGAGAATCGTTTGAGGGGATAAGCGAAGGCATTAGGTCGCCACATGAATTGATAACTAAGAAAATTACTTAGTTATACATGGGAGACTCACAAAATGAGCTCGAGGTGGTAAATGTGAAAGATCATGGCACCGAGAAGAAGACAAGGGGAACACAGATCTCGATGGAGAGTTTTCAAAATGACGAGCTAAGGAGGGGAATTGTTGAGATGGTCACCAAGAAAGATCTCACAAGAAATAACTTTGGGATTGAATGAATGTTTTAGGGCCCGATGGGGTCATAGGCATAATGCAAAGGGGGAACTCATTGAGTAGCTCGGTGAGCTAACTCACCTAATTCACCATGTAAGGCTTTGCACTGGCCTCGAAGCACTCAAAACCCCTCCTCACTCAAAACACAATATCCAAAGCCCGTTCATTCGGATTTTTGAAATATCATAGTCAATAGAGAGGTGGAAGGAAAATATACATGATGGAGGAATAAAAGAATGGATTTTTAGGAGGTTTTGAAATCCTAAAATTGCAAAGCTCCCGTGAAGCCTAAAATGCCATATCTAGAGCTAGAGATGTTCGTTTCTCGCAAACAACTAGTCATTGGAAAGCTAAGGAGATGATATACAACAAAGTAACACCAAAATCAGAATTTTAGAGGTTCGAACTTCTGAAATTGAGGAATAGTGAATGGTGCTTTGGTAGGTAAGGTGCATTAATGAAGACATGGGCTTACTTCCTTCTTCAACAAGGCAAAGTACGAAGGGTATGGGCTTGACAAAACTTGTCCATCACTCGCAGGAATCATGATGGATTTTGTAGGTGGTTGGAGTAGAATTTTGGATTTCCTCTCTCTCTCTCTCTCTCTCTCTCTCCCCTCAAGATTTCTCCTATAAAATGTAAGGGGTTGCAACAAAAAAAAAGTTGGTCTATTTCTCTTCCCATGCACCCCTCTTCTTCTAGGGCTTCTAAGTCTTTCTTTAAAACACTACAATGGATTAATTATTTCCCCTACTAGGCAATGTACTGTGTAAATTTTAATGGAGCAATAAAATCATGCTTTTGTTAATTCTCTAGCCTTTCATGGTTTTGTTGTTTCTTCTTACCTCTCATTGTTAAACAAGTGGTTGTGCATACTTCTAATGTTCATTGCAGGTTTATTTGGTTGTGCTTATTCAGGAATGGTGGATGTTTGCATTGGGATCTATGGTATCAAGCTAAAGTATATCCTCTCCATGATGGGTTGCATGTGATTTAGTCGTGGTACGGAGTTCACCTTCCCTAGGTTCATTTCTTTCATTGTTTTACAGGTTGGAGAAGTGGCTAGCACTCTTTTTCTTGGTGTATCACCACTCTTAGTGTAGGTTTTAATTTTCATGCATCTCTCTCCTTGTCCCTTGGAAGCTTTAGATTAGGTTTAGTCAGTAGTTTTCCTTGCATTAGGAGTAGTTTGTGGTAGGTAGGATTAGGAGCAGAATCCAGACTTATCTGGAGAGATATCCCATTTCGTAATGTCCCACACTTAGGATAGCTCAATGTTGTGTAATCACACCGGATGTCCCATCTCTAACTAGGCTATTCAGGGGGTGTTGTGATTTTGCCACAACAGTTTTGGCATGCCCGATAGGAAAACATTGAAGTAAAAGTTTTCATTTTTAACAAGTTGTTCCATCATAGATCTGAGTCACATTGAAGCTAAGTTCAAAATAAGGAATTTTTGAATTTTTCCTCACACTTTGGAGTTCGGAGTTTCTGATTTCATATTTGAGAGGTTTTACTACAAGGTCAATGTCTGAAATCATTTTTCAAGGCTTAACATGTGCAAAATGAGCCCAAAATTCACCAAGTGGATAGATCAGGAAATGGGTATCTAAAAGCGGCTTTAAATCTCATTTTCAAAATTTGAGACTTTTTGGCATTTTGAGATTTCAGATTTTGGAATTTCAGACTTTTAGATTTCAAAGTCTTGGTGATTTCATATTTTGGAACTTCGAGGTTTCATAGCTTTTGAGGTCTTCATTTTAGAATCTTAGAAGTTGTTCGAGTTTGATTTCAGATTTTATCTACTTCGACTTTCAAAGGTTTTATGCGGGATCCAGGTTCTAAATTTCATATTTCAAGGATCATTTGTATTAGACCAGTTCAACCCTATAACCTTGATTTGGGCCCTTCAAGGTGTGCATATAGGTGTTCATTCCATTTCATCAAGTTTCATTGTGCTCTTGGTGGAATCTTGCATTTGGTGGCACGTGTGCAAAGCAAAAGCTGGCGACTCCATTTGGTTAAAACCCACTCTATGAGTAGCATACTTTTCATCTCTTCTCCACCCATTTCCATCCATTTTTATTCCACTCTCTTTCATATCCTTCCATTCCTTTCTTCTACGAAGTTGTGCAATCATGGATCCATTCTGTAGTGGAATTCACACTTGCAAAGAACAACCAATACCATTTAGACATACCTCCAAATTTGCAACACATATTTTTAGGTTACTATCAACCATCGGAACCATACTATGATGGAAACCAACAATGGACATACCCTATGAGAAGGATATGAATTATTTTGGTTGCCTACCAAACTATGTAGGTTTCCAAGACTAGGAGTGTACAAACTTTGGAGGATTTCCTACACCTAGAGATCTTGAGTTGCAGAGGAAGGTTCAAGAGTTGGAGTATAGTATGGACCAAATGAGGATTAAGGAAATGGAAAAGGCAACCCATATTGGCTTAAGAGTTCCATATCCTTGGAATGGCCTCATACCATGTGAATTGGACCCTCAACAAGAGCTCTATTGGATGAATGACATAATGCTTGGGGTCAAAGAATGGATCAAGATGAGGGATGCCTACAAACACAATGTTAGTTGTTCCTACCAACAAGAAACCTTCACATCACCTGAAAACCTTCATCCTATACCTCAAGCTATGGCATTCCAACCTGAACCTCATTTCCCAAGTTTCCCATTTGTTGCACCTATTGTGGATTCCCCTTCTCTATCTTCCACTCTTCCACTCCATCTTAATTTCTCCGCCCTTTTCCTTTCAAGAAACCATCACCTCCTCAGAAAAAAGAGATTGTACTACCTCCACCACCACCAACAAAGCAAGAATTAGTAGGGACCCTACCCACCACTCCTCTCATAGTCCCGAATCCATGTCGGGGGAACCCCAAAAAACTAGTTAAGGAGGACAACATGAAGAAGATCCAAACAAATAGAAAATGATCAAAAGCTTAGTAAGCTTGGCCCTTAGGTTTGAGATGGATAAAATCCCCTTGATGGTTAAGCCTACAAAGGAGGTTGAAGTCCAACCACAGGTGGTACTGAGAATAACCTTGCAACAGAAATGAAGCAACAATAAGAGGATGATGACCATCAATCTATTTATTTGAAATGTAGTGTTCACATTGGCACTATCTTATCAGGACCTACCGATTCATCACAACCTATGGATTCAGAGGAATAAGAAGAGAAAAAATCAGCTCCAAATCCACAAGAAGAGGAGCATGTGCAAGAAAATGAAGAGAAGCTCCCAAGCATGCAAGGCATCACAACCGAATGTAGTGATCCTAACTTTCCGCATGTCTTGAGATTTCGCTTTGTTGGGAAGTTGCATTGACCCACCGAGTTGTTATCATCAATTTTGACCAACCAAAAAAGCCTCACCTTATGGAGGATGACCTTTTAGATTCAAAGGACTTGATAAACAAGTAGGTTATGAAGGAAATTGTGATCCCTTCTTCTTCTCTATCCTTTAAAAGTTTTGATTTTGAAGACAAGTTTGAACTTTCAAACTTTATGTTTGAGGATGAGGTAACACATGGTGAGAAAATTACAAATCTAGAGGACACCATGAAGGAGGAAGAACCCCTGGCAAAGTGTGAATGCCTATCTAACTTGGAGGAATGCTTCGGTGAGGAAGAACCTATAGAAATCACAACCTTTGCTGCCCCACCACTTATCCTTCAAAATTAAGAGCCTCTTGCCATGGGAGTTAACGTTCAAGGGGAACCTATTGTCTATAATAATCCTCTTAAAGTGGAGGAGATTGGACCAGATTCAGAGGCTTTTAATGAAGATGCAATCATTCAAGGATTCTTACTATCAGTTGAGGAGCCTAATCTTGCTAATGGATCTACTACAATCAAAAGGACGGGGAAGGAATGAGGATGCCATCATAATTTCTAGTCTAACCACTAAGGTGACACATCAATTGTCTATAAATGTGCAAAATGAAGAAAATTCACTTACAAATAATCACCTTTTCTAGGAAAGTCTACATCAAGAATTTATTATTCATATTGAAACTTAAGAGTAGCGGAAAAATCCAGTGAACTAAGCCATTCCCTATCGGATATCTAGCTTCGTTGGAGCTAGAATCGGAGTTTCGCAACCAGCCATGCTTTCTTCTAAGCACGAGGATGAGATTCCTAGTACCAAGTATCATATGTATCAATTGCAACAACTTTGGGAGCTCCACGTAAGTCATTCCAAGGAGGTGTTTGTTTGGTTTCTGGTTGAAACCTCGATGACATGTGGAAAGTTTTTGCCATATTGGTTTTCCACTCATATGGACAAAAGAATTCAATGGTTGTGAATCCACATGGATGCCTATTGTAATAAGAGGAAGCTACTTCTCATCACTAGTTGCAGGGTTTGTTTGAAGTCTGCTCTCTTTTTGGTTAGGGTAGGGTAGATGTAGGTTTTCTTTTTTTTTCATAACAAGTGCTCTTACACACTCTACATGTCTCATATGAGCATGTATGATTTGAAATTTTATACATAGTTTGTTTGTGTTTGCTCCAACATAGTACATGGTGTTTCAAAGTAGGCCTCCCACATGTAGAAGAATCTCATACTTGTAAGGAACAGTTGTAATCTTCAAGTTAATAAAAATACAGAGCAACTAAAATTGATAAGGGATAGGTTTTAATAATTTCCATCCTCTTGTTCCATCAGATCAATCATATTGAGCTTCTAAATACCTTCAAAGGACTAGAAAATCAGCCCCAATGAAAATTGTTGCATCAGAGGTAGTCTTCCACAGTGTCCCACGTAGCGGATAAAAAATGGAACATTCACAAGAAAGAAGAAATTTAAAATTTAATAGAGTTCCATGATGTACAAAATTAGAGAAGGTCTTACTTAGAGTTCTAAAATGAGCTATGCATGTCAACCAATCATCGAGATCAAGTTTGTAGAGAGGATGGGGTGAAATTTCTAGATCAAGACAATTTTCCATTCTCACAAAAAATTGGGAGTGTGAGCAGAGAATATGTCAGGAGCATTAGCTTCAAGTAGTTTTGAGGCATTTCAAAGGGTCGGATTAGTTGCACTTATGACTCGTGTCTAATGGACATATCAAGGCTCTTTGGTATAAGAATCTAGCAGGAAGATTTCCTTGTGAATCTCCAAATTGTTATCCAATTTTGTCCCTTGGACCAAATTGGACAACGGGACCCGATCACCTAACAGGACCTCACAATAGAACTCGGGGTTACATACCAATTTATGGTGTTTTAGGAGCTCATTCGGTGAATTTGGGAGCAAAAAAACAAATTGAGGATTTTTTTCCTCTTCGGGTTTTGACCCTAAAGATCATCTTGGAAATGATTAAATGTGGGCCCCGTGGGTCCACACCCAACAAAAATGAGATGAACTGAAAGCAAAACATGAAAAGCCTCAAAACCTCTCGCATGTAGTCTTAATTAGGCCTTCGACACGAAGAAATTTGAAAAATTCTGAATTGAGGGTTTGGGGTCAAAATTTCACAACCGAGCCTAATTGTGCCAACCGAGCTAAACAATAGCTTTTGAGTTGCTCAACAAGCACCTCGGCAAGATGGAGAAAAATTGAGGAGCTCGGTCGATTAGGTTGAATGGAACTTTGAGCATAGGAAAGGGGCTCTAGCTCAGCTCACGAGTGAGCTCATAGACCAACTCGGTCTAAGGGGAACTTGCAAAGCCAAAGGGCTTGGGAGAACAATTACAATCGGGGGGATTAATCACGAACCAATCAAATGATCAACTCGAGCTTGACTAGATGTAATCAAGGCATGTAAAGGTGGTGAGGTAGAGTGAGTGCGAGGCGTAGCTTGGTCAAGTGAGTCCGAATGCATTCTCATGAAGGCCCTGATGAAGAGCTCAGGTAGGGACTAAGGGCGTTGGTGAATAATTTGAACCATTCAAACCAGAGTTAAAGCCACAACGAAAGCATGGAGGGCGTCATCGAATGAATTGAGGTTGAGGGATGAATCATTGAAGGAAGTGCTGGCATGAAAGGTGAAGCCGGGCATGAGCTCGAGCGGGATGATCAACATAAGAGCTCGCCATAGCAAAGCAAAGTGATAATGATAAAAAGAGTTGGCCCACTAACGACCGAACCAAGCCAAAAAAACCACTTACAAGTGAGCTATTCGGAAGATAGCTCACCATGAGCTCAAGGCCAAGCTAAGAAAAATAGGGAGGCTTAACATGATGGAGCTTGACATTGAGAGGAGCGAGCCCATGCGGGAGAATGAGGAACTAAGCGGATCAACAATGGCAAGCCAACGAAACTCATGTCGGGGTTGGCCATGAACCAAGGACGAGGCAAAGCGGGAGTCATTCATGGATGCATGGGATGAATAGCTCACCATTGAGCTCATGAGGCCCATGAATTGGAGAAAAAGCTGAGCTAAGGTTCGAGCTATGCATAAGGCGGAAGGCTCAAGTGTAAGACGAGCAAGTCAACGAGGAACAACGAAGTAGCTCGAGAGCCGAGTGAGTTCGGGGGAGAGGAGGCCCCGAAGTCCAAAATTTTAGACTTTGGGGGTTGAGTGATTTGGGGATTTTTTCGGCCCAAACACAAAAATGAGCCACAAAGCCCGAAAACCCCCGAGCCCGAAGTCCAAAGGGCTCGGGGTTTCGGTGTCAACTTGCCTTTAGAGGTCAATGACGCGCGACTTGAACTTGGTGAGGTAGAAATCCAAAATGACATACGAAAAATTACCAAAGCAAAAAAACCCAAAATCCTAAATGAAGGATGCGTGGTAAGTTGAAGGAAAGTTTCGGGTTTCAACGCCGAGTCAATTTTGGGGGTTATCACGGTTTAATTTTGGAGTTGGCGAGCATAGAACTCCAAAAGCGATCGGTGGGGAACTCCAAAGGAATAAATCCTGAATCCCAAAAATGCACCAAGTCCGAAGTGGATTAAATGCTAAGTCATCTTAAGTAAGGGGTTTATGTGCAATGCAAAATGGGTGGCCATGTTGGGGAGGCTTGACAACCAAGCTAACACATAGCATGAAGCCCCTAACCGCAACTGTAATGAAAAATCATTTCGGGGATAGGTGAAGGCATTAGGTCATTATATAAATTGATAACCGAGCCAATGCCCTAGTACTATATGGGAGAATCACAAAGTGAACCCGAGGTGGTAAATGTGGAAGATCATTGCTCTAAGTAGAAGACAAGGGGAACATAGAGCTCGATGGAGAGTAGTCATAGAAATGAGCTAAAGAGTGGAATCTTTGGAGTTGGTCACAAGGAAATATGTCACAAGAAATAACACAAAGGGGATCTTTCCAAGCAGCTCGGCGAGATGACTCACCCAATTCACCATATAATGCACTACACAACCCCCGAAACACTTAAAACCCCTCCTCACTCAAAACGCAATATCTGAGCCTGTTCATTGGAGTTTGCAATATTACGATCGACGGATAGGTGGAAAGAAAATGTACATGATGGAAGCATAAAAATGGATTTTAGGAGGTTTTGAAATCCACGAAATCATAGAGCCGAAGCCGAAATGTCATATCTTGAGCTAGAGATGTTTGTTTCTGCAAAAACTAGTCATTGGAAAGCTAAGGAGACGATATAGAACATGGAAACATCAAAATCAGAATTTTGAAGGTTTTGGACTTCGAAGTTATGGAATAATGAACAATTCCTTGGTAGGTAAGGTGCATTAATGAAGACATGGGCTTGCTTCCATCTTCAACAAGGCAAAGTATTGAAGGTTAGGGCTTGGAAAAAGTTTCCCATCACTCTCGCAAGAATCATGATGATTTCTCACTCCAAAAGTGCCTCAAGACCACCGTATATCTTCTAAAATTCCTCTAGCACTAGCCGCGATGATTATTTTAAAAAATATTATTATTATTATTTTCAAAGCATGTTTGTGCTACATCACAACATTTTTTTCTTCTCGACGACTTTTTCTACTACCCGGGCATTTTTCTTTGCCTTGTGATCACTTTTAACGTTGGCTCTTGACTTTTTTATTTCTTCTATAATATTTTCTTCTTTAAAAAAATTACACAAACCATAACTTTTCTCCCGACCTAGAAACGAATCCATTTTTTTGCATTGGAAAGGTATTGAAGCAAGCTACACAATGGTAACATTAATTTTGGCTTTAGATTTCTCAAAAATGTATGGTTTTTAGTTATTTATGTTAATTAAATAATGTGCATATAGCTAAATCCTGTATCACCTGCATTATCCTCAACATTGAAATTGGTCCTACAAAACTATCTTTCTAATGTTCTTATTTGTTCTTGTCTCAAACAACATGTGGATCATCGTGATCTACCTCCATTAGCAAAGTTGGGTTTGTTTATTATGTCGGTACTCCCGTGCAACAGTGAGTTTTCAGGTATTGTGTCATAATGCATGAATGCTTTCCATGGGACTACTTATGTCCTCCATTTTTCCCTCGCATGTGTTATTGCTTGGGGCATCATTTTTAACCATTTCCGTTACAACACAAAAATTCAGGATCTACTGACTTGTTAACAAAAACATTGGTACACCTGTCTTGAACATTGTTTGTTTGAGTATATGTGATTGTGTTGGTCTCTCTGTTAGGTTACTTGGTTTACTTTCTCGTATTGCATTGCGTTGTGTATATTTCATTGAGTTAGATATCATTTTACTTTCTTGTATTGCATTACATCATGTATGTTGTATGGAGCTACATAACAATGGACAAATGTTAGTAATTTAGATTTTCATGTTATCTTACATTTTTGTTCATTTCAATAAAGGCCAATGATGTAGACCTAGGGGCAAAATGATATAAACAAAGTTGCTTATGGAAAGGTTGAATGTAAAGATTGGGCTTGTCTTATATTTCTCCATTGTCATTTATTACCATTACTAATTTTTCTCCTAAAATATCACTAGGGGAAATAAACAACCACATTTATCCTTATCCTTATTCATCTCAATACCTAAGGGTTTCGCGCCCGTTCTAACCCATTTTCTTTTATCCATTTCAAATCATATTTTTTATTGTCGATACACTTTTTCTATCACCCCATCGACCCTTGAGGGGGCATCCTTCATTACTACTCATTTTTCTTCAAAAATTTACCTATTTATTTTTGTCTACTATATTTGAAGTGAAGTCACTAACTTCACCTCAAATAGGGGCAAATGTAGACACCTAAATTCCACTTTTGCAATCTTTATAGCTAAAATACACACAAATCACTCTTATTTCTCTCAAATCCTTTATAATTAGTGCTCTTTGCTAATTAACTAACATTTCTTGCCACTTTTTTTGGTTAACAAGCACTTTGTTGATCACCAAATCCCATTCGCATTCAGGATGCCACTTTATGGCGAATCGTAAGCCAAAACCCTCTTCAAAATAGACAATTAGCATTTATAAGCTAATTAAGCCTATTTTGCCCTTGTTTTGATCAATATACCCTAGTATTGACTCAAACCCCTCTTCCAACCACTCAAAATCACCCCATTCATCTCCACAACATCTCAATGATCTTGAAAAGCCTAACCTAGCCTCCTAGTTGACCCTAAGCGGTCGATTAAGGCTTCACATCTCTTAATCACTTGGTAATTCACTAATTATGATTAGCAAGGCCTAATCATGATTAACAATTCTAATCTAATTTGGGGCTTTTAGTCCCACATGCACCAAAATACAAGTTTCTCCCAAAAGGAAAACTATAAAAAGAGTGCACCTCATTCCTTTATACTTTACACCATGCTTTGATTTGCATCTCATATAATAAATATGATATATAGCCAAGTTCAATCCTTGCCTAAAACCTTCAACAAGGTTAGTAGATGAATAATCTAAAGTGACTTAACAAGTCATTTGGAGAGGTCATTTCACCATTATTTTAGTAGCAACCATAACCATTTGATTTCCCCTTAGGTTTATTTAGGCTCATGTTAGGTACTTGATCATATTAGTAGGCATTTTTAGTTAGTTTCACATTGTTTTCATACTAATTAGGCATTCTTTAAAGCTTGTATCTTAATTTTTTCATTCCTAGACTTAGAGCCCTAGATAATTAGGTGGCAATGGTATTAGCCTTCCTTGATTAGCTTTGTAGTTTTCTTTGTAAAGTTTAGGGTGCATTCAATTCATATTGGTATTATATTTCCAACTAATTGAGTCATAACCAATTTGGTTTTGATTTGTTTTGAATTTTCCCAAATTACAGAATCAACATCTTGTAACACCAAAATACACTCAAATTTATGGATTTATTGAAACAGTTGTGAATCCACTTTCCTTTGCACCAAATCATTCCTACCACTTCCTAAGGCCAACAAGACTATAAAATCACAAAATGAAGTTCCACTACTCCGGTTACGATCTCGTTTTTGTTTTGGTGTCTAAATACCCTGACATCAGAGACAACAATGTGGAGCATATAAAATTCAATGATCTAAGGTGGAGGATAGAAGAAGGAACATGCATGGCCTTAGCTGACGTGATCTATTGAAGTGGATTGTATTGATCCATTGGCATCCATCTCGATCTTCAAGAATTTGATTTCATTTTGGCTTGTGCTAAGAATTATGAACCAAAAAGCCAATCTATCACCTTTGTGGATGATGGCTCGATCATTGTTGTGTTGACACCAGAGGGAGTCTCAAGATTAATATGTTTTCCATGGCCCGGGAACATGGTTATTTTTGGCAAAGAGGATGCCTTGGTAGAGTGGGAAAGGAAGGAGTCTTGATTGCAGGGAGTAGATATCAAAAACTAGATGAAAGCACCATGTAACCTCTAGTGGTTGCAAAAAAATTCTCTCTAGGTCCAAATTCAAAGAAGAGATATCTGACTGCATCATGCTTCTCAATAGACTCATAAGGGAATCATCAACAAAGGAATTTCATCCATGGATGTTGTAGTTCATTGTCATAGCTACAGAGGCATCCCAGTGATTGATTGGAGCCAAATTATCAATGATAATTTACACTCCTAGCTAATCAATCTTGAAAACATGAGGAAGTTCAAAATGACCTCATACTTGGTCTATGTTATCGCGGCATTGCAGAGGTGGCCTAGGATCACTCCATAAAGTGACATTCCAAAAAATGCACCAGTGTATCAAACATACCCCTAATTCACTTGGAGAGAATATAAGAAGCATTATGCAAGGGTAAATGATGTATTTGTCACGTACCTAATTAGGAAAATGAAGGGCGACATCAACTCAAGGTTCTCGGTGAGGCTTGTATGTTGATTAGTAGATATGGGAGTTATTTTACACAATTTAGGACCTTCTCATATATCTAAATTAGAGGATTCAAAATTTTACACTTCAACACCCAATGTACCTAAGTAATAAGATAGTGCTCATTGAGCTTTTAGGTAGTTATCAAAAGTTAAATTTTGGTTCGAGAAAGGAAGAAGAAAGGAATAACATTATCAATTTCTCTAGAAAACTAGTTCTTACAAGAATGCAACGTGCAAGTAACATTGAAGCTTCTCTTGGGGCTTTCAACATGTTCTCTTATCCCACTAGGATATTTTTGACAAGCAAGCAATAATGGAAGGAGAACACAAGTATTTAAACATGTGCCATCAACCTACATTGGAAGAATTGTGTCGATGAAACAAAAGTGAGACATAGGGAGTTCTCAAGGCTAAATGTACATTAGATGAGATGATTATAGATGGATTGGATAACTGTTGATTCTAAATATGATGGAAGTTTCATTTTCTAACGTGAGTACCTAGAAGTTATACGGTTTAAACCGATTCCTCTTATGGATTAGTTGAGGTGGAACTATGGATATATTGAAATGCTTTGTAACATTTCTACATAGGTAAAGATAGTGGTACTTCAAGAAGGTTCATGAGATAATTTTACTCCATATTCATCCTATAAAATTCGATAAGTTAGGGGAAAAATTATATGTAAGAGAGACTCGAGCTCAAAGGTAGGAAGAAAATTCTCAAAGCAGACAAAGTTGTTCCAAAACCCTCACTTGAGCCTATGATAAAGAAGTTGTTGATAAAAAGACCCAATGTAAGTGCTCTCAATACTAGGGAGTTCATAGTTTCTCCTATAATAAGTAAACCCAACTCTCCAAAATTATTTACACATTTTTTTCCATAGATCTGTCATGCCTCCACTTAAACCACATGAAGAAAGAACTCACAATCCTTCTCCTCCACACATGTAATCCATCGAGCTGGTGTCTCATACGAAAATCCCGATGGCACCTGATTCATCTTCTTCATCAAGTCTTGTTTTCCAATGGGTACAAAGTCTCATCAAAAATTTCCAACGTACCCTGGAAAAAGAAAAAAACATGGTAATCAAAATCTCTTATGAGCTCTGGAATTCTTATCCTCACTCAAGAAAAGATAAGATGAACTCGACTCATGAATAATGTCTCGGGAGGTATCAACTCGTTGAGTTTACCCAACCAAGATAGGAAAAGGATGAAGAATAAATGAGAATCGTAGACTATGAGATGACACGATACTCCCTTGGTGAGCTTGGACTAGAGGGGCACATCCATAACTTTGAACAAACTGTTGCAAGACTTGTTGCTCGACAAGGAAAGCGAAGCGATCAAGGAGAAATTTAGACAAATTCATACATTGACCTCATATGTTTAGACCTTCTTGGACCCAAATGCCTCCTCCTCTCACTCCTGATTTAGTTGTTCCTTTGAGCAAGATTGACTCTCATGCAGTACAAGAGTTCAAAAGGATGGGTAGAATGGGAAGAATGAAAAATTCATGGATTGATTCCATCATCCAAAAGGGGTGTGAAATACTTCTAGAGATGGTCAGGATATTCAATTTTGTTTCCTTTCGATTGAGAAGATAGAATATGTTCTCTCCATAACCAAGAAGAAAGAAAATCAATGTAGCAAGCTATTCCCAACTCTTCATAAAATGAGCATGGTTAATCCCGAAACATTGCGTCAGAAGAAAGTGTTGATAAGCCTAGAAGACAAATTCTCCCTCACATGGGTGAGAACCATAAAATGGAAAAGGAGATATTTTGTTGAAGCTACGAAATATTTCTGTATAATCAGAAATAAGGTCTGAAATCAAAGAATAGGTCAACAAGTTTTTGAATAAGATGAGGTTTCCTTAATTGCAGTCATTGTTAGCATCACCTGATGAGCTTTGTAAACATTTTAGAGATATTATGAAAGGTGAGTTGTTTGATGAACGATCTTATGGAGATGAGATCATGGACACACTTCTCATATTAGATCAGCTATTTCCGACGTTGCTGAGAAGATCCCCAAATGGCTTAAGAATTGCATGATAATTGAGCGTAGCTAATCACTTTAGTTAGACATCCTCTCCAATAATTCCATTCCTCATGAGAGAGAAGTGTCGAAGTAGTGTACATGTATAACGTAGCTATGGGAAGCTGCAAGAGTTCTCTAGTTCATTGTATCAAAGGTCATCATCGAAACTTTTTCTTTCAATTTATGTTCTTCTCTCTCTCTTTCTTTTCCTTTATCACTCATATATGTAACAAACAACTTTTTCCAAGGAAATCTAAATTTTTTCTAATTCTTCTTTAGGAAAAAAAAATTTTCAAAATCAACTTAAGTTACCTCTTTTCCATTTTTGTAAAAGTACTTTTCTTAAAATAAGGAAAAGTATCTTATTTTGGAAAAGAAGGTGAATAGTCATGTAGGAATGTGAAGAGTCATAAAAGGTGGGCTATTTAAGGAGGCTCTCACTTCATGGTAAAGGATAAATTTTTGTTCCCCTTTAGCAAACTATATTTCTTCTATTTCTTGCTTAATGTATTCCTCTCCATCTCAACTACTACTCCAATAGAGATTTATAATCCTACACAACTAGGAAAGAATGCATCTTTGATGAATATAATGCATTTAAATTTTGTGTTAATTGTGTTGTTTATATCTCTTTACATATTGGTGTCTTCCCATTATTAAGTTGGAAGTATTTTAGTTTTATGTCAATAAACTCAACTTTTATTTGTTAAATAAAGCCACCTTCTCAATTTCTCCCATCTCTCCATACACACACTTTTCCTCCACCTCTTTTTATACATGTGTTTAGTGGAGTATTCATGTGTGATCCCTAGTCGAAAGGCAACTCCTAATGGTTATAGTAGTGTACATATTTCCCTATTTTTAATAAATGGATCTGCCCCATTCCTAAGCAGAGGGACCTAGTCCCAGAGCGATGGTGAAAGCCCCTAATTTTCCCTTGTGAAAAATTATTTCTCCAACACCTTCCAAATTTATTTCCCTCATCAATGTCAAACAATCTAAGAAACTAGTGGAAAAAATAAAGTAGTTCATCATCCCGATGATTAGGCCACAAACCGTCAAGAAATTTGTTATTCTGACCTTGAACACACATTTAGTTCAACAAAAGAATCATATTAAATAGATCATAGTTGAGTATGATGATCTATTCCATTCATCCACATCAGTGATAATTCAATGTGAGGTAAACCATGTTATTAATTTTTCTCAAGCTCTCCTTTACCCAACAATCCTATGTATCGTAAGTCGTGAAAAGTGAGAGAGGCAGCTCCAAGAGTTGATTCAAAAGAGACACATTAGGATACAATATTCACCCTATGGAAGTATGATTTCTTAGCACCAAATAAATATGGAACATGGAGAATTTACATTGACTATTAGGCCTTGAAAAAAATTAAAGTGAAGAATCGCTACTCCCTTCCGAGGATTGATGATTTGCTAGACCAACTCTATGGTGAGAAATTCTTCACCAAAATTGATCTCAAATATAGCTATCACTGATTCCCACCTAAGGCCACATATGTATGAAATAATGCATTTGATTTAATAAAATATGAATTAAATCTAATTGTAGAGTAACATATATGATAAAATACAATAGATATATAGATGTTAAACACTCAAACAATGCAACACTATAAGCACAGAGAGAGAGAGAGAGATGACTTAGCTGAATTTTACACAATCTGGGGCTGATATGGGTGATGTAAATTGCTAAACATGGATGAAAATGTGTCACAAATATCCTCCATAAAATATGTATTCGAGAATAATGCCGAACACGGGCGCACTGGTCTTAGACAAGGGCACACTAGGTGTCGGTGACTGTGCAAAAGGTCAGAATCTACTTTTTCATATGTCGCTTTAAGGTTTTGTTACCATTTCTTGTTGATCACTTAGTATTCGAACTTGGATAATTGAGGGTACCTGTAACCTACAACACAAACCCTAACTACCTACAAAATCTCACAAACACATCAAATTGGAATGAAAATGCAATATGTGAAGTCGGATTGACCCCAATGGTCACCCGATGAGTGAATTTATGATTGAGCATTACACTACATTCCAGACTCCATGTAGTTCTTTGTGATTGTGTGTGTAATTGTGTCCTTAGGTTTCCCTCACACCGATGATGTAAAGATATCAGGTTATGGCAAGATAAGATGCAAATGTGTGATATGGAATTGAGAACTTCCCCTTCCTATTTAGTGTATGCATCCCAAAAATGTAGTCCCTTGCAATGGTAGTGATAGCATATAGATGAGATTTCCCCTTAGAATTTTCATCCAGTATAATAGAGTATATGTTATGTATATATGGATATATTGTTTGAATTTTGACACTAGTGACCCAAAAGGATGACTATGAGCTCAGGATAGGGACAAGAAAACTAAAAAGGATTACCATAAATGTCAAAATAAATGAAAAGAACAAGAAGGCTAGGAGCGCCCAAAATGGACAAGAGCGCACAGGTGCACTATCCAAAATGGATGCTAGTGTCCAGGATAAATGATGACATATGTGAAAAGACTAATAGACATGGATCCTGTGACCTGACCAAACTTGGGTACATAAATGATAGATACGAGAGAGAAAGATAATAGAAATAATTAAACAAGTGGGTGGACAAAGGGTTGTGTCATAAGTGGATAATTTTATTACTTAAGATATATGTATATAACAACATACTTGACAACATAGTAAAATATTAGTATGTGCATGATTTTTGCCTACATTTCCCCCTCTATGCTATTTGAACGAAATTCAAGTAGTGTAAAAGAAGTAAGGAACATACTTGTATAAATTCGGAGAAGCCCTGTTATAGAGTGCATGCAGAGTGTAGTAAATTGTAGCGTGGAAAACCATGGATAAACATTCGACCCATGTGGCGTGAGTGGAAATAGTGAACCATCGTGAGGAGAACTAGTAGATATAATTAAAATGATACGGAGATTTTGGATTGTTGCCAATGGAGATTGAATTGGTAGGGAGTGATCAATTCCCAACCTGATTTTTTTTTCTAAATGGGAGGATTTTGGCATCCTGTCACTAGAGGAAGAGTATTGAGGGGATAGGTCTAGTTTACTCTCCATTTACTTAAGTTCCAACAAAAGTTCCTATAGAATGATAGAGACCAAATTTAGTTTTGTATTGTTTCGTATTGTTCTTGATTGAAGAACCCATATAGGAGTAGTATAGGAAAGACAATGACATCTCATTTCCCCCACTCCTATAGTAACGAGTGTTCCGATTTGTATAGTGCTAGATGGCTTACAAATTAGGTCATCTGGAAGTGATAGAAATGTAATGTGACTCCCAAGTTAGGTCATCGTGAGTGATAGTAACTGTGATGTAGCTCCCAAGTTAGGTCATTTGGGAGAGATAGTAAAGTATGCTTGTTGTACCAATTGATTGATATGATTCAATGTGAGAATATTGCTTTGATATTGTGTATTTAGTAAATTACTCATGGAGAGGTTTTTGTGCTTTTCCCATAGATTAGGTCATTTGGGGAAATAAATTTGAAATAATAGAAAGTATTGATGAAGTATAGAATAATTGTTCCTTTATAATCGTGATGTAGCTCCCAAGTTAGGTCATCTGGGAGAGATAATAAAGTATGCTTATTATACCAATTGATTGATTTAATTTGAATGATAGAAGATTTCTTTGATATTGTGTATTTAGTAAATTACTCATGGAGAGTTTTTTTGCTTTTCCCCTAGATTAGGTCATTTGGGGAAATAGATTTGAAAAAAATAGAAAGTATTGATTGTAGTATAGAATGATTATTCCTTTGTTTGAATAAGTTCAGAGAAAATTGTAATAGTAATATGATAGGAGTGTCGATTAACTATATTATAACTTAAAGGGATTATGGGATGATTCCGATTGTATGTCCCCCTTTCGGTAAAAGGGTGAAGGGTGTAGAAATGAGCATTGAGATGAAAGTAAGACATATAAGATGTTGTAATAGTAAATGAGAAATAATATTGGATAATATAATCATAGTGTGCATAGATATTGAATAGTATATGTGCTAGATGTGAATATGAGATGTTGAAATTTGTATGGTATGGTGCTATAGGAAATTATGATCCATATAGTGCAAATGGTGAGAAAACGGAGTTACGAGGCTCAAGATATGAGTGAAATAGTGCAATGTGTATTAGTTGTAAAAGTGGTTACAAATAGTAACTATAGTATGTGAAAAATTGGAATTACTATATATAGTAATAGTGAAAAGTGAATAGTATTTCATTTGTACCGAGATTGATTGAGATTTGAATCTCGTGTTGTGAGGATGCCACACGTTAGAGCAAAGTGAGTTTGAATAATTTTGAATGAGTAGTGGTGGTCGTGGCTTCGTAGATGTCAATTAGTTTGTAAGTGTGATTATTTATGAAAATTTTGTTAATAATGTCTAGTTTTGGTAATTTTTGAAAAATTTACATTTATGTATTTTTGGTGTTCTTGACTTGGGTAGAAGCGGGGCTTTTCTATCTTAAGGACACTAATGCCCGGATTCCAGTGCCGTGACTTGATTACGGATGCCCGTGACTTGCTCCGGGAACTAGCGTCTAGAGTGGGGATTGGGCATTGTATTGTAATATGCTAATAATAAAATTAGTGTGATGCTTTATGATAAATGATTTTTGTAGTATGTATGATGTAATAATGGAAGAATTTTGGTGCATTTTGTGTTGTGTAAAGGTATATTCACTCGAGAGAGTTTCAGGTAGGCCATCATTTGAGTACATTACTCACATTGGGGTTATCAGATACAAAGTGGGATATTTTGGACCATGTAGGCCTACGACACATTACTAGACTAGGGGAGGTGCCCCATAATATGCCTAGGTTGACTGTATTGTGCGAGAGATGGTGTGCAAATACATTTACATTTTGGTTGTCTACGGGTGAAATGACAATGACTCTAGAGGATGTATACTATATATTGTGGCTACTTATTATAGGTGAGAGAGTACAAGTGATGTATATAATGGATACCCAGAGAGCAGATGAGGGCAATGAGGCAATATTTTATAGGGACATGAGTACAGATAGATACTCATATTAGTTTGGATGTGATATATAAATCCAGTGTTCCGCGTTGTGGAATTTTATTGTAGTGATTCTAGCATCATTTGTGATAGCAGAGGGTGGTGGGGTTGGTATATGGTACAATATGTATGCCATTTGTCGCAAAGTATAGAGAAGCATGGGATTGGATATGCATGGGTGCGGTGTGTATTGGCCCACTTGTATAGATACTTGTATAGATTTACATAGGAGGACCATGGGGGTGGACTAGGAGCCATCACTTTATTACATGTATGGGCATATGAGCACATTAGGATATTGAGGCGACTTAGTGGGCCATTGGTAGAGTGGGGTAGGCCCAAGATATTTGTAGTGAGGTGGGTAGGCACCCATAGTAGGAGGATGGATATGACCACATATAGGTTGATGCTAGATCAGATGGGCCCTGAGGCCATTATATGGAGACCTTATAGAGATTATGGTGGATGGGTAGAGGATGATGTAGAGTTGTGGTGTATTCGGTGCACCATGTGGTTAGAGGATTGCTTCCTAGGTGTGATAGAGTTGTTCCAAGGTGAGAAAGTATTGAGATAGTTTGGCATGGCCTAGGATGTGCCCCAAAGCCATATGTATGAGTGAGATGTACAATAGTGATAAGACAAGTAGGAGCAAGGCACAGGTCGGACATGAGAATAACTAGTGCATCCTGGTCCAGATGAGGCGGCTGCAACTATAGAGCCTATACATGTGGATGACGTGGGGTGTACCCAGAGCTTATAGTTCGTAGTGGGTGACACATTGATGGGTGTTACTATTTCTAGTAGTGGTGGATGCTTTTGGTGGAGAAACTTGATTAGAGGATTAGAGGGGAAAATACCCAAACCCAATATAGATGTTGTGGCAGCGGTGAGAGCAGAGCATAAGTAGTGTGCATTGTTAGTTGCTAGTTATTTATTTAATAAATATGGGCAAAGGTGTGTAGTGACTAATGTTGGTGTTTGTGAATGCAGGTGATGCCTATTGGTCATTGATTGTAGATTCATCGATACACACATTGACATGGAACATGCTGCTAGATGTGCTCATGGGAGGTGGTATGCTAGAGAGAGTTGATGTTATTACGGGTGAGCATGCCCATTTTTTTGATCTAGTGGCTATAGAAGCATCCACGTGTATTATATTATTGAGCAAGGGCAATGAGGCTTGTGCAAAGACAGAGTGAGCTAGATAGAACATAGGATGAAGGGCCTTAGTTCAAGATGTTTTTACAAAATATGTAGAGCTATAGGAAAATTTGTAGAGAAAGTGACCGAGATTTATATACTACGAAGTCATTTGGATAGATATAGAGGTCGAGATCAGTGGCGTAGATTGAGCGGTAAAGATTCTAGTTCTATAGCTCCCACTATTATATATAGTGATAATGAGGATAATATATGATGTGTCAATGTATGAGGGTGTGCCCTCGAGTGATTTGATTTTAAAACTTATGGATTTTGACGATATGTGTGTGTGTTGTTATGTGTTTACGTGGAAATGTATACTATGTTATGATTATGATTTGTATATTATGTAATGTGATAAATTCAATATGCATTATTGAAATGGCTATTTTGATTGATGAATGGTGGAATGTATTATGATGTGGAAAGAATAACAAAGTAGTATACTAGCTAAAGAATGTATGTGAATACAAATTAGAGTTAGATGATATGATAAATAGAAGTGTATGTATGTGATGTAATGTGATAAATAAATAAAAGTGACAATGTGACGTAGATAAGGTAAGAGAGTAAAATAATGATGTGTTGATAATCGAATAATGATGAGATATATGATAATGGTCATAATAGCATGTGATGAGAATGAAGGGGGAAGAAGAGTGATTTCCCCTAGTGTGAGAATGAGGTTCATTTATAAATGCCCCCTCAGTAGTCAAGAATGAACCATAGAATAAGAGTGTGTCATCGGGAAATGGGTTTGTCATGTGTTAGGAGATGTTAGAAAAGATATGACATGAAGCATATTACATGAGTTATGAAAGGAGAGGTTCATTAATGTAGTATTCCCTCAACATTCAATTGTGAACCATAGCACAAAAATTCATCATAGGCTAATGAAATAGAAAGTGGATATCACCTACCATAGATTAAGTGGTCGACAAAGCATAGATGGAGCATGTGAAAAAATCATAGTATGAGAATAAGAACCAAATTTTATGCTAGATGGAATGGGACCAAGAATATAAGAGGATGTGGGAGGAAGTGTGGAAGCAAGAGGCTTAGGAAGCCATGAGGTAATGTAGCAATTTGTGTAGAATGAGATGATGCAACCATAGGTGGATTAGATGGAGTACACGGATGAATGATAACCTTAGGAGGTGGATGGATGACAACTTTAGATGGAGGTGAAGGAGATAAATTAACAGAGGTGGAAGAAGCACTTATATGGGATAGGAGATGAGAGGGTGAGCGGAAAACAAGGTCACCTTTTCTTATAATTGATGCAAGCGATCATGGAGAGCATATCAATCATTATCACGATGGTCATTGATGCGGTGGAAATTGCAAAAATGGCAGTCACACTAGCATTGAAAGTGGTGAAGTGGATGATGCTTAGTAGAAGGTAAGTGGATTAAGTGCTTGTCAAGTAAAGCACACAGTGCATCATGAGGTTTTGAATTATGCGAGAATTTCAATGGTTCATGAGTAGGAGGCGGAGAAGACCTAGGAGTATGTCAACGTGGTGGAGAAGAAGAATGATGCTTACATAGAGGAGTAGATAGTGACCATGGAGGAAGCTTAATAAAAGGAAGAGGAGAAGAAGTAGTAGATGTAGAAGTAGTAGAAGAAGTAGAAGGGGTGATATTACATGGAAGAAATCAAATATTGTTCTAAATCAATAACTTTGTAACATAAGAGAATAAAATATTCACATGTATCATATAAGATTTTTTCTTTCAATGTAGGAATTAAGCCACAACAAAAGATAAATTACTTTTCTAAATCAATGGGATGAAATAATAACTGATGCATACAAGAATTAAAGTGCAAAATTTAATCTACAATTGGTTCTTTCTTTCCTTGATGCAAATTAGGCAAGCATTCATATGTGACTTTAGGACCATTGTTAGAAATAAATCGAAAAAAAACATCCTCCATATCATAATAAGTGCTAATTGACCCATAAGGAAAATGAGTGTACCATTGGAGAGCATGATCAACAAGACTATGACAAAATGCTTTGAGTAATAAGTGATCATTAGAATAATCAGACATGGCAGCTTGATAATGCTTAAGATGTAAATAAGGATTGCTAGTGCCATAAAAACATGAGAAATTAGGCATGATGAATTCCTTTGGAAAAGCAAAATTGTGAATATTTTAGGAATGAGATTGTCATGTAAATAATTATTGTCAATGGAAGCATAATAGGATTTACTTTCAAGAGTAAGAGTATGAAATTGAGATTGCAACATGCCAACAACATGCATGAGAGATAAGATATCATGTGAAGGAATGGTAGGTGAAGTAAGAGGTATATTGAGAGGTTGAATCTTGCCATTGTGAGTGATCATGGGAATGTGAGAAGAAAGAGTGGATGTGGAAGGAGGAGAAGAACATGAAGGCTCTATGGGAATGATAGATGTAGATTCAAAAGAAATAATAAGAGGTGTACTAGTGGGAATAGTAGAATCATCATGAATAACATCTATAGAAGAAGAAGAAATAGGTGGAAGAGGAGGAGAGGAATGTGGAACATATTTGGAAATGCTAAAAGTAGAATTAGAAGATATGATAAGAGGTGTACTAATAGTAGGAGTATAATCATCATGTGAAAAAAATTCATAACTAGAAGAAAGAGGTGTGAGAAGAGGAGAGGGACATGGACTATCTATAAGAATGCTAGAAGTAAAATTAGAAGATATGATAAGAGGTGTACTATTTGTAGGAGTAGAATTGTCATGAGTAACACTTTCATAAAGAGAAGAAATGGGAGAAGTAAATTAAAATTTATTAGTCATAAGAGAAGTAACATCATTACTAACATGTTCATGATTAGAAGCATAATCTACATCACTATCAGACATATTTTCACAAGCAAGTATTTCATCAAGACTATCATCAACATAAAAATAAGTGGTAGGAGAACTAATATTAGATCTTGTATTGCATTCATTAGAAACACTTGCAGAAGTAGAAAGAGTAAGAGATACAACTTTACTTTCATCTTGACTACTAGAAGAAGTAACATCATGCCTATGTACATTTTCAACATTAGGAATAGAATTATTGGTACCCGTAGTATCACAACCAAGAACATAATCAATCAAAGAATTTTCAGTAATACTATCATTCTTTATGAGGAGTGGAAGAAGGTGCAACAACATGGGTGACTATGGGAGAGAAAGGAAAACATTAAGTAAAGTTTTGGTTAGGAGAGACTATGCAAATGCTAGAGTTATGAAAGTTAGAAGGATGGGTTTTTTGGAAATCAAGAAGTGGTTGGAAGAAGTAAGCATCACATTGAGGATTGTGGTAAAGGTCATGAAATTCAGCTTGCATAACAACATCATCAAAGATAGGGTTCAAGCATGTATCGGCCATATGGTGCTTAGGAGATGGGGACCTCTTGAGCCATGAGGGTTTTGGGATCCTAGGGAAATAAGTTCAAAGAAAAGTGGGTTCACCAAATGATTTAATAAAATCTAAATTAAATCTAATTGCAGAGTAACATATATGATAAAATGTAATAGATATGTAAATGCCAAGAATTCAAACAATACAACATTGTAAGAAAATAAGAGAGAGATGACTTAGCTGAATCTGTGCAATAACTGGGATAATTTTGGGTGATATAAAGTGTTGAACTAGGCTGGAATTGTGTCATAACTGTCCTTTATAAAATCTAGATTCTGAGAATAATGCCAGACATGGGCGCTTGGTGTCGACAGGGGCACTGGGTGTTGTGACTGCTCCTAGGCATTGGTGAGTATGTAGAAGGTTGGAGTCTACATTTTCTTGTGTTGCTAGGGTTTTACTATCACTACATGTTGATCACCTGATATTCACACTTGGATCACCGAGGGTACATGTAACCTGCAACACAAACCCTATCTACTTATACAATCTCACAAACACATCAAATTGGAATGAAAATGTAATATGTGAAGTCGGAATAACCCCAAGATCACCCGATGAGTGATTTTATGATTGAGAGATACACTACATTCTAGAATCCATGTAGTTCTTTGTGCTTATGTGTGTAATTGTGTCCTTAGGTTTCCCTCACGATAATGACACCAAGATATTGGGATATGGCTGGATAAGATGCAAATGTGTGATATGGAATTGAGCACTTCTACTTCCTATGCAGTGTATGCACCCAAAAATGCAGTCCCTTCCAATGGTAGTGATAGTATATAGATGATATTGCCCTTAGAATTGCCAGCCAATATAATAGAGTGTATGTTGTGAATATATATGGATATATTATTTGAATTTTGACACTAGTGACCCAAAAGGCCGAAATTTGAGCTCGGGGTAGGGATAAAAATAAAAAGGCCGACCAAAATGTCAAAATAAATGAAAAGATCAAGGAAAGGAGTGCCTAGAATGGACATGATCACTGGGTGCTATTGTCCGAATGGACACTAGTGTCCAGGATAAATGACGACAAATTTGAAAGGACTAACAAACATGGATACATGTGACCTAACCATAGTTGGGTACGGAAATGAAAGATGCGAGAGAGAAAGAACATAGAAACAATCAAACAAGTGGGTGGAAAAAGGGTTGTGTCACCGGTGAATATTTTTCTTACTTAAGATACATGCATATACGACATAGTGAAATAGTAGTATGTGCGTTATTTTGTGTCTACAACATTTAAGTCTTAGGAAGGTCTATTTGAATGGTTGGTCATGCCTTTCAACCTAACTAATGCTCCTGTGACATTCATGAGGATGATGGATGACATCATGCGGCCCTACACCAACTCCTTTGTGGTTTTCTACTTAGATGATATACTCATCTATAGTCATATGTGGGAGCAACATTTACAACATGTTTGAGAAGTACTTTAAACCCTTCGAAAGCACAAGTTGTATGCAAATCTAGAAAAATGCACATTTGGGATGAGGAAGGTTCAATACCTAGGATACATTGTGGATGAAGAAGGAGTCCATGTTGACCAAGAAAATATCCGGAGTTTGTCAAAATGGCCTACTCCAAAGACTCTTATGTAAATCCATAGCTTCTTATGTCTTTTCAATTTATATCGTCGATTTATCTTGAGATTTTAACATATTTCTTGGCCACTTAGAACCAAACGATTAAAGGAGGAAACAAAGGTACTTTCCGATGGGGATTTACAATAAAGAGCAATTTAAATTTTTAAAGAGATATTATGCTTAACCCATGTTCTCTCCTTACCTGACTTGCATCAACCTTTCAAATTGATGATGGATGCATATTGTGTGCATGTGTTTTTTTTCAAAATAATGCTAATATGAGTAAAGAATAACACCTAAATAGCCTTAACTTAGCAAGAATTGAACAAAAACTAAACACCATCAAAATAAGAATTAAACAAGGGTTAGATGCTAGCATTCATCAATACAAACTTTGAAACTAACAATGCTAAATATCTAAACTCCTCTATTCTCTAACAAACAAATAAATGAATGGACCTAAGTAAGCTCCATGGCTATCAAAATAGTTTTCCTTAGTATGCCAAGTAACTTAGGAATGAGGGCCTATCAAATTTGGGCTACAAGACCCCTTTGACACCTCCCATATGACCTAAGCACTTAAGAAAGAGGCTTAACTCTTCAAGATGATGAAATCTCAAGAAAACAAGGTGCAAGCTCTTAGTCTCTTTGCTATATGATTTGCATTTGCTCTCTTAGGAGTTTAGGTGTAAGTAAAAAGGTAGGTGGAGGGATCTTTATATAGCCCAAAGGATAAAGGATTCAACACATTCTCATGAATGTGGGATAAAGGTAAAACATGATTAGGAATGGATAAGGTTGCTTTATTAAAGGTAACCTTACTTTAGAAGGGTTTAATACATGTTTAGCAAGTCATGGGAGTTGGGGGGTATTTTAATTAATCAAAGGTGATTAATTAATAGGTAGGTGTAAGCTTATAGAAGCCATTTAGAAGAATATTAGTGTGATTCAGGCTATTAGAAAGGGATTAAATCAATTTAATATCGATTTACTAGTTTAAATGAAGGGAAGACTAATTAATTAATAATAATTAATTAATCAAGATAGAGGAAGTGATTTATTAATGGAAGGTCGTTAATTAGGGTATTTGTTGGATAGGTGACTTAATTAATTAGCTTAGTGTAATTAATTAATGATGATATGGGGAAAATGAGCGCTTTTGACGATATGTTGTCGATTTGCAAGAAAGAGGATAATTAACGCAATTTAAGTATTTAAATTACTTGGGCATAATTATGGGTGTCTACATTTGCCCCTCTTTGGGGTGGCATAAGTGATGTCACTTCAAAGATAGTAGATGGAAGAAAATTTTGAAGGGATAGAAGAAAAATTAGTAGGAGGGAGAGATGCCCCCTCGAGTGTCGATGGGGTGATGAAGGAAGCCGATCGACGATCGAAAAAGATGAGAAGTAGGCAGAAGAATGGGGACGAGGCAGGATGCCCTGAGGAGAGGGAGAATTAGGGGTGAAAAGGAAGTGGTGTAGAAGAAATATGGATGAGGGGAGAGAAGAGCTTAACCTCTAGCCACTTATTTTTTTGGAACAAATTTGATGTCATCATATTGCCATAGGAACTACATCATCGGTCCTTATGAAAAATATAAGCATATGACAAAGGTAGAATGACATGAAAAGCCATACTACGAACAATTTTCCATTTTGAAAGTACCAACTTCACGCAAAATACAATAATGAAATGTAATACGAGAAGGAAACAAGCTCATATAACATGGAAAACAAGTACGAATGCACATATCCAACCCAACAACGGTCAAGACAATTGTACAAATGTTTTGTTATCAGTGCTAAAGAGATCCAAAAGTTTGTGATAAACGACAAGGGTTAAAAATGAAGCCCGAGCAAGGATACATGCAATGGGAAATGACAATGGACACGGGTCCATGAAAAGCATTTGTGCACAACGAAACAACATCAGGCAACAAAAGTGCCCCAGAGTATAGATGAAGAAAGCAGCTAGCTTTGTGAATGGTTGTGAATCGGTGATCCATGAGTCGTATTAATCGGGGAAGATGTGAGACAAACCAATAGGATATGGAGAAAATACCATATGCAAGACACAAGTTTCAGCCGTAATAAGCAAGTTACCATTTTTGTAGGGTTTTTTACTTTTTAGGATTTTTGTGAAAAATGTTGCATTGTTTTTGAATTTTTGATATATATATATATTGTTTTGTTGTTTTTGCTTTCCAAAAGAGAAGAAGAAAGTGAAGGGCCTAGAGGCGACAGAGAGTGCCCTTTGATGGGATCCCTCATGATGGATAGGGTGATATGATATTGGTGGGGGATAGATTTTTATTATGCGTAACCCCTCTTGCCCCCATTGATGATACGATATGTGATGATTAGCTTAGCATACATGCATGATGTAAAACTTAGCATTTTTGTTTATATATGATGTATAGATGATGTTAGATGTGATGATAATGATGGTAACATGATGTGAATGATAACAAAATAGAGCACATGCAAGAAACACAAACAAATGCTAACAAAGAACACTAGGAATTAATGCAATACACCATGATTCACCATGTCTTATTAACAAGTAACAAACATAACCAAATGTTTAAGAAAGAACATAATGAAATAACACAAGTACATCATGATTTCCCAAGGTTCACTAGCATGTCGAGACACACCGCAATATGCACAAGCAAGAATGAATCTAATCTAAGCAAGAAAAGATGAACTATGAAAAAGTACACCCAAGCAACAAACAACTCAAAAGCAAGCACACAAAACACTATACAAGAAACAAGCAAAGCAAGAAAACAAGACAATGCAAGTAAATGTTTTTGTAAGATATGTTTTCATAAACCGATTTTCTATTGTTTAGGTTTTTGTGAAACAATTTTATATTGTTTTTGTGTTTTGTGAAACAATTTTCTATTATTTTTGTTTTCTCAAAACAATGTTCTATTGTTTTTGTGTTTTCTGAAACAATGTTCTATTGTTTTTGTGTTTTCTCAAAACAATGTTCTATTGTTTTTGTGTTTTCTCGAAACAATGTTCTATTGTTTTTGTGTTTTTAATAGTTTTCCAAAGCTATGTGCAGGTAACCAAGAAAGCATGGATGCCCCCAACGTTAGGTGGGGAATATACAAGGGTAGAAGCCACGCGCTTATGAACAAGAAGGTGAAGTTGTTGAGTTGCCCCCAACATAAGATGGGAAATAATGAAAGACCACGTCCCTTACAGATGAATAGAAGAAGGAAAAGTTGGATCAAGGCTGGACAAGATGGTGTGCACAAGGAAACTCGAAGGTAGAACTAGGTCCAGGACAAAGACAACTACCCTTCTAATACAGAATGCTTGTGAACAACGAATCCTCCCAAGGCGCCGAAACCGGTTTTCACCCAAGGACTTGTCCAAAGTGCCACAATTGTGTGGTTTTCACTAGTGGACGACCTGTTTTCTCTTTTTCTTTTTTTGATTTTTTTATGTTTTTGTATTTTTTTTTTATTTTTGTGCCATGTTCAAGCATAGAACTTCTTAAGATGCATGGCATTCATTGGCTCTCGGAGCTCATCACCATTGGGGTGAGCCAGTTTGTATGCCCCAGTGCCGTACTTGGCAACTATGACATAGGGTCCTAACCAGTGTGGTTCAAACTTCCCTTTCTTTTCTCGCTCTGCTATGGTGTTGAACTGGTTCTCCTTCATAACTAAATCACCCACCTCAAACTAGCGAGGGATGATTCTCTTGTTGTAGTTGTGGGAGATTTTGTGTTGATATACCTTCAGGTGATTAAGAGTGTGAATGCACCTCTCATCCAGAGCTCTAACTCAACCAATCTTGCCACTCGATAATATTCATCCTTATCCAAATAGTCCCAAAAGAAATTCGCAGGGATGGGAGTTCGATCTCTAAAGGGATGATAGATTATGTCCCGAACACTAGGGAATATGGTGTCACACCCGTAGGAGTGTGAATTGATGTTCGGTAGGCCTAGAGGGCTGGGTGGATTTGTAGGTGCTAGTTTCAATTGGTTTTGCTAACCATCTTCTCCATTATCCTTACCAAAGTCTTGTTTGTTGCCTCAACTTGTCCATTACCCTGAGGGTAATATGGCGTGGACCATTTCAATCTGATTTGGAACCATTGGCAAAGACCTTTCATAGTTTTGTTCTTAAATGACTTCCCATTATCTGTGACAATGGCTGCAGGGATACCATATCGACAAATAATGTGATTCATGATGAATTTAGAAATCTATGCTCCTATGACATAGGTTAAAGGGACAACCTCCACCCATTTTGTAAAGTATTCTATAGCTGTGATGATATGTGTATGACCATCAGATGAGGTAGGAGTAAGCTTCCCTATTAGATCAAGTCCCCACTTGGAGAATGGCCATGGGGTAGTGATTGGTTGTAATGGTTGCGATGGAGCATGGATGAAATTTCCATACTTTTGGCAAAGCACACATTTTCTAACATAATTACAACAATCATTTTCCATGGTGGGCCAATAGTAACCTACTCTTAATAGTTTCTTAGCCAAGACCATTCCGTTTGTATGTGCTCGCATACTCCTTCGTGTACTTCTTTAATTGTCCTGGATTGACTCCATCACATCCAGACAACGTAATGATTCCCTGTTGTAGCCACGACGATAAAGTGTACCTCCTAAAAGGGTGTAACGGGATATCTGGTGAATTAGGATTTGCTTTTTAGAATGGGAGATATCGGGAGGGAATGTGTTGTCCTTAAGATAGGTGAAGATGGGTTCATACCATGGGGAATGGGACCAACAACCTCACAAGCCAAGCAAGATTCTGGCATGTCATATGCGGGTTGGCGTAGATTTTCTATGAAGAATGGCATATCATTGTTCCCTTGGTGGAATACGAAGCATAGATCCCACCATTGCCATGGCATCCACCGATCTGTTCTGCACTCTTGGGATCTGCTCAAAGGTGATGTGCACAAAATACTCCTTTAGAGTTTCCACTAACTTTTTGTAAGGTATGAGCTTGTCATCCTTAACTTTATACTCATCATTAACCTATTTGATGATTAGCTGCGAATCACCTACAACCTTAACATGTTGAATATTCCACTTGATGGCTAGCTTCATCCCTACAATGAGTGCTTCATATTCCACAATGTTGTTTGTGTAAGGGAAGGCCAGGCAGAAAGCCGTGGTATAGGATCACCCGAAGGAGTAATAAGGACCACTCCTGCACCTGAACCATGAAACGTAAAAGATCCATCAAAATGTATCTGCCATACAACAAATTCTTCAATGTAGAGCAAAGATGCATCTGGAAGATCCAGACTCAAAGGTTTTGTGCTTTGCAAAGGTGCTTCGCTAGTTGGTTGGCAAGTACTTGTCCTTTAACTGATTTTTGATGGACAAATTCTATATCAAACTCACTGAGTAGAATGATCCAATTAGCCATTCTACCTGTGAGGGCGGGTTTGGACAACAAATACTTGAGTGGGTTGACCTTGGATATGAGCTTGGTCTTAGTATTTAGTAGGTAATGGCGAAGTTTTTGAAAGGTAAAAACAACGGCCAAGCAAGCCTTTTCAATCTGAGGATAATTAAGTTCATAGGTGATGAGGGTGTGACTTAGATAGTACACTGATTTCTCTTTATGGCTAAGGTTGTATTGGGTGAGCAAAGGCACCAATAACGTATTACGTAGCAGAAATATAGAGCAAAAGAGGTTCTCCTAGAGTGGGAGGCATGAGGACAGTGGATTAGCAGCATCTTGTTTAAGCAAAGCAAAGGCTTGCTATTGCTCGGGTCCCTAGATGAAAGCGACATCCTTCTTAAGCAAATGAGTGAATGAGTGACATTTATCTGCAAGCTGGGAGATAAAGCGGTGAATGGCTTGAATTTTCCCCTGCAAGCTACGTAGTTGCTTGATATTCTCAGGTGGAGGCATTTCAGTGATGGAAGACACTTTAGCGAGATCTATCTCAATACCTCGTCTCAACACAATGAAGCCCTAATAGTTTCCTGGATAACACACCAAAGACACATTTCTTTGGATTTAATCTAACTTTGTATTCACGCAGGCGTTCAAAGATACGCCGCAAAATGATAGGATGATCCTCTCTTGTTTTGGACTTTCCCAAGATGTTGTCTACGTAGTCTTCCATGATGTCATGAATCATATCGTGAAATATTACTATCATGGCCCGCTGATAAGTTGCTCCCACATTCTTAAGGCCAAATGGCATCACCTGATAATAGAAGGTGCCCCAAGGAGTTGTGAAAGCTGTTTTGTGTTGGTCTTCCTCAATGATCTTAATTTGATTATAACCCGAAAAGCCATCCATGAGTGATAGCATTTTGTACCTCTGGTTGAGTCAAAAATCATGTCAATGTTGGGCAATGGAAATTCATCTTTAGGGAAAGCTTTATTGATGTCCCTAAAATCTGTGCAGATTCAGATACCGATAGGTTTCTTCTAGACAGGAACAATGTTTGATATCCATTCAGAATAATCAATTGGCCTGATGAATCCTACTACAAGTAACCTTTCCAACTCTTCTTTAACTAACAAGGCCACTCTCGGGTGCATCTTTCAGAGCTTTTGTTTGATAGGCTTAGCGTCTGTGTGCACAACCAGGTTGTGCATGACCAAAGTTGGATCTAAGCCGGGCATGTCTTTGTAAGACCATGCGAACACATCAATAAACTCTCGCAGTAGCATAGTGAACGTCTTTTGTTCTCTGGCCGAGAGTGATGCTCCCAATTTTACTATCTTGGGATCTTCTTCGGTACCAATATTGACATCAATGGTTTCTTCAACTAACAATTTTGATAAATCCTCCATACGCGTAGGATCGGGAGGTAGGTTGAGATCTTCATCCAAGGATGTCTCTACAAGATTTTCATCCTTGGCGTGGTCACTTTGTTTGTCCTTTGATTTTATTATTTGTTTGTCAGCTAGTGCCTCAAAGAGGTTTTCACTGTGCGACTTGGACTTCGATTTTTTCCGAGGCTTTTCTTTAGAACTTTTTCCCTCACTTTGCTTTAAATTTTGCTGACCACAAAGTTCACCTCCTCTCGCCGAAGTAGGCACGTGTGTCTAATTCGATAAAGAAACCTTTCTTATGATCTCCAATGGGGAGTGTATCCCTTATGTCCATGAACTCTGCAATAGCCTCGTCATTCTCGAATAAATCTAGTGGCACGTGACGTTGTTGGTCCCATTCAACAAGGGAAGGGTAGACAAGGTCAAGGATTGGTTCAATGGGGGTTATGGTCAGGACAATATTATTCATGAAAAGGTTCGTGGAGGCCAGATCCTCATATTGGCTACAACAGGAATCCGTATCATTGTCTAGATAATCGGAGCCATCCTCACGCTCTGAACAAGTCACATCTTGATCGTTAGGGTGTGCCCCATAAGGGTGAATCCCGATGCCATATCTTTCAGTTTTGAAATGGGGAGAGGGACTGGTTCCCTTTGTCCTTGTTCATTCTTACCACATCCTAGGCCTTTGTAGCCCATGGAGTACATCATTCTGCTAGATTTTTCATATTCGGGGTTTGATAACAAGATGGCTGAGTGTCCTCAGGGACCCAAGTAGTAGGTGGATCAAGCAATTTCTCCTCAGCTAACAAGCCTCCAGGCAGGAATGACCTAATAGCGTGTTCTTCTCTAGGTCTCCTGAAATGGTAGTTGGGTCAACCTCTAGTCTTGGGTGACAAAGAGAGGTCTGAAACTAGGAGTGCTTTTTGTACATTATACTCCCGTAGCCATATTCCATGATTTTCATCTCCCATGAATTAAATGGAGATGTTGAAGTAGATGCCCCATGAGTGCAAGAACTAAGAGAATCTAAATCTACTCGAGATTCCATGGCCTCAGAATGAAGAGGGATAGCTATATCTACAGAGGGACATGCATATGTACCCTTTCGTGCAAAGCTATTAAGAGCTCTACAATGAGCAAAGGGCTCTGAATCTCCTGGTATTGTAACCGTATGTCCCTCATGCTTCAACTTGATGCATTGATGAAATGTTGATGGCACGACCTGCATGGCATGAATCCATGGTCGGCCTAGAAGCATATTATATGGAAGTTCCAAGTCTAGGACGTGAAACTTCGTCTGATGGCAAGTGGGGCCCACCTCCATGGGTAGCGTAATGGTGCTTGCTGACTCTCTTTCCGCGTTGTCGTATGTGGTGATAGTGATGATATGGGACTCAAGATCTACCTCCATATGTCCCAATTGTTTGACTAATTTAAGCATGTAGATGTTCAATCCAGATCCGTTATCCACAAGCACCCGTTTGATTTTCCTGCGGGTGACAACTACCTCAATGTATAAGGGAAGATTATGTGTAGGATTCTGGTAGGGACCTCCCTATGGTTGAAAGTGAGATGCTCACTTGGTGCAATATTTTCCACCATGGCTTGAAGGTACGTAGGATTGAATTCTAAAGGCACTCCCGACCCTTGAAGAGTTTGATACAAAATGTCCTTATGCACATTGGATATCTTGAGAAGATCTAAGATCGAGATCTTAGCAGGTGTCCTCTCAAGTTGTTCTAAAAGGTTATATTTACCAGTTTGTGGGGTCAACAGAGAGGGTTCCAGAATCATGAGGCGGGCACACCTTGTTACCGCAACGCAGTCCTTTCCCTTGATCCGGATGGTATTGACACGGTCAGCAGGGGAGTGAATACATCTGATAAGCGAATCGTAATGATTGTTATCTCTTTTGGTATACAAGTAATTCGCGACTTTATAGGTTTGGGATGAGTCTCCCGATCTAGCTTTGTCTTTTTCGACTTATCATGCTTAGGGAATGGTTCCTTATAAATCCCCATTTTCTCGTTAGGTGTTTGCGTTTTGCCAGGGTTATCCACCTCTATCTCCCCATTATCAATGAGGTCCTGAATATAGTGGCGAAGCCGCAGACATTTTTCTATCTTATGACCTTTAACGCGATGCATTTCACAGTATTCATGCTCCTTATACCATGAAGGTTTAGGAGTGTTGTCATCAAATGGTTGTGTTGTAGGATAGGTCATCATGTGGGCCGCATCCAACTGTTTTAGTATGACGGACAATGGTTCATTGAGGGAGGTGAATGTTCATCACTTTGGTGGTGGTTGAATTGGGCCCTTGGTTAGTTTAAAAGGTTGACTAGTTTGGACCGTTTGAACATGTTTGGAATCAGTGATTCCATCTCCCACCATGTTTTTGTTTTTGTTAAAGATCTTCGGCTTTTCAATGGGTTTGACACTTTGGTTGTCTTTAGATTGGGTTTTGAGGGTGCCTTTAGCAATGTGAGCCTTTTCTATTTAAATCCCTTTCTCGATAACCT
Organism: Taxus wallichiana var. yunnanensis; assembly: GCA_018340775.1. Classification (NCBI taxonomy): domain Eukaryota; kingdom Viridiplantae; phylum Streptophyta; class Pinopsida; order Cupressales; family Taxaceae; genus Taxus; species Taxus wallichiana. The sequence continues at coordinate 267,841,632 of CM031241.1, forward strand.
CCAAAGGTGCGGACACAATGCATTTGGAGGTGGAAAGCTATATCTAGGTTGAGATTAGGGATGAAAATACTGACCAGCTGCTTCTTAGGGAAAGCACAAGGGAAGTGACTAGCTATCCCTCTCCATCGTTGGAGGAAGTGGCGAAGGTCTCATTTGGGTGTTGTTTTACATCGCATAAGTTTGCCATGGTGATGTCACTCTCTATGTTATACGAGAAATGACACACGAATCTTTCCACCAATTCTGGCCAGGTGAAAATTGATCCTCATGGTAAGCGCGTAAACCATTCCAATGCTTGACCTCTGAGACTCTTGGGAAAAAGTGATGAGGTAATTATCACTATAAGACACCTCTTGACATGCCATGTAAAATATTTAACATGATCCTTGGGTCTCCTTTCCTTTGTATTTGTCAAACTTTGGCATATCAAATTTCTTTGGAAAGGGTCAAGTGTCATTGTCTTGTCAAAAGGATAGGGGCATAGTTCTTCGTATTGGTATTTCCTAATACTCCCTATATTGCTTTCTTGTATGCTCGCAAGCGTTGCTTTCATAGATTGCACTTCTTGTGTGAGCAATTGTTCTCTAGTGGGAGAAGCGAGGACGTGTACACGATGATACCTCGTGTCTTCTTCTCCTTGGTTTTCTCGATGGAGTTCGTGGATCCTAAACTTAGGCCTTGACTTTTGAACGTTCTTGTTTGTGTCTTTCTGTACCTGGAAAGTAAGCAAAGCTAGTTTTCAGCTTAGGTTATTGAGTTGTTGTTGGATTGTGACTTGGTTTGTGTCTTCTTCTTCTAAAGGTTCTTCCTCTTCATATTGTGGAGGTTCTTCCCCGTCTCATGTTCTATCTTGTTTCTTCGTGGCACTTTGATGAGGGGTATTCTATTCCCTACCACTTTATCATTTTCTACGTAAGAAGTGGAAGCATGCCCGCCTATTAAAATATCTTCCATATTGATAAGGGGGCGTTCTTCCTTAGTAGTGTCATTTGTAGGTAATATTGGTTCATTCTCGGTGGGAAATTTGGCCCCTAATTCCATGACCCGTGCCAACACTCTATCTTTGTTTCTAAGGAGAAACTCATCTAGTAGAGTGGGGTCAAAATCAAAGTCTGCGTGTGGTGATTCTAATTCATTTCCACTATGATCGACCATCTCTTTAGTTTCCTTTTCTGCAGAAAACAGTGGCCCTAAGTCATGTCCAATGAAGGGGTTTGACCCTTGTCTGTTAGAGGTCTCCCAAGCATGTGCTTGTTGTTCCTCATATGTCTATTTCTTCAACCCTAGACATGTTTTGGGAGCCATGTTTTCGTGATAGTTTCACTAGGGTGAGTTGTAGATATGTGCAAAGCTTAGTGACTACCCCTAAGTGAAATGCAAAATGAAATTGCTAAGAGTATGAATATGTCAACAATGTGAGAATACCAATATGATAGAGTGATAAATCACCCATGATACAAGCATTTGGTATTAAAACTTGATCAAAGGAAGTACTTCCTAGACTACGTTTCAAAAAGTAGTTTGCGTCGCAAGATGATCAACAAGATGTTTTCACTTATGCCAAGTTCAAGGAAATGAACAAAACGTAAGTAAATACAAGAAGTCAATGTGATCTCCCAATCAAGATATACGATGAGTGAGCTCAAACTCGATTAAGACCTATATCTCAAAAAGTGTCAATTACAATTCACGAATGACACAACAATATCACCAAGATATGTTAACCCACTTTGCTAGAAAGTGAAGTATTGATATCGAGGTGTTATTGATATAACACGCACAAATGGTAACACCTAGCACTCTTTGAAATCAAGGTAATAATAGAACTGAACTAAAAATCTCAAAGTATAGCTAGGAATAGTTAAAAATGTGTGCAACGTAACCATACAATATAGGTATTTATGTCGAGTTTACAAGAAACAAGACGTAAATATCAAAATTGTAATGATACGAGAAAACAAGCGACTCCTCTATGGAAGTCCATGGTGATGAACCACGCCTAACTACAATGACGATCTTGACTTGGGTATCAAGATCAAAATGGCTACCAAATGATGTGAAAATGCCTCCGCTCACTTTAGACATTTAAATAACCCAACCACAAACATGGATGAGTGTAAACGGACATAAAAGTGAGAGAAACAATTGAATGGAAACACAAAGGTAATCTCACCTCTTTTGATCAACAAAGTGTCAAAAGAATATGAGGGAAATAAATCAAGAAAAATGACGAAAAATGCTAGCCTCACTTCGGCAGAGTTTCACCTCACCCTAAGGCAAGTAAAAACTAGGCGAAAGTAATACGTCACACATTTCTCAAAAAGAAGGTTCACAACTCAACACTGTTTTAAAATGGTCAAAGTGGGCTCCTAGCCAAAGTATATTCTCCTAGGTGGTTCTCTCGCCCTAGGTGTTACAAAGTTGCCACGAGCGAGCGCGATTTACCTAAAAATTCACACTGACTAGTTTGGGAGTATCTTGGCTTTACTTTACCCCCTTCAAGAACAGTAGGCAACTAGTGCGTCTATGTGTACTATCATTGGAGTCGCCACAATGGACAAGTTGTAACGCTATCTCACAAAGGAATCACTAGTCAAGTAGGTGGTGCGGAGCACTTCTTGTTTCGTCCACAAGGTTCCCTCTTGCGTGGACTATTTGGGGTTCTGGAACCACCCCCATTGTTGTAGTTTAAGGTGTTATGCCAAAGGGGTTATGTTCCAATTGAGTGGAGAGGGATGTACCCTTTTTCGAAACCTGCAATACAATGTTTTGAATATGTTGTTCTTTTTATCTTGTTTAATTAGGTGTGGTTTGCTTGAACACCTTTTGACTAGTTTGGGAGTATCTGGCTTTACTTTACCCCCTTCAAGAATAGGCAACTAGTGCGTCTACATGTACTATCACCGGGGTCGCCACAATGGACAACTGTAACGCTATCTCACAAAGGAATCACTAGTCAAGTAGGTAGTGCGGAGCACTTCCTATTTCGTCCATAAGGTTCCCTTTGCGTGGACTACTTTGGGGTTCTGGAACCACCCCCATTGTTGTAGCTTAAGGCTTTATGCCAAAGGGGTTATGTTCCAGTTGAGCGGAGAGGGACATACCCTTTTCAAAACCTGCAATACAAAGTTGTTTTGAATATGTTGTTCTTTTTTATCTTGTTTAATTAGGTGTGGTTTACTTGAACACCTTTTGAAAACCTGTATAACAACTATATTAGTATTTTTTGATTTCGTTTTGATTCCTCCTTTCTTTGACAAGTGTTTTTAGGTCCTACACTCAAGCGTTAGTAATTCTCCAAGAAAATCACATTATTTAAAAGAGGATTAAGAGTTGTTTTTGATTCTCAAGATCATCCAAGGATGCAAGAGAAGAGCATACAAAACAAATAATCCAACTAAAAAGTAAAGAAAATCTTTTCAATCAATGAACCATACAAAATTCTTGATAAATGTTCATTCCCTTAAACCAAAAGTGAAAGATGAAGTTTCTAATTTACCAAATGTTATAAAATGAAGACTAAAGTTGCTTTTGATTCTCAAGATCACCCTAAGGTGCAAGAGAAGATCATACACAAACTTTATCCCAACTATATAGAAATGGAAAACTTCAAATCAAAGGACCATTGAAAAATGCTTTGTAAAATGTTCATTCCTTAAGCAAAATGAATAAGATGAAGTTTCTAATTTACCAAATGTTATAAAATGAAGACTAAAGTTGCTTTTGATTCTCAATATCACCCTAAGGTGTAAGAGAAGAGCATACACAAACTTTATCCCAACTATATAGAAATGGAAAACTTCAATCAAAGGACCATTGAAAAATGCTTTGTAAAAGGTTCATTCCCTTAAGCAAAATGAATAATCAAATTTCCAAGTTTAATCCCAATGTTAAAAAGATATAGATCAAAGTTGTTTTTTATTCTCAATATCACCAAAATGTGAAAGAGAAGAGCATACACACACTTTGGTCTAAATCGAGGAAGCATGGAAATACAACATTCATCAAAACATTAGACATGTTAGAAAATGACCAATTTTAAACTACAAAAAAACTTGTAATTTTTGTAAGTATAAATCCCAAATTTATGTTTTCATTGCATAGTTAACTTCAATATATTTCCAACGCAAAAAAATGGAGTCATTTGAGTTTGGGAGCAAAAGTTATGGCCTTCGGAAGATGGGTTACGCATATGCTCTTATGCTCATGGGTATGCACTTGACATGCACTCAAAAATGTCAAAAAAATGTCTCTTAATCTGTAAAATGGGCAAATTTTTCCAACCAAGATTCAATTTTGACAACAACCCATCACATCAATATATGAATAGAAGACTCAACGCTATCAAACATTAACATACATGCTCAAGAATTTAAAATTTTCAAGAAATTGACAAAACTAGCATGTAGAATGATGAAAAAGTAAGCTCTAAAAATGAAAACATGATGAAATCTTGAAATTTTCTCACCAAGATTAAATTTTGATAGCAACCCACCACATTAATATGTAAATAGAAGACTCAACACTATCAAACACTAACCTACATGCTCAAGAATTTAAAATTTTCAAGAAATTGACAAAACTAGCATGTAGAATGTTGAAAAAATAAGCTCTAAAAATGAAAACATGGAGAAATCTTGAAATTTTCCCATCAATTCTAATTTTTACAGCACTTCACCTCCTTTATACCTATAAGGAAGACTCAACACATGCAAACTCAACAAAACAAGTTAAGAAAAACAAGTTAGATCAACATGTGTAAAAGAGGGTTAGTAACCAAAAATGAAACTTAACTACAAAAACTTGAAATTAAGTGCAAAGGACAATGGAGTAAGTCCCACTGGGTGTGCCAAATGTGTGCATGTGTTTGTTTTCAAAATAATGCTAATATGAGTAAAGACTAACACCTAAATAGCCTTAACTTAGCAAGAATTGAACAACAAACTAAACACCATCAAGATAAGAATTAAACAAGGGTTAGATGCTAGCATTCATCAATACAAACTTTGAAACTAACAATGCTAAATATCTAAACTCCTCTATTCTCTAACAACAAATAAATGAATGGACCTAAGTAAGTTCCATGGCTATCAAAATAGTTGTCCTTAGTATGCCAAGTAACTTAGGAATGAGGGCCTATCAAAGTTGGGCTACAAGACCCCTTTGACACCTCCCATATGACCTAAGCACTTAAGAAAGAGGCTTAACTCTTCAAGATGATGAACTCTCAAGAAAACAAGGTGCAAGCTCTTAGTCTCTTTGCTATATGCTTTGCATTTGCTCTCTTAGGAGTTTAGGTGTAAGTAAAAAGGTAGGTGGAGGGCTCTTTATATAGCCCAAAGGATAAAGGATTCAACACATTCTCATGAATATGGGATAAAGGTAAAACATGATTAGGAATGGATAAGGTTGCTTTATTAAAGGTAACCTTACTTTAGAAGGGTTTAATACATGTTTAACAAGTCATGGGAGTTGGGGGTATTTTAATTAATCAAAGGTGATTAATTAATAGGTAGAGTGTAAGCTTATGAAGCCATTTAGAAGAATATTAGTGCGATTCGAGGCTATTAGAAAGGGATTAAATCAATTTAATATCGATTTACTAGTTCAAATGAAGGGGAAGACTAATTAATTAATAATAATTAATTAATCAAGATAGAGGAAGTGATTTATTAACTAAGTTCGTTAATTAGGTATTTGTTGGATAGGTGTCTTAATTAATTAGCTTAGTGTAATTAATTAATGATGATATGGGGAAAATGATCACTTTTGACGATATGTCGTCGATTTATAGAAAGAGGATAATTAACGAATTTAAGTATTTAAATTGCTTTGGCATAATTATGGGTGTCTACACATATGAGTATGTCATGGGAGTTGTTATCATGCAACATGGCCACTGATTGCATATATAGTGAAACATTCAATGATAGCTCAAGAAGTACCCAACAAATGATATGAATCTTTATGCCATCATCGAATCCTGCAAGTAATGGAAACACTATATTTTGGGAAGGGAGATAGTCATCCACACGGACCACAAGCCATTGGAGTTCCTTGAGATACGAGTAAGATAAGGAATGAAAGACACCATCAAGTGAGACAAATACATGCAACATTTCTACCTAATAATAAAACATAAGAAGGGAAGTCCCAATTCAACATCATATTTCCTAATCCACTCTCCAATTGCAGCCCTCGCACAATTGTCCTTGACCATCTACAGATATGATATTTCCAGTTGGTGCACTTTGAATGAGACAGATCCTAATTTTTATGATACATATGAGGCCCTTCGAGGAGGACCGAATCTCCCATGTTTTCATCTACATGATAACCTCCTCTGCCACATGGGACTTATCTATGTTCTAGCTATTGAAAAATAGAAGGTGATATGGGAGGCACATATTAGCAGGATAGTTGGACACTTTAGCATGGATAAAACACTGATAGTAATTCAAAAGCACTTTTACTAGCCCAACCTACAGAGTGATGTGGTTAAGTACATCAAATATTAGACCCCTCATGTAATTTTCAAACCAAATAATAAGAAAATAATATTATATACACCATTTCTGGAACCAACCAAACCTTGGGCCTCCATCTCAATGGACTTCCTCTCAGAGTTTTCCAACTTTAAAACATGGAAATGATTTTGTTTTTGTTGTAGTTGATCGATTTTCTAAAATGGCTATAATGATTTCTTGTAAGAAAAATATTTCTACTGAAGAAACTATTAAACTCTATTTTAGTCATGTATGGATCACCTTTGGGCTTCCCAAGTCTATCATTTCGATAGGGACAACAGTGTTCTTGAGCATCTTTTGGTCCACCCTATGGGGAATGATGGACACTAAGTTGATGAAGTCCACATCCTTCCACCTGTAGACTGACGAACAGACAGAGGTGGTGAACCGCCTGATTGTCCACATGCTTCATATGTATCACTCCAAACACCCATGTACATGGGATGAGGCCCTGCCCTACATACAACATGGATACAATCGGGCCTTGCACAACTCCACCAAGCACAGTCCATTTCAATTTTGTTATGGATTCCATCCTATGACACCCATTGATGTATGCATTTTGGTGCATACAATGGAATACATGACTCATGAAAAATTGAAGTAAAAAAGGAAACACAATTTTTTGAACAGATTTCATACACTCAACAACAGATCTATGATATTTTATAGAAGATGAATGAAAAATATAAACAACACCATGATCAACACAGGGTTCCACATAATTTCAAGGTCGGTGATAAGGTCAGGTTGTGGCTTCAAAAGGAAAGACTTGCAGGTCCACACAGGAAAATTTGACCTCTATGGTATGGTCCCTACATTATCACCAAGAAAGTAGAAGAAAATGCTTTTGAGTTGAATCTTCCACCATATCTTGGTTTGCATCCTATCTTCAATGTGGAACTCCTCAAACCATATCACCCACCTCTATTAGACACCTTATTCATAGCAAAATAGTTGGAAATATCTGAAATCAACCCGAAAGCTTTTCTCTAGTTGAAGAAGATCATATTGTGGACACTTGGACCAAGACCACTAGAGGATGTCCTATTCAGCTCTATCGGGTGATCAAGAAAGGAAAGTTCAGTCATCAAGGTGAGTGGCTCACTAAGTACCAGATCAAGAAACAATTTCCACACTTGATGGGACTCAATGGCGCAACAGGGACCATTTCTTTTGAAGGAGGGATGAATTATCTAAACAACAATCCTTGAAGTAAATATAGTAGGAAACTTTTTGGGAGTCATAATTTCTGCACTAATGCTTTGATTGAATCCATTCAAAATGCATCAAAAATCTTGGAATGCATAAAATATGGTGAAGAGGTGTTGAAATACACTTAGAAAATTTTAACCCTCGAAATCCGCATCTAAAGGATTCAAAATGTAATTTTTGTAGTGTTGTCTAAAAATAGTAATTTCACAAAATTTTCACATATGTAATTCATGGAAGGTGAACCACCTCGTCTCCCTCGAGATTGGTGACCTTCCACATTCTTCTAGATGTCTCTTCATATTTCTATAATTAGGTATATAATTATATGTAACCCGAAAGGGAAGGACACACATCTCCTTGCAGAGATAGTTATTGTAATCTCAATCTTCTAAATAATATACATCTATTTTCAAAGATAGATTTACTATTTACATCTGACACAATTGTTATTTTGTCCTTTAATCCAAAAACCCCTAAGTTTTGGATCACTAGGGGTGAAGAAAAATAAAAGAATTAAGAAAATGATGGTTGGGAAAGTGTCCCTAATCTTGTGGAGCCTCTAGAGCTAGTTGGTGTGGGGAGATTAATAGCCTCCCACCACCACCTCTAACGACATACAAGCTTAATAGACTCCCACCACAACCTCCAATGAAATCCATGTTCACCGCCACCACATATTACTTTGTTTTTTATACATCTTGTCTATGCAATTTTTTTAATTGAAAAGTCTTTATTAATGCTATGTAATTTTTAATAGTTTTCCTTTCTTGTTACTTGTATTTTATCGAGACATTGATGATGTTTGATTTTTTGGTGTTCGAGGTGTGATTCCATGCCACTCATTTTTGTATCATTAGCATTATATTTTATGTATTATTTAATAAAGACACACTTTTCAATCAAAAACTTATTTGACCATGGACATTTGTAAAATAATTAGCCGATAGGCTATATAGTGTGAGAAAGAGCCCTCCCAAATTGGCTAGAAAGTTGTCTCACATAAAAAAATGAATATAAACTTGTCTCACGCTGAAAATTGCCTCACCACACAAGAACGTAGTCATTGGGAATGTGACTCCTCATTCTTCAGTCCATGTATGCTCCAATTGTCAAGTTGTTCGCTTTACTCCCCCACCCCCCACTTCATCAAAAGTCTATTGTCTTTTCTAGCGAGTTCAGTGCACTTATTGTGATGATTGTTCTAAAGAATCGCATTTAGGGAAAATAGTTTCATATTTGATCTTAAAAACATACAAATACTAATGTTACAGATTTTATACGCTTTTATAACATTCATTGACTTTATATAGCCTAGATTTTAGACTCAAAACAAGTAATAATTTTGTACTTGGATTATTTATTTTAACATTTATTATATAACAATGCTATTTGTTCTATTGAATGAGTTTATAAGCTATGAAGTATTACTTAATGAGATAATTCAAAATAACATTATATAAACAATTAAATATTAATATAACAATTTTAAATATGTATATTTAAATAAATACATTGATAATGATGTTAATAAATATTGTTATTGTTTCATATTTCTCACGAACACATAGTTGGCGATACAAGCAAGAAGATACAACTCTCGTTCCTCCGTCTTCAACTCGATACCATAAAAACAACAACAATGGAGATGTTTGGTGATGTGGGCTTAGTGTATCTTAGAATTGTTTCTATGACTCTAAAAATATGCAATCAACCAAGAAATCAATCCCTCGGTCAATTGATGTGGTCCATTGGTAATATATTATGATCCTTATGCTAATAGGGGCCATGTCACATTAGAAGTGACCCTCTCACTAACATAATGGTCAATTGGTTGTGGGATACATATATTTGTTGCCCTGCTACCCAGGTAGATATGCCTCTTCAATACACCTTGAAATTGCTTCGACAATGTTGCAGTAAACCTTATATTAAAACCCACGTCATACATACCTCTTCCATAAATCTTAAAATTACTTTGAAACTCTATAAACCCTCATATTTTACTATTTGTCGAAAAAAATTTAAGACCCCTTATCAAAATCCAACTTGGATTTTTTTGGCAAATTTGTAAAAATGAATTTCGTGTTGATGGTGAATATGAGAAAATATATATATAATGATACATGCAAATAATTTATCCATAAAAAGGCATGTGGGGATGGTTGCATGCGTCGGTTGACGAAAGACCAATGCCCATCTCGCACATAATCACTAGACGGTGGCGCCCGCACATACAAGCACCCACATCATATGCAATCGGGTGTCTACACATGTAGACACTGTCTACATACACATCCGAGTGGTTATGCTCGCAGACGCCCGTCTGCATATACTACCGGGTGCATGCATATACTATCGAGCGATAAAGTGAGTAAAAATAAATATGCAATTGAAACTTCCCAAATATGAACGAGGGTAACATCTAGTCACCATATCAAATGTTATAAGACTTCGCAGAGAAAATAAACATGAATCTGAACTATGCATGATAAATATGGCATTACATTAATTTCATACTATAATGAAGACAACACAATTGAGATATAGTGTTTTCACGGATGAAGAAAGGATGCTAACCATTTTTCTTTAGACCATGCACTATACGCTTGACAGGGATAATTTTAGTGGAAAATATTTGGAATATAGAGAATATTCCATTTTAGGAAAATTTAAAAAGGTAAATTTTTTAAGTGGCGGGTCGATGACTGTTTGACTAAAAATTACAATTTAATTTTTTTAGGGGTCGGCTTCGCCTACGCTTGAAATATATCCCCTATATAATCCTAGATTATTTTCTAGGTAGAACACTTCTACTTCACTCATACCACCGGGGGCATATCTATTATCAAGTACAAGTAAACTTGTGAAGCAACAGAGGCCAATACACAAAGTGTAGTTTTATAGATATTCATCAAATTTGCAGCGAACGACAAGTATTATTCTCAGACGCATGACAAGAAAGTTCCACTAACGCGACAAGGAGAGTTCATTGACGCATGACAAGGGGAGTTTGTTGACGCGCGATAGGGGAGGAGGCTTGAGGACGTCGCGACAAAGAGTTTTTTGACGCACGATAATGGGAGTTTGTTGACGCGTGAGAAAGAGAGTTTTTTGATGTGTGACAATGAGATTTTGTTGACGTGTGAGAAAGAGAGTTTGTTGACACGTGACAGGAGGTTTGTTGTCGCCGCGTCAACAACCTCACGACGTGCAACAACCTTCCGACGTGTGACAACAAATCTATTGTCACGTGTTTGCAGGCCTTTCACAAAGCGAAACATTTGCACATAAACCCCAAAAAAATTGTCTTTCAGTGAAACCGGTTCGGGGATATTCGCCAGGTATTTTCCACCTCCAATTTCCAAGAGGTCTCTTAAAATGAACCACGATGCTTGAAATTCAAGCATAAAAGTGCAGTGTCTAATCAAAACGGTTAACCTTGAATGTGATGCATTGTAACCCTTACCTTGCCTTCACATAACAAATGCATGATTTGACGCCTCTCCACACATGCAATTGGGCAGCTACATGCACAGACGCGATTTATGCAACCAAGCTTCGTGGCATGCAATCGCACTGTTGCATACATGCGACTCCTACATTACATGGATTTCAATGCGAAAATGTGTTGTAATATAATTAGAGCAACTTCTCATGCCTTCACACAACAAATGAATGAGAAGTTTCAATCTTCCAACTCAAACCCTAATAAACTCCTTTACAACCCTCAAGTAAACCCTATCATTCGATTTTCAAACATTAACCTTAACTCGCAGTCAAGCATTTAGATTTTGTAGCCAAGCCCCGAGTTATATAACCAAGTGTCATAAATAATGCGTTTAGGCATTTGTAGTTAGGGGCTAGACTTTGTGGTCGAGCTCGTTCGTCGGGCGTCTACAATCAAGCATCTGGCCTATGTGGTCAAGCTTGTCGGTCGGGTGTCTTTTATGTAAGAGCCTTTGAATTTTGCAGATATTTATATTTTTTATTAGTACATATTGATGAATGTACTCTATTGGTGTTTCGAGATAGTGGTGATATACATGCATAAATATGAAATTTATTTTAAATACTAGGCGAGCCGACACGCAAAAACAACTTCGATCCCGAAATTTTGAGTGAAATGTTGCTACATATGATCCTCAAAATTATCAAATACAAATTTTAAAAATGTAAATATTTGTGAATTAGCAAAGAATCTCCATTAAAATGTATAACTTTACACCTCCTTTACATCCTTTTTTTTTTTTAGTACAAAATTTAATGACTCGGCGACCTGACTTCTTGACGCACTATGTTAATGGAAGGGGTTACTATGGGCATAACATTGCACTTCCATTGCATCCTCCTTTCCATGCAAGCGCTAATTATTAACAAAATGACAATGGATGGTAGGTTATATGTTCCTCTTAAGAAGAAAATAGTACCTAGTTTTAACAAATATTCAATTAACGGCAAGGCAGTTATGCTTCCAAAAAACGTGTTTTTATAGAGATGGCGGCCTCCTCGTCTTGGGAGGAATTTGTAATAGACCCGCCTGTAATAACGAGCAATCCTGTGGGGCAGGGGTCGGCAGAATATCCACATTCTACATGCTGCAAATTCTGAACACAAAATCCCTAATATATTTTTGATGTCCCAGTTTTCCGCACTATAAATTTAGGTATGGAACCCAGGTGTAGCAGGAAGAGAAAAACAGATATTCAGGGAAATTGTCTGATTCTGCTGATTGGCATAAGAACAAAAGAATCACAGTCCAGCCTGCAGAACCCAATCCTTCAATTTCTGCTGATCCCACGCCAATTCCTCAAACTCTAGAAGAAAAAATCAGAAGACATGTCAAGGCTATCAAGGACCTACAGACATACCCACCTGATGAAATAGATAAGGCTCGCTCTGATGTCATACAAGACATTTCCAGCCTTCATGAAGCTCTTGTTGCTGATCCTACTCTTGCAAATCTCCTGGTCTTGGAAGAAAATATTGTCCCTCATTTAGTTAGTTTGCTTAGAATTAAACCTCCTGAAAATTATGCCGACCCTCCAAAACCATATGAGAATATCATTGAACAGGGCGGCGCAACTCTGTTAAATTGCATTGCAGAGAAAAACAGAGCATATAGAGACCTTATTAGGCAAAACCAACCTCCGTCGTCCCTTTTCATACTGTTGAGAAGACAATGCCAAAATGCCCAAGATAAAATTATAATGGCTCTCTATCGCTCTGTTCTAACACTTAATCAAAACACTGGCTGTAGATAACCCTAGTGAGCTTGCAGTTAGTGCACTAGAAAATAACTCTGTATGTTTTTTCATCATAATCTTGAGCTCTGCAGATATTGCTGTGAGGGGTCTTACACTTGATCTTATGCATTTATTTGTAACAAATAGTAGGGTGTTTGCTGATGGCTTATGTGATTTTGCATCTGGACCTCTTGTGTTGGTCGAACTTCATGTTATGCTGTGTTGTGGGTATAATAACATTCAGAAGAAGGCTGCAAAGATTATGTTGGACATATTGCGGAAGAGAATAGATAATTATGATACAGTGTGGAGGCTTATGTGTGATGGAATTGCTCTTGTAATTGCGCAAATGTTAGGTTCAAGAAGAAACACAACCAGGTATTTTTGTTTTTTGTTTTTGTTATTATTGTTAACCACGTGGCTAATTTCTCGCAATTCTTTTCACAAGTAATGAAATTTCTCATAAAATCTTGGATTTTTTTTGGCAATTATAAAATTTAGAAGGAAAATAACATGGGTCAAATTTTCATGTGGGCAGAACTATACATTCCATTAAGATTTCTATTGTGCTTATGCGTTATCATGAGAGTGGAATTCACTATGATGAGAATTGTAGTTCCTGTCATTTTGAGTCCCACATCAAGACTCGTCTTCGTGAACTCGAATAATATTACTTGTAGTTGAACCATTCATCAATTATTTTCAGACAAAATGTTATCTGATGCATTCATCAATTTTCAGATTAGGAGTCTAGAGGTGGGAGAGGAATCATCATCCTGCTCTCAAGAATTTGAAATTAAGATACAAAACAGCCAGAACATGTTTATTTTTAAGAGAGGATTGATATTGATTCATGTGAATTATCTCCTCAATCTGAACCATTTTTCAATTCAAACCTCAAAAGGAGGCATGAACATCAACTTTCTCCTTGAGATGAGTTTGGAAATGGAATTTGAAACCATTAAAACTACATTCATCATTAAATAATTCTGACATGACATACGTCTATTTTCGCTTGAGGAGGAGTTTACAAAAATCATTTATATATTCTCACTTGAAAATGACTTCAGATTCGAGACAGAATTAGTCATCAATATTCTCTTCAGAATGGTTTTGGAAGTGGAACTCAAATTTATCAGAACTAAATCATTTTTAGGAGAGAATTGATTAATTATTTTGCTCTTGAGACTAGTCATCATATGAGTCATTGATTACTTAGATCACTTGAATATGAGTCCCAAAGTGGGAAATTATACCTGGTGAATCATTCAGCAATTTTCATTTTGAGATTCCAGTGAAGTGAAGTGAATGATTTAGATTAATCAATTTGTGAATCATTCATTCGGAAATCTCTCCAAAAGATAATCACACATTCTCTATTTAAGATTGTCCTAATTGTCGTAATTGTCCTAATTGTCAGAGATGATTAATCATTCCTATATTCTTTCATCAAAATGAATTTTGAAATGTACTTGAGGCCATCATTATTTCACTAATTGATGAATGATTTCAGCATCAATTCTACTCTCAGAGTCTCACCTAATGAAGAGTCTCAAAGTGGAAAGCCAATCCTTCTGTAAGTTTTTCCTGAGATAGGTTCTTATGTGGGACTCAAGGCGCACATAACAACACCGCATTCGTCTTGTGGAGAGGACCTTGATTGATGCAAACTAAACAAGTTTTATGTCATGCAGATCTATTCTCTTGTGAAGATACATTATTAAATCATTCATTAATTCGCACCTTAGCTGAGTCTAGAAATTTGATATGAAGTGTTCATCAATTCCCTCCCAAAGATGAGTTATCTCAATCATCCATCAAGTTTTACTAAGTCGTTTTAAGACGAGGATGTATCTATTGTCAATTCTCTTCTCAGGATGAATTTGAAAGAGGACTTGAAATTGTCATGATTCAAGTCATGAAATGTTAACTATTTCATTCTTCAATCAAGTCTTACCTTAAAGTTCAAAAGTTGGAGATGAATCGTTCCCCAACTCTCACTCTAAGATGAGTCTAGAAGTGGGAGATGAATCATTCACCAATTCTCTTCTTGGAACTACTTTGAAAGTGTCATGATTTAAGTCATCAAAAATAGGCTATCACAATCAACCATCAACTCTTACCTTGAAGCTCAAAAGTGGGAAATGTGTCATTTGCCAACTCTTACCTAAAGATGAGTCCAGAAGTGGGAGATGAATCATTCATCAATTCTCTTCTCAGACAACTTTGAAAGTGGGATTTGAAATTGTCACAAGAGAATCGAACAATAGTACGATAAATTCTAATTCATCAGTTGTCACATAAAGATGACTTGTCTGAATAATTCATCAATTGTCATGTCAAGATAAGGCTCAGAAGTGGAATTCAAATCATATACCTATTCTTTCTTGAGAATGAATTTGGAAGTGAGAATTAAACCGCTAGAACTATAGACATTCTCTTCATGAGAAAATTGATGAATATTCAAATATATAATGAAGATGAGATATCTGAAATGCTAATGTATTTTCACCTGAAAAAGAGTTCTCAAATGGGTGGTGAAGCACTCATCTACTGTTTTCCTCAAGGTGTGGTGATTTAGGAAGTGGGAATTCGGAACTACAATTCTCAACAATGTGAATCTACGAACACCTATAATCATTCATATCTATATTCTTAAGAAATATGGATTCCATATGGAATCCATATTTCTTAAGAAAGAAAAAATTATATCACCCAATTGACAAACAAAATAAAACCTAAAATCGAAAGAAGCTGGAAAATTACAACATCCAGCCTCTACATATATGAAATTAAAAACCTGATATATATAGAGGCTGGATGAAGTAATTTTCCAGCCTCTTTTGATTTTAGGTTTTATTTTGTTGTTCAGTTGGGTGGTGTAATTTTCTACTGAGGATGGTTTGAAAATGGTTTGGGTTTCAAACTTATGGTGGAGGGCCATTTCCATCATTTAATCTATCAAAGAAAAAAATATATATATATATATATCTCAATTCTTCATCATTTTCCTCAGAATACTGGCAGCTAAATTGGTGAGGCTTCTCATAGAAGAAGATCGGAACTCGCCAAATTTGCCGAGATTTACCGATGTAGGTGTACAAAAGCTCCTGATTGAAATGATCCAATCCAATAAAATATCCCTCCAAATACAAGGAGTTCTTGCCCTCGATACCATGATAGAAACAGATCAAGGGGAAGAAGACAGCATTGTTCATGCAGGGGGTATTCAGGCATTGATTAAGCTTTTCTGTGGATCCCCGAAGTACAGAATAATGAAAGACTTTCTAATCAAATTATCAGATCATTGTCTTCACTGGCTACAAATTCTGCCAATGGCTTTGTTCTGTTTGTTCAGGTAGGAGGCCTTGAAATGCTAAAGAGGACCCCATTTTATTATCCTGATGCTAGACAATCTGCTGTCAAGTTCTGGGAATCATTGAGGGATGTTTTAATTCCTAATGACTACGAATCTGATACCGAGGAGGTTGTAATGGCAGAATTTAATTATCCATACAAAGCCCTGGTAGACAGGGCACTGCTGACAGAGAATGAAAACATTAGAGCAAGGATTGCTTATGCTCTAGCTATATGGTTGAGGCCCAGACACTATAAAAAAATCTTTGTAGAAAACAATTTGCTGGAGAGTCTGTTGAGGCTATATGGATCATCTGATAGAAACGAGCATTATGATGGTGCAGTTCTGTCAATACTTGTAAAAAGGTCCAGAAAATATTTCTGCTCTAGGGTTGTCCCTGATGGAGAATGTTTAGCCTGGACCCCTCCTGTAGTTTTGGACAGAGACAGATTGTCCTTGGCTAGAAGGTATGTGAGCAATAAAAATTATGATGTGAAGTTCTTGTTGGACAACCAGACGAAAGAATTCAATGCCCACAAAACTGTATTGAAGTCTGTGTCAAAGAGATTTGGGCTAATGCTTGGTGACTGGGAAAATGAGGGAGATACTAGCAGTGTTATAAACTTATAATAGAGGATATAAGGCATAGAATATTTGTGTCTGTGATGAAGTTTATATATACAGGGTAAGGAGTTCTTGCTTACAATGAATATCCTCATTATCTCTATGAACTCTAGACTACTGCTCATTATTTTGATCTGGATCCCCTGATGAGACTGTGTGCGCGTTACATTGCATGGAGTTTGAATATTGAATATATTTATGATTTGGCAGATGTTTATGAGACTCAAGATTGTACATAAATGCATGCCTGTATTTTTTTTATGTTAGAGCACCATCAGCAGCTTTACTCTCAGCTTGGAGAGGGTTTTTCTAATTTGATTCAGAGAACAATTCCTGAGATTAGGAAATGGTTTCCCAGAGTTATTACCAAGCCTCCTAAGCAGAATTGAGCTGTTTCAGATTGTGATATCATTACAGGAGGATTGTTTCAAGGTAATTACTGTATATTATGGCCTTCTCTGATCAAATGATAGAGCTTGTAAGAAAAGTTTGTTAAGCTACATTATTAAAAAAAAATTAAAAAAATCAAATTATAATTTACATTTAATACCCTTTTATCATTGATTTTGCATATAGGCCATTGAATGTGCAAATGCAAACCTAAAGATTAATTTCTTATCTGCAGGTTTGGGAAGTATTGATAAATAGAGTGAAATGTTTCCGTTAATTAAAATAGTGAAAGATTTTAATGATTAAGTTGTAATTGGATTAGTAAATAAAATAAAATAAAATGATGTATTAACTTAATTTTTTAAAATATTACTTCAACTTATGTTAATAGTTGTAGTGAGACTAGTTTTTTTGTGAATACAATTTACAACCTTCTAGAATGAAACAATAAAATATAGTTGTAGCGATACCATATGAAAATACACAACATATAATAATTTATGATAAAGAATAATAATAAAACAAAACACTAACAATATAATATTATGTTATAAAATCATAGCCTATATATGACATGTTTGGTTATTACATAGATTTGACCATCGTAATCATCCAAATTTAGCACTCTATACTTCCTTTAGCACTTGATCTTCATAGTACAAATCGAACGGTAACAAATACACAACCCATGCATCGCACACCTTTCGGTTCTTACATCTTAGCATTCTGGGGACATGTCTATGCCCCCGGGGTATCTTAAACATTGAGCCTACTTTGATCATATCTTTAGCACATATATGGTTTCTTACAATGTTTTGTCCCCGAGAATGCCTACCACATTGGGGGCATACCTACACTTCCACATCTATGCAACTAAACTTAAAACGATTTTATTTTTATATACAAGTCCATTATAGACAATATACTACTATTTCTTATCTTAAATTTATGTATTCCTTAGTACATGTATGTTATAACATGTTTTATTTGATAATTACATTGCTTGTACTTCTATACACATTGATTAGACCATACAAAGATACTCCATGTTTAATTGCATTTTTCACATTACTATTTACGTTGTTTTATTGCATATTGTTATACTAGTTCACTATGCTTGACACAAGCCTCCTATTTTGGTTGCCCAACTTTGTTACTTATATTGTTCATTTCCATGTCTTCATATCTGTTTTTTGCTTCTATGAATTACCTATTTGATTGCTCTAAGCACTTGTGTGATTGCATACTTTGACTACTTTGCAATCTCAACTATTCTAACTACATTAGGAACTTGTGTACTACATATTGTGATTACTTAATGATATTGTTTAATGTGACTACTCTAGGAACTTGTGTGGTTGTATGCGTTGATTACTAAGTGATATTGATTATTTTGACTTATGTAAGCACTTGTGTGTTACATACTCGTATTACATTGTGATCTATTGTTAAATATGGCTGCTCTAGGCACTTTTGTGGTCATATGCTTTGACTACAATATGATCTTGATTGTTTTGAATGCTCTAGGAGCTTTTGTGTTACATAATATGATTACTATACAATATTTTTGATTTGACGGTTATAGGCATTATGTTACATATTTTGATTACTTTGCATTATTGTTTTATTTGACTTCTCTAGACTCTCAAATGTGATTATTTGCTTTGTGTTGCTTTTACTACCACGTGATCTTGTCTTCTTTGATCGCCCTAGGAATTTCTATGTTGTATGATGTGCTTCTTGTGTACACTTATATGCTTTATGTTATATGTTTGTTATATGCACTTGCATGCTCTATGCTTTATGCGCTTGTACATTATGTGCTCTTTTTGTCCATATGCTTATTTTCTTGAATGCTCGATCTTTCATTGCTTTTTACTTTATAATCTTACATTGGGTGCCTATCCCCTTCCTATTTCCTAGACACATTACTTGTTACATCTTTAGATCTAAAAAAATCCTCCTATGACACATTTACTTACTACATAGTTCGATTGGAACGAATATCCTATTCATACATATTTCTTGAATTATTTCAATTAGATACATAATGCTTAATGCACATTTTTCTAATGACATACATTGTGTATGACACACATTGTGTATGGTACACATTATTGAAAACATTTTGATTTTTGACATACTTGCTCAACACACAATCCTTGATGACATTTATGGATCTAGGCCCAATGGTTGATCTATATTATGATTTATTGCCTTATCACAACACAATACTTCTCACACAATGGCTTCTAGTACATTGGTGATATATATATCTTGGTTTACACATTGCTATGATGACACTTTGATTTTTACATTCATGGTTCTAGGCCCATTGTTTGTTGCACTTTTATGATTATATTGTGTTCTTTATTACACATTGCCTCTAGTCCTAGTACTTGTTACATTCTTACATTTATATATATGTTTATTACACATTGGAACTAACACGTTGATCTTATTACACTTCTTGCTTAGGCACAAGGGTTGAACACATACTTTTTTACATAAATAAGGTAAAAATTAAGAACTAACTTTGTTCGAGTCATTCATTTCTTATCAACTATATTTTTTATGATGGGTCTATCATGCCATGTGTTTTCATGGCATAGGTTGATATGGGTTCATTAGGGGTTGAGTTGAATGTTATTGTCATGCTACTTTTCTTATCACTACTATGTTATTTTCTAAATGACCAAAACATTCTCAGGTATGTGCATGGAAATGGGGGACCAAAAGGGGGTCAAAAGTGCCCACTTTTTTCTAGAAATCAACAAAATCTAAACTTCGATGAGTAATTTGATAGGCCTATGCTCAATTTTTGACAATTTGACAAGAACACAAATCGTAGTGCTCAAAATATAGTTTTTAAGTTTGACTATTTTTTAAGTGGTGGATATTAAGAGGCTCGGATGTGGTGCACATACAAAGTGGTCTTGTTTTTGTGTCAAAAATATAGCATAGTGTTGTGTGTGCACCCCTTCCCCCACCAATTTTTGAGTTCTAGTAAATTATTAAATACAAATATATTCGGTAGAAAGTTATCTAAAAACATGTATTAGGTTATGTTATTTTCTCCTACTTTTTCAAGGAATACACACACGCACACGCGCACACGCGCGCGCGCACATGCATGCACGCACGCACACGCTGCGCGCGCGCGCATGCATGCACGCACACACGCCCTTAATTTTGAGGAAAATAATCAAAAATCAATTTTTTTGAATGAGTGTCAACTAGAGTGTAGATTGTGTCGATGTTATTTGTTTGAAATTTGGATGAGTAATAAAAATTACATAGAAAAACTAAGACACATGTTTTTAGGAAAATGAAGGCCCTTTAAAAGTAATTAAGGATCAAAACCTTAAATTATACGGATTTTAGAAATAAATACAATGAAAAAAAGATAAGATAGATCTTGACATCGTAGTCATGTTTTTTTAGAATATTGTCTTAAAACATGTGGGTCAACAGAGAGTACACTTGAGATTTATATGTTTTTTGGCAAAATACATATTCAAACATGGAATAGACAATCCAACCCATAGGGTTAGATATCCAAGTCAAGGGGCATGTGATTTTCAAGGAAAAGAAAAAAATGTGTTTGCATTATAATGTGCTAGCGTTATAACACACTCGCATTATTTCTCAATGAAAAAATATTTAAATTACATAGTTAAAATACAAGCATATTATAACATGAGCATGTCATGTCTTGTAATTACCAATCCATAACATACCCGCATTATAAAACACGTGTGTTATGTCTCGATTGTGTTATAACATGATTGAGCCATAACACGAGCATGTTACGTTCAAAACGTCTCTCAAACATGTTTTTGGCCTCTATTTTGTACCCCATTTCCATACACATGCCCTCTCATGATATATTTACACACTTTTTATGATACATATTAGTTGTGATAAAATGCTTATATCTTACAAACACTACTCTTTTTTTCCATGGTATGGATATACTAGATATAATATATATCATTATATGATTTATATGAATAAAAATTTCTATTTTGAGCTAAGTGAACTTTTGCAACATCCCTCATCTCAAAAGGGGAGAATATATATGTTTTTTCTAGTAATTTCATGCAGATTATAAATACAAAGGTGCTTTAATTGACACCATATAATGACATTCACAAAGTTATTCCAAATACATTTCTTTGATACATACTATATAATGAAGCCATGGGGGTTCACTTAGTAAAGTATGGTATATCACGTTTGTTCGAAGAGTATTAAAGATTACCCTTACTACTAGTTTTTACCTCTAATTATTCAATTAATAATACCTCCCATTATATTATTAAATGAAAATACCCTTTGTTTTTCTTGTGTATCTTACTTACCTATTTTTCCATTACAAATTTATCTCGCCCTTTTTTATTTCTAGGTCCTACTATATCAAACAAAAAATATATCCTATTTCTCACTCAATTATTATTTTATTAATACATGCTTTCTCTCGAATGAGAGTTTGAATCCATTCAAAACTTATTACCAGATTAACTTAAAATGTTAACTTTTAATCATTCATCAATAATTCTTCAAATAATTAAGATGGTAAAATAATACCACTTGTGTTGAAAAGCATACTCAATCCTAGTTTTCTACCATCTTATTATTTCTTGGTTAATAATATCTTAGTTGATATTTCCTTATTCGTAAAGAGATTATAATTTAACTTTATGACCACACTCCTTTTGCAATTTTAAGGTATTTAGTTTTAAAAACTATGGTTCAAATGTTTTAGTTTTATATTAAAATTAAAACTCCCTATCCTTTGGCCCACCTCTCTAACCCACCCCAATACCTAATTCAAAATATTAATAAATTAAACCCTTTCACCCCTAATGTCTACCGATATATTGAATTTTCTTTTATCAATTTTAATTACCTCAATATGAATGAACGTGCTAGGATATTGCCTACCTAATGAACCCCGTGAATGAAACATATGTTACATCATGGCTTATATACCTTGATCACAAACAATCTTAGTGACAGTTTAAAAACACACAAAGCAAATATATGAAAGAATTAATTGCACATTGGTTGGCCTAGTGTGAGGCTTAATTGTATGCAAATTGGCTCTCATACAGATTCAATTGTTATAGTGACTCTCATATCATGTTTAATATATACAACTCTCTTACCAAGATCAATTACTACAATGACTTATGGAAAACTCAAATGCAAAAATTTCTTGCTTATGACATTTACATCCCTTACATTCCACACTAAGGGCACATATATATAGTTCTTTCATGCTTTAATTTCAATTCTTGTTATATATTAATTTTATAAGCGTCTCTATTAGGCATTAACACATTTTGCGGGTGGCTTGTAATTTCACATGTATGATAAAAATAAGAGAAGGGAACAAGAAAATTATATTCTCATGCATATCATGCCCTATTAGGATGTGTGCATTTACTATTCATTTATTTAAATTCAATAATTTTCAATTATTATATTAAAATGGTGAAAAATAAAGTACCTAAAATTTGGACTTATGGCTCTTGGAAATAATAATTTAGAAATTTTCTTATCTTAATCTCATTTATGCAGCTTAATGGAATTTTTCCTACATGTATCTCGCTTCATTTAGCTTTACTCCATGACCACTAGGTCAAACTTGTTGCTCAAATTTTATTCATCAAGAAATTTTGTGATATATTGAACATGTCCTTGGAATTTTGGTCAACTTTATCTACTTTCAAATGAGGTATTAAATTAATTTTAGGTAGAATTTCCCAACAGGGGGTAAAAATACCGACATTTATAATCAAACCAATAATTTTGTCCTAAACACTTCTAATGGCTAATTTTTCAAATGCACATGCTATCCATATTGTCTTAAGGTTAATTGAATGTGATTTTTTCACACGTGTTAGATATAAAATCACAATCACCTTACCGATTAGAAGGGCATCAATTCTTATATCTTTGGGATATCTAAGAAATCATATAAAAAAACACCCAAATGGAGGACTAACATTAAAATATCATTCCTCAAGCAAATCAACAAGCTACCAAGTTTTAGTACATCTTATATGGATGCCCTAGATCATTACCACATGTTATAACTTACACCAAAAATCATTTTCAAGTTGTCGAAGGCCTCATTAGGGTTACATTGCAAAACATGTTTTCTTATGCATAATTTGAACACATTCACTAGATGGGAGAAATATGTGAGGATTGATCCCTCTTTTGACTATCTGTACATACTACAATTCTCATCACACCATTAGGGGTGAGGTGAGATCAGTCCAACCCACTTAGACTAAACATTGTTTTAGGTCTTCAAGAGAGCTAGGGTTGTGAAAAAGGAAGAGGTCATTTCCTATTACATAAGTATGATCACAAACATCTAAACACAAATATAAAACCCAAATACATATATCTTTCAAGTGCTAGAACTTAGTTCTATATTAAAATAACAAAGGATAAAATTAGCCAAGAGGGGAAGAAATGCCCATACATTTTTTCTTGTTCATGCAAACCTTCACTACCCTCATTTTCAATCTTCCATATTTTATAGGAATATTTACAATGATCTACAAACCTTATTCCTCCAAATTCATATCACTTTCACTTCATCTTGCCTTTTTAGGTGAATACATTCTAATCCTAACATGTGATTGTATTAATAATTTTTGTAGAGCTTGTATTTATCCAAATATAATCATTACATGTTTATAAGATCTTTATATCAATTATGATTCATATATCATCTTTGCACATAATATATATCTTAAGTAGAATAAAATCCTAGTTTGGATATTACAAAACCCTAGATCCTTACCAGGTTATAACCTAAAAAAGAGTTTAGTCCAATTGGCTTAAGATTCCTCAACCCCCTCTGAGACAAGCATCGCCTACATATCTATAATATGAAAATTCCTCACACCTATGTGGTTATCCCTCCCACTAGATGTGTGTGCATATATGCATAAATAATGGTTATGATAAGACCCCAATAAGGCCTCCAACACTTGGTAACAATCCTTGAATTTAGTTATAGTGCATGATAATGTTCTAGGGAAACAACATGGGATTTATGTAGACTTGTAACTTGTTGGCGTGCTCTAAGGATGTGATTATGTGATATTTTAATTATTAGGGCCTAAAGTCCTTAGAGTTCTTTAGAATGAAATCCTTTAGATGTCTAAGGAGTTAAGAGATTCCCTTAATAAATAACATGTATGTGTTTATATACACAACTTGTGTGAAATATTTCCCACTCAATTGACCGTAAGATGATTGGTGTAAGGTGTGTATTTGAAAATGTGACCATTGTAAGTGCATGGGTCAAAATTTTCAACCTGGGTCAAAAACATTGGTCATTTCTACCCTTGTCACTCAATTCTACCAGGTTTAACTTGGGACCTAATCTCATACATGTGTTGAGTGGATATGAGAGTGTAGATGTGTTCATTGTAAGGTAAATTGGTTCCTAAAGTGCTAAACTCAGTGAAAAGTGTTGATTTGATGGAATCATAACATAGGAATTGAGCGGGGTGTTTTTACAATTAAGTCAATTTATGTGTAAATGGGAATATGTTGGGGTAGATGCCAAATAATTATTTCCAAGTTCCTTAGGTCCAAATTTTGGGTCCTACATTCTGCTAACAATTGTTTGCATGATTTGGATGTTATGTGAGTCCACATACCTTAAAACTATCATTTTCCCCTTCTAACAAATATTTTCATTATTTGTATATGAAGTAAATCACTTTACCCTTGCTAATAAATGTTTCCATTATTCGTTTATAGCAAGTGAATCAACATAACCTCTCTTTCAAAAATGTAAATTATTAGATTTAAGATAGCTCAGGTACATGTACATCATTAAACTAAATATTAACATAATTGAAATAAGTAGACCCAATTTCATTAGTATATTTGAGAGCTATGCTCTTCCTAATGGTCTATGTCACACCGCCATTAACACTTATTAGAAATTTTATTATTTTGGCTAATTATTGTTTTGCATTAATCAAATACCCTTTGGGAAGGTAAGCCATTTATAATGTTCCCTCCTCAACTTATTTTTAAGAGAAACAAAAATTTTAGTTACCAAGAGACTAATGCCAAAATATTGTTTTGCCCATTAATCAAATAAAAATTTGGGAAGGTAAGCCATTTATAAGAGAAACTCTTAGTCATTTTTGTAAGAGAAATTAATGGAATTTTGGAGTTGAAGCACATTCACAAAACCTGATTGTTCTTGATGTTTTACATTTCTTAAAATAGAAAATGACAAACTTTAGTTGAGCTAGTGAACACCTTGAATTGTTTATGCCTTAGAACTAGGGAAATAAAATTTAATCAAAGAGAAATGAATTAAACTACACACATCACAAAACCACAATTAAGGATTTTTATCTGGTGAAACCTCCTTCGAATATAAATTTACAAAGAGGAAACATACACCAGGAAGAAGGGAAACCATTAACAATGGCAAACAACTCTTTCTTCCCTTTTTACTTTATTGGCCAATTCAAAATATAAGAGATACAGACTTTACAATAAGTGAGAAAGGAAATTGACAATGTCTCACACTTCCTCCCAACTACTTGACTACTTTGTTCTCAAACTCTTTCTTCTACAAACTCAATTCCAACACTTTAGAACTCTTGCACTTACTCCCATGAAGTCTCTTGCTTTCGATAATAAAAATCTCCTTCCTACATGTATTTATAGCCTTTCTCATGTCCTCCATGCACTGGAGGATGGGAAAGGTCATGGAGGAGAAGAGACACAGAAAACCTTTCCAATTTTGGGATTGTTTTTTCAAATTTTATTTTCTATCGAAAGTGACAAGACCGACGACCAACACAGCACTCGGCGGTCACAAGACCACCACCCTAGCTATGCAATGGTTACAGGATCGCCTCCCTGGTTGGGTAATGGTGACCGCCCCCTAGTTGGGTGGTGGTTTTGTAACGCCACTCTGCGCATGAGAGCATCGGTTATGTTAACATATAGATAGAACCTCCATTTCTTCATTTTCCTTCTTTGTTGTTGGTTGATCTGATGAAGTAGAGTCATTTTGGATCCCTATGGATCACACCTCCCTACTTAGGAGGCTTTTGGTCCCACAAAAGCTTAGTGGGGGAGTAGATGAGGAAATAATTCCCTCACTTTCTCCTTCAAGTACCACCGGGCTTGCCTTGGTGTCTTCCTTTTAGTCCAACCTGCCAAGACTCTGCGGACCTCTTCTAGTCTCTCTCTAACCTTTTGTTGCAGCACTACATCCTCCTCCAATTTTCCTCGTGAGTCCAAGACGCAATCCTCAATGGAAGGTAAAATTGTAGTCCTTCATCTTCATCTAGCATGGATGGCTCATATAGGTGCAAGTTCTCACAGTTTACTACTGAGTACATCCTCATAAATGGTGGAAAATCAAGTCAAAAGGCATTTTCTCCAACCTACTCCAATATGGTGAAGGGTCCATATCGTAGTGGCTTGAGCTTCCGTGCTTGACCTTGTAGTCTCTCCTTGCTCAAGTAAAGCCAAACTCTATCTCCAACATGAAGCTTATGCTCTCTCCTATGTTGATCGTGCCTAGCCTTGTACTTGGCTTGAGATTTCTCTAATTGTTCTTTGACTTTGAGATGGATTTTCCGGATCCTCTCAATGAATTTGTTTTCTCTAGTCACTTTGTGTCTCATGTCTCCTCCTCATCCTACTTGCCCAACTGCTATGTCCAGTAGATTTGTAGGTAGATATCCCAAGCATGCTTCAAATGGTGACTTCATAGTGGATGTGTGTACTTCCTAGTTATAGGAATGTTGAATGTAGGCTAAGGACTCATCCCAAGTCCTTGGGTATTTTTATTATACCCTCTGATCAATTGTACCAAAGTCTTGTTCACCACCTTTGTCTGTCCATCTGTTTGTGGATGGAAATTTGTGCTCCTCTGTAACCTGGTATCCATCTTGTCCCACAAAGTAGTCCAAAACTTCCCAAGAACCTGGAATCCTATCAGAAACAATAGACTTTGGCAAGCCAAAATGCACCCATACATTAGCAAAGAAAATATATGTTGCCTCATGTGCTTTTATTGTCTTTTTACATGCCATAAGAATACACATCTTACTGAATCTATCAACAACAACATAGAGATAGTCATGGCCATGTTTAGACATAGGTAATCCTCCTACAAAGTCCATAGAAATGTCCTCCCCATGGACGAGTAGGTACTGGACAAAGGCATATACAAACCCTCCTTCCTAGTCTTAGGCTTTTTACTGGCACAACAAAGTTTACATCCACATATAAATTTTGATACTCTTCTTGCATATTGGGCCAATACATGTACCTTTGCAAGTGGGCTAGGGTCTTACCAACACCGAAATGTCCCACTACTTTCGAGGTATGTGCTTCCCTCATCAATAGAAGTCTTTCTTCTTTAGGCACACAAAGCTTCCCCATCGGTAGAGCATCCCATCCTTGAGATAACAATCTTTAATCCCCATCCTCTTCAGCCCCTGGGACTGCAATTGCTGAAATGTCACCCCAAAGTCTCTGTCCTGGGCATATGCCTCTCCGTAAGCTTCCTTCGTGAAGGGCTCGATCTGAGAGATAGTGGCCAAGAAGGAGATTTTCTCCTGTGTAGGTGGCCTAGACAACATGTCTACCACCAAGTTTGTACTACCCTTCTTGTATTTGATCACCAGATGAAATATTGAAGGAACCCCATCCATTTGTAGTGCCTTGCCTGCTGCAATTTAGATCTGTGCTTGCAAATACTGGAGAGGTTTTGTGGTTAGTGTGCACAATAGTTTCTTTACCAACAAATAATGCTTCCATTTTTAATTTCCTGAACTAGTGCATACATTTCCTTATCATATATTGAATATCCTTTAATTTCTGAAGTAAAAGTTTTAGAATGATAGCATATGAGTTTACCTCCCTGAAGCAACATTGCGCCCATAAGCATAATCACTGGCATTTGTCTCTACTTCAAAGGGTTGCTGCAAATTAGGAAGAGCAAGCACTGGTGCATGACTAATCTTGTATTTTAATAACTCAAAGGATTTATCTTGTTCCTTACCCCAGTCAAAACCCTTACTCTTTGTGGCCACTGTGTGTAGAGGTGTTGCAATCATGGAGAAGCCCGAATGAACTTCCACATGTACTGTATTGCTCCCACAAAACTCCTAGTCTTTGTGGCTCCTTGTTGGTGTTGGCCAATTGGTGATGGCTTCCACCTTCTTTGGATCCACTCGTAGCTCTCCTCCTCCAACCACATGCCCAAGATAGACAAGTGACTATTTGGAAAATTCACATTTCTTCATATTACAAAGCAGTTGTTTCTCCTTGAGAACTTGCAAGACTTGCTGCAAATGAGTTAGATGTTCCTCCCATGTGGCACTAAAAATCAAGATATCATCCAGATAAACAATGACACATGAATCTATGAAATCCCGCAATACATCATTCATCAATCTCATAAATGTAGCGGGTGCATTACATAAACCAAATGGAAGTACTAACCACTCATACAAACCTATTTTGTCTTGAAGGTAGTCTTCCATATATCCTCCTCCTTCATTTTGACTTGGTGATAACCTGACTTGAGATCCAACTTCGTGAAGAATTTGGCATGTTGAAGCTGGTCCAAGAGATCATCTATGGGAAGTGGATATTTGTTCTTTATGGTGATCTTGTTCAAAAGTGGTGGTAGTCGATGCACATTCTCCAAGAACCATCCTTCTTTGGCACCATCACAATAGGAAAACCACATGGTGAGGTGCTCGGATGTATCACACCCTAGTCTAGTAGTTCTGGAGTTGTTTCTTTACTTTAGTACTCTCCAACAAGGATTGCCTATACAACCCGATGTTTGGTAGAGGGGACTCTGGCAACAACTGAATCTCATGCTCTACTTCCCATTTTGGTGGTAACCCACTGGGAGCCTAAAAAATTCCTGAAAAAGACTGAATAATACTATCCAAATCTTGTTTTCCCTAGTTAGAAATCTCTGAAACTTCTACCCCATCTTGTTTATCCTTTAACAAAAGTAAACAAAACTGATTATGATTTTCCTGAATAAGTCATTTTTCTTGGTTAGCACTCACCATAGTAACCCGTGTCTTACGTTGGTGTGCCCGGATGTTGTAGTTGATCCCATCCTTGACCCATCTGTATGGTTTTCCCTTCTCATAAATATAAGCATCCCGATATACAAGTAAGGACTCCCAAAAACAACATCAAATGCATCAAGTGGAATAACATCACTTCCAATACATCAATATATTGGGAATTTATCCCAAACTTGACCTTACATCTTTTTGTTACTTGAATTTCAACACCCTTCTTCACCCAACCCAAAGGATAAGGGTGTGGATGCTCGTAAGTCTCAAGACCAAGCTTCTTTACAACTGCTTCAGAAATCAAGTTAGATTGAGAACCAGTATCAACCAAAGCATTTACCTTAGTTCTCTTGATCTGGATTTTGATCTAGAATAGTCTACTCATCTCCTCTTCTTGGCTGTCCATGTTGGTGGTCCATGCATCCAAGCCTCTCATCTACATCAGAGTCATCTTTGATTTCCACCTCCCCTTCTGTCTTTACAGCTTGTCATGGATTCTTTGAGTCCTTGGTTTGGTTCTTCGGATGTAACTCCGGATGTAACTTCCAACATGTAGCATCAAGTATGACCATTGATATCACAGTTCTTGCAAAAATTCTTGGGATCTTTACAAGTATTTAAAGTAGTGGCAACTTGTTTACCTTTCCCTTTCCACTTACCTTTGTTACTTGTTTGCCCATGTTCTTTCTTTTCTGTTGATTTGTCGACGCTTTTCCCTTTAGCTCTATGCTTCTCCTTGCTTCTTTTCATCATCTATATAGTATGCCTGCACACACGCCTCGTTGAGATATTTGGGCTTCATGGAGATGAATTTTCTTCGAAGGTGAGTGTGAAGTCCTCCCAAGTACTTAGTCAGAATATCCTCATCCTCCAAGTCCATGTTTAGCAACATGGCTTGCCTCCGAAACTCCGTAGTATATTCCTACACACTTTGACCACTACCTTGTCTAAAATACTTCCATTTAATCATTTGGTCAGTCTTGTGGCCAATAGGATAGAAGTTAGCTCTAAGTAATTCTTTAAATTCTTGCCAAGATTTCACAATAGGACATTTCTTCTTTTCACAAGTGGCTAGATGGGTTTCCCACCAAACCAGAGCATGTCCCTCCATTTTGAGACGTGCAAAGGTGATCCTCTGTGCCTCAGTGACATTATGGACGCTAAAGTAGACTTCCAATTGTTTTAACCATTTATCAAGCAATTCTGCATCTACTTGTCCTTCAAAGCTTTTAATTTCAACTTTTGTTTCAACTTTAAAAGGAGCATGATCAAATTTTACCTTCTCTCTTTCCATTGAAGTCTCTTCTTCACGCTCTTCCCCATATTCTTTCATCATGGTGGCTCCTCCCTATGCCAAATTTTTTGCTAAGCCTCGAACCACTGAGTCCATGGATTCTTTCTTAATGAAGTTATCTTCTACAAATCTACAAGTTCTTCTTGTCTTCTAAACATCCTATCCATCATGGTCTCTAGCATCTCGATTCTATGGACCAAGTTCTCTTCCTCCATTTGTCCCCGAATTCTCTGTTTCCACTTCCTTGTAGAAATATCTAGATCGCAAGGTAAAGCCTCTTCGCCTTTAGATCATCAAGTCCAAGAACGAATACCACAGTCTAGATACTTGTTAGCTCTGATACCAAAATGATCTGTAAACTATCTACTTTGGAATTCATTCACAAGACCACAATTATAGAGATATCATAGCTAATGGACCTTGGTTTATTTGAAACATAATTATGATTTTTCCCATTAGAAATGGTATTTTGTCATCATTGAGAAAGCTAAGCTCAAAATCCACATTTGGACAATCTTTGGTCTTCCATTTCCTCTATGGAATTTTGTGGATTAGTCGATCAGATTATTTAGCCACTTCATAGGGTTTGATAAACCTAATTCGTAAGGACCTTAAATTATTATTATCAATTCAATTTAACTAATCCAAAAAAATAATATGATTGATATTAAAAGTAATAAAGAGTTTTGATATAAATTAATGTGTAAACTAAACATTCAATACACATACATATAATTAATAAAAGATGCAAAATACATTTATTATATTAATATAGAAAATTGTTAGGTACATCTCTGGGTAGACTCTTGAAAGTCCTTATAGCTCCTGTAATAGACAGACTTGCATCCGGACTATGGTTTTTTAGGGTGATTGTTGAGGCACCGGAGCTCTCTTCCAGAGGTCCTTCAATCTAACAAATCAATAACCCTGGCCAAGACACTCCTGGGTGTACATTGTACCCCTAGTTAGATATACTTTCCAACAAGTCCACCACTAAGTCACAAGCCTTCTACAATATTCTATGTTGGGTCTTCAAACAAATGAAATAAGTCATACATTTCATATTCACATTTTTCCCCATACTTTTTAAAATAAAATAGAATATTATTTCATGGACTTTAACTATTACCGCATACTTTTTAAACCATGTATAATTAGTCACATGACATTCTTCCCCGTAAATTTAGCTTATGTCCTCGGTAGTATATGGTTTATTTGAAATATAAAACACAAACATGAATGATTATTTAATTAGATGTGGATATTGATCTTGAATATATTCAATTTTTTTCAAGTTGCACTATTAATGTTACAAAAAAATTGTTTCAATTTTACCGTGAATTCACAAAGTATTCAATTCCTTAGTCTCTTAGCTCATTTTACTAACAATTTTTATATTGATTTTTTTATATAATGGATCTATGAACTTATATGACCATAAATATAGGTGTTTTACAAGTCCACCATATTCGACATCCAAATTTATCTAGTTAAATCTATATTGATATCAACTTTAAGTTTATTACATTAAAATTAAAAAAAAAATCTACATAACATTTCCATAATGCAAAATTTATTTAAAATTTTTGTATCTCCCCCTATAAAACCCTAGCTATGTGGTGTGGTGGTTAAGGTCCCCAAGTTGAGATATGACTGGTGAGAATATAGACAAGATGAGCACCCTCAAATGTCTTACGATGCACATAAAATCCTTCTTTATTTATCAAAATACACTTTGTAACTCTCATTAATAGTTACACTTACCTTAAATATTTCCTTATTAATTTATGTTATCCCAATGATCAATAAACACATTAACACCAAGCCACTTAAGTAATCCCTAACAACAATTAGTATAAACAAAATGTTATACTCTAATTTTATGAAAGCATTATTTGATCTAGCTAAAGCAACTCCACATGGGACATATTTTCAAACAAATATTATTTTTGTATTTTTAGTTTTTAAATCTAGTTATTTAGTATATATAGGTAATTTCAATGGCTTATTAGATTAATTGATTTTTATATTAGATTTACAAATTGTTTATTTATTTAGAGTATAATTTGGTTCTTTAATTTGTCTAAAGAATGTTTTTTTATTTATACTTTAAAATCAAATTATTCTATTTTAATAAACAAGTATGTTGTTGTGTGTGTATACATATATGTGTGATTATTGCAATCTTGAATTATAGAAAACATTTATATATTTATGATGCTTTATAATATATTCATATAACTCTATTTGCATAAATGTCCTTACTTTCCATTTTCATACCTATGAATATAATAAATTACATCTATCTAAAAGACACCGAGATGGAGGTGCCTATATTACAATTCCCACATAAGTTAGATAAACACCTCAAGATTGATTTCTTAAGTGTCTTTTAGATAAATGTATTTAAGATATTTATGTTAATTATTTATTTAATTAGTTTATTTCAATATTTATTTCTTATTTTTAATGTTTGTTATGAATTTTATATATATTATTCACCCTCATAGATCTAAAATATCTAAACATAAATTATATTTATATAAAAACTGACCTGAATATTCTACCCTATGCATCTAAAATACATATGAAACATATTAACATAAATTCTATATAATATAGATCAATACTATTTTAATTATTTATCCTTAAATTATCTTACCATATTTTATTTTATGTATTAAACATGAGTCAACATTATAATTTTGTACGTTTTATTTTAACCATCAAACATAATAATTAGCGAATAAAGAATTTTTTCAAACAATTACACTCCTGCCCCGTGCCACTTAACATGTTTGAGTACCTCAAGTTAAATACGGCATATTAAATTTACAAATTCTTTATTTATTTAGAGTATAATCTGGCTCTTTAATTTGTCTAAAAATGTCCTTTCATTTATACTCCAAAATCAATTATTTATTTTAATTAGAAAGTCTTTGTTATATATATAAAAATATAAAATTATTACAATCTTCAATTATAGAAAACATTTATATATGTATGATGCTTTTTAATATATTCAACATATTATAATATAATATGACGGCCATTTTGTTTATAGAGATTTATATACTAACAATCTTACACAAGTAGTGCAATGTGAATGTCGAAAGGGAAGAATAGAGAAAACCAAAACTAGAGTAGAGTAATAAAGAAAGAAGTGGAGTTGGCTAGTCGAAGGTACAAGAGTTGTTGGTAATTGGAAAGAAGCTCAAATACATTAATATTGAAAACTTTGTTAGAAGGGGTATATGAAATTTGAGTGAATGTGAGTGATAAGACGATTTGGAAAATGTAGTGAGCCGACGTGGAGACCAAATAGAGGATCAAGCGATTTGAAAAGTGAAGAAATCTTTTGTTTTTTTTGTTGTCGGCTCGCTAGAGGAAACATTGTAAGAATTGATATTTACAAAGAAATGAGAGCATATCAACCATGAGTTCTGAATGTAAGTGTTGGAGTATGCAGATGACCATATCCTTAATAAACCATAGATGAAGGTCAAGGAATCAAAAGATGTTGTTGTACAATATCTTGTCTTTTCTTGTGTTGTTCGTGTGTGAAAATTTTGGGTCGTTATGGTGATAAGACGATTTGGAAAATGTCATGAGCCGACGTGGAGACCAAATAGAGGATCAAGCGATTTGAAAAGTGAAGAAATATTTTGTTTTTTGTTCTCGGTTCGCTAGAGGAAACATTGCAAGAATTGATATTTACAAATAAATGAGACCAAATAGAGGATCAAGCGATTTGAAAAGTGATGTATGTGTTACTCATGTCAGATGGATATGTGTTGTGATGTTGTGGTTATGTCATTGATGCCCTTGTGGACCCTATGTACATGTAGTTTTTATGAGTCATGGAAAATCCTCATACGTGGAATTGAGGAAATGTCTGGTGGATTGTAGTACTCTTTTGTTTGAGTATTTTGTATGTCAGTCATTGATGTGTGACGAGTACTATGTTATGTGGACTGTGCCTATTCCATTCCGTATTTGAGTAACCTTTTGTGGTGTAATACAATCATGAAGTATATACTTGTGTGCTTGTGAATCTGTAGGGTCTTGTGAACCTGATAGGGTGTTGTGTTAGCAGTTCATGTTGGGCACCCACAATAAGGAATAAATCAAAACTCTTCAATGATGATATTTTTTAAAAGAAACTAAAACTAGAAATAATGATAATGGAAAGAGACTAATGAAATGATGAACAAGAAAGAACTGCCAATCTTCACAGAACATTGAAAGTTAAAATTTCTACCAAATGTTCCTAAGGCTACCTTGTGACCGTGCTTTAATCGACTAAAATTTTAAACCATAGGGTGTACTTTCTCCTTTACCTGTTCTTGGTTGCGAACCATTTCTTTTCCATTGTGTTATGTCGCATCGAGGACGATGCTTTCTTAAGGGGAGGAGAATGTAATGCCCTGTTCTACGTTACACCTGTTCATCCTTCGGCGATCGAGTGCTAAGCATGGAACATCATTGTGCCTTCGTCGATCATTGGTGGGCTTCACCTTGGTCACAGGGAATACTCAATCATCTCCCTCTTCATCGTGTTTTTGGTGTCGTGTTGTTGTTGTCATTACTGGCCCTTACAACGCCTGTTACGATTTCCTTGTTAAAGGAAAATCATGTTCTCTTTTACCGTGCTTGTCTGTCGGCCCTTATTAATAGGATTAATAATTATTATTATTATTAGGTTATAAAATAATAATAATAGTATTATTATTTTAGTTGTCGAATAACAATTACTATTATTATTATTTATTTATTTATTGTGTCGATTTCAGGAATATTATTAATTACCTGTAAGTTACCTTATTTATTTATTTTATCGGCCGCTCTCGAAGACTGAGCCCCGATTCACACATGAGGAGGACCTTGTTCATGGGTGATGCCATTGCTTAGGAAGTGGTGTTCGTTCTTAGCGTTTAACATTTTATTGTGGCCGTCTGGATCTCTTGTGTGCGGTGTATACATACTTTCTTTTTCGGTTAGTGTTTTGGTTGTATGGGGGCATCCACCCACCCCAACTAAATTTTGTTACCCTTGCTGGCCGCGTACACTTGTTTCCTTTTTGTTGAAAGACCTGGCCTTTATTTATGCGTGGAGGAAGAGCACTTACCACTCATTCTTCTTTTAGGCAAGGCGTGTTGGTCCTTCCTTTGGTTTGAATGCCAAGTGGGGGCAGTTGGCCACCAGTCTTTTTCAGCGACCTTTCAACCACTTCAGACCTGTATCTTTTATGACCTGCTCTACTTTCTTTGACTTCCTGATGCCTTTGTCTGCCGCGTCTTGGGGGAAGGAAACCCCTGATTTGGGGAGTCTTTTGATTGGTTTTAGACTAGTTTTACTCGAGCATTCTTCCCTGGCCGCGTGGGCTCCTCTGGAGACTGGCCGCTACACTTTAATGGAGTTTCCTTGCAAGTCTGCCCTTTTGACACGCGCTGGGAGGATGTTGGCTAGGTTGTGGAGTCTGGGTGTGCTCCAGCTGCAAGCTAGTGAAGCAGACGTGTTGCCTCCATTGTTCTTTGAGTGCTGCGAGGTGTGTTCTTGTCTGGGATCCATGCAGCGACAAATTGTGAGCAGAGATAGCCAATGCAGCGGCAGACAAAGTTACTGATTTGGTTGAAGCTTTTTGAGCGCTTCCAACAGGTAGGTTGTCCAACTATGTTGTTGTATGTTCAGTATTGAATGCATCCTCAAATTCGGGATTCTCCTTCAAGATATTTCTATCGAATCGACTATGTGACAGTGAGAGTGTTACCAGGAGACCTGATGAAAATTATTGCAAGGATTCTCTTTTGAGACTTTACTTGTTTTACGATGTAACTCATGGAAGAGAATCTCATAGGCGTGGATCTGTATCATATCAGAATATTCATGAAGCACAATTTGCTTTGCAATTATATGAGCTGCTTCAACGAGTCACTAAGTTGGCAGGCATAAAGGTTTCTGTTGGATTTATCGCACCTTGCAAGCTACAGCTGAAATGTTTGCACCGAGAGTTTGATGTTGTCCTCAAATCTGATGAAGGAAAAGGTTTATTTATCATTACGGTAGATGCCTTTCAGAGCCAGGAGCGTGATGTAATCATTATGTCTTGTGTCCGAGCTTCAAATCATGGGGTTGGCTTTGTAGCTGTTATTCACCGCATGAATGTGGCGCTAGCACGAGCTCGCAGAGCACTTTGGGTTAAGGGCAAAGCAGCTGCATTGAAACAATCTAGTGACTGGTCAGCCTTAATTGAGGATACTAAGTCTAGGGACTATTTTATGGATATGGAGTCTGTACCAAGAGATTTTTTTGGTTTTAAAGCCATCTTCTTTTGCTTATTAAACGTATGCCCTGGTTTTGTTTCTTTTGGTGACCTGCTCACGCCAATTATTGGCTGGCTGCGTGAGGATTTGGTGGAGAATATAGTTGGGTTTGTGGGCAAAAGGAAAGGGGGTTTATAGATATAGAAACAGGTACAGATCTTCTTTGGATATGGCAGTCATGATGATGGTTGTGTGGGTTTCTATGGTGGTTGTGATGCTCTTTAGAGAGCGAGTGCTTCCATCTTCCCGAGTTTCTATCGAGGATTTCAAGAAGGCATGTTTCAATCACCCCTTTCCTATGCCAAGCATGGCCGTTAACAGAGTTTGGACCTTCAATGCATCGTGAGGAAGAGAAGAGAAGTCGCGCAGTTGTGTTTGTGTTGCCCGAGCCCCGGTCGACGTGCTTGTTGGATTGGAAGAATTTTAATCGTGCATGTTAAATCTACTCCTTGTAATAGTTTTCTACCTTCTTTCAGTATCTTGAAATGAATTTTCTTTCCTCTTGAATGGCGCCTAGACTAAATGTTTTCGTGGTTGTTTATATCACTGCCTGATTGTGTTGGTTGTTCCTTTAAATCTCGCTCCATTTTCGCTGGTTTTGCTTGGAATGTTCTTTTCCTCTCTTATAGCTTACTCTATTTCATATTTGTCTAAATGGGCTATGCTAATATTGAGTGATGCAGTCTAGTTCATAGGAAGGAAACAAGATAGAGTTTAAATGCTTATATGACTCTCTTTTAAAACAATTACGTGATGGTATTTAAAATCAAGGCTTACTATATGGAAGGTTAAGCCTTCATATCTCTTTTTGGTTGAATAAATACGTATTTCTGTTTAGGGCTCTCTGTTTGCTAAAAGGTACATTAATAGTGACGTTGTGTTCTAAAACTTGTTTAAGCCTGTGGGCATTCCTTACTTTTTGTTTAATTAGAAAATGGCATTAGGGTTTTGTTTTAGAAGCTGTACATGGTTGACTATTGTACCCAGTTCTAGAGGACAAATAACTCGACATCTATTTT
Source organism: Taxus wallichiana var. yunnanensis (assembly GCA_018340775.1). Classification (NCBI taxonomy): domain Eukaryota; kingdom Viridiplantae; phylum Streptophyta; class Pinopsida; order Cupressales; family Taxaceae; genus Taxus; species Taxus wallichiana. The sequence goes on from CM031241.1 coordinate 267,879,750, forward strand.
GGCCTCTACGTGTTGAGAGAATTACTTTACCTACTTCCCTGGTTCAACTCTTGTTCGATTAAAGTAAGGGGGAAACATTGTAAGTTTTATTGAATGAAATCTCTACAATTTTTATTAAGGGTCGCAAGCAAGCTATTAATAGCTGGACTGAAACAAAAGTTGTAGGTGAATCCATGGTTTTGGACTCGTGAACTCGTTTCCCGTTAGATGACACTGATTATAGTGATAATATAATAGGTGGTTTTCATTTTCATCTTTTATATTTGCTAGACATTTCCTTGATAAGCCCACATGGATCGGGTAAAATTTCCATCTTCTATACCATGTGCAAGGAGCTCATAGAACTTCTAGCCTTGACTACACTGCGTAACCTTCCTGATGGATATGTGTGTTGGTTCTTATTTTTGTGCTTGCACTCATGGTAGGGTCTTTTGAGTCTAGGGCGTCGTTGGTGTTTTACCCTCTCGCGTATCGAATCCCTTTATTTTCGAACTCGAATATCTTATTCTTCGAACTTGGCTACTAAAAGTCCCATTTTGTGGCTTTGTTAAGGAAATCAATTTTTATTTTTATTTTAAAATACTTCTTGGCATTGTCGGAAATATATATAAATTATTAACGACTTTTGGGTTTAGCCTTCCTTATATTATGTAGAGAAGTTGACGTTTAGGATAAGGTTTGTTGGTAGAATAATGGCCCTTTTTGTGTCTCCTTTGTACGCTTTTGGAAGAGTGGTTTTGTTTTGTTAACTAGTCCTACGTTTAAGAAATCCTATAAGAAGGTAGTGGTAAAAATCCTTGGTTAAAACTGAAACTATAGTTGTTTTTCTTTTAAGGGTGTCGAACCCTTATTATTATGAAGCCTCCCCCGGGAGTTTTGGATAACATCATTTTATTTCGCGCCTACGATCAAAATTAGTATGTTTTGTCTTCTCTGGACCCATTTAGTTGGATGGATTGAGTTTTGGATTCCAATCACGTAATCCATAGGATTACATGAAGGAGATATCAAAACTCTTGACCTTCTTGTTCCTAACCCATAAGGTCTTGCCTTATTTTATGTGATTTTGTTCTACCGGTATTTGACTTTCTCCTTGTTGGTTGGTTTAGATTTTCTCTCATGCGAATAATTTTTTGGAGTTGTGGGTTGTGCTTTAATCCATTTTTGAATTAGAACTTTCCTTTCTTGATATTGTTAAATGTTAGCTTATGTTGCAATAATGTAGTCTTAACATGCCTCGCTTCTCATGAACTCGATTCTAGCTAGTATTTGTGCGAAGATGGATTATACGAGTAGATTAAAGGAAAGAGTTGTAAAGGTTTCATCAAGTGCAACTTATGAAGTTCTTTGTAAAAGTGTTCTATGTGTTGTAAATTGTGTAACATTGCTTACAAAGAGTTTATATGACCTCTTGCCTGGAATTGTTCGGAAAATTCGTGAAGAAGTTGTTTTGTCTTTTTTTGTAATTTGGTCTGGTAACTCTTCTTAGTGAGAAACAATATTCAATCTTTTCACTGGCATAAGCATTGTAAAACTTTGATCTTGAGAATTAAGTGTTAATTTAAATCTTTCTAAGACTTTGTATTGATGTGTTATATGTAAGTTTTAATGGGGTGGCTTTTCCTTACAGAAGTTACCTAAAAGTTTTATTCAAAGAAATATGTTGTGGAGGAGATCCCTCAAAACAAACAATGCCTTAAGTAATCAAGAATGAGACTATCCTTGCAAAGTGATTTTATATAACGTGTTATCCCTAACTGAACTAGTAAACACTACTCCTTTTGGTGAACGCTTAAAACAAGCTTAAAGGAAAACAATGGTTAGTTTCTAATAAGATTTAACAAGTAAGAGAAGAAAATTTAGAAAACACTCAATTTATCTCTTAGCCTATTTAAAAGTAAGTAGCTTCCTCTTGATAAGCTCTTTTCGGTGAAACCTAAGTAAGAGTGTTAATAATTATGTATAAAACCTCAAGCTCCAATTAAACCTCGGTAAGAACTAATGATGTCTCAAGGATGAACTCAATTGACCTTCTCCTCTAACCTTTTTCCAAGGTGCCTTGTCTTTCTTCTCTTAAGTATGTTGAACGCAAACCCATGTTGTCATATGGGCATGAACAAGTTCTAGTAGCGTAAGTGTAAATAGATGGCCTTGTGGAATTAAATTACCCCCTTTCTCCAAATAAATGAATTAAGCAAATAAATGTCATAATAGAGAAGATTTAAAGATGATTACTCAGTGTAAAAAGAATGAGCTTAGCTTGGTAAGATGAATTGTATGAATCATATCTTGAGCCTCCTTGAAATCCATGCTGATTTGAAAAGTGAAGAAATCATGTTTTGTTTTGTGTTGTTGTGTGAAAATTTTGGGTCGTTGAGTTGATAAGACATTGGAAAATTCATGATGGAGACCAAATTTTGAAAAGTGAAGAAATCTTTTTGTTTTTGTTGTCGGTTCGCAGAGGAAACATAAGAAGATATTTACAAAGAAATGAGAGCATATCAACCATGAGTTCTGAATGTAAGTGTTGGAGTATGCAGATGACCGTATCCTTAATAAACCGTAGATGAAGGTCAGGGAATCAAAAGATGTTGTTGTACAATAAGAGAAAAGAGAAAAAGAAAGATTCACAGTGCAAAAAAGGTAGATTATATTTTAGAAATGAAGTCACATTGTTTATATTTGTATTCATGGTTTGAATTTGACATCGAGTTAGATGTTTTGTATGATTCTAACCATAAAATAGTTACAAATATTTTATTTGACTCTCTCATACAACTTAAATATTTAAAACATGGCCATCATTTTTTATATAGAGTTACATGTAAAATGTATTAACATACAACACGTTGAGAATTGCAGAGTGTTGATTGGGGAGGGAGGAAGGGGACGATTTTTTTAAAGGGGGGAACTGGTGGAGATAACCTGGGTGTGCATCTTCATTTCTTTAGACCAGAAGTAGAGGGGCATGAGCCATTATTGAGTATTGCCCATAAGAAGAAAGAGGCGAAAGGTAAAGATCTGTAAGGGAGGGGACTCTAGAGATAAATGTAAATAGAAGACCATGTTTCTCGGTGTTTCCAATTTGAATAGTGGCCTTCTACAAAGTAAGGACAGTCGACTTGTGGATAGTTAAAGTTGAAGCCAGTTTAATATGCATTTTTTTGCACCCTTTGAAAATTGGTGGCATTGGAATATGCAACATTTTCTTGGGATTCCAACATGGCCAATATTGAGTACTCAATATTTGTTGAATTTGATGACAAGAAAAGTGGATTTTTTTAAAGTAGAACTTTGTGTTACAATCGATCATCATCGACTTCCATAAATTAGTCCATCAGGTAATTTGTGCAATGGACTGGGTGATTGTAAGGTTCAATGTTTTCAACATGTAGAGGTTGTGATGGTCTGCATGGCCATTTTTTTGCAAATGAGTTGGGTGAATCGTTAAATATATGAATTTCATGTTGAGAGAGGTGTGAATAAGTGCAAGACATAAGGAATTCCAATCCTAAAAATGAGAAACACCATGAATGTAAAGAATTATCTGGCGAAAGGAAACATATGTGTAGGTGCAATCTTATTGTCAAAAAGCTATTAGCAAGGAGACTGATGTATGAAATCCCCTCCAAAGGCTTGTGTCATATAAGTGGCTTGCATATAATGGAAATTCCATGACAAGCCAAAATTGGCCTATGTGACCAACTCAAAGTTTGGTCCCAAACCATGTCAAATTGTTTGAAAGGAAATCATTGGTATGAAGTCCTAAACCCTTTACAAAGCTCCCTAGGATACCATGTTCGATACTGTGTCATGAGTACTATATGTGTTGCCCATCTGTAAAGCATCAAAATGTGGATGGGAACTAAGGCATCGTTGTTGGTGGTGCACCAAGTGTACAATGTATTCATACATAAACTCACCCAACTCCAACAAAGAAAGAAGCAACACCTTACCAAGGCATGTCAACAAAAATTCATCGAAAGAATGCCTAAAATTTTACATCTTCGATCAAATTTCTAAACATGTTTCTCAAAAATACGACTTGCTTAATAATCTATATTATAGATTGTATATGTGTAAAATATGTCGCAGAGCCTTAAGTTTATACCTTTGAGAAGAATAGATATTCCAATAGTGGAATTCATGTTTACGTATGCAAACATGAGACAATTGTTAGTGGCTCGTATACAACAATTGATAAAAAAGCTCTTAACAATTCATAACAAGATACTATTTTACATATAACATTCTAATGGCTTCTTACATTATAATGATTAGATAAGTCGATCATTCAAATTATGTCTGTATTCATGATAATTACATGACATCTGAGAAAGTAACTTTGGATGACAACCCATATATTTTGCAGATAATATTTTAGTGATTTCTACCAAATGTTATTTTTATGTCCAATGTTATCTGTATTCGTTCATTTTAAGTTCAATTTATAGAGTGGACTAATTCTAATTTAGTATAATATAACAAATGTCAAGAATTTATCTTCTTATTACAAAGCCATATAAATTATCATTTCACATTATCCTTTAGGTATTAAGAATGCGATGAAGATTCCCCACAGAAACGAGTTTCTAGCGAGTTCGATTGAGCTACTAGCAAAGTTGGTTGATGAAGGAAAGTTGGCTCATTGTGTTAGAAAAAGTCGTGGATCGAGTTGGAGGTTAAATGTATTAGGAGTTCACATTTCACGTTGCATTGAAAAGCAAGTTAGGAAATCAAAGTATTGTGACCATGAGGTGTGTAAATGAGCCAAGGTTGTCACATAGGCTGAGCTACATTAGAGCCGAAAGATCTCTACCACCGAGCCATGTCACAAATGAGCAGAGCCGAAAGAGAAGAATTTTACATTGGGAGGCATGCAAATTTGTATATTTCAAGTACCTATCTTTACATTGATTTAGAATGTTCATCAATCCTCCTTAGCAAAATCTGATATAGAACAACTGAGAATCTCGTTATCTTTTGTTACTTCACAATATATCCTACTAAAGAAAACATGCTACAATAATCAACTCATTAGCTGGGCTAGACCAAAAAACACCAGATCCTTGCAGAAAACACATGTCACCCCATTTTGTCGATCGTCAGATGCCTTCAAACAAGCTGCAACAATCAACCTCAAGTCATATATTTGACTTTTTCACAATTTGAACTAACATAGAGATCCACAAGTAGTGATCTAAAACAACAACAAACACCAGATCCTTGATCAAAACACCTCATCCTAGTCTTCCAATGGGTATGATTGTCAGATGCCTTCAAGCATGCTACAATAATCAACCTTGTGTCATATATTGACTTTTTCACAATTTCAAATAACATAGAAGTCCACAAGTAGTGATCTAAAACAACTCTTCTCAGGAAAAGCAATAGAAAAACTTGACTCAAGTTTTGGAATGAGAAAAATCTCAAACCACAAGAATTATCTAATGGGTTTTCAATAAAAGTGAAACCTTGCTTAAGGTTATGTACAATGGATAGGAAAACAAGAGACTGTACATAAATGTAAGATGTAAAAGCACTTCAAATGCCATTGTAGATACACAAAAATATGGGTGTATCTCATGGACAAACAATTCTTATCTGCCAACACCCACAAGAGCTGGTTCGTCTGATTTTTGCATGGATTTTGTAGGAGGCACTGCATCTTCCAGATTTATGCCAACACCAACAGGTGTCAAATCCTCTTGTTTTTTATCGGTTCCAACAACAAATTTTGTCTTTTCCTTTCAATTGTTTCCAACATGTGTTGGCTTCTTGAAGGACAAACATTTGTTATTTGACAAAACATGTAGTTGAGGTTCTCCAAATCCTAAAGGAGGTCCAAGGTTGCACCTTATTGATCATGTGGCTGCCATACATATGATATATGAATATCATGTCAACATGAATATGAAAAAAACTTGAAATTTGAAAAATATACTAGGATCCATGTTCAAATTTTCAAAACATACAATATACTTAAGATTTTACATTTCATTGTTCATGTGGTTGCCATACATATGATATAGGAATACAAACAAATCTAGAATATATCATCTAGATTTTCCTCAAAATCAAGTTCTTTTGTGGTGATTCTAGGGTGTTTTATTTTATTCATTTTATTTTTAGGGTTTGGTTTTAGTGATTAGAAAAGTAAAAAAAATGAATTAAAACCTTTAAAAGACGTATTTAGGAAGGGATACGCCACAGATACGTGTGGGCACCTCCCGGATACATCATGGATACGTGATGACATATCCGGGAGGTACCCACACGTATCCATGGCGTATCCATAACCATATTACGTATATAGATAAGGACAAGATTCGTGGGGGTCAGGGCATATCTTGGCAACGTAGTTGAAAATGATGAGTAAACCAGGTAGTTACAACAATAAACTTGACTTACAGTCACATTAGTACAACTGAAGCTACAAACACGTCCCTGTGCCCCTCTATAGAATTGGAAAAATGGTAGAACATGGATATTCAAGCTATAACACAAATTTATTTTCTTCATAGTTCACCTTCACAAATTCCACATCACTATGCATCTCCGCCAGATTGACAAATCTGCAAAATTGATCTAGTGATGAGAATTTTTAGCTCAGAAATAAACTATCAAATTCCATTTAATATAACTGCTACTCAAGACATAACAGAACATTTATTGTGGGATAAAATTTTGCAAGCCTTGTAAAAGGAAAGAAGCTTGAAAAAACTGCACACTTTTCATTGCAATAAATGTGATTGCATATACTATGGAAAACTAATGGAAGTAAATGGTCATTAGGTCCTTGATCAAGTAGAACTTTGCTGGAAGTAAATGGTCTTTAAGTCCTAACCTGATGATGGAAACCCTGCTGAAAAACATAAATCCATTATGTACCTCTACACTAAACATAATGCTTCCTTACCGATTAAATCTAATAACAAAACCTGGACATAATCCTCTTTACTAATCAAATCTAATAACAACTTCAAAGAGGCAAAAATATGATGGAGAGACAAAGCTTCACTTGATCCTATATCCATCTAAGAAAAATATTTTCATGTGCAGAAAACTTGCACACAGTAAGCTAGCCAAAACCAGTATATCTGCCTTGTGAAAAGAATCAATGTCCAAACTATAGTATTCAATCAGAACAAGCAAATGGAAGGGTGATTATTACCTAATAAAAATATTAAATAATGAAAATACCTTAGGATGCAGAGATCTGCAAGCCCAACACCTTGGGGTGTAGAAACTTAAAACAACGAGCTTATCTCTAACATTTACAAGAGAATCAATTAATTCTTGCACCGAGTGAGCTTCTCTCATGTTGGGTGTGGTTCATTTCTCCCACCATTTCATTGTTCGGGGTATACAGGTCTGTGTTGCATAAACTTGACATGAAATCACAAAAACAATCAAATCCTGCCCCTTTTAATAGAAAGAACATATATACAACTAAAAATCCAGGCACCTTTGTAAAAGAACCTGATAGGATGATAGAAGCCAATTACAAAGAGCATAGAATATGTGCCACTCAAGGCACCTAGAGTAACAATTAACATGCCAGACTTGCAAGAAATAGTAAATACTCACTAGTATAAACAATTCGGGGAAAATGCAATGTTGTGTAACACCTACCTAGATTAGTAAACACCCAGAACAAACCCCGACCCTCCACAATTTCAGGATGGAAATAAAGTCTACCAAGCTTAGAGAAACCAGCCAAACCCCATGTGAAGACGACCATTCTAGTAAATTTGACACCCACACCTGTAGTTCTTTAGAGAGTGACCACAAAGTGAGTGTTGAGATGTCTAATTCCGATCGGCAAGAATACGGGACTCCTTCCATGGAGATTAGTAAACACCTTGACCCTCCCCGGAATGAAAATAAAGTCTACCAAGCTTAAGCCAAACCCCATGTGAAGAGACCATTCTAAGTAAATTTTTGAGTTCTTTAGAGAGCGACATTGCCCACAAAAGAGTGAGCTATTGAGATGTTTAATTCCTGATCGACCAGGATACATGACTCCATTTCCATGGCCAGAGAGTAGGGATTTTGTTTGGTTTGTTAATGTGCCCCACAAGAAGCTTTTTGTTCTCAAGGGGCATCAGATCTGGATTAAGTTTCAGGGGGATCAATTCTACTTTCATGGTGGTGGAACCTCGTTTCAAAACGGTGCAATAAAGTACACTGAGAAGATTGGGGCTAATTCCTTTAAAAGGGGGGTTTGTAAGGATTGCTCTTGATACTGGCTGTGGGGTGATTATTGTTTCTTTCCTTTTGTGGATATAATATTTTATTCAATTTCAACATTTTATTAAGTATCCCAAGGATTTAAACTTGGGGATCGTTGATGGAAGCTCGAGTACTCCATCACTTGAGCTCATTCCATTGTGGACGCTCACTAATAGTTAAATTTTAAATTAAATCAAATTCAAGGCATGTGCTTGACTGAAGTTATCCTGGGGACTGCATAAGAGCAACTTCTCAGAGTAAAGATGTATAGAAGTAAATTAAGTCATTTCGTGTATTCTCTTTGAATTTCTTAGAGTGTAATCTTGGACATTTTTATATAAAGTTATGCAGGTGTCAAAATACTTTCCACTGTACTATACCAATCATGATTTATCATATTTCGGGTAAGATACCAACCTTTTATTATCCTGCAGTGGCATACCGTGCAAAGTGGAAATCGACATTACTAACCCTATTGTGGAGAATAAGGGTGAATTCTAAGTACAGTAAATATTAGTGTAAATTTTAGTATTCCTAATTGGAAAGTATGTTGATTAAATAAGAGTCCCATCCATTTTAAAACTGAAGGTGTATTGATGTCACTCCTCCTCCATTTTAAAACGGACACACAAGAATGTTGTTGCAGACTTATAGTTATAGATGGAAAATGATAATCTCAGCAGGGATGTCGAGATAGATGCTTCTGTCAAGCCTCCCTCGCTCGCTATACTGTATTTTCCATATGTGAACTGCAAACAAATCTCTCATCAAATCTTGTGATGTGCACGGTACATCTACGACTTGCAAACAAGCCCCAGTAATCGAAAGCCAGCGTCGACAATGGGGGTGGGCGCTATGGATTTTAACAAACATTAAACTCTTTTCCCTAGCACTCCTCAAATCCGCTGCAGAGCCTGACACACTCGCGACACGTGGAAGGCGATATAAGAAATTCCACGAGGGCCTCTACCACGTGGACGGCCCTAAGGACAAAGTTCCTTCCTGCAAACAGTGAAAATTTGGCCTTGGCTAGAGAAGATGAAGCTCTATTGGATGAAGGCACATTCAACACACTGCCTCCCTGTATAATAGAACCAACCGTCTCTGAAGTTTCCCCAACAATCTGATGAAATTTGAGTCAAATGATAAATGGTAGAAGAGTCGCTCTTTTCTCTGGAAAAAAGGTGGAAGACTTGTCCCAAATTCTGGTTTGTCTGGTTAGTAATCAATTTCCACTCTTGTTCAAACAGAAGCGCACTTGGGCACAAAACATTTTAAAAAAGATAAAAACAAACAACATTTAATTGAAATTATATGCGAATATCTGCAAAAACGACTGGTTCAAAAATAAGATACCCTCATCAATGTAACCGACTTTCAGAAATACATCCGCGGGTGTCGCAATGCTGAATATAGAACATATCTAGAATTCTGAAGCAAGAGGGAGAATATCTAGGGTTTCATCTACAGATCGGGCGACTGAAACCCCACAAAAAACATTACATGCAAAAAGCAACTGTCAAAAATAACCCAAAAAATCCAAAACATCCAAACAACTGTCAAATTTTACATAGTCAAAGAAACGTCCGCAAGGACCTTTCCCATAAGAGAAACGCCTTCAGCATATATATATATATATATATATATGAACATACAATATTATTTTACAACCGGGTACAATTTATCGATACCATGGACACGTGTGGGAGAAAAGAAGGATCCACCTTCCACTCGCCTTGTCACCCACCTTTGGGGCCACCGCCTCCGTGTGTGTTTTGTGTGCAATTTTCCTCTCTGTCATATCACAACAATTAAACTCCTCCCTATTTTTGGTCCCCATCCCCAAGTTTTTCTTCACCCATATTATGGTTGTTTCAACATTCTTGTGTCAGCATGTAACTGTACAACAGTTGTATCATAACCAAAACCAACACAAATCCTCAAAACTATGGTTTCCGACATCAGCAAGTAAACTATATTGTAGTCATATCAGGGCCAAAATCGAAATTAGAGTTTAGCGCATCTACCATCTAGCATCTTGTGTACCACACAAGGACAAAAATCATGCCCCTGCCCTGCTACATGCTTCTGACTGAATGCGAAATGAAATCATAATTGTTGTTAGCAGTGTAGGCCACTATACAACTTTAGGCTTTCACTGGTTTTCTACAGAATTCCGCTCTCCTGTAGCCTCTTCTAATATCTTCATTTAAAAGCCTGCATTGCCAAGATCCCACAACATAGGGTAAGCAAATCCACACTCTCACTCACTGTTCTATACCTGTTGGACAACATATAAGGATGAATTAGATAAGAGCATTTTTATTATTTCTTGCTGATTGGAATATGTGGCATCACAAGAACCAGATTCTATTCCTCTACAGCCTTATGCAGTCACTCCTTTGTGCTGGTTTTAGCAAACCCTGACTGGCTATGTGTTGTACTGTTTTCCTTGTGTTGCACCTATTTCCCACAGAATCCATTGTTCTCTCCATTCGAAAGCAATTTTATTAGACGACTTTGTGTGTAGACAATAACATTATTTTTGTGTGCATTTAACTGTACATTCCTGGTGGCCAAATTAGAAACCCCTAGACAATGGAAGATTGAAACCGCTACATGAATTTACAGTTTAGGGGTCACCAATATTTCCCTGCTCACCTAAATTCGTTGTGCACAAAACTTGCAGTTTCTTCCCGTATGAAAAGGTTTTTAGCATCTACGGTGGTCACCAAACCCGCAGCTACGTTCGTCGCCAGTTCTGTAACATCATGTAGATCAATATAGCAATGTACTTGTAAATAAAAACCCTATAATTCCTACGTATCTATATATGTGTACGTATATGCAAATATGTGTGTGTGGGTATATAGATGTGTTGTGGACGTTTGCATGTTAAATCCGCCCACCGGAGATGGATATATTAAATAGGATGCCCTACACCTCATCCTTGTATAAACTAACTCATAAATGGGCACTTTGCTACGTAGCAATACGCCTTGGCTTACTTGACATACCCCTTAGCCATGACTACAAAAACCAAGGAGAGCGTTGTTCGAGACCTAGATTTTTTTATCTTGTGAACATGGGGGTTGATAGCCACTAAGGAAGTGAATGCTTCTCGGATCGTTTTACTTTTGGTACTGGGTTATCCTTTTCAAATGTAGCAATTGGCTTGGAAGGAGGTGAGGGTGTAGCCCTCGATTGAAATTTAGATGTTCTTGCAGAACCAGTATTAAGAAGAGAATTGCTCTTAACAAATTTTGGGTTGAGAGGAGAATCAGATGACTTACTTGGCACAACAGTGTGATCCTTGACAACCAGTGAATCTGGTTTCTCTTTGGCTGATTCCATGGAAGGTGGTAATGGTGATCCTCTACTGATGATCTTGTTTTGTGGAGGCTTTGAAGAGTTATCTTCTTTGTTCTTCCTATTCTCAATTGCAACTGTTGAGGCTGAAACACCATTCTTAGATTGTGCATGAGTGAAAACATCACATGAAAAACTTGGATCTCCTTCATCACCTTCCTCCTCATCATCAACGTATTCAATTAGGCCATTGTACATGCCAACCTCTTCAATTTCAAGATAGTTTTCATAGTCGTCCATGCTTTCTTCTTCAGTTTCCTCAATGTTTGTTCCTTCTTCTGATTCTCTAGTGTCATAGATAGCATTGACTGGTGGTGCTTCAAGAGCAAGCCTACGACGAGGTGCCATATGATAAGAAATGAGCAAGGAATCCTATTTGCATGTATTAAAACTTGAAATAAACAAGAAATCTAACAAATAACATTAACCTCTATTCTTGAAAGCTTAACAAAATATGCCTACTAAAGACTTAAGCAATCAGTTTTGTTGTTTACTCCATGAGGGTGAATGAATCTCACTAAATGGCTACATGGCCAAGTTTAGCTATTCCATTACTAACCTAACATGGGTGCAAGATGAAGCTATTTTAATGGTGGATGACCCAAGATCAAATGCCTTATTAGCTTGGCTAATGCAAATGAGCTCTTAAGCTTTCTTAGGCTTGTTTTGGCTTTTTGCTTATGTAAAGTTGTAAGTTTGAATGGGTAGGCTTAGCCTTGTATTTATAGTTTTTGGTTTGGGAAGAATTTGGAATTTGGGTGCATGTGGGACTAAAGCTCAAAAAGCACTTTTAGATTAGATTAGGATAAACATGCTTTAGGCTTAGTTAAGCTTGGTTTAGGCTAGTTAACTAGGGTTTAGGCTAGTTAAACTTGATTAGCAAGTGATTAGAGACTCATTGAGAGTTGGGAGGGGTCTGGATAACCAATTGTGACTGATAGATAGCCTACAAAGCCAATAGAAGTGGTCTAGAGAGAACTAGGGAGGTTTTGAATGGTCGAAAGGAGGAATGTTTAGCTAATAAGAGAGATATTAGCCAAATAAGTTGATTATAGGAGGAATACGACGAAAGAAGGTGTCGTGAATGGGCATCCGAGAATGGAGAAAGGGTTGAATTAACGAAGTGTCATCAATTGGTTGAATTGGATGAAATGCTAAGTGTAAGCATATTTTAGGTGTCTACATTTCCCCTCTTTGAGGTGGCGTAAGTGACGTCACTTCAAAGAAAGTAGACAAGCATAAACAAGTAGAAAATTTTGAAGGGATAGAAGAAAAATGAGTAGAATGGAGGATGCCCCTCGATTGTCGATGGGGTGATAGAAGAACTCGATTGACGATCGAAAAGATGAAAGAAAGAAGAAAAAGAAAGAATAGTGCAGATGAAGAAGAAGAAAGGGATATAGAAGAAAAAAGGAGTATGAGGAAGAGGGAATGAGCTAACATCCATCCAGTTCCTTTTAAACAACTTTATTTTTCATCATATGCTAGCTAATGATCTTTCATCATCGGTCCTTATTGAAAAAAAAGAATGAACAAAAGTGTAGTATGACATGAAAAGCCATATACGAACAAATGTCCATTGCTAAAAACAAACATACAAAATCAAATAAAAGTAAAAATAAAAATGCAAATACTAATGCAATGCAATAAAAATAAAAATGCCTAATACGAGAAAGTAAAAGATGCCTAAATGCAAATACATACAAATAAAATGCAAATGAGAAAGTAAACAAGCTAAACTAACAGAGAAACAAATGTAATGTTTTTGTTATCAAGCTTCAAACCCAATGAATGTGAATTAATGACAAGGGTTAATGATGCCCCCCCAAGCAAGGATACATGCGAAGGGGGAATAATGGAGGACACTTGGTCCTATGAAAAAGCAATGTGCACTATGAAACTAAAACAAGTACCAGCAAACTCATTGTGCCCAAAGTATACAAAGAAGTAAGCAACCTAGCTTTTGTTGATGGAGGTAGATCAAGATGATCCCACAGTCAGTCACACACATGAACAAGTGAGAACCAAAGAGTGACGTTTTGTAGGATGATTTATATTTTTAGATTTTTTTAAACATATTTGAATGTTTTTTTTTTTAAACATATTTGAATGTTTTTTGATTTTTCTAACATATTTGAATTTGAATGTTTTTTTTTTTCTAACCTATTTGAATGTTTTTTTTTTCTTTTTGAATTTTTTTGAAAGTTTTTCAAACTATGTACAGAAGATGAGGAAGCATGGATGCCCCTAAGATAGATGGGATGTACAAGGGCATAAGGCACACGTGCGTAGAAAGAAAGGTGAAGATGCAAAAATGCCCCAATGATTAGGTGGGAGTATTCAAAGGAAAACTCTTCACAGTGTAGTAGAAGTGGGACCCAAGGCCATTATGGATAGGTTCAACATGATGATGAACGTAAACCAATGAAGTGTGGGAAGAAGCAAGGATGCCCCCTGTAAGTAAGTTGGCCTAAAAGCACATGATAGAAAGGAAGGAGAAGATTGTTTTTGTGAAAAGGGACAAAGGTGTCCAAAAACATGGAAAAAAAGTAATCTTATACACATGGATGTTCTAAATGAAGTAGAAGAATGATGTGAATGATATGAATGTAGCTTAGAAGCCTCATGATGAAGAAGTGATTAGCCAAAGGCACAAATCGTGAGACGAGATAAGGACTAAAGTAAGAGTCTGAACAAGGTCAAAAAAAAAGACACTTGGTAACATACTAATCCTGCCTACTCATAGAGATCCAATGTGTGCACGTGGAATTTAATTACCTCTTCAAGGGAAGATTTAATAGACAACAAGTGAAGACACCCTAGCCAATGTGTAGGAATGATTTATTTTGATAGGTGATAGGTGATTTGTGAATGAAGGGTGGAAGGATAGCCGTACATTGCTCCGCTGCCAGCCAAGCATCCATAGCCCCGATGGAGATGTATTTGATTCTAATCACAACATTTCTCTACTACCAGTCAGCATCCATAGCCCCGATAGAGATTATTGGAAATACCCCAAGAGAGAGTTATATATCAATTTGCTTTTTGCTTTTAGCTTTTAGCTTTTGATTTTTTGATTGATTTTGATTTTTTTCTTTTCGAAAACTTATTTCAGCTCTCTTGTTTGACAAGGGGTTAAGAACCACTGATGGCTTGATGGAAGGAGGTGGAAGTGATTGTGATGATGACATTGGCTAGTGTCAACAAATATGTCCAAAATTTCTTCACAACAAGTTTATTAGATGTTGAATGTGATAGGATCTCTAAGAGGTCATTCATTCTTTAATTTACCAAGGTGATAAAAGACAAGGTCAAATGGATACCATAGAGATAAATGTCACAAAATGTGTGTGAAAAAGGCTAACCAAAATATCACCAAAGGGATGAAAATGGTAGGAAGACTTGCAGAAGAAGAATGATAAGAAAGGGAAGAAAGAAACATCCATGTGTACGCAATACCTGATTGCAATGTTTGATCTTTGTACCTTTGATTTTTTTTCTTGTGTTTTCTCAATGTTTTTGTATTTTTGAATTTTTTTTTTTTTTTATTTTTTGATAGTTTTTGGAAAGGTGGGACCAACAAAGTCACTCCATGTGTAAGATCCAACAATGATGTTTGTGACTTCCTTGATAAGGGAGACTAGGTGCATTTGTTTATCAAGAGTTATGTTATCCCCGATCTCGATGATCGTGGTGAGCTCATACTCAACAAATGACTGTGATTTATCTTAAAACATGGATTTTCATATGTGGATCTTGAGTTCCCTATCCAGAGGTTTATACACTTTCACGCCATACTTGATGGTTACGTTGATGTGCATTTTGAATCATGCTTGATTTCAATTTTGAGATTGTTTTGAGTTGTTGGGGCTTTTGAGCTCTTGGAAGTTTTGATTGAGCTTGATAATGAACCTGTTTGGGTTTCTTATAAGCTAACGTGTGACTTTTTCTGATCCCGAGAAGGAGAAGAAAGAGAACATTGATGACATTTAGAACTGATGTGAGAAATGACCGTGGGCTTGCCACAACCATTGATAGAAGAAATATGTGATGGATGAAAAGGATACGGTCCAAGAATTGAAGAGGATGGGCTACGAGGAGGTGAGCCACTGATAGAAGATGATGAAGGGCTACTAGAATATGGCCCTAAGATGGAAGAAGTTGGGCTATGAGGACATGGCCCAAGAATAGAAGAAGATGATGAAGGGCTACTAGGGTGTGGCCCAAGTATAGATGAGGAGGGACTACCGAGAGGTATCCCATAGATAGAAGAGGATGAAGGGCTACTAGGATGTGGCCCAAGAATAGAAGGTAATGGGCTACCAAGAGGTGACCCACAAGTAAAGAATGGAGAGGGCTACCTAGGATGTGGCCCAAGATAGAAGAAGATGATGGGGGCTACCTAGATGGGGTGACCCAAGGAGAGATTTTGATTGAGAGATGAGGAATGATGATAGATAATGAATGATTTGGTAACGAGAAGATAGGCCATGGATCAATGCTAGACCCCGACATCTCATCATGCTTAGGAAGGTGAAGATGGAATAAAGAAGAAGAATCAAGTTCCATGACCTTAGGATTTTCCTCTATATTTAGATAAAAGGAATAAACTTCTTTTCCCCAAATATGTGAGCGTATCGAGTTCTAAGAAAGAATCCTTGTTTTGCAATCCTCTAAAGGGATATCATCATGTCTTTGATTGTTTCTTCATTCCGAGAGAAATCAATTAGTAGAGGTTGTTTTTCTTTGTCCATAGAAGGTTGAATAGAAGAAAATGGGTCCGATAAGAAGGGAAGATTGATCAGAAGAAGATGACTCAAGAGAGGAAGTAGGATTGGAGGCAAGTGTCTCATGAATGGATGATTTGGATTTGGACCTAGATTCATTTTTCTAGAAGATGATGCAATGTAGGAGAGAAAATAGGATCACATAGCCATCCATTAAGTTACGATGTAGGATTCAAATTAGATGATTGACTAGAGGGAATCCAAGTCATGGAACTCTTCGATGGAGGAAGAGGTCATGAGATGATTGATGAAGGAGGTCCTATGAAGAAAGGGAGGACCGTGACTCAAGAACCAAATTAGATGTTCGATCGATGGAACTTGGAGTCACATGAGTCTTCAAAGGAGGAAGACATTTGAGGTGATTTGGAATAAAGGTCCTGTGAAGGAAGGGAGGACCGTGATTCAAGATTTGATCTAGGGGTATCCAAACAATAGTTGGGATCCAAGTCTTCAAGAAGAAGAGTGGGAGTCCGAATGGTAGTTTGGATCTGAAAGAAGAAGAAGAAGAGTGGGGGAACTTGAATAATAATTTGGATCAAAAGCATCCAAACCATACCACCGACTATGAGCTGAAGGTGGGGAACAGGGTACCCGAATGGGCTCTCTAACATGAAGAACCAAATGAGGTTTAGTTGTAATGGGAATATTTTGATTTGAATTGCTAAACCTAGGTTTCCGTATTGTTGTAAGTGTGAGAAACCACATGATAGTCATCATTGTTGGCATCATTTTAAGCACAAATGTCTAGATCTAGATAGTGTGATGGAACTCCTTCAAAGGGAAGGAAGTGACATGTCGATTCAAAGGAAGCATAATGACAACCAACTAGACATTTTGTAAGTATGGAGATGCGTGTGCATGATTTTTGAAGAAGGTCTAAGGAAAATAGACATTGTGATGATGCAATCTCGATGAGATCAAAAAGGATTGTCCTAGAAAATAATTTTTCTAGATGAATAATCACAAGGAACAATCATGCAAGTGTGAAACACAAAGCCAATCAACAAGGAAATACACCCTATGAAAAATGTGTGTGCAAAGTGATAGTTCGATGCAAAGATGATCAACACAATGTCAATATTTACGTCAAGCTCGAAATGAACAAGGCGTAAATATTAACAAAGGGTAGATGTGACTCCCAATCAAAGGATACAATGACATGTTCAACAACCAACAAGGCCAAAATGTTAAAGGTGAGGATTACAAATGTAAGCCACGTAACCACACCAATTGGACACGTTAATCAAGCTTCACATGAAGAAGTGAGATATTAGTGCCAAAGTGGTATCGAAATGACACAAACAAAGTAAGTGACACTCTTCAAGATTTTGGACAATGTTTGAAGTAAAACCAAGTCAAAGTATACTGAGGATGTGTTAAAATGTGTGCAACGTAAATGCCACAATGCGGATACTTAGATCACGTTTATGAAAAACATGACATAAGTATCTTAATTGTGTCGAGACAATGCAAACAAGGTAACACGTCAAAGGGAGATCAAATGATGAATCAATCCTAACTATGATGATGATCTTGAAATCAAGATCAAGTGGCCATCAAAGATATGAGGACGCATCCACACACTTTAGATGTTTAACAACTCAGCAAAATGCATGGATGAGCGTAAATGGAAAAAAAAGTGGTGAACACTATCTATGACAACACTCCCAAAAGATGCCTTCTGTTGCCCCAAATGGGAAACAAGAATGCAAAGGTGTAGATCAAAAAGATGAAAAATAAACTAAGTGCCACTTGGGTAGAGCTTCACCTCATCCGAAGGTGAGAAAGAAGCTAAGCTAAGTGAAACGTCATCTAATTTCCGTGATGAAAGGCACTTAGATCCAACTTAAGTGGATTTTTTTCCTTGTTCAAAAAACAAGGTTCGAATCCAAACAAGTTATCACTTTGTGATGGCCAAGATGTGACAAAGGACTAGTAAAGTGGGCCTCAAGACAAAATGGCCTCCTTAATAAGATCTCTCAACTAGGTGTTACAAAGTCATCTAAGAGCGGGCATGATTTACCCAAAAAGTCACAATGACTAATTTGGGAGTATCTCGGCTTTTTACTTTACCCCCCTTCAAGCACAGTGGGAACTAAATGCATCCATCGTGTACTCTTACTAGGGTCATGATACGGACAACTTTGTAATGCTAACTCACAAGGAAAACTAGTCAAGTGGGTAAGCGAGGCGCTTCCTGTTTCATCCACGAGGTTACACAATGGTGGACTACTTTAGGGTTCCTGGAACCACCCCCATTGTTATAGCTTAAGGTGTTATGCCAAAGGGGTTATGTTCCAGTTGAGTGAGATAGGACGTACCCTTTTCCAAAACCTGCAATACAATGTTTTGAATATGGTGTGTTTTTTTATCTTGCTTAACTTAATGTGGTTTTAAGTAGCACACCATTTGGCAACCTGCAAGAAACACGTGTATTAGAAGGTTTTGTTTTTTTTTTTTTTGATGTCTTTCTTTGACAAGTGATTTTGGTCCTACATACCAAGGTTAGTAATTTTCCAAAATGTCATATAAAGGAGATAAGATGTTGTTTTTGATTTCCCAGATCGTCCTAAGACGCAAGGAAAGAGCATACGCAACAAGGTATCTCACTCAAATTTGTAATAAATGGAAAATTCCTAAGTACAATGTGAAAATAAGTTCCTTTTAACAACTTTTAAAAGCTAATTAAACCATTTTTGCAAGTATGAAGAAAGTGGTGAAACGTTTCTGATTCCCAAGATCACCTAGAAAGGCGCGAGGGAAGAGCATACATTTCAAATTTTTCACAAATAAAGATGCAAATTTTTTTGATTAAGTTAGTATAAAAAACTTAATGCAAAGGAAACCTGTAAACCATTGTTAGAACCCTGCAAGAGTTAGAAAACCAAGAAAATCAAAAAAATTCTAGAAATCCAATTTTTGCACTTTTTTAACAATTTTTAGTAATTTGCATTTTTGGAGGTCTCCGGAGCACTTTGGGAGTTTTGTGATAGAATTTGGTATACCAAAGGTATCTAATTTTTGAATTTCCCTCACAAATGCTTCATTATCTTCGACGATGCCTATTCAAACTCTGAAAATGGGTTAACGAGTCAAAAGATATGGTCAAAACAAGGAGCACTAAAAATAAAATGAATGAATCCGGACTACACAGAGACACTGCGCGCCAAATGACACACATGCCCCAGCCAATGGATACATGCCCAAGTAGCAAGCATGGGAAAAAAAAAATGCAAAGTCAACAGAGTGAAACAAGACACATACACCCTGCAGTGACGCATACACATGCCCTGCCACCAATAACGGATACGCCCTAAAAAAAAAAAATTTCAAATTACAACAAACAGCATTTAGATACATTATTTACACATACATGAGGCGAGAGATGGATACATGTGACCAAGATGATGGAGATGCATGTGCATCATTAAAATTTAGATTTCAAATTTTTACACAAAGTATGATATATACGCATACGCGGCCTAGAGAGAGGATACACCCTAGATGACGAGAGACACGTGTGCGTCCTCTCAGAGAAAAATTTGCAAATGATGAGGACTTCTAGACAGGTACGTGCCTATTCTCGATGGGGACGCTGGGGTTTCAACAATGTGTACGCGCCCTTGTTAACACCTATGCGCACCCTGTGAAAAACCTACAAAACTCATGGATTTTCAAATTTTCAAGAGCAAACAGGTTAGTTGTTAGTCAAAGTGTCCTATTTCTATATCAAACCCACAAAATACATGTAAATGAAGGTCATTTATCTAGTGTTAGAAACAAAAATGAGGAAATAACAAGTGATTTGACCCAAAAACTTGAAAATGAACTTTGAAAAACCTAAAAGACCTCCATTAATGGAGGATGGACATAAGTGTCCCACCGGGGCATGCCAAATGTGTTCAATGAAAGGTTTTGCAAAGAGCTATGGATATGGGGCAAGACCCCAAAGCTTTGTGCAAAAGTCCCTCAATGGACCATATGATAAGAAATGAGCAAGGAATCCTATTTGCATGTATTAAAACTTGAAATAAACAAGAAATCTAACAAATAACATTAACCTCTATTCTTGAAAGCTTAACAAAATATGCCTACTAAAGACTTAAGCAATCAGTTTTGTTGTTTACTCCATGAGGGTGAATGAATCTCACTAAATGGCTACATGGCCAAGTTTAGCTATTCCATTACTAACCTAACATGGGTGCAAGATGAAGCTATTTTAATGGTGGATGACCCAAGATCAAATGCCTTATAAGCAAATGGCTAATGCAAATGAGCTCTTAAGCTTTCTTAGGCTTGTTTTGGCTTTAGCTTATGTAAAGTTGTGTGTTTGAATGGGTAGGCTTAGCCTTGTATTTATAGTTTTGGTTTGGAAGAATTTGGAATTTGGGTGCATGTGGGACTAAAGCTCAAAAAGCACTTTTAGATTAGATTAGGATAAACATGCTTTAGGCTTAGTTAAGCTTGGTTTAGGCTAGTTAACTAGGGTTTAGGCTAGTTAAACTTGATTAGCAAGTGATTAGAGACTCATTGAGAGTTGGGAGGGGTCTGGATAACCAATTGTGACTGATAGATAGCCTACGAAGCCAATAGAAGTGGTCTAGAGAGAACTAGGGAGGTTTTGAATGGTCGAAAGGAGGAATGTTTAGCTAATAAGAGAGATATTAGCCAATCTTTTGGGATCCTCCTTATCAACCTATCATACCTTGCTACAAAATCTCTCATTGATTCGGAGGTCTCCTTATTCATAGAGAAGCTTCCAATTGGACCAAAGAGTCTTGACAATATTTTGTGCTCTTTAACCTATGTTCAAATGCACTTCTTATATCTTCCCAAAGCATGTGATAGATCTTGGGGGAAACATGTAGAACCATTGAAGCAGCCTTTTCTTGGAGTGAGTCCACAAATAGCCTAATCGAAACATCTTCATCTTCAAGTCCCAACCTCCACAAGCATTAATGAATGCTACTACATGTTCATTTTTCGGGAGCTAAGAACCATCCCTTTGAATTTTGGGAAGTTTTTTCTTGATCCTCTTGGGAGCTCATCGAGTGGTTGAGCAAGAGCCAGTGGACTAAAAGGGATTTCTCCCCATGGTACATTGGCTCTGCGCTCCTCATGCTCATGATCACCCATTTTATTCCTATTTCTATCCTCCAGGCCTTGCTAAGGTTGCTTTCTACTGCTCTGCTCTTTCTTTGCTTTGATTTGGAGTCTTTCTATTTCTTGAAGTTGAGCCCTTATCTCCTCTTATGTGCCTCCGCCTCTTTCAAGATCTTTAAATGTGGGATCAATTTGTCCTCCTTGCCTTAGTTGTGGTGTATCTTCTATCTATTACCTTGAAAGTTTATGCTCTCCTTCTGGGGTGCTGAAATTTGTCTCGCCTTTCTAGTTCGATTAATACACGTTCCTCTTCCAGGTCTAGAATCCTTATGAAATGAAGTATTGATTAACACTTTGTCTCTTATGCCAAATGGCTTCTTTCTCGGATCGGAAGGAATGTCTTCAGATGTGATAAAAGAGTAAATCAGTCTCTCAACAGGAGGATTTCCCGTGAATCGCCATGATTTACATCCATGTAGTACATGTAATTATTCAATCTCAGGAATTTTCTTCTAGAATATTTTTCTATTTTATGACCTTGAGGATGCTTTTAGGTGTAGATGCTGCAAAATTTGCCTCACGGTGCTAAAAATAGTTGGCAAGAAAATTTGTCTTGTGGACAAATTGGTGGGTTTTGCACCAACGCTATGGGAATCTAAGTCCCTCTGCTTGCAGTCTGCTTTCGTATGTGCATGCATGAAAAGTGGATTTCAATGGTGGTCTTTGACCGAGAGATCCATAAGGGGCACTCCACTCCGTGTCCTATAAAGAAAGCTACCAATTTATCAATAGAGAAGAACTCTGTTTGAGAAGGGAACAAGGAGTGAGAATGGAGGTAGGAAAAACTAATGTTGCAGGTAGAATATCAGATGCCCACACACATCAATTAGAAACTTCATTTACATGCATTTATAATCAGAAGAAAAACAAATCCGCGGGAGAAGCTACAAGACCAAATGAAACTCATTGGTCATAAAGTACCTAATTAATTCCTCAATCAAGGAGGCAAAAATTCCTTCTTTTCTTATTGAAGCTCGAGCAGAGTTTGTACATAGCTTGAGAATGGAAGAAATTCGAGGAAGAAGAGAAAATAGAAGAAGAATGGTGTTTTCTATCTTTTCTAGGTACAGAGCACTCTTTTTTCCGAAAATCAAAAATCCTGGCGATGACATCGAGAAGCCATTATTTTATTTGCATAAGAAACAGCGATTCTAACTTAAAAATCCTCAACACCTTTTTTGAATCCCTCTGTACTGAAGAAAATGCTTATGGCGGGTTAAAACCAAATCTTGCAAAGCAACCATTACATTCGATTTGCTAGTTTAAATACAGGACATGTTAGATTTGCTCCTCTAACTCTAAAATCGGGCCATCCACGTGGCAGGAAGGGATTGGAGTGGTTATGGGGGAAGCCCTTTGCATTTTGTGATTTTTAGAGATTTGGAAATTTGGAACAAATTAGCCCACACCCCGCTTTGACTTTTCAACTTAGACATGTGGTTGCTTCTTATTGGAAATGGGGTCACAACCCTTTTCTCAACATTTTAACCTTTTTTGGAAAAAGGCTCAAAAACTCAATTTCCTCCCGCCGGCCCGCTGCTCTCCGATTTGACTAGGACACGTGGCACGTCTTTAGTTGGAGACAGGGGTCATGGCTCCTTTCTAAACATTTTAACCTTTTTGGGAAAAAGGCTCAAAACCTCAATTTCCTCCACCGGCCCGCTCCCGCTTTGAATTTTCAATGGTGGGCTTCACCTTGACTTTTTCCTTTATAGCCTGATCGGGGTTGCATGGATCATTTTTTAACTTTTCACCTTTTTTACAAAAAGGCTCAAAAACACAAATTCCTCCACCAGCCCACTCTTCCACTTTGACTTTTCAACTTCAGGCCCGAGACCTTGGCAGAGCCGCGGAGCATTTTAGAACTTTTACTTCACTTTTGGGAATTTGGTTAAATTTCCAAAAGTGCCCCAATGGCCTAACTGCGCTTTGAATTTTCAACAATGGGCTTCAACTTTGACTTTTTCCTTTATAGCCTGATCGGGGTCGTGGGGAAAATTTACCATTTTTGCCAAAAGTGACCAAAGTGTTAAGTTCACCAAAATCTCATTCCTCCCCATCCAATAGGATCTGACCACGTACCTACATTCATTGGAGTCAAAATTTGATGGGAAAAGACGCCCGTCATCCCGACTATGGAAAATACATAAAAGAAGAAAACTTCATCGTTTTGAGTCCAATTTTTAATTTCCTTCACGAACCAGAGGCATGGAGGAAAAACAATGATTTGGTGACCTAGGCCATAGAACAAGTGAACAATTTTGATCAAAATGGAGGTTGCAAAGAGGATATTACGTGCACAGACCGGGAAATGGAGAATTTCTCAAAATGAGCAAAATAGAGGTTTAAATAGCTCTAGGGCACAACTTCTGCTAATTTCTTAAATCTCTAATTTGGCTTAAACACCAACGAAGGGCATGAGCTCAAAAAATTTGAATTTGGCTATGAAAAGATAGAGTAGTTTTTGGGAGACAACACCTATATATCTCTTTTGTATTTAATTTGATCATGTCAAGGTGGTTACGAGTGTACAGTCATTCACAAACTCGAGATTATTCTAGAAACTTCCCCTACTGATGAATTTAATCAAACTCGATTTATTTCGTGTGGATCTTGTGCAAAATGTGTGGCTTTTTACTTCAATGTCTGCAAATAGGTTTTCTTGTTCTGTTGTAATCTTGTATCAACATTTGTCTCAACCACAGTCTCAATCCTTGTGTTTGGTTTAGTGGCATCTACAATTTAATTTCTTAGAAGATCTTTCATCTAGGAGTGAAATAAACGATTTAAAATCACTTTTCTCTCATTTGTTGATAGAGATTGTTTGTAAGCCTCTGGGTGTACCTTAGGCGTGATTGGGCTCAGATCTTGATGTTTTGTTGGGTTTTCCAACTTGATCCTTTGTGTTAGAATCTCATAGATTGTATGAAAAAGTGCTAATCTAGGCCTCCATTGAAGCACATGTTCTGGTTAAAGAAACATTTTAGCTGCTCTGTGGCATTCTATTGGTTTAGTCTTCCATTTTGCAAAATTTCTCAAAGATTTGGTATAATCAACTTTATCCTACTTCACCTCCCACCAAAATCCATCTAAAAACAACTCATCCTACCCATACTACCCTTGTTTTTCATGTGTGTATACAAATGCACAAATTTTACTACCAAAGCATGCAGAAACAATCAGGATTCCAAATGTCTTTAGTAGCCTGAACCTTGCTTAGAGAATATCTCCACTATCTAGAGTGACAACTCATGAGAGTTAGATTTTGTTGCATTGATCATATTTTCTTCAAGGTCTCCTTAACAACTTCATTAGGAAGGATATCTCCATCTCCTCCATAAACAATAGGCTACAAAAGGGTTCTCTTACCTTGGTTGAAAGGCACAACCTAAAATAGTGAGGATAGATCAAATCCTCTTGAGGGTGCTATCCATTTCTCCACATCTGAGTGATTAAGGGCCAGTTAGATCCCATCCCTAGCTACAAAATGAATCATCATGATCTATCTATCTCTAAGCTTCCTGCTAAACCTGTGATGCTGCTCAGACTTTGAAGGAGAATCAATTTGGGTACCAACACAAGCCTCCCCTACCGATACTGATTAGGGCCTACTCCCTACCAACATCAAACCCATGCCCATCATCAATTAAATGGACCCAAATTAGTTCAAACCACATCAACGAATAGACAACCATGGGGTTATTCTCAATGGCCTTCCCAACTCTATTCCCATCGGGCTCTGCTATGTTTCTGCAAGCTCGCAACTCAGAAATTGAAATACATGAATATGCTCTTCATCTGCTACGTTACCATGACAACCGATTTGGAAGCCATCCTCCTTTCTGATATTTTCTACTCAATCTTATGATGCACCATAGAATTCAAGCCACTTCCAATGTTTTCACAAAACAACAGATTGAAGACAACACACCCACAACAATAGAACACCTCCACACATTGTTAGAAACCTTGCCGGATGAACAAATAGCCAACCACCTCATGCGGTTTTCCTCCCACCTAAGAGGAACCCGTTCTTTTTGGACACAATGCAAGAATGAACTTAACGACATGATTTTCCAGCAAGGAACACCAACCTTATTTTTCACCTTAAGTGTTGTTGGTACTAAATGGCTAGACTTGCACCGCCTCATGCCAAGACCTTGCCCCCACCCCTTCTGCTACCCAAAATGGAGAAACCATAACATCATTACATATCTGCACTTGACAACAACATATATGGCTGTGAGGTTTGTAATATTCCATGAAGAAATCTTAGAAAAACACCTACACACAAAAGACTTCTAATACAGTAACATAATGTATCTTTTAAAGCTTAGGTTACAAATATTGTGGAATATTTTTCATGTAATGTTTCATACTAACACTTCCTATAACAGGTTCGAATGGCAAAAAGAGGCTCCACACATATTCATGGTTTTATATGGCTCACTGACTAGTCCAAATATGGACACCCTAGACTAGGCGAACCCCAAAGTGCCATACAAGTTGCAAAATCATTCTTTGATGACCCGGGTTAAAAGTTGGAACCCACTTCAAATCTTTCAAGCTGCTTCTCACATGCCCCATGCGCAACAGATGATCCATGTTTGCTACACTCATCGTGAGAAATTCTACTTGCACCTACCGACAACGACTATATAGCTTTAGTCAACCGGGTTCAACGCCACACCAAATGTACTACAACTACATGCTTATGAGCGAAAGGCAACCAATTACAATGTAGGTACAAATTCCCGAGTGTCCAATATAAGGTCGAGTCGACATTATGCCTAGTCACACAAGGACATGCAATTTATACTCCAACTCGTAACGATGACAAAGTTAAATATCCACAACAAAGATATGCTAAGCGTATGGTGGGCCAACATTGACTATCATCCCGTGGTTTCACGTCATGCCATTCTAAAATACATAGAAAAATATGCATCCAAATCTGAGCACAAGTCACAAACATACCACCATATGCTTGTCAGAATCTCAAAGCAAGTACACAACCGGAAAAAATGTCAGCACAAGATATAGAAAGATCCTTTCCGAAACAATTGCTAACAGGATATAGGCACACAAAAAACTTGCCACATATTGCTGAAATTACCACTTACCGTATGCAACTAAGTGTTTATGACACTATCTGTGGGGAAAACCATCTACAGGTGAATTTCAAATCCCAATTCTTGTAGAAATTGTACAACACCATTTATAGATGCCTACATAGCACGGCCTCTTGCCCTAGACATCTATTATTTAATGGAAGCCGCTCGGTCATGGGCCTTTTCGATGTATTCCATCTGACATTTGCACATCCCTAGAAACACTCCAGCTTCAGGGGCTGCATTCTCTCTAACCTACCGGGCATGGCACGTACATCGGGTAACCCCCACCAAACAAGTGATAGCAGCCATACCACTAGCTCTAAGAGAGATTGTGATGTGCCTATCACAACTCGAGATGGACGAATGGGAGGTGTTTTCAAGCTTACATCCTACAAGGGTTGTCGACATCAGTGACCTAGGCATACTTGGGGAGCGTGATTTTGATCTTTCGCATACGAGTTGGTCACAAGATACTACTACCTGCAACCACTTACATGAAACAGGGGAGATTTCATAGACATTTCTTGCTCAACCACCGAAATAGCTACATTGTTCTTCCTACCTACTATAAATAGTTGTACCTTATCACCGGAACAACAAGATGCATTACAGAGAATCTTAACCCATGCAAATGCACAACCACGATTTCCCTATTATACATGATAATATAAGGAACAACTGGCACTGGTAAATCACATTTTATCCGGGAAATTTCAAGGACGCTCCACTCATGCACCAACCTCCATTTCACCGCTTACTCCTCCTAGCTCCAACAGGACTAGCAACATTCAACATTTCTAGCACAACAATACACACTGGGCTACACATATCTATAGTCAAGTTACTCCTCTTCGAGGCCAAACCCTTCGCTACATTCCGAGAAAACTATGGTATATCTAGAATACATACTAATCGATGAAATGAATTTTATTGGCCCAAAACTGCTATCCAACATAAATAGCCGCCTATAGGAAGCATTTCTCACCTGTAGATGGAAATTTTTCAGAGGGAATTCTATTATTCTGGTTGGAGACCTTGCCTAGTTACCTCTAATTAAAGATACTCCCTTATACGTTCCAAATACCTACGGGCATATGTTAGTGTCACTTTTAGGAATACAATCACGCTTACGGATAACTTCCGCAATAAGGAGCCACCCCGCAAACCACAATTTTGAGTCTACTACTAAATGTAAGAAGCGCCCTTGCTACAGAAAGCACGACTAGAATCTACTAATGTCGCGGAATCCTACAAATATCATCCCTACAGAACAAAAACATTCCAAACCGCAACACACCTTTATGCTACAAACACATTAGTTACCGTGCATAACAAATATAGAATGCGGGCCCTCAACACGCCAATTGCTATAGTTATAGCTAAATAGTCATGAAAAACCGATGCAGGAAAAAGCAGTAACACACAATTAGAGACTAACCTATTGCTCTGTGAAGGTGAACAAGCAATGTTGACACCAAACCTTTGGGTGCAAAGTGGTCTTGTAAATGGTGCACATGGACGGGTTGTTACTATGTTATACAAGCAAGCAACCACACCCCCAAGCTTACCTTTGTATGTCGTAGTCAACTTCCCAAGCTACAAAGGCCCACTGGGACCGGTGCTCCTACGTACATACTAGTCCCGCCTATTACAAGAAGAAATCGCGACAACTACCCTTAAAATTGGTATGGGCCCTAACTTTTCATAAAGCCCAAGGACTCGACGCTTGATAAAGATATCATCGACATTGGCCGCAGAGAACGAAAAGGCCTAACCTTCTGACCTTATCCCGAATACGAGCCCTTACCGACCTTTGCATTTTCCCAACATTCTCATACACCCATTATAAGTGCCGATAGGAATAAAATCATGTTGCACTCCGCATAAAAGAAGAAGCATACTTATAACACATCCTACCTCTGGTTCCAACATAAGTACATAGCTACCACAAAATTCACCTGTTGTGTCATTGGTACAATACTCCATCTAACCTTAGCTTGTTTTTTTAAATTGACTACAACTATGCTCCACATATTAAATTACTATCTTTTTTACACTTACCTAAAAAAAATGCCTCAAATTATGATAATCACTACAATTTTGTTAACTAACACTCAAATTGCACTTGTAGGGCACTTTCAAATGGAAGACAACTTTTACACACTAGCTGCCTACACAAACACTGATGCTAACCTTTTGGAATGCCTGCTATGCGAATATGTGGACTCTCAGTACCAAATGGCTACAACGGTGGATGAAGCTACCATTACAAAGATGTACTCCACACAAAAAAAAATTGAAGAGGCACAACAAACGCTGCAACAAACAATTGTAGCTGTCCAAACTGCACAAAAGAAAATGAAAGCAAAAGGTTATAATGACATGTTTCAAAAACTCATAAATAAGGCATTCACTTCTTACCTTCTAAAAGGGCCCTAGAAACAACAACCTATAGAAAACAGTACCCCATAAAAAAATCATTCCGTCTTGTACATATTATACTTATGTTTAATCCTCAAACCCTGTACATATCTACTCTTTTCAGTACCAGCATAAATAAAGGTGTTGGTTTTTTGGCTTGTATATGTGTTATATAATGATTGATTGAATGTGGTTTATAAATAAAGTGTTGTTTCAAAGTAAATGTTGTGTTATAATGTGCTTAATGATTGCTTACATGTTTTATTATTCAATTGGTTCTCCACATTCCAAAGCATTCAAAATGCGACTATACCCAATCTATTCAACTTTATCTATAGTCTCGAGTCAAGTTATCACAAATTATTGATTTAATATTCAACCGTATTTTCCTCAAAATGTATAACTCTTTATTTTTGTGAATGGAAAGTGTGAATACATTTAATCACTATATTGATAAACCATAATTTTATTTTCAAAATGTGATACTTATTTTGTAGATGAAAATGCATCTCTCTTTATCTTGTGAATAGATTTATTATTATACTACATAGGGTATGGACATCCATCATAGCATAATTGAAAGAGGATTTTTCTCAAATGTTGTAGTTGTCAAAGCCCTAATACACATGTATGCAAAATGTGGAAGCATATGCAAGGTACGTGAACTGTTTGACACAATGCTTCAAAGAGATGTCGTCTCATGGAATGCCATGGTTACATGATATGCACAAAATGAATTTTATAAGAATGCTCTCAAAAATTTCCAACTAACGGAGCACTCTACAACATACCCTGAGCATGCAAAAACTCTAAACTTTATTGTAAAACTGCTAATTAAACCTGTCTCGGTTCTTTGGACATGTTTACCTGCCAAACTTTTTGTGTTGTGGATGTCCTGGTGCTCTTGCTAATTCTACCAATACTTCCATAAAACTTTCCATTTTCTACAATTTAAAAAAATTCATATCATGAGTGTAGTGTATTAGAAAATATAATATTTAGTATGTTAACAATTCGACAAGTGGCATGGATAGTCATAACGCTGATAGTAGCTAGGACACTTGGGTTATATGTTTCCTATTTTTTTTATCTTACATTGAGCTAAGTATGGAAAACTTATAGCTGGGTATACAAATGATCATCATGGCTTTACAAGTCAAAGACATCGATCATTCCACGGTTCTAATTCAGGTATGTTGTTGTTCTTCCATTGTTTTCAGAGTTGCATTAAGACACTGCATTGTAAACTGTTATTAGCTTTGCCAGATCAAGAAATGCTATACGAATTTTCCTCACGCCACTTCCTATAATGCTTTTAAATTTTTCTTTCTTCCTCCTTCACCGCCACTTCTTGTTTTACTTTTTATTTTGTAATTTGGATTTTAACTACGGCTCTATAGTTTGAGGCCTAGCTCAACTTATAAGTATATACAACCGATTGATGATGACAAACAAAATCCCCCTCCTTAGCTCTCTGTTGCAGAGTCAACACCGCATTTGCAGCCTCCATGTATGCTTCAGCTCTGAGGAAAGGCAATGTGGAATTTCAGCCCAATCATCTTACTACATGAGCAGGAGCCCAAATACTTACATCAAAAGCTGTTGTTTCCTACATACGTTACACTTTTCAGTTTTAAGTTATCATATGAATTAACTTCTCCCATCTTTAATCTTAAAGATCCTTTTACTTTTTCATAATTTTTATCATTCTCATTTAGTTTTTCTTGTACACAACATTTTGATTGCATGGCATTTTGACCTTGTATCATAATATGTAATGCCCACTTCCCTACGACACTTAGTTGATTATCATTTTGAGTTATGCAGACTTTAGATATGGACATGGCTTATACTTATGTTGATTAGCATGATGTTTTGTGACTAGATGCATTTGGATTATGGTTGGATTTTGTTTTCAGTATGATCTACACTGACTCATGGACAGACTATTGGATACTGATATTATTTTTATATGGATATATTGCATGTGTTCTAACATTGGATTTCTTCGCCATGATGAGTAGAATGTAGTTGTTGAATTTACATTACTATGATTTTGGATAATGATGGAATGCATAATTAAGTTGTGATTTAGACCTAGAATAATGGATAATTGAATTACGTATAGATGTTAATAAATTTCATGCATATGATTATTTTGGATATTTTGACATGGCCGCAAGGCCGAAGGAGGTATTTTGCATTTTGCAGGAAGCACAGCCTGATCACAACCATGAGGGGGATTGGGAACCAAACACAACAGGATGTCGGGTGGTTACAACATTTGGTCGTCAAGGCAACTAGTAAATTGTGTTGTGTTACTTTTATTCTTTTATGTGTTAAGAAAATTTCCATGAGGGGGAAATTTTCTAATGTGACCAAGGGGGTAAGAATTTTAATTGTTTGTTTTAACTTGCTTTAGTAGGTGATTTCTTTTGTGATGTCTTGTTGTTAAATTACTTTTGTTAAGTATGTTTAGGATTAAATTAACATCTTGCTTTAAATTTTAAGTTTTGGAGGGAAGTCAAGTGGGTGTAATAAATTTTGATTGTTGGCTCCTTGAGCCTTGTGTGTCCTCTTGTATTGAATGCTTGGTTTTGAGTGTTGACCACTCCATGTTCTTTGAATCTCGAATTTGAGATTGAGGGCAATTTTAGGGGACTTGTGGGACAAGTTAAACTTGTCCCACACTTAAAAACCCCTTACCAACCATATCTATGGGTTGGGAATCCAAAAAGGGGATTATTTATTGTTTTGGGAAGGGAAATATGACTTTGGAGTGCACTTTCCTCATTTTTGCATTTAATTGTACCTTAAGGCACATGGGAAAGGGTTGGATGTGGAAGAGAGTTGTCATTCAACCCAACCACCCATTTATGGTGTTTTGGGATTTGAGTTGACCTTGGGAGGTGGTTTGAGGATGTGTGATGTGGCATCCTACATGGAGCCACATCACCCTCACCCTTTCCTTTGGTCTATTTATTCAAACTTCCTCTCTTGTTGAGGGCGTTGGAGTTTTGCTTTTTTGTTTTTGGTGGAAAAGTTCTCCTTTGTTATTTTTGGGAGAGAAAAGAGTTGGGAGATAGAAAAAAAAAAAAGTTCTTGGACTTGCATGCTTGGATTGTGTTGGAGGGAGCTTGGAAAAATTTCTTGGTTTAGGCTTCTCCAATGGAGAGGTAGGAAACCTTCTCTCTTTGTGCTTTCATTAGTTGTTGCTTTTGTGCTTAAAATTGTAGAAAATGCATGTTGTTTTTGTGTATTGTGGAAAAATGGATAGAATGCTTATTGTGTAGTATAGGAGAGGTCTATGGGAATACTCATGAGGGAGGCAAAAGAGTAGATTAGGATATTGTGGAGGGAGTTTGAGAGGGATGCCCATCTTGGGTAAGAATGTTTACATTCTTACCTTGTTCTTGAGGAGCCATAAGAGGAGGGAGGCATAAGAGTATGGGAGGAAATAAGGGGTAATTGAGGGAGGCATAAGAGTCATAGGGGATTGAGTTTATTGTGGAGGGTTTTGGATGGGAATCTCATCTCAATTGGGAGGCATAAGGAAAACATTCCCATAGTTCCTTCTCTTGTTGGCTTGGATGAAAGCCTTGTTGTGCAAAGTATTGTGTTATTTGTGTTCCTTTTTGTTTCCTCTTTTACCTTGAATGTTGTGAAGAAAATTGTATTATGGAACCAAGTATTGTTGTCTTGAGTTGGAGACCACCCTTCATTGTGTTGTGTTTGGGGCTCGGGGGTCAATGGAGGAGATTGCTTCTCTTCTCCATTGAGTTTTGGTTGGGAGGAGAGTGTTGCCTCTCCCCCTATCTTGGTTGTGATTGAACTACTTGGAACTTGGAGCATGGATGAAGAACACCATGGAGCTTGTGAAGACTCTTTCCATTCCCTTACATATATTATTTTGTTGTAAAATTTGCATGTGAAAGAAAGTTGTATCATCTTGTTTTCATTCCAAAAATAAAGGACATTGTAATCTATAGTTGCTCCAAGAGTCACATGATTGAATGCAAATTTTACTTGAAAAGTGTTTACATTATTGTAAAATATGTTCCACATGAAGTAAAAGGTGTTGTAACAAAATATTGGAGGAAAGTTGTATTGAAATGTTAGTTTTCTTACTCAAAATTTATTGGAAATGTTGTTGGATTCCTTTGTGGTATGTTGGAAAGAAATTTCAAAAGAAAATACAATTGAACACACATCTAACAATTTAAACTTTATCATATATGTTTATAATGATTATGGAAAATTCAAGAGTACCTTAAGCCATAAAACACAAGACACGCCAACCACGGCTTTATAACACAAAAAGAAAACTAACATTATTATCCTAAATTATTGGATAAGTTCAAACCTTGATGTTAAATAAAAATGACTTGAATTATAACTTACCCTCAAATTTGTGGTCGAATGCATACATGATAAATGGTTTAATGTCGTTTGATATGGTTGAGACCATTCCAATATAAAATAATTGTGAGATATGGAATTATCGTATATGCAAATCTACCACTACCAATGAGTTTGAAGTAATATGATCATACTTGAGCTGTGTGGAAAGGGAGCACTATAAAGTTCCAAAACATGTATATATGGTTCACCAAACCATACTTTCACACGTTTTTGTAGTGACAGCTCTAAATTTGCATACCATTTTCCATGGAGATCCACCTATTTTTGCTATAATTGAAATTTCCCTGAGATGATTTTGTAATCATGAACTTTGGCAAATCAGAGTTATGGAGTCCAATGAAGTTATAGGTAGTAATTCTTAAAGTGCACTGAGCCATATACGCAAGTATTACTTCATCTTTAAGTGTCATCCGCCCAAACTAAATAGAGAAAAGATCGACTGTCAAACGTTGAGTCTGTTCTTCCATAATGAACCGCTTGAGACCAACTCGAATTGCTGCTGTCCCCAAATCAATTGGATTGAAATATAAAAAAAAAGAAAAGGGGGTCGATTTTATACCCCTGCTACAGACTCTCTCAAATGTGTAAAAACAATAGTTTAAGTTATCCGGTTTCCCAAATTTGATGGCTTTTATTCTATTAGCACACCTTAAAAGCCGTTATGACTGTAATAGCACTCATCCACTCTTTGGTGGTGCATTGCTACAGTATGGACAGAAAATAATAAAACCTCCTATAAAAAGGCCGTTTCTTAGAGACCCTGCAAGCTCTGGTTCGAAGCTCAGGAAGCCACGTAGCAATAAAACTGGAGGGAGGGGCCATGCTATTACCCTTCATACAAAGTAAGATGATGTGCTGTCGAGACCTTAGCAGTAAATGAAGCTAAGATTTCCCTTTTAATATTCCCACGCTTCGGTGGAAGTGAAATCTGCACTGTGCGAGTCTGAAGAGTTCTAGAAATCACGTATCCATCTCGTTAAACTCGCCGGTCTTTCTCCATTTCCAAAACCCACGAGCAATTTTGGAGGCCGAATTACTTGTGCTCGGGAAATGGGGAACAGGATTGTACAGAGCGTGTTTATATAGGAATCTAAAACCAAATCTGTGCGCCCTTTACCTGACTGTCTCAAGTCGCCTCCTCTGTCCGCAATCTTTTGGAAGACGCATTCAATACTGAACAGATAACAACATAGTTGGGCAGCTCGCTTCCCCGCCCTCTCCTTGCGGCACCCAATGAAAGTGGGAGCAACTCTCTCCTCACGCACAGGAACGTATTTTTTCTATCTCCTTTGCATGTGCCTATGTGGCAGAGGGTCAAAAAATCGGTGTCACGCCTTCCTCATACGCCCGTAGCTTCAACAGCCTACCTCCCTCTTGTTACGCACGCGGCCGAGACAAAGCGGATTATTGTGAGCGGCGGCTCGCAGAGAGATTTGATTTGCAAAATCTTAGGGAGTAAATGCGGTGCGGCAGAGAAAACGTTGCACGCGCATGACAGGTGTGTAAAAAAGCGCATGGTTGGTGTTGGGTCGTCTTAACCAAAAAGAATTAAATTTATTTTGAAACGTTTTCATGGGTTGACTCTTATTACTTTAAATTCAAATTTATGCATGTACAGAATTAAATATCCCAATTATCAACATTGAGTGGATGAATTAAAAAAATATAACTTAGATATTCTACAAATTTGTATAATTCATATTAAAAATTGTGGAATATTTGTATTTTGAAAATTCCATAGTTTAAAATCATTTTTGTAAAGTCACATTTTAAAAATATAATTTATATTAGATAAGGTACAAAAATCAATTTTAATGTATCCCTATTCTAATTTATTTTTACATGTTCTAAGTTCATTCAAACAAATGTGGTAAGATTTCAACAAAAAAAAAAATAATGAAGAATTTGATGTTACCCACATAAATAAAAATATTTAAATTTTGGTAAACCCAGTGCATAACTTAACTTGAGTTTTCAATCTAGGATATCATAAAAATATATCAAAAAAAAAAGAAACCATATTCGATTTAGTATCACCATGCGTGAAGTCAAAAATTTATCCGCTAAGGATAGAGGCGAATGCAACGAATATTGAAGTGAATCTCGAGCAGATGGAATTTGCGACAATCATGTAATTTTAGTTTTGCGAGCGGAATACAAAGTTAAAGACTGAAGCTTATCTGCTTCCAAGGTCAAGCAGGTCTCAAAACTTGCAGATAAAACAAATTAAGCACGAACCTCTACCTTGCTTAAATTTTTTTAAAAAAATTTGTCGCATTTTCGGGACGCTTGTTTGTTTGCGGCGTCGTCATTGTCGATGTCGTTATTGCATCAACGCTTTGTTTTCCGGCGTTACATTTTTGGTATCAGAGCCAGGGGTTCGAAGCTGGGACCCTTGGGCACACGCTGAAAACGTGAAACCGGAACACTTAACTTAGTGCAGAACATTATTCCTTAAAATATAAAACCATAATGTTGATAATTATAGTAAACAACAAATTTTGAAAACTAGCACAAGACCTAGAACGATGAACTAACTCTCGCCTTGATCGCATGCGGGGGCGCGGATTGGGCGAGGGGTCTCTTCACATAGACCTAGACATACCACCGCCAGAGCAGCCGTGAGCAGCCCTTACGCCTCAGATTTTGTACGGCAGACACTCCGGGATGTCAAATGCCGCTTATACGCGGAGAGCCCTTGGGAGGACAACTTGCTAGACATAGTTTGGAGCCATCCGTAGATGCTCAGCATCCCTCGACACGGCGAGGAGCACAGAGCGAGAGAATTTCCGTGCGAGTCGACTAGGGTAGGGTCACCATAGAGAGAACATGGGGACAGGGGATTTCAGACATGGGGACAGGTCTCGGAGCCCTGGCAGACAGAGGGAGGAGCATTCGAGATAGACCTAGGATTCGTCATACGGTTGCTGGCAGATCATATCGGGGAGATCCTGAAGCTGCGACCCTCTCACTATTCGGGTGATACAGTGGTTTTCAGGAAGAGGCTCTGGTTGGTGAGCTTGAGTGGATGCTTCAAGCTCGTCTCAGTAGTAGCAACACGAAAGCTCGTGTTGCGATCCATCTTCTCGAAGGATGGAGCAGAGTCGGTGGAGGACCGAGGAGCGAAGCTCCATGTCGACTCAAAGACGATTACCGGGAGCTGTTTGAGGAGCGTTCGTGAGAGCAGGTGTATTTACCTGTGGAGGTTTATTCAAAGAAATGGATAGATGAGTTTCATGACCTCGTCGTGGATCGATGATGAGTTTGAGTATGAGAGTCGATTTCTGGACCTACTTGAAGACGTCGACTATATGCGGGATGAGAAGGTATGGATTCACAAGTTCATCCCGGGGCCCGAACTTGGATTTAGCCGTGGCACAAAGGCGCATTCACCGCCCACGACGTTAGCAGAGGCCGTGGAGAAGGCCTATATTGCAGAGGAGACACGGAAAGACACAAAGAGGCTAGAGACGAGTTCGAGCCGTATCCAAAGCAGATGCACGAGATAGTAGGTCGAAGGGGTCAATTCCTCCTCCACGGAGTGGACAGAGTTTAGGCAAGCTTCTTTTAGGCCACCACAAAGCTAGCAGAAGAAGCAGTTGGCACTCCGCCTCCTTACCGACCTCCTCAGAGATTCGACGCACAAAGAGGGTGTAGTATGGGGCCTCCTCCTAGGGGTCCCATCAGGACACAGGGTGCATCGAGAGCTCAGTCAGTAGGAGCTCGTCAGCAGAGACCTCAAAGCAATCCATAGCCGGATCATCAGGGTCTGTATCTCAGTCATCTAGAGTACCAGCTGGAGCCTTTCCCACCGGAGAGGACCAGCAGATTTGTTATGGTTGCGGTGTCGTTGGACATATTTGGAGAGATTGTCCGCATAACCCTACCAAGGGTAAGACACAGAGCTCAGAGCCTACTGTTGGAGATATGGCACGGAGTCATCGGATCTACGCAGCGGTCGAGAACCACCAGGCTGAGCATCAGAGTACTGTGATGGAGACGACAGGTAGTATTGGTGGTATTTCCACCTCTATATTATTTGATTCTCGCTTCTTCTGATTCTTTCATTGCCCCATCCTTAGTAGAGCATTGTAGGCTGGTGGCAGTTAGGTAGGCCCTAGATGGGACGTTGAGATGGCTTCCGGAGCCAAGATTTGAGTGAACTCCTTAGTCAAGGAGTGTGTAGTGGATTTGGGACCCTTCACCACTACTTCTGATCTTCGGATCCTTCCATTAGGATCTTATGGCATCATTTTAGGCATGGATTGGTTGTCCGCCCACAGAGCTAGAGTGGATTGTTACCATAAGACTATTGCTTGCATTGATGATCTTGGGGTGGAGTTAGTGATATCAGGGGTTAAGAGACTGTTTCTATTCGCACAATCTCGCTATGCAGCTTAAGCGGTGTATGCGACGGGGTTGCCAGTTGTATGCTGTTACAGTTAGTGAAAGATCAAAGGATGAGTCAGGGGGACCTTCCCTCGATGATCATCCCATCTTATCAGAGTTTGCCGATGTGTTTCCAGGGGAGATACCGGGATTACCTCCCCCACGTGAGATCGACTTCCATATAGATGTAGTTCCAGGCGCAGAGCCTATCTCACGAGCACCCTATCGATGACTACACTACACGAGTTATGTGAGCTCAAGTTCTGACTTGAGGGCCTTACGGAGAAAGGCCTAATTCCTCCTAGTGTATCCCCTGGGGTGCAAGTGCTTTGATTATCTTCGTGAAGAAGAAAGATGGATCTCTTGGTACGTGTGTATTGATTTACCGTCACTAAATAAAGTAACGATCAAGAATCGTTACCCCCTTCCACGCATTGATGATTTATTTGATCGATGAAGGGGCTACCATTTTCTCCAAGATAGATCTTAAGTCGGGTACCATCAGCTTAGGATTCATGAGTCGAGATATTCACAAGACGGCTTCCGTCACGAGATATGGCCACTACGAGTTCACAAAGCGGTACCGTTCGGTTTGACGAATGCCCCGCATGATGTTTATGAGTTTGATGAATGGGGTATTCAGGACCTTCCTTGATCGCTTCGTGCTCATATTCCTTGATGACATTCTAATTTACTCACGCACACGTGAGAGCACAGAGGAGCACCTTCGCGGGTTCTTCGGTTGTCTTCGCGAGCAGCGCCTTTACGGGAACTTGGAGAAGTGTGCGTTCTTTCAGCCTGAGGTGCAGTATTTGGGCCACGTTATTTCTGGGGAAGGTATCGCAGTCGATCCTTCCAAGATTCGAGCCATCATGGATTGGCCAAGCACCCACCGCAAGTGTGACCAAGGTGCGTAGTTTCATGGGTCTAGCAGGATACTACAGGAGGTTTGTTCAGGACTTTTCAGATTGCGCACCCCATCACTTCTCTTCAGCGGAAAGGGAAGAAGTTTGTATGGACAGATAGATGTGAGCAGGCCTTCAGTACACTGAAGGAGTGCCTCACGAGAGCACCTATTCTTGCAGTGCCAGATCCTCATGGAGAGTTTTTCGTATGCACGAGATGCTTCTTGGCGAGGACTTGGAGGAGTGTTAATGCGGGAGGGTAGAGTAGTGGCCTTTGAGTCCTGCAAACTCAAAGATTATGAGCTAAATTATCCGACCCATGACCTTGAGCTTGCAGTAGTGGTTCATGCCTTAGTGCGGTGGAGACATTTTCTTCTCGGCCGAGATTTACACTCGGGATCGATCACTTGAGTCTTCGCCACCTCTTCACGTAGCCCAATCTCAACGCTCGTCAGCGGCATTGGATGGAGTTACTCTGTGAGTATGACATGGAGATAGAGCATGTGAAAGGGAAGGAGAACGTGGTGGCAGATGCCTTGAGTAGACGGAGACATGTGGCTATGGCCACCTCAGTGGGTACTGATTTGCGGAGTAGGATCTTGCAGCAGCTTCCTCAGGATAGTTTCTACCTTGCAGCCAGAGAAGAGATTGAGTCACAGAGACCCCTTGAGGGGAGATTTGATGGTTTTTCACTAGAGACAGATGGTCTTCTCAGACACAGAGGCCGGATATATGTTCCTAGAGATGGAGGCTTGAGACATGATATTTTGACAGAGGCTCATCGTGCACCTTACTCAGCCCATCCCGGGGTGAAGAAGATGCACGCCACCTTGAGACAGTTGTACTTTTGGAGAGGACTTCGGAGAGACATAGCTTCTTTTGTATCCCGTTGTTTAGAGTGTCAGAGGGTGAAGGCCGAGCATCAGCATCTAGCTGGCCTTCTCTATCCTCACGCCATACCGGAGTGGAAGTGGGACACCATTTCTATGGATTTTATTGTTGGGTTGCCGACGTCGAGATACCACCACGACGCCATCATGGTCACGGTGGATAAATTGACTAAGGTAGCTCACTTTCTCCAGTGAAGACTACCTACACGGCTAGTGCAAGAAAGACGAGTATACCTTGATGAGATTTTTAGATTACATGGGATTCGCGGAAGATCATTTGACCGCGACCCTTTGTACACCTCCCATTTACGGACCACCATGCAAGATGCCCCGGGACAAGGATTAATTTCAGCACGACTTATCACCCGAGAGACCGATGAACAGATAGAGAGGGTGAATCAGATTCGGAGGATATGCTTAGGATGTACGTGATGGATCATCAATCGAGATGGGAGGAGTATACGTATTGGTAGAGTTCGCTTACAATAATAGCTTCCCAGAGTTCTATAGGCATGGCTCCTTTTCGGGCATTATATGGTAGAGAGTGTAGGACACCTCTCGGTTGGGACAGATTGAGGAGCCGAGGGTTTCCCTGGACCAGCATTATTACAGGACATGGAGCAGCAGGTCACCCGATCGGGCAGTGCGCAGGAAGCACGGGATAGACAGAAGAAGTATGCGGAGACCAGCATAGGTCGAACGAAGTTTTGAGGTAGGCACGAAGGTGTTTCTTCGTGTCGACCGCATAAGAGCCCTATCCATTATGGAAAAGGTTCTAAGCTTGCTCCTAGATTTGTGGGTCCCTTTGAGATCTTGGAGCGCCTCGGCCCCTTAGCCTATCGTCTAGCACTGCCACCTAGCTTATCGCACGTCCATGATGTATTTCACGTTTCTGTGCTTAGGAGATATGTTTCGATCCTTCTCATGTGCTAGATTGGACTGCATTGCGGCAGTGCGAGGATCAGGGCAAAGGTGATGGTGGAGCCGTGCGCATTTTAGATCGCAGGACCACCGGGCCTTCGCGCGAGAGATTGATCGAGTTCAAGTCTAATGGGATAGATACGATGAGACCGCCGCTACTTGGGAGGATGCTACATCATTGCGAGCTCGGTTTCCACACTTATTTCGGTGACTTCCGGAGGAAGTCTAGTATAAGGGAGGGGGATGTAATGCCCACTTCCCTACGACACCTAGTTGATTATCATTTTGAGTTATGCAGACTTTAGATATGGACATGGCTTATACTTATGTTGATTAGCATGATGTTTTGTGACTAAATGCATTTGGATTATGGTTGGATTTTGTTTTCGGTATGATCTACACCGACTCATGGGCGGACTATTGATACCGATATTATTTTTATATGGATATATTGCATGTGTTCTAACATTGGATTTTTTCGCCATGATGAGTAGAATGTAGTTGTTGAATTTACATTACTATGATTTTGGATAATGATGGAATGCATAATTAAGTTGTGATTTAGACCTAGAATAATGGATAATTGAATTATGTATAGATGTTAATAAATTTCATGCATATGATTATTTTGGATATTTTGACATGGCCGCAAGGCCGAAGGAGGTATTTTGCATTTTGCGAGAAGCACATGACCTAATCACAACCATGAGGGCGATTGGGAACCAAACACAACAGGATGTCGGGTGGTTACAACATTTGGTCGTCAAGGCAACTAGTAAATTGTGTTGTGTTACTTTTATTCTTTTATATGTGTTAAGAAAATTTCCATGAGGGGGAA
Source organism: Taxus wallichiana var. yunnanensis (assembly GCA_018340775.1). Classification (NCBI taxonomy): domain Eukaryota; kingdom Viridiplantae; phylum Streptophyta; class Pinopsida; order Cupressales; family Taxaceae; genus Taxus; species Taxus wallichiana. The sequence continues at coordinate 267,921,204 of CM031241.1, forward strand.
ATTTTCTAATGTGACCAAGGGGTAAGAATTTTATTGTTTGTTTTAACTTGCTTTAGTAGGTGATTTCTTTTGTGATGTCTTGTTGTTAAATTACTTTTGTTAAGTATGTTTAGGATTAAATTAACATCTTGCTTTAAATTTTAAGTTTTGGAGGGAAGTCAAGTGGGTGTAATAAATTTTGATTGTTGGCTCCTTGAGCCTTGTGTGTCCTCTTGTATTGAATGCTTGGTTTTGAGTGTTGACCACTCCATGTTCTTTGAATCTCGAATTTGAGATTGAGGGCAATTTTAGGGGACTTGTGGGACAAGTTAAACTTGTCCCACACTTCCCAAAACCCCTTACCAACCATATCTATGGGTTGGGAATCCAAAAAGGGGATTATTTATTGTTTTGGGAAGGGAAATATGACTTTGGAGTGCACTTTCCTCATTTTGCATTTAATTGTGCCTTAAGGCACATGGGAAAGGGTTGGATGTGGAAGAGAGTTGTCATTCAACCCAACCACCCATTTATGGTGTTTTGGGATTTGAGTTGACCTTGGGAGGTGGTTTGAGGATGTGTGATGTGGCATCCTACATGGAGCCACATCACCCTCACCCTTTCCTTTGGTCTATTTATTGAAACTTCCTCTCTTGTTGAGGGGGTTGGAGTTTTGTTTTTGTTTTTGGTGGAAGAGTTCTCCTTTGTTATTTTTGGGAGAGAAAAGAATTGGGAGATAGAAAAAAAAGAGTGCTTGGACTTGCATGCTTGGATTGTGTTGGAGGGAGCTTGGACAAATTTCTTGGTTTAGGCTTCTCTAATGGAGAGGTAGGAACCTTCTCTCTTTGTGCTTTCATTAGTTGTTGCTTTTGTGCTTAAAATTGTTGAAAATGCATGTTGTTTTTGTGTATTGTGGAAAAATGGATAGAATGCTTATTGTGTAGTATAGGAGAGGTCTATGGGAATACTCATGAGGGAGGCATAAGAGTAGATTAGGATATTGTGGAGGGATTTTGAGAGGGATGCCCATCTTGGGTAAGAATGTTTACATTCTTACCTTGTTCTTGAGGGAGCCATAAGAGGAGGGAGGCATAAGAGTATGGGAGGAAATAAGGGGTACTTGAGGGAGGCATAAGAGTCATAGGGGATTGAGTTTATTGTGGAGGGTTTTGGATGGGCATCTCATCTCAATTGGGAGGCATAAGGAAAACATTCCCATAGTTCCTTCTCTTGTTGGCTTGGATGAAAGCCTTGTTGTGCAAAGTATTGTGTTATTTGTGTTCCTTTGTTGTTTCCTCTTTTTACCTTGAATGTTGTGAAGAAAATTGTATTGTGGAAGCAAGTATTGTTGTCTTGAGTTGGAGACCACCCTTCATTGTGTTGTGTTTGGGGCTCGGGGTCAATGGAGGAGATTGCTTCTCTTCTTCATTGAGTTTTGGTTGGGAGGAGAGTGTTGCCTCTCCCCCTATCTTGGGTGTGATTGAACTACTTGGAGTTTGAGCATGGATGAAGAACACCATGGAGCTTGTGAAGACTCTTTCCATTCCCTTACATATATTATTTTGTTGTAAAATTTGCATGTGAAAGAAAGTTGTATCATCTTGTTTTCATTCCAAAAATAAGGGACATTGTAATCTATAGTTGCTCCAAGAGTCACATGATTGAATGCAAATTTTACTTGAAAAGTGTTTACATGATTGTAAATATGTTCCACATGAAGTAAAAGGTGTTGTAACAAAATATTGGAGGAAAGTTGTATTGAGATGTTAGTTTTCTTACTCAAAAATTTATTGGAAATGTTGTTGGATTCTTTGTGGTATGTTGGAAAGAGATTTCATAAGAAAATACAATTGAACACACATCCAACAATTTAAACTTTATCATATATGTTTATAATGATTATGACAAATTCAAGAGTACCTTAAGCCATAAAATACAAGACACGCCAACCACGGCATTATAACACAAAAAGAAGACTAACATTATTATCCTAAATTATTGGATAAGTTCAAACCTTGATGTTAAATAAAAAGGGACTTGAAATTATAACTCACCCTCAAAATGTGGTCGAATGCATACATGATCAATGGTTTAATGTCATTTGAAATGGTTGTGACCATTCCAATATAAAATAATTGTGAGATATGGAGTTATCGTATATGTAAATCTATCACTACCAATGAGTTTGAAGTAATACGATCATACTTGAATTTTGTGTGGAAAGGGAGCACTATAAAATTCCAAAACGTGTATATATGGGTCACCAAACTATACTTTCACACGTTTTTGTAGTGTGATAGCTCAAAATTTGCATACCATTTTCCATGGAAATCCTCCTATTTTGCTATAAATGAAATTTCCCTGAGATGATTTTGTAATCATGAACTTTGGCAAATCAGAGTTATGGAGTCCAATGAAGTTATAGGTAGTAATTCTTAGGCCAGATTCTGGAGCCCCCACGCAAGTATTACTTCATCTTTAAGTGTCATCCGCCCAAACTAAATAGAGAAAAGACTGCACTGTCAAACGTTGAGTCTGTTCTTCCTTACTGCACTGCTGGACCAACTCGAATTGCTGCTGTCCCCAAATCAATTGGATTGAAATAAAAAAAAAAAAGGAAAGGGGGTCGATTTTATATCCTTGCTACTGACTCTCTCAAATGTGTAAAACAATACTTTAAGTTATCCGGTATCCCAAATTTGATAGCTTTTATTCTATTAGCACACCTTAAAAGCCATGATGACCTGTAATAGCACTCATCCACTCTTTGGTGGTGCATTGCTACTGATATGGATAGAAAATAATAAAACCTCTATAAAAAGGCCGTTTCTTAGAGACCTGCAAGCTCTCGGTTCGAAGCTCGGGAAGCCACGTAGTAATAAAGCTGGAGGGAGGGCCATGCTATTACCCTTCATACTGTAGCAGACGCATGTGTCGAGAGGCAGCAGCAAGTAATAAATGAAGCTAAGATTTCCCTTTTAATAATCCCACGCTTGGTGGAAGTGAAATCTGCACTTTGGCTGAAGTCGAAGAGTTCTGGAAATCACGTATCCGGCTTCGTTAAACTCGTAGGTCTTTCTCCATTTCCAAAACCCACGAGCAATTTTGGAGGCGAATTACTTGCGCTCGGGAAATGGGAACGAGGATTGTACAGAGCGTGTTTATATAGGAATCTAAAACCAAATCAGTGCGCCCTTTACTCGATTGTCTCAAGTCACCCTCCTGTCCAGTAATCTTTTGAAGACGCATTCAATACTTGAATAGATAACAACATAGTTGGACACCCGCTTCCCCGCCTCTCCTTGCGGCACCTAATGAAAGTGGGAGCAACTCTCTCCTCACGTGCGAGGGAACTGTATTTTTTTCTATCTCCTTTGCTGTCTATGCGGCCAGAGGGGTCGAAAACTGGTGTCACGCCTTCCTCATACGCCTGTAGCTTCAACAGCTACCTCCCTCTTGTTGCACGCGGCCGGGACAGCGGATTATTGACAGGCGGCTCTGGCAGAGAGATTTGATTTGCAAAATCTTAGGGAGTAAATGTGATGCGGCCAGTAGAAAAACGTTGCACGCCGGACAGGGTGTAATAAGAAGCGACAGTTGGTTGTTGGGTCGTCCCAACCAAAAAGAATTAAATTTATTTTGAAACGTTTTCATGGGATTGACTCTTATTACTTTAAATTCAAATTCTATGCATGTACAGGAATAAAATATTCCAATTATCAACATTGAGTGGATGAATTAAAAAAATATAACTTAGATATTCTACAATTTTGTAAAATTCATATTAAAAATTGTGGAATATTTGTATTTTGAAAATTCCATAGTTTAAAATCATTTTTTTAAGGTCACATTTTAAAAATATAATTTATATTAGATAAGGTACAAAAATCAATTTTAATGTATCCCTATTCTAATTTATTTTTACATGTTCTAAGTTCATTCAAACAAATGTGGTAAGATTTCAACAAAAAAAAATAATGAAGAATTTGATGTTACCCACATAAAGAAAAATATTTAAATTTTGGTAAACCCAGTGCATAACTTAACTTGAGTTTTCAATCTAGGATATCATAAAAATATATCAAAAAAAAAGAAACCATATTCGATTTAGTATCACCATGCGTGAAGTCGAAAATTTATCCGCTAAGGATAGAGGCGAATGCAACGAATATTGAAGTGAATCTCGAGTAGATGGAAATGCGACAATCATGTAGTTTTAGTCTTGCGAGCGGAATGCAAAGTTAAACATTGAAGCTTATCTCGCTCTCAAGTCAAGTGAGTCTCAAAACTTGCAGATAAAACAAATTAAGCACGAACCTCTACCTTGCTTAAATTTTTTTTTAAAAAATTTGTCGCATTTGGTCACTTGTTTGTTGCGGCGTCGTCATTGTCGATGTCGTCGTTAAGGCGTCGACGTTTGTTTTCCAGCGTTACACAATACCTTTCTAATATATTGTGTACCCTCCCCTTTTTGTAGGTACTTTAAACATGACATCCACATTCGACATGTTAGCAGAAGAGCCGAATTACAACAAATTATACTCACATACAACAATTGATATCTAAATGTGTGCGAACAACAATGCATGGAAGCTACAACTATAGACAACACCGCAATCCGTAATGTTGCATACCAAAAAAGAACTACAACAAAGCATTGCACTATATCAAGCATCGATTGCAAAGCAAAGACACCATCCACATTCTAAGGGAAAATTTTACATATAGTTCTATAAATCCACCCCCTCCCCGTAACAACAAAAAAATGCCCCCTAAAAAACTTGAACACCCCTATTGTACATACCCGAACTATGTGGTTTCTTATTTTCCTGTGTAACTTTTGTTTATTGATTAATGTCAGTAGTTTTTGGTGACATACGATTTTCCATATGCTACTCCATTTTAATTTATGAGTAAATTGCAAGGCACTATTTATATTGAATTTAGTGTTTCATAGATTATGTTGTGTAAAATTCATTTCTCATATCCTCATATTACTGTCGAAATTTCACTTCTATTCAAATGATTTGAAATAGTTTGCTTGTATTAGTATAAGTCTTGGACTAGAAGTTGGGTATAAAATATCTTTACATAAACATGAAATTAAAATGGTTTATTTCCTTTGTATGATAGTTAAAATGGTTCTTAGCTTGGGTTCTCCATACATGTGCCCCAACTAAATGCTTGCTAAAATATATAAATACATTAGATGTACACGTTTTAGAGAAGAGTGTTACCATTTCTTCCTCCCTCACCCTTCTATCACCATCAACTGGGGAGAAAACTAACGTCATCTACTTCCATCATCTTTGACTGCCATGTTGGGTTAATGCTTTCCAGTAGGGCTTGTTACTTTTGGTATTCCATCCTGGAGAATGACTGCTAGCTTCTCGCATGCATGTAGCCCTAGTGTAATTGTCTGAACCAATGTATTAAAGCTAGAAGTTATAGGACCATGTGCATATGCTTTGGTAAATACAGACCAAGTTTGCTTGATATTTTCCTTGTCTAATGGAAAACATGTTCATTTAGGTGTTATGTTGTTGGGAAACAACCTATGATTATATTCAGTTTTCACTTCAATTAGTAACTAATTTCATAAAATTAGCCGAGTTACAAATCCTCTTGGATCACCTAGATAGTCAAGTTTTGATTTAAGGGCACCCAAGTTAGGAAGGAAAGATGAAAGTGCATGGAATACTTCCAACAACTTTGGACCATCACCCATCACCTCATATTTTCACTCCTCTAGGTGAAAGGAAACCACGCATAGAATACATTACATAGGAAATGCAAGGTGAGATTTTACCCCAAATTTACCAGGCACAATTTCTTAACGACTTCATCTAACAAGATTCACCCTAATCAATTTATCTTCATCAAAATTAGGGCTATGAGAAGAAATTCCATTCACTCCATTCCATTCCAAGGTTTAGTTTAGCATCAGTATAGTAATTGTATTGAATCATATAAATAGTCAAGCAACACTTGTTGGGAAGCATCTAATGGAAATTTATAAGAGAGGGAGCTTGAATAAATTAAAAGACATACCACTTATTGAAGGGCATGGATCAATCCATCTAAGTCTCTATACTGGGGATGGTCTATCTATGTATAAGGATGCCAACATTACATCTATATCTTATGGTCAAGTTCAATCCATTATGTTATGTATACAAAATTTCTGTATGAATTTTGGTTTGGCAAAATTAAAGGATTGTGTTTTTTGCAATAATGGTTTCTACCACCAGTTTTCTCTTCTTCTCCTCACACTAACACATCACAACTTGGTCATACTAAATTTATCACGAAATAGTGTGCAATTTACACAAAGCATAATAATTCTTCTCACCATCCATGCATACACAAGCTTATTGGAGGTCGAGCCTGCGAGCAGTTCCAATAGTGTTGCGGTGCCCATCCCCGTGCAAGGTTGATATTCTTAGTTTTCATTATTTTGTAATCTTTTCTCCCACGTATTCTACTTTCCTTATAAGTGAAAAAAGAAGACTAGGTAATTTGTCGAATTAAATCCAAATAAGAGAATTAAATTGATCTATCTTGATGTATCAGGTCTTTCTTTACATAGAAATCACATAGCACGCCCAAAGGGGATGATTAGAAGTCTACTCGACCAAAGGTGATGATAATACGAATAAAATGACATTTTGGACTAAAATGGATAAAACTTTATGAATGTGTTCTCCATGCTTTAATCTATAAAAACTCAAATTTTCTCAACTCACGTTTCTTTGGGACAATCAGTTAATATTTTATACTTTATTTCTGAAACTAGGATTTGTCCCAGTGTCTTCGGAGTCACCAATTGTTTAAAAAATAGAAACAAAGAACACATTGTAAGTTGGCATCGACATTTTTTTTAAGTATTTCTCATTTTTACTTGGATACTAATTGAAGCTTTTTCTTCAATGACAAGGATACACGTCCATGTATTATTTTCTCAAATTGCATTCCTTTGTTGGACACAAACTTGTCTACAAATTTTTTTCGTGGAGTCTACATTCTTGTATTTGCTCCTACGATTTTGGCTTTCAAATTATTTGACTAGATTAATTTATGTCTTGTTGTCTATAAAAGGATTCCAAACAAGCTCTTTTTTAGACAAATCTTTGAATTCCCATCGTTTGCTTTCATCAATTGATAGTTGATTTATTTATTTAAATTTTGATTTTGCCACCTTTTTAAAATTAAGATCCAATGTGGAGCTGCTCAAGTCCTTTTCCTTTTCTCATTCTATATAAAACTTTTATCTTTGGAATTTCGTATTTTCCCTTTATTCTAAAGGTAAATTTTCAAGTAAGGCCTTCTCTTTGAGTAGAGCACAACAACAACATTGCTGGGAATTTATTAATTCCCATATTGATTCCCAAGCACATTTTGAACTTTTCTTTTGAGATTAGATAGAAGTTCAGTTTAAGGATTAAACATCAGACGTTTCCATCAAATGAAATTTACCTAGATATCCAAGAAAGGTTTCAATAAAGTTAGACACATTTGTGAATCTCTCCTTTATATTTACCTTCAGAATTCAAGTTTGAACTTGTCGATATAGACATTTGGTTGATTTTCTTACCAATATCTACAAAACAAATCGAACATAGGAAAAAAAAATCTATAACTTCTCCCATTGGATTTTCGACTCCCAAGGTTTGGTCCTTTGATCCAGTACTAGAATTTCGACCAAAGATTCCAGCAAAAACATTTTTTCCCTCGTGAACTTGAAAAAATCTATCAATTCAAATAGAAACCCTCGGTACATTAAAAAAATATCATATCTAATCCATGATCTGTAACCACCATATTTCATCAAGCAATGGTTTCACCGATGTGATTGCATAAAGTGAGAATAACAGTCCAAACCATATGAGTTTCTCATCTTGAGCATTTGCCAATAATTTGAGACTTCAAAGAGGCATTTCTAAGGACAGAAGAAAAAGAAGCAAGTTGAGTAATTGTGGTAAGTGCGAGATAGGAGAAGTAGGAGAGAGTTGAATCAAGTCCATTAGAACAATCTCGTATAGTTATTCATTTTTCTTCTTAATATAAGAGAAAAAGCAGAGCATTATTTTTTTCCTATACCATCATCCGAATTAAATAAACTTGTTCATAACCCTAATCTTGATAGAGTTTGTGTCTGCATTCTTTGGTTAAGTGTATTACTTCAATTTGGAGGGACAAGGTAGCCATCCATTCCCCCTATCCTTTCTTTGCATGAAATGGTGTCAAAGCAGGAGTACCCAAGTGGTTCTGTCGGTGTGTAAGTGAAAAAACCTCAATGAGAGTGTTGGCTAGAATGTATTCCAATTGGATGTCGTCCATTGTGAGAAGGTGGGTAGAGGGTACAAAACAAACAGATAGAATGGTATGAAAAAACATGTCTTATGTAAGATTTGCAACAATAAAACTGAGTGTTTGGTGTGTGTCAATATGTCTCCAACAAAAGTAGTGGCTACCAACATGCCAAAAAGATTGGAAGTTGTAATTTTGAAGAGAACCATACAAACAAGATTAGATGTTGTTGAAGCAGATAGGAGGTGGGGCATGTCTACATTTAGTCAAACCTTAACAATGATGTAATGCATCTTAGAGCTTCCTGTCATCCAATGACAACCTGCTCTATCGTTGCATCATGTTAAACAAAATACAATGTTCTTCAGGCTCATGGCTCCAGTTGCCTATAGATTTGAAAGCTGAAATCGAAGTAATGATATATGTATGACTGTGTTAATGTGGAATTCGGGTTGTATGTGGGAGAAAATTCTTCGTAGGTCTCATTTTTCAGAGGTATTTATAAATTTATTGCAAGCGAATCCAAATCATTTAGTGCATTGTTAATCATTATGGACCCCAAATTATGGTCTTCGTGCTTGACTTCCACCAAGCCCAATTCTTCCACCCACATAGGTTTTTTTTATTCTTACAAATGCAAGAGTATATGAAAGGCAAGATTTATACAACTTACAACAATAGACAGGATTGGAAGAGGAATGAAGATAGAAAAATGAAGCGATAAAATAATAGGTGAGGGTAGAGAATAAAGTGCTACAATAATGTAATGGAAAAATTGGCTTACGTAAGATTTGCAGCAGTAAAACTAAGTGTTTTGTTCGTGCGAAGATACCCCCAAGAAGAGTAGTGGTTGCCAACATGACAGGAAGATTGGAGGTTGTAACTTTGAAGAGAACTGTGCAATCTAGATTAGATTCTATTGAAGTAATTAAAAGAATAGGTATTGTGTTGAGGAGATGAGAGATATATTGAAGAGGAGCCAAGAGTAGAGCAAGAAGCACATATGCAGGTGTTCTTTGATTTTCACGAGTTTTAAGAGTGGAGGTGGCTCAAACCAAGTTGAAAGGTCATGCAGTCTTGTGGTGGAAAGAAATGCAAACAAAGAGAAATAGAAGAGGCAAGGAAAATACTATAAGATATGATAAAATGGTAGCTAAGTTGAGGGAAGTTTCTTCCTTTGGATTATCAGTTTACATTTATGAAGAAGTTGCATAGTTCTTATCCATTGTTACTTTATTTTACCTCTTTTAACATAATATTGAAATTATACACATTATATTTTTGTATTTCGGAATAATTGAAGCCGAGTATGGGTTTTTTACCTTAACAGAGGAAATAGGAAAAATAAATTGTCAACTGTGAGCATTTAGTTGTACCTCAGTTTATATTCCTTGTTCTCATATAAGGTCTTCTTACCTCAGTTTATATTCCTTGTTGTCATATAAAGTCTTCGAAAATAGAAAATATATATTATATTGCATTTGGGCATTATAAGAAACATGGGCAGAAACTAAGACATGGAGGCAATTATTTATCTATCTTGTAAACTAGGTTATATGTTGGCTCAATCTATAACAGGAAAAGTTAACCTTTCCTGCCGACTGAAGGTGCATTATTTCTGTAGCTATAAGCTAAAAAAACTCTAGATGAAAATGGGATAAAGTTGATTTTGTGCATTGGTAAAGCATAATAAGATTTCGACATCTGCGAGTGGACGATTTATTTTCAGCTATTGGTAAAGCCTAACGTTTCTCATCTTCCTTTGATGTTGTAAGTAGCAAGACCAAGTCGTATATGCCCATATTTTATGATCTCCAAAATTTAACATCAACTATATCTATCACGTGCCAAACATCTTCATTATGTTATCTTAACTAATGGGGAAAAAATAGCACCCTCCTTTTAACTTCAAGTAATAAGTGGGTGCATTTTTTCCTTCCCAATCAAACTACAAGTCCTTCTTGCCTTAGGTTTTTCTAAACTTGTTTGATATGTGTATTTTTTTACATAGTTACCCATTCAGTTATATTACTTATTATGAATTTGCCAACTTTGATGCACATTTCCAAAATGTTTATATTACTTATTATAAGGCTTAAGAATATTAGTTTACATTGTCATTCATTCAGTTTGATGCCCATTTCCATAAGGATTAAGAATAATTGCGACTTACTGAGAATTTGTTTTCCCATATGAACAAGACTGCCTGACTTATTCGCGTGCTTAAATAAATATCTCATTCACATCAATATTAAAAACCGAGCAGCCACCTAAGACAACCAAAAACATTCTATCTTGGTAATTTTTCGGGTTAAATCCAGATAAGAGAATTAAATTGATCTATCTTGATGTATCAAGTCTTTCTTTACAATAGAAATTACATAGCCTGCCCAAAGGGGATGACTAGGGGGTCTACTCTGGCCAAAGGTGATGATAATGTGGCATTGGATTTGAACATGGGGAAGATTCATATTTCGAGTCTAATGCTATTACCATCTGTGGAAAGAATGAATGTAAAATTTAATGCATCAATATTTTTATTTGATTTATTAAAAAAAAATTCGTGATGCTTCAAATTTTTCAACATTTGCATTTTCAATTCTTATTTTGTCTTGCATTTACATACCTCAAACATTTATCATTTACATCCACAAGCAACGCATCTCCTACATCAGCTGGTATATTATTGACCACATCATTACAACCTCTTGACCATTTGTGTTGATAGCAGTCAATGTTGTCCACCTTAATTTTCGCTAATCAAACTAGACCCACTTTGAGTAATACACCATACTCCATGCAGCAGACCCCAACAAATTACTGATGTCAAAAAACATAACAAGTACCCACCAGCTTCCACTCTCATCCCAATACGTTACATACCCATTTTAAAAACACAACCTACACCAGAAGATAACTCCCAAACATATCCACGCCCGGCATAACATTGCTTCTCTTGGAGCAACCACTAGTTTTTAATGCAGTTTTAGCTAGCAGACTGCACAACTCGCAACTACAATCCCAACTCCCATGGCATCTCCAGCCCATAAGATCCAACCATTTAATATATATATTTAATATGTATATTAAAACGGTTGAATGTTTAATGTGAGAGGTTATAAAAAAATTCACCCATTCTTGGCGACGGCTTGATTTCCCCTTTTTTTAGGGTTGAAAACCCAAAAACCGTGTAAACATGCGTCAACTTGAACCCGATTCATCTCTTTTATGAGTCGCGGAATATACAAAAAACAAAACGGTACACGATGATATTTTGGAGGGAGGCGAATAAAACGATTCCCTGTGACTCGAACGTGGCTCCCCACAAACTTGTCGGCTATTTTCTTAAATGCATTGGATGCCCGGTCAATGCCACGTGCTTTCCGAGTCTTCTTGTTTTAGGGGAACAAAGGAAATGGGCATTGCATACCTTTTGATCAGTTAGAATACAATTCCATGGCAACTGGTTCCTCTTCCACAGGGCAGAGACAAGATTCTAAAGACACACAAAACGCCTTCGACCAGATTGTCCTGCCACCATTGTTTGTACCATCCTCAGCCGCAAGCACCGTGCCCTGTGATGTATTTATTAACCATCGTGGACTTGACGTTAAACACACACTCGCCACCACGATATACCATACACTCAATCGCTTGGGATTGAGGGTTTTTCTGGATGTCGAAATGCTTGAACTGGGTGCTTTCTTGCCTACAACCATACAAGAAGCCATGCGTACTTCTTTACTTCATATTGCCATATTTTCCCTAACTATGCACAATCTCCTTGGTGTTTGGCGGAGCTTACATATATGCTCAAAACTGGCGCCACGGTTATTCCAGTTTTCTACCATGTTCAGCCTACGGATCTCAGATGGGTTGCTCAAGGAAAAGGAATCTATGCAGATGCCTTTTCGGATCATGAAAAAAGGATAGATACAGTCTACAAAATCTTGAGGAGTGGGAGATGGCACTTCACACAGTGTCATATTATATGAGCTATATACTTGATAGTGATGAGTAAGTATCAAAACTGCATCCATTCATTTTTGGTTTTCTAGTTTGGCTTTTATTTTTGATTTTCTATTTTGTTGCCCATATTTAGGGATGAGGGGCGGCTTTTGAAAAGCATTGTGAATAGTGTATTGGGATCAATAAAAGGGGTGCCTTTGGAGGTCGCGAAGCATCCGGTTGGACTCGCTGAAGCAGTGCAAGATTTTGAAAAAAGTTCACTTAAACCTGAGTCTCCACATAACGTTGAAATTGTGGGGATCGTGGGAATGGGCGGCTGTGGGAAAACAACACTTGCAAAAGAAATATATAATAGAAAGAGCTTATCAATAGATAGGTCCAGCTTTATTTTTGACGTAAGAGACGCTGCAGCCAAAATCGGTTTAATTAGCTTGCAGAAAAAACTCTTGGAAGATCTGCTGCCTCATAATTTGGTCAAAGATTTACCATTGCACAGTACAGAGGAAGGGAGGGGAATTCTGGCTAGTCGTTTGAGATCCGTTCGGGTCCTCATTGTTTTGGATGACGTGGATAACCAAGACCAACTAGATGCTTTGTTGCCACCCAAGGAGAGGCTTGGAGCAGGGAGCCTGATTATCGTCACAACACGAGAATTGGGCGTCCTTACATCATGGGGTGTCCCTTCCATTTATAGAATGAGAGTACTGAACATACACCATGCGAAGCAGCTTTTCTGCTGGCATGCCTTTTTGCAGCCAGAACCAGTGGATGGATTTGAAGATCTAGTTGATAATTTCTTAAATACTTGCAATGGGCTGCCCTTGTCTCTCAAGGTCATTGGAGGACAGCTTTACACAAAGTCTAGGGACTACTGGGAATCTCAGCTACATAAGCTCTCCAGGATATTGCCCGAGAACATTACACAGAGGCTAAGAGCAAGCTACGATGCGCTAGATCCCGAAGAAAAAAATATTTTTTTGGATATTGCTTGTTTCTTTATTGGAGAAAAGAAAAGTTTGGCAATTGCAGTATGGGATGGATCCGGATGGAGTGGTGTCCACAGTTGGGAAACGCTCATGAATAAGTGCCTTGTTGAGCTAGATCAGAAAAACCGCATAAGAATGCATGATCACCTTCGGGATTTGGGAAGGGAAATTGCAGTTGAAAACTCGCCTTATCGTTTTTGGTCACCGGGGCAGATTACCAACATTGAGAACCATGTCCAGGTGAGTTTACTATGGCAATCACTGAAGCGCATTTGTTTGCCCTCTCTTTTCTCTCTGTCAATTGTTTTTCATGTTTATTCCGCTAATTCCATCCAGGAGAGGATGATTGTTCGCGGGATAATGTCCGCGACAACACAATTTGCTCCATGTTCTGCGCATGATGAATTCCCCAGATGTTCTTCTCATTACCAACCACCTTTCGAAAAGTGCATGGAACTTATGGAAATGTCAAACGGAGCGTTCAAGCGCTCCCTTGGGTTAGAACTTCTTGTTGTTACAGAGGACGATTTCAAAAAGGATTTTTCCCAACTATCAAGAGACCTTGTGTGGCTTAGATGGTTTGATTTTAAGCAATCAAATCTTCCTTCATGGCTTTCATTGAACAATTTGAGGGTTTTAGAGCTTTTCGGCGCTTCTAGCTTAAAACAACTGTGGGAAGATGACGTACATGTATGTATCTCAGTTTACTGCACTGTATCTTATATTCACATACAGTTATATTTTGTGTAACTCATTGACCCGCAGTCAAAAAGATTACTTAACAGGTAACAACACATTGTGTTATTGTTACCTATATAACATTCTGCCTTGACTGCGGATCAGGGGGCTCTTCTTAGAACAATTATTTCAGTAATGTTTAAATGATGTGTTTATATGAAATGAATATTGGGTGCAGCCTCCTTCACAGTTGAGAGAGCTGATTGTTACAGCTACTAGTTGGGGCAGTAATTTGGAAAGGATTCCAAGTTCAATATCACATCTTAAGCGATTGAAAAAGATTGCCTTGATTGGTTATATGGGAGATGAGTTTCTCATTAAAAGACTACCAGAAGAGTTTTGTGGTCTTCAATCCCTGGAGCACCTGGAGCTTCGACATTGCAAAGTGCTGTCATCTCTACCCACTCGCTTCGGAGAGTTAATAAATCTACGACATATAGATTTGAGCTCTTGCGAGGAGCTGAGAACGTTACCAGTTTCTTTCAAGCAGCTCAGGCTCGTGGAATATCTCGATTTATCTGGTTGTAAGAAGCTCACCTGGCCGTTGGACATTATACACAACATCACACAGCTCCAGCATTTCTACATTTCAGGATGCGGGAGAGTGCAGGAGTTGCCTCATCAAATCACAAACCAGGCGTCCCTGAGACAGCTCCATATGAAAGACACCAGTTTGAGGGATGTGCCGACTGACATCGGTCAACTCAGCAAACTGGAAGTGTTGAAGATCGGGAGTCCCCTGCTGACAAGCTTGCCAAGCTCCCTGGGGAATTTGTCCAGCTTGACCCATCTTTTGATTAACGACTGCCTGAGCTTAGAAGTTCTACCCGACTCTGTGGAGAGTCTTATACTTTTAGAACATCTAAGTATAGAGTCCTCCGGTGTGAAATCTTTACCAATAGGGTTTAGGAAACTACGTAATCTCCAGACCTTGGAGATTTCTGGCTGCCCAATCAGTCAATTGGATTTTGGGTCAGAGTCTTTATCTTCCTTGCCCATGCTCAAGCTGATAAATCTAAGCGAAACTTTGTTATCCAAGATATCAATTTCCCAAGACTTTTGTCCCAGCCTTGAATCTCTCCACCTTAGGCAAAATGATCAGTTAATGGAGATTGAAATCCTTCCAACAACAGTCAAGATTATAGAATTGTTCGAATGTAGGACCCTGAGCAACATACAGGGCATTCGTGGTCTAAATCTTCAAAAGATGGAAATATCCGGATGCCCCGAGATAGATATCCAGCCGCGTTTTGTGGGACTAGATTCTATAGTTGTCCGGGACTAGATTCTTGTTTCTTGTTTGCTTGCATAAATGCATTTCAAACGGATTTCTGAATTGGTGGCGAAATGGCCGTGCGGAATGGAAGAGTCTTGTCAATGGAAAACTCTTAAATCGTGTATATAAGTTTTACTTGCTTCAAGAATTGTATTTTTCCACTGATGTAGACTTAATGATCATGGGAATTAGCAAATGTGTATATATTTTTTAGATGTGAAAACATATGCACTATGTTGCATAAATCTGTGCTGTAGTTAACAATTCTGTATATGTGTAGCTGTGATAGTTCAATTTAAATTTAGATTGCCTTAGTTTGTATCTGTTTGGCAATGATAAATAAGATTCCCATCCATGTAGAAAAGAAATGTAGTTTCTTTCACCAAAACCAGCAAATGGTAAATTGTGTTAGCAGGAGTTTCGCGCCATATTTATGTAGTCTTTCATACAGGTTGTCTGCTGCAGATGCATTTCAGTTGTTTATGTAGTCTTTGATAAATAGCGCTAGCAACCGAAAACTCGTCCATCCCCATGTCTGTCATTTGTTGAAAGTTTTAAAAACATCATTCAATTAGACTT
Source organism: Taxus wallichiana var. yunnanensis (assembly GCA_018340775.1). Lineage (NCBI taxonomy): Eukaryota > Viridiplantae > Streptophyta > Pinopsida > Cupressales > Taxaceae > Taxus > Taxus wallichiana. Next base: position 267,937,041 of record CM031241.1, read on the forward strand.
TTGTCTGAAGAAGAAAGATCTACTTTTCATTCCTCAATATCAATTGGTAACCTTCTCCGTTCAATACAATGCCAAAGCAACTGGTTCCTCTTCCTCTTCCACAGGACTGAAACAAGATGACAAAAACGACTTTCTGAGCTCGACCCGTGTTCCAACACCTAGCAACGCGACCCGTTCAACAAATCCCCGACAACTTCTCGAGCTGTGCTCCCCCAACAACCCTAGTAATTATGCATTTTAAAAATTCAAACAAGCATTGTTTACCATATATATATCACTAGCAATAGCAATTGTATATGAATTGTAAATTATGTTTGAAAGAATAATAATTTAAAGTTTGTTGTAGTTGTAATTTATAATGAAAGGTATAATATTTTAAATTGTTTTAAATTTTTGATATAAAGAAGTGAATAATACACTACAATTACAAAACTTGACAAAAAGTAAGTCTTCCTTTGCCTTGATGGATGTCTATATTCTGTTGTAAAGCTCTTATTTTGCCACAACCTATGATTATGTTGGTGAAGGTGACTTGATCAGGTTGAATATCAATTTGTTACATTTGGTGAAACTCTCTCAATGACTCTTAAGGACGACCATGTCTAAATTTGTGTGACACCATTTGTCATCGATCAACAAAAACTTACAAAGAAAAATATAAAATTATTAATTATTCATAGTTGAAAACACATAAACACATGTGTAAAGGTTGTCAATGTTAAATATGGGTTGGAGTCATGACAAAAAAAAATCCCTCGCCTTGGACATATTGAACAAGCAATCCAAAAGTCATGAAATATCTCACTAACAAGGATATGGTAGGGACTATTAAATTTGCTACCAACAAGAATATGCTACAAATTTGTTTCAATTTAACAAGCCTCAATCTAGAAACAATACAAATACATCATATTATGATTGATTAAGTAAAAAATAAGAACACAAAACATTAGAAAAAGACAAACATTAATGTGAAGAGGCATTATTTTCCTCTTTAAATATAAAGTTGCATAACACTCCATTGATATGGAAAATATAATTTATGCCGAGAGAAAAACATAGAAGAAACCATGTAGAACTGAATATGTTATAATTTAATATACGTATTATGATACATATTCATTATCTGTCCTTTTCATGTCCTTTTTATAATTACTTAATATTTTATGGGGTTTGATCTCACAAATTCATTTTGAACTAATTAACCTTGATAAAAAAGTTCATGTCAATATATTGTTATTTGAAAAAACCTATGATAGGCTTATATGATTCCAGAGAGCTCAGGTTGAGGAAAGGTCTTAAATTCATTGGTTCTTGGAATTCCGTTTTGAGTTTTTCCCAAATTGCACTCGAAGGATTTCATTATAGGGATGTATGAAGATCGAAAAGGAGTTTATCAACCAATACATTTAATTTTCTTTTAAGTGATCCCTAAACCAATTGTTTTAAAACTTTGTTACGAGCAAATTAACATATATGCTACGATTAAAATATAAGCTACATTTGACATAAATGAGTAGTCAAACTTTCTTTTTCTATAAAATTTACAATATGTGTATGTGAAGTTTTGTGTAGGCCGTTAAGATATTCCATGTCCCAAGAACGGTTTAATGTTTTGATATGCACACACTTGGAAAATTCTGCGTATATTAGTTAGAACATTTAACATTTCAAGATTCAGTACATTAAAGGAATATATAGAAGATACTAAGGTTTCTTATTTTGTAAAACAAAAAATACTAAAATGAGCCCACAAATGAATCTTCAAATACAACAGATGTTGTAAATGCCTCATCACCAATACCCCTAGTTAAGCAGTTTCCTGTGTTTTTTTTTTTTTTTTTCACTTTTTTAATGTTAGAATATGTTTGGGATGCCAATAAAACTTGAAGAAGCCACTCTACATCTACCATATCGAGGTGTTGCATGCATTTGAGAACACAAGTAGATGTCTCGAAGGAGAAGGAAAAATCTCTATTGCAAATCTCTTATATTGGCATAGGTTGAGAGGATGCCACGAATGTGGTAGCCTCGGGATTTACACTTAGCGATTGCACTTGCCTAAAAATATGCAAGCCTTTTCAAAAAAACCCATATTTTGGATATCCCACAATCTTTACAATGCATAAGACCACATATCTTGTAGGCATTTTGTCGAAGCAGTTCATATGCTTTCACATTTTGCGAGATATATCTTCCAACGCATTTACAACTTAGGATGTCCATACCCTATTTCAAAAGTCCTTTTTTGCACAAGATAGAAGCATCCTAGCAAAGGTGGGCTAATCAGATTGAACACTAGTTGGATGCATTTTACGTAATGACGTATCCGTCTCCACGCGCAAAAAAACACAAGGCATCCTCACGCACTTTTCTTCTATTTCACCATATAAACAACGGGTTCCCAACCATTTGATTTACTTTCCAACATACGTGCGATTGTGCCAATATGGGAGATATAATGTCCACTTCTCTTCAACACTAAATGAACCATGATTATCTTTTCCGAATTGTTATAATCATAAACCTTGTTTCTTTATTCTAATTAGCATACTAATAAGATGTGCGGGGCATCATGACTCCATTGTGTTTTGGTTATTATTATTTTAACTATATGTCGTACTGTGGACCCTGATGGACATTTAAAGATAAGACAATTAACTAGAATGGTTGCATTGTCATAAATTGATTGTGATAGCATTACTCTTCAATATTGTTTTGTTGTATTTGGTTTATCTCTATGATTGGATACATACGCTATTGTGCTTTATTGCGCGATATTAATAGATGAACGACATTAACACATTGTGATATGGGAATTGAAGGATAGACATTATTGTAATCGAACTGATTAACTTTTGATAGACATTCAATATGGAAGAAAATGATGTGTTGTCAGATAAATATATGTCGATATTTCAAATCATTTTCGTATTGATTTTATTATGATGTTCAAAGTTATTTTTGTGATTTCTTTGATATTGGAGGATTGGCGAAATTGGGAACGAGTGAAAGTATTGCTTAAATTTGATGATTCAGTTGGTTTATGATCTTAGTTGCAAACTGATGTATGAGTAGAATCAAAATGTTGAAAATTGGAATAATTGTTAAATTACTTGGTCTTAGCAATAGTAGTTATGATATTTGATGTTGAAATTGATAGTTAGATATAAGTATTTTATTACTTCGACATCATTAATATGGCCATGAGGCTAGAGGGGTATTGTGTGATTTGCAGGAAAACATATCACAACAAACAACGGGGATTAGAGACCAACCACATTGGAATGCTAGATGAATTTAACAAGGGACACGATGACAATCGTATCTTGTTGTGTGTATGTTTGAATTGTTGTTAGGGGTTCCCATGCGGTGGATCACCTCCAATTTTGACAAGGGTTTTTGTTTTATTCTTTTATTTAGTTTCGTTTACTTAAATTTAGTATGTGATTTTATAGTGATGTATATTTCCTTGTATTAATTATTTAGATTTTGGTGTATTTTCCCTTTTATCTTTATTTGATTTAAGTATCTTATTTAAGTTAATTAATCATGTTGCTAAACAAATTATGGATGAGACAAAAGATTTTCATGTATTAGATTTGAGGGATTTTGGGTTATGTGTTGTAAGTAGAGTGTATGGGATCTTGAGTGTTGTACACTCTTTCCCTTCTTGGAAATTCGGATTTGGCCTTAAGTGCCAATTTCGGAGGCTTGTGGGACAAGTTAAACTTGTCCACACCTCTTAAATTGCTTTTTAACCCTACCTATGGATTGGGGTAAAAATAGACTCCTTTAAGTGTTTTGTAAGTCAAAAAGTGACATTTATTGCACTTTTCTTACATGAGTTTTAAAATTTATCCTTAGACGGTGTGGGCTTAGTTTGTGTGTGTAAGTAACTTGTCATTCCTCTCACCCACCGGTTTATTGTGCATTAGGGTTGAAGTTTTACTTGTGAGGTGGATTTGAGGATGAGTGACGTGGCATCCTACATGGAGCCACCTCACCCTCCTCTCTCCGTTTTCTATTTATTCAAGTTATTTTGCTTGTTTGGGGGTTACTTGATTCTTTTGTGCTCTTGTATTTTGGGAGTTAGAGGATTTTTGTGTGCTTGTGGTCTTTGTTGGAGATTTTTGGTGATTGTGTAGGTTGAAGGAGCTTGGATATTGACTCTTAGAACAAACTCTACCATGGAAAGGTAGGACCTATACTCTTTCTTAGTGTTCTTCTTTTATTTTGTGTGAATGTGCTTGTTTTGAATGTTTTGCTATGCTTTTTGTGTTCTTGGGTAGATTGCCTAAGTGTGGTGTTGTAATGCCCGTTCATTGTTGCTCCTGGCAGGCGGCCTGTCCCCAAAGCGTGGGGCTCCAAAAATAAGATAAAAAAAAAAAAAATTGCTATGGTAGCTGGCAGTGGGTGGAAATTTATGTTCTGTCCTTGCGTGAGGGAGAAGGGAGTCGGTGGAGTCCCATTTTTCCTCACCTGGATCTCTTTTGGATCCTCATTCAATGCATATAGTTAGGTGTTCGGCGCGTTTTTTTCTTCCTCCTTGCACGTTTTCTCTGCCTTGGTTGCTGCGTGAGTCTGGTTTGACGTGGGTGTAGATGAAGCTACGAGCTAGGGTAACAGGCTGTCAAACTATGTTGTTATCTGTTCAGTATTGAATGCAGTCTGCATGCAGCGACCTCGATTATGCCTCTCAGCTACAGTTACAGGAGGCCCTCGCCGTCTTGCTCGCAACAGCTCAACTGCCCAACAATTCCGCTTCCCCTTCTTCTTCTGCTCCTGCTTCTTCTGCGAATACCATTTTCTATGGCAAACAACCTGCTCATAGTGAAGAAGAAGATGAGATGAAATTGTTACTATTAATGCAGGCACTCGAGTTCAAGAAAGACCAACAAGAACTCGCCGATCACGAACAGGCCACCGAAGAAATGCTTCAAGCGGGACGGATTGATGAAGTAAAATAAATGGGACTTGCCTTGTATTGGATGTCTGCGTAAAGTATGGTGTGAGGAGACTTATATATATACAAGCTCATATAATGTTGTATATGGTGGCAAAGGAGTATGAGCGAATACGTGCTGGCAAGGCTCCTCATGCTATGGACATGTCACGCTATGGTTTAGAACCACCGCCTCTAAGCAAGTGGAATGATGTGACTGCCTGGAAGAATGCTCTTCACAATGCTCAAAGCCAACTTCAGCACCAAACAATAAGGTGACAGATCACACCCACAGGCACAGGAGATCTATGCAATGTTGGAGAAAATGTCTTGGGAGATGAAGGTAGCAGGATATTTTTTTTCAGAGCCAGAACATGCACTGAGGTTGTATCTCCAAATCGATTAAGTGACAGTGTGAGTGTTACCAGGAGACCCGATGAAATTTATTGCAAAGATTCTCTACTGAGACCTTGTTTTACGATTTAACTCATGGAAGAGAATCTCATTGGCGTGGATCTGTTTCATATCAGAATATTCATGAAGCACTATTTGCTTTGCAATTTTATGAACTTCTTCAGTGAGTCACTAAGTTGGCAGGCATAAAGTGTTGTTGGAATTATCACACCTTACAAGCTACCGCTGTAATGTTTGCACCGAGAGTTTGATGTTGTCCTCAAATCTGCTGAAGAAAAAGGTTTATGTATCATTACGGTAGATGCCTTTCAGAGCCAGGAGCGTGAGGTAATCATCATGTCTTGTGTCCGAGCTTCAAATCTTGGGGTTGGCTTTGCAGCTGTTATTCACCGCATGAATAACCATATCTATCTCCTAACAGCTTATTTCACCTAGTATTTGCATGAATAATCTTTTGCATTATAACCTGGGTCGATCTACAGTATTGGGTGAAATAGTTCTGGGTATTGTATATCCGTTTGAAGATATTATTGCTGTGTGTGGCTACTTGACGATGGATTAATGTATTGTTGGAAATGTTTGTGTTCTGCTGTTTTGGATGAATAAATGTAACCTGTATTTTGGGTTCTTGTGGTTACTATTAATTTGTAATACCCATTCTAAAATTGGGTTTCTATTATTATTGTAATTCAAAGCAGCTGCATTGAAGCAATCTAGTGACTGGTCAGCCTTAATCGAGGATGCTAAGTCTAGGGACTGTTTTTTTTGGATATGGAATCTGTTCCAAGAGATTTTCTTTTTGGTTATTAAAGCCATCTTCTTTTGCTTCATCTCAGACCAGGGCTGCTCCTAATATGAGAGCACCAAGGTTAGGAGGTCCAAATCAGGAACAATCAGATGCATGTTGAGATGGCATTTTAAACCAGGCTCAAAGAGGAAAGTTATACGTTGGATACTTTGTGTCTGTCAAGTGGTTCTTTGCTTTTCTCTTTGGTATTGGTACAGGGTTGCAGCATTTGTTATCAATATGGCAGTTGAGATTTTCTGTGGCTGGAAATTCACTGCTACTTTTGCTTATTAAACGTATGCCCTGGTTCTTCTTGTGGTGACCTGCTCACGCCAATAGTTGGCTGGCTGCGTGAGGATTTGGTGGAGAATATAGTTGGGTTTGTGGGAAAAAGGAAAAGGGGGGTCTATAGTTATAGAAACAGATACAGATCTTCTTTGGATATGGCAGTCATGACGATGGTTGTGTGGGTTTCTATGGTGATTGTGATGCTCTTCATAGCAGAGTGCTTCTATCTTCTCGGAGTTGCTCCCGAGGATTTCAAGAAGGCATGTTTCAATCACCCCTCTCCTATGCCAAGCATGGCCGTTAACAGAGTTTGGACCTTCAGCAGGCCGAGGAAGAGAAGTTGCGCAGGTTGTGTTGCTGCTGCTCGAGCCCTGGTCGACGTGCTTGTTGGTGGGAAGAACTATAAACAGGCATGTTAAATCTACTCCTTGTAATAGTTTTCTACCTTCTTTCAGTATCTTGAAATGAATATTCTTTCCTCTTGAATGACGCCTAGACTAGATGTTTTCGTGGTTGTTTATATCACCGCCTGATTGTGTGGTTGTTCCTTTAAATCTCGTTCCAATTTCGCTGATTTTGCTTGGAATGTTCTTTCCTCTCTTATAGCTTACTCTATTTCATATTTGTCTAAATGGAGTTCTGCTAATATTGAGTGATGCGGTCTAGTTCGTAGGGAAGGAAACATTATTGAGTTTTGTTTGCTTATATGACTTTCTTTAAAAAAAAGAATTCTCGTGATGGTAGTTATAATTGAAAGGTTACTAAATGGAAGGTTAAGCCTACATACCTCTTTTGGTTGAATAAATACGTATTTCTGTTTAGGGCTCTCTGTTTTGCTAAAAGGTACATTAATAGTGACATTGTGTTCTAAAACTTGTTTAAGCCTGTGGGCATTCCTTACTTTTGTTTGATTAGAAAATGGCATTAGGGTTTTGCTTTATAGAAGCGTACATGGTCGACTTTTGTACCTAGTTCAGAGGATGAATAACACGACTTCTAATTTTGGCCTTGACGTGTTGAGAGAATTACTTTACCTTCTTCTGGTTCAAACTCTTGTGTGATTAAAGTAAGGAAACATTGTAAGTTTAATTAAATGAAATCTCTACAATTTTTATTAAGGGTCATGAGCAAGCTATTAATAGTGGATTTGAAACAAAAGTTGTAGGTGAATCCATGGTATTGGATTCGTGAACTCGTTTCCTGTTAGATGACAGCTGATTACAGTGATAATATCATAGGTGGCTGTTATATTTACCTGTTTGATATTTGCTAGACTTTTCCTCGATAAGCCCACATGGATCGGGTAAAATTTCCATCTTCTATACCTTTGGCAAGGAGTTCATAGAACTTCTAGGCCTGACTGCACTGCGTAACCTTCCTGATGGATATGTGCGTTGGTTCTTATTTTGTGCTTGTACTCGTGGTAAGGTCTTTTGAGTCTGGGGCATCGTTGGTGTATTACCCACCGTGTATCGAATCCCTTTGTTTTCGAACTCGAATATCTTATTCTTCGAACTTGGTTACTAAAAGTCCCTTTTCGTGGCTTTGTTAAGGAAATCAATTTTTATTTTTATTTTAAAGTACTTATTGGCATTGTCGGAAATATATAAAAATTATTAACTACTTTTGGGTTTAGCTTTCCCTTATATTATGTAGAGAAGTTGACGATTAGGATAGGGTTTGTTGGTAGAATAATGGCCCTTTCTGTGTCTCTTTTGTACGCTTTTGGAAAAGTGGATTTGTTTGGGTTAACTAGTACTACGTTTAAGAAATCCTATAAGAAGGTAGTGGTAAACTCCTTGGTTAAAACTGAAACTATAGTTGTGTTCTTTTAAGGGCGTCGAACCCATATTACTATGAAGCCCCCCTGGAAGAATTGGATAACGTCATTTTGCTTCGCGCCTACGATCATAATTAGTACGCTTTGTCTTCTCTTGGACCCCTTTAGTTGGATGGAGTAAATTTTGGATTCCAATCACGTAACCCATAGGATTACATGAAGGAGATATCAACACTCTTGACTTTCTTGTTCCTAACCCATAAGGTCTTGCCTTGATTTATGTAATTTTGTTCTTACTGGTATTTTGACTTTCTCCTTGTTGGATGGTTTAGATTTCTCTCTCATGTGATTAATCTTGGAGTTGTGAGTTGTGTTTTAATCCATTTCTGAATTTAGAACATTCCTTTCTTGATATTGTTAAATGTTAGCTTACTGTTGCAATGTGTAGCCTTAACATGCTCAGTTCTCGCGAACTGATTCTAGCTAGTATTTGTGCAGATGGATTATGCGAGTAGATTAAAGGAAAGAGTTGTAAAGTTTTCATCAGTGCAATTTATGAGGTTCCTTGTAAAAATGTCCAATGTGAGGTAAATTTTGTAATAGTGCTTGCAAAGGAGTTTAGAAGACCTCTTGCCTTGGGATATTCTGAAATTTCGTGATGATGTTGTCTTGTCCTTCTGTAGGTAAACTGGTAACTTACCTTTGTAAGAAATGGTATTCAATCTTTACATTGATATGAGTATTGTGAAACTTAGATCTTGAGAATAAATTGTCAAGTTAAATCTTTCTAAGACTTAGTGGCAACATTTTATAAGTAAAGTAAAATGGGTCGGTTAACCCTTAAAGGAGCTAAACAAAAATAATAATTTTATATTCAACAAATAAAGGTAGAGGTGATCTACTTGAAATCAAATAAGTCCATGAGTGATCAAAATGAAACCATCCCTTGTGAAGTAAAAATTTTATAACTTGATATCCCTAGCTACACTAGCGAACATTATCCTTTCTTTGGTGAATTCTTAAAATGATCCTAAGGTGAAACGAATTGTGAGTTGTTGTAAGATAATAAGATTTAATAAATAGGAGGAATCGGTTTTGAAGCCATGTAATCTGTTTCTCAACCATTTGAAAGGTAAATTGTTTTCTTTTGTAAAATCATCCAGTGAAGCCTAAGTAAAATATTTAATAATTACGTATAAAACCTCAAACTCCAATTAAACCTCAGTAAGAACTAATAATGTCTCAAGGATGAACTCAATTGACCTTCTTCCTTTAACTTTATTCAAGGTACCTCGTAATTTTCTCTTAAGTTGTTGAACGTGAACCCCTGTTGTCATATGGGCATGAACAAGTTCTAGTAGCGTAAGTGTTGATAGATGGCCTTGTGAAATTAAATTACCCCTTTCTCTAAACAAACGAATTAAGCAAATGAATGTCGTAATAGAGAAGATTAAAGATGATTGCTCAGTGTAAAAAGAATAAACTTAGCTTGGTAAGATGAATTATATGAATCATACCTTGAGCATCCTTGAAAACGTAAACTAAGAATTGCAAGATGTATTTTTAAAATAAATAATCCTCAAGAATATCTCACTGTGGATGGCCCTAACTGTTAGTGTGTTCTGTGGATGGACCTCTATGTTGTCATGTCAAAAAAAAAGTGTATTGTCCTTTTGGGTGTGAATGTTTCCGTGCTGACCTTGTGGTCATCCCCGTAACAAGCTGTTCACAGTGTTAGTTGTATCCTTGGTGACGACATGTCGCGTCATGTTACGTGTCAAGCAAGTTCAAAAAAAAATTATCCTGTCTTTTACTGTGTTGTTCGTGTGTGTGTGTGAATTTGTGGGTCGTTACGTGGTGTAGTAGGGGACTATGGGGATAATTCTGTTGGGATGCATAAGAGTTTATTTAATGTTTTGGAGGAGTTTGAGTTGGGTGCCCCACCTTGAACAAAGAATTCTTACATTTCTTATTGTTTATTATATGAGGAGGCATAAGAGAATGAGGGAGGTATAAGAGTATGTGGGAGGTATAAGAGGTAGTTGAGAGAGACATAAGAGTGTGTAGGGGTTTCGATATATGTGTTGGAGGTTTTAAGGTTAACACCCATTTCCCATTGGGAGGTGTTGGTGCTCAGAATTATCTCGCCCATTTGTGCCCTTGAAGATTTATTAATTCACGACCTCTGTCATTTTCTCCTTCCCCGTATGGTGCTTGGTCGGTCTTATTGTCATTTTTAGTATGCTCTAGGTCGAGGATCATGTGTGGGTTTGTATTTATCTCGGGGTTCCGTTGTTCATCTGGAAAAGCCCTATATTTTAAGTCTCTCGTGCTCTGTTCCTTCGAGATCTTGTGTTTTCCCATTTTCTCCTTTATATTTACCTTGTAATTCAAGTTTGAGACCTTGTCGATATATACATTTGGTTGATTTTATTACCAATATCTACAAAACAAATCGAACATAGGGGAAAAAAATCGTAACTTCTCCCATTGGATTTTCGACTCCCAAGGTTTGGTCCTTTGATCCAAAGATTAGAATTTCGACCAAAGATTCCAACAAAAGCATTTTTCCCCTCGTGAACTTGAAAAAATCTATCAATTCAAATAGAAACCCTCGATACATAAAAAAATATCATATCCGATCCCATGATTCTCAGTAACCACCATATTTCATCAAGCAATGGTTTCACGATGTGATTGCATAGTGAGAATAACATTCCAAACCATATGAGTTTTTAATCTTGAGCATTTGCCAATAATTTCAAGACTTCAAAAAGGCATTTCTAAGGACAGGAGAAAAAGAAGCAAGTTGAGTAATTGTGGTAAGGGTGCAGATAGGAGAAGTAGGAGAGAGTTGAATCAAGTCCATTAGAAAAATATCGTATAGTTATTCATTTTTCTTCTTAATATACGAGAAAAATGAGCATTATTTTTTTCCTATACCATCATCTGAATTAAATAAACTTGTTCATAACCCTAATCTTGACAGAGTTTGTATCATTCTTTGGTTGAGCCTATTACTTCAGGCTGTAGGGACAAGGTAGCCATCCATTCCCCCTATCCTTCACTACATGAAATGGTGTCGAGTAGGAGTATCAACGGGTGTCTGTCGGTTTGTAAGTGAAAAAACCTCCAATGAGAGTGTTGGCTAGAAGGTGTTGCAATTGGATGTCCTCCATTGTGAAAAGGTGGGTAGAGGGTACAAAACAAAGAGATAGAATGGTATGAAAAAAACATGTCTTATGTAAGATTTCCAACAATAAAACTAAGTGTTTGGTGTGTGTCAATATGTCTCCAACAATAGTAGTGGCTACCAACATGCCAGAAAGATTGGAAGTTGTAATTTTGAAGAGAACCATACAAACAAGATTAGATGTTGTTAAAGCGAGATAGGAGGTGGGCGTGACTACATTCATTCAAACCTTAACAATGACGTAATGCATATTAGAGCTTCCTTTCATCCGATGACAACCTACTGTCGCCATTGCATCATATCAAACAAAATACAATATCAACTGCGATCTCAACAAACCTGCAACTCACAGACACTCGAGAAAAATGACTTAGATATTTTCATGCGGGGGCTGCCCGATGGAGTGGATCCGAGAAGCATTCACTTCCTTAGTGGCTGTCAACCCCATGTTCACAAGATAAGAATAAAGTACAAGCGATAAATGACATGCCAAAAAAATGAGATTTGAAATATACCGAATAAATGAAATGAGGATAACACCTATCTAGTATTTTGATATAGTGAAAAAATGATCATCAAAATGGCATTACGAGAACGGGAGAGTTTTGCCTCCAAAAACTCCAAAATTTACCTCAAAACTTCAAAAATAATTTGTCAAAATTTTGCCACCTTCAAGCTTTAAAAACTTGTTTCATAATTTTCGTATTATTTCCAACCTTCAAGTTTCAAAATATGCAAATATTTCATATTATTTTTATTATCTTCAAGAGGGGGAAGGGCCATATTTATAGCTTGGATATTGGTTAAATTTGGGGTTAACGGGTAATTGGGGTTTACAAAAGTAACCGTACTTAATGAGACATGATTATGATTTGATTTGACTATGGGGCTCATTGATTTAAAGTATTATGTAAAAAAAGATGTGATATTGAGTGTAGGGCACATGATGAAAAAGGGTTAGTTGGAATAGTGCATCCCATGTGGATTACTTTTCACTATTAAATATATGAATGGGGTGTCGGATTTTGAATATTTTTTGGGGTTTATAATTATTAAGTTCATAGGTGGTGTTCTTGTGGGGTTCATGATGTGGAGGATTAGGAGTAATAGTGGATGTGATTTGATTGAGTGGGACTTATGATTTGGATTATTTAATTATGACATGGGATGATATGACCTAATGGGAATAATTTATTATTTAGCATATAATGAGGTTTAGTATGTGAAAGGGGATCAATTAAGTTATAATATTAATTAATTGAACACACATTTTGGTGGGAAATAGGATTCACTTGGATAAGCCTCTGTGAAGGAGAGAAAATGTAGGGTGATACAAAAATTTGGTGTCTACATTTTCCCTTTTTGTTGAGTGGTTTTGATAGCGAAGCCACAAGACAAAAAAAAAGGGTTGGATGAAATCATGTGTCCAAAAGGGATGAGGATGGATAAAAATGTGACCAAAGGCAAGATGCCAGGTGAAAAAGGATCGCAATAACAATGAAAAATATGGCGGTGACTCAATATCACATTGGTAGAGGACAATTGCGGTCTCAACGGAGACGGGTAACAACGTTCTATGGAACTAGTGAGTGGGTGGAGACCACTGCAGTATGGATGTAAACTGCGATGACCAATGGGTCATAGGAAAACATCAAAGTATGCGTAATTAAATGCGAAGAGTATTGAAATACTTTGTAGGTGAGGAATCGAGCAAAAAATCATGTGTCCGTAAAAGGGATGAGGATGAAAATAATGATGCCCCAACACGAGATGATATAGAAGGTGGATATGTAAATAAAATGCCCCAAGGGGAATGAATGTAATCATAAATGTGGACATGATGAGTAGATATGATAGAAGTGTGAGATAAAATGGCCCGAAAGGAGGGTAAATATGATTCATCGAAATGGGGAATATTACGGTCGGCGTTTTCCAAGAAAAAAATAGAGCACGCACTTTACGAGGAAAAGGTGATAGGTGATGGTTGTTATGGTATCCTCGAAGATGAAAATGTCATGGGAAGAAATTCTTAGAAATGAATATGATGACACCCTGCGAGAGGGCTTACAAAGATATAAGATGCGTGACGAGAGATCTTGAAACGAGGAGAGGTCAATGTTGTAGAGAGGAGGATGAGAATGGGGTGTAATGAAATGGATTGGTGGTGGTGCATAAATGGAGAAACATCAGAATCGACCATGAATTCTAGGTGTGAGGATGTGTTGAAGGACATAATGAGAAAGAGAAAAGGGAATGGATAGGAGTAGTAGTTGATTATGAGAAGAGAAAGAAAAGGTGAAAGTTGAAGGAGACAAGGGTGTGGAATATAGAGAGGGATGATGGAGGAGGAGAAAAAAACAATGAAATGGGAGGAAGAAGATAACAAAGAAGGATGATAGGGGAATAAGGAAATGAAGAAGGACAAACAAGGAGAATATTGAAGGAACCAGATTAGGGTGAGGAAATCCAAGGTAAAGAATATGGAATAGACCACATGGAAATGCATGTGGATGGTGGGATGATAAAAAGATGGGACAATGCTGAAGAGTTAGGTTATCACTATGGGGAAGTAAGAAGGAAACACAAAGTAAAAGGGGATGAAGATGATACAGAGGAAGTGAAATAAGATGAGGATTAGAAAGGAGGAGAGGACAACGGAGAAAATTATGCAGAAGGAAGGGAACCAAGAATGGAGATATTCGGTAAAGAGTGAGTAGCATAAGGAACGTAAAGAGAAGATAGAGGGGAGGAATGACATAGATTGGAAAATATGTGGAGATGCGTGAGATGAGGATAAGTTGATGATGAGAAAATAGAGAGAGGGTGTATGATGAAGATAATAAATAAATTGGCAAGGAAGAATGGAAGATGGAGAGGTGGATGAAGAAAAAAAGGGGAATGGATAGGAGAGGAAATTCCAGTGAGGGATGTTAGGAGAAATCCACCGATAATGATCGGTAGGGAAGGATGGGAGGAAAGGTGAGAAGAGGGAGAAAGTAAATGAGGAATGGAAGAGGGAACACTAATGAAGGATGTTAGGAGAAGTCCCCAATAATGATCAGAGGGCATAGAGGAATGAAGGAATGAAGATAGAATGGAGGAGGTCAAAGAGAAGGACAAGGCCATGTATGGAATGGGGATGAGTGATTTTTAGGAGAATTCCATCGATAATTATTAGCATGGAAACAAAAGATGATGATGAAATAATGTTAGGGTATGATCAACAAAAATGACGAGTAAACATGGAGGTAGATATGTGGGAGAATTCTAGAAGATGGAGTGGAAAGAGTAAAGAAAGGAGGGATAATGAATTGTGTGAGGATGAAGGTGAGGAGAGGATGCTATGGATGAGGATGAATGAGGTAAAGATGAAGAAACAAGACATGAAATGAATGGGGAAGCAATGGTTAAGTAATATTACCAAGTGAGGGATGATGGAGATGAAAAGGGGGCAAGTAGGAAGTGGTGTTTGTGAGAATGGAAGAGGAGGTGAGAGGATGTGATGATGGGGAATGAAGAGAAAATGTGGATGGTGAGAATGTGGAGTAATGGGTGAGTGAAAGATGACAGATCATCCTTAAGAGGGACTCTTAAGTAAGATCACCAGGCCACAAGGAGGAGTTAAGTAAGATCACCAAACCGAGTAGTGATGATATGGAAGGAGAAAGACAACATTGTATTGGGTATAGGTGTGGAATGGTTGGTTGGAGTAGATGATTATGACAAGAGATGGGAGACAAAAGATGAGGGAAATATGATGGGATGTGGAAGGGTCAGATGGAAAACCAATCTTAAGATAAACTCTTAAGTAAGATTACCATGTGATGGGGATAGTTAAGTAGGATCACCAAGATGAAGAAGAAGAAGAATGATGAAAAATATTGAGTGGTGTATGCCAAAATGGAACAAGAGATGAAAGGAGGTGATAACAAGGTGATAATAAGGAAACAAAGGAGTGTGACATGAGTAGATGGAGGAACATATGTAGTGTAGATGGAGAGTGTAAGGGAAATCCTTAATTGGGATGCCCACGTGGTGAGAGTGATGATGTAGAAATGATGAGTAGAAAAGGTAGAGTGGAAAGACATTTGTGGTGGTGATTGTCATCTGATGAAAGAGGAGATGGTGGAGAAGCTTCTACAATGGGAGGATCCAAGGAAGAAGATATACCTTAACTAAGATTCTTGTTAGCTGTATGGATGATTAAGTAATATTTTCAAGATGAAAGTGAAAGAGTGAAAGGGAAACTCAGGAGGAAAGGAAAGTAAGATATCCTAGCATGGTGAAAGGGGACAGAAAGGTGAGAAGGATGATGTGGGGATAAGTGGTGATGAGTGGAAATGAGGAGTGAAGAGAAATGGATCAAAGACATTATTGAACATGTTGGGGATAAGAAGTTGCAGGATAACAAACTCACCTTGAGAAGGATCCTCAAGTAGGATTCACAAACTGCAATGGAGATCAAGTAGAATTCCCAAACTGAAAAGTGTATTTGTGAGGGCATTCATGGATATTATGGATAGATATAGAATTCATGGTGTGAAATTTGATGTGATTTTAATAAAATATTTCCTTGATGAGATAAATGACACATAGTCATAGCAAAGGCATATGGGGAAACCATGCTTCAAACCAGATTGGTGGTAAACAAGAAAGGGTACCACTCAAGGCATTGCACTTACAACCAATAACATGTGTTAACATAACCAATGATAGTTAGTTATACCAAAATACCATGAGGGAGATATGGATGAAATATTCTCATAAACCTAATGTTGACATGACAAAGGGATTTGAGATGTAACTTGTATGTGGGAAGAGGGTTCTCCAAAGATGGTGTTCCTTATGTCTATGCCCCAGCTCCTGGGAAGGAAAGGGGAAGAATCAATGCGGGAAAAAAGAAATTTGATCAATGCGGGAAGATTTCTAAGAATGTTGATAAAGGAAGGTTGATCAATGTGGGAAACCTTCCAAATGCCATAATAAAGAGTAGCCATCCTTTGAGGGTATGGTCTACTTTTTAATATTTTGCATTTGAATTTTTTGACTTTTTATTTTTTTAGATGGCTTTGAGATATGCATGATAGTTTTCTTGATGATTTTCTTTTTTATGTTATATGATTTTAATTTTATCCTTCGAGGGATCAATCTTTCTTTTTTGGATAAGATATCCTTGAGATAGGAGCATCATAATTGGTTTTGATATTTTATTTTTTTTTTTTTTTTATTTTACATGAATTTTTTTTACATGGGGGAGAGATGGGAATAGCTAAGTAGACCACTTAGGAGGGGATAATGAATGTACAAGAGACACCCCTGGACCCTTTACATGACTGCAATAGGAGAATGAGAGGGTGATGGATGTAATGATCATGGAGTTCTCACCAAATGGGAGAACTTATCCATAATGAATATGCTATGAGTAGAGTCATGGTACTCATATTTAAGGTCATATCAAAGGAAGTGATGGTAGACCACATAGTTCATATCATTACCATGATAGATGGAAGAGGTTAATGATGGAGGAATGATCTAAAGATATGACTAATCTCTCATTGGTGCATGTGCTAACAATAGAATGGTTATAAGTGCAATGCATTAAGAGGTTCAATCTCTGGTTTACCACCAAGGGAGGGAAGACATTAAAGTTGTGACATGATGAGATGATAGTTTGTAAAGGATTAGATGTGATAGACAAGCAGGAAATAAAACTATGTCCTTAAGGAAGCAAAAATAGATGAAAGACGGTGGATTTTGATGAAAATAAATGGTGCCCCAAGAGAAACACAAATATGGCCACCTTTAATAAATAATAAGAAAAAATATGGTCCCTCAATGGAAGGACAAAAATGGCCACAAATGTGGACTTAATGAAAATGGAAAATGGTCCCCAATGAAGGACAAATATGGCCACAATGGTGGAGGATGAGAGGATAGATAATGAAATATGAAGATCCCAAAAATGAAGAAATGAAATAAATATGGCTGCCCCAAAGAAAGGGACATGTATGGCCACAATGGTGGACTTTGATGATAAAAAAAACATGGTCCCTCAAAAGAGGAACGAATATGGCCACATTGGTGGACTATGGCCTCAAAGGAGGAATTTGATGAAAAAAATGGTCCCTCAATGGAAGGAAAAACATGGCCACAATGGTGGACTTTTGAAAAAAAAATATGGTGCCTCAAAGGAGGCATGAATATGGCCACAAAGGTGGACTTTGATGAAAATAATGGAAAATGGTCCCTCAATGGAAGGAAAATATGGCCACAAAAGTGGACTTAAAATGAGATTTAGGATTTGAATAGGATTTAGATTGGATGGATTTAGATGAGGTAAATAAAACAATGTCAAGGAGTGAAGTCCCCCAGGGTTAAGGGAGTTGTTTAGATAGTTGATATGGATGATATGCTCAAGGATGAGGGAAGGTTGCTCCCCCAATGAATTAGATGTGGATGAGTTAAAGGACATCGAAAGAGTTTAGATGAGATTGTTTTGGATTTGGATGGGATAAATGGTGGAGACCACAAGTGTGCTTGGAAAGATAAGCATTATTGATGAATAATGAAGGACCTTCCTTAGGAGGAATGTCATGTGCAGGAGGATGTTAAGGGATGATGTGGATGGAGGAATGGTGGGAAACCTAATGGATGGGATACAAATTGGATTAGATGTAGATGGAGAAGGATTTCCCTCTGAATGAGGAAATCATCTTTCTCAATAAGGTTATGGATGATTTTTGAAAGGCCTTACAATGTTCAATGTCATGGCCGAGGTATGATGATAAGTGCACAAATAAATTGGGATTGAACCATGATGGCTTTGGACTATAGGGATTAAAATATTTAATGGGAGGAAGCATGATGGATAGATATTTAAAGTAAATTTCGAAAAATGTTTGTGTGGGATCCCATCAAAGTGTCATAGGGAAGGAAAATTTTGTGGGTTTTGATAGAATATTTCAGCTTGGAGTTAGGGAAAAAGTGGACATAGATTGGATGGGTGAATTAGATGTCTTAAAAGACAAATTAATTTTGAGATGAGAGTTAGATTGTTTGGATTGAGATTTAGGTGAGGATGTACATTGGATGGGTAGATTATATGTCTTGGATGAAAAATCAAATTTGATTGGAGGATTGGATTGTTTGGATGTGGATTTATCATTGTGAGATGTCATAGATGAAGGACTGAGCCCTAAAATAGATGTTGTAACAATGGATTTTGAAAAAGAGGAAGACCTAACTTTTACGAGGATACATAGGAGATTTTGGGGATGTTTACCATGAGCCTTAGACTTTGATCAAGAAGATTTACCCTTGGCAGGGATGATAATAATCTCAACTAGAGGATCTGATGGTGGTGGTGTGGATATTGATGGAGAAAGCATCCTAAAATAAGAAGAGGATATTAATGGAGAAATAGGTGTTTGTATGATGTGATTAATGAGATCTATGTGAGATGTGGATTGTTTAGGTTTTGGCATGGAAAGAGTTGATTTTGTAGAGGGAGAATGTAAACCATATTTATTTGACTTAGGTGGAGGTGTTTGTTCAATAGATGTTTCAAAGGGTATCTTTGATAGGGTTACAGATCGAGAGGATTTGGTCATTGTGATAGAAGGATTAGGTAAAGAGTATTGGGATAGAATGGTGATGTGGCCATGGGAAAGGATATAGGTAAATATGTCAAGGTAGGATAGGTGGATTTGTTGATATGATAGATGTAGGGGTAGTTGGGATAGATAGGGATGTAGGCATATTTGGGATATTTGGAGATGTGAGTGATGTGGTGATGGGAATGTTTGATGTAGATGTGGTTAAGGGGTTGAATATGACAATGTTGGGGGACATGAGAGGTGTGGATGAAGTGATATGTATACTCAAAGCTGATGTGGATGTGGTTAAGGTAGTTGGTGTGGTTAGTATGGAAGAAAGTGTGGAAGGAGGAACTGGGATTAACTCTAAGGATGGTATGATGGGTAAAGGTGGAATGGATGTAGGTAAGGTAGTCAAATCTACTGAAGGGGATGTGGTAACCGATGGAGTAGACATGATAGGTAATGAAGTAGGTATAGGATTAATGTCTGGTGTAGAAGTAGTTGAGAATGGTAGATTCATAAATGTTTCAAATGGGGTTGATGTTGTAGGTGGGGTTGTAAAGGTACATGTGGTAGAAATGAGTTTAGTTGGGATGGTTGTAGAGATGAGTGATGTAGGTGTAGTAATAGGTGTGTTTGATGCAGATGTGGGTGAAGGCATAGATGTGAGAGATGTAGGGATAGGTGTGGATATCAATGGGGCTGAAATAGGTGCTAAGGATGAATCTGATGTGATAGATTGGGGCATGATGAAGTGGATAAAGTAGATGGTATAGTCAAATTTGATGTGGATGTGGTAAGGGTAGAAGAAGGTGTAGGTTCAAGACAAGTAGTAAAATTTGATATAGGTGTGATAGTTGTGGATGCGATAGGTTCTGAAATAAGGAGTGGGAATAATGTCTAAGGTAGGAACATGTGGAGTTGGTGATAAGATGAGATCTTGATTTAATGGTGTCAATCACATAAGCATTTGATAGTTGAGATGTAAAAGGGGTGGCTTGATTTTTTGGTGGTTGATTAGGAAAAGGTTGTGTAATTTGTCGAGGGGTTGGCTAGGTGAAGTGGTGGAGTTTTGATTTGGATATCCCCTTGATTTATAAGTTGTTGGACATGTGATCTTTGAAGGAATGACATTTCTCAATGTCATGACCTTTGACTCGATGATATTTACAATAGTGGGCTTCATGATACCAATAGGCTTGGCTTGTGAGTTTTCCATGGGTTGTATGGGAGGAAGTTGGATGGAGTTTATGGCCATCAACTTGTCAAATATGAACTATAGGATTCTCCTAAGGAGTATAGTTAGCTTTTGATTGAGGGTCTTGTTGTTGAGGCCATGTGTTGGATGTAGATGCAGATGAGGGTTTAATGACCATAGTGTTGGCCATACCCTTAAATTTGTCGTTATGTGTGAATGGTTTAGTAGATTTGATTTTAGGTTTGGTTGACTTAGTTTAAGATGACCTTGTTCAATGGCATGGGTTTCGAGTTTGTGAGCCATTGTGAAAACTTTGTCAAAGGTTTGAAATGATTGGATTTGTAAAGTAGATGATATATGTTTTCACACAAACGTGAGAAAATTTTGATGAGTTTCGGTTTGTGGAAAGAGAAAGGATAGTTGGTTTATAACACCATGCCATCGTGCGATGAAGTCGGATGATGGGCTCGTCTTCAAACTGTCGGATGGTGTATAGGTCAAGTGATAGTAGTTTTGCATGCAATATTGATCAAAAAGTGTTCTAAGAACAATTATGCAAGTTGGGAAAAGAGAATATAGAATATTACAGGATATGGTTGTACCAGTCCAATGTAGGACCGGATAAGGACATGGGGAAAGTGTAAAGTAGTAGATCGTGATCATGCATAATAAGACAACATGCATGTTTAAATACATGGAGATGTTGTTGGGGATCTTCCTTGTTGTTGAACTTAGTAAACTTGGGAAGTTTCCAATGAGGAGGGTAGGGTTTGATTAGAACCGATGGATGAATCGGTTCATTACAGATTTTTGTAGGATAATGTATCCTTGGGTGCCAAGGTAGTGGACTTCTAAACTAGTCAACCTATTCATTAAAGTGTGAATAGGATCATTTGACACAATGTTAGGTTGGATTGGATTGGTTGTGTGGTTTGAAATGTAGCTTGATAAGGTGAATGATACATTTGTGAATGTGTGGGTATTTGGGGAATCATTTGATAAGGTGGTTGATAAACTTGTGGGTGGGATGTTTGTGAAATCATTTGATAAGATGGTTGATTAATTTGTGGATGTGTGGGTGTTTGGGAAATTGTTTGATAAGGTGGTTGATTAATTTGTAGATGAGATGTTTGAGAAGCCATTTGATAAGCAATTCTTAAGTTGTGGATGAGGTATTTGTGGATGTTGATAAGGATTAATATATGTCATTGGTTGAGATGGGATATGTTATTGCAATGAGTGTTGAGAAATAGGGATGTGATGTGATCATTGAGACTGGGTAGGTTGTTTTGGTAAATGAGAAGTGGGGATATGAGTGTTATGAGATTGAGATGATGGGGCATATAGATGGGTAGGAATGTAAGTGCTAAGAGGTTTAGATGGTTGGATATGCATATTAGTAGTGGATGAGATAGAATTGACAAAAAGGGATGTGGGTGGAATGTGATCCACCAATTGAGGAGATTGAGAGGATTGAGAGATTGTGGGATATTTTCAAAGTAAGAAATCATATATGGGGTTAGGAGGCAGTCCAAGAGTTTCTAAAGGAGCGGGAGATGTAGTTGGTTTAGGAAGGCTAGACTTGATGAGGGACATGGGTATTGGTTTCAAGGTGGGGACAATCTTGGATGACATGGTTCTCATGAGGTGAGACCATGGAGACCAGAGGTTGGGTAATGGAAGGTATGGTCTCAAGTTTAGAATCTTTTTGGGAGAGATCATCATTTGATGTAGCGGATTGTTGTTTTGTTTCGATTTGGAGATAGAGTGAAAATAGGCGTGAAATAGATAAACATTTGTTTATGAAAGCTTGTTAACAAACAAATCAAGCAATAAGTTTTTTATCATCATGATTAATTATGAGATGTGAAAAGAAAATAAAAGTGGATAATGAAGGTGCCTAGAGAATGGAAGTCTAGGGCTGGTTTCAGGTAGTTTTGGCTTGGGAAATGTTTGAAATGGTTTCTTGTTGGGTGTTCAAATCCCAATCAGTGAACTAGGTGAAAGGAGTGTTTGATATGTTGATTTCATTCGTGAAGTTCTAGGTAGTGTGTGATAAGTGAAATGCAAAAGGTTAATTCCCCTATTAAACTATCGATCGGGTAGGATGTACGTGGTTCGTTTTAAACCAAATTCGAAATGTGAATTTGATGCTGAAACACTTAACCAAAAAAGACAATTACAATGCAGAAAAGAGAAAATAGGGGAATGAGAAATACCTGGAGAATGCTTTCCCCTGTTATTTGATTACACATGTGATAATGATGTTGGTGGCCGTAAAAACGTTTGGGTACCTAGAATTGCACCATGCACAATCTCGGATGGGGTTGGTGAAAGGAGATTGGTGGCATGTTTATGTTTCAATGGTTGTCTTTGACAACGTAATGTTGTTGTCGTGGCTTCATGGAGTTTGTAGATTTCACCTACAAAAGAAAATAAAACAATTAGTGCACGTGGTCGACAAAATAAGAAAAACAATACAACGGTCCCAATGACCTTGTGTATTGAAAAGGGGCTTAATTAGAGAAATAATAACTATTCTAGTTAATTGTGTTGCGAAAAATTCTAAATGATGAATTTTTCGATTATTCATTTTTGGACGAAAACAAAGGTAACCTAAGTGTAATGTAAAAATGACACAACTTAAGCCAATACTAATTAAACGTCAATATTTGTAAAACATTAACAAACAAATAAACTAGTCGATGAATGAAAAGAACTAAATTTCTAAAAAAATTAATTAAATTGCTAACTAAATTAAATTAACTAACTAATATCAACTTAATAAAAATTTAATAGATACTAAACTAAACTAAATAAGAATGAACTATGCATTAACAAAGATAATGATCACGGATTAATGAAATAATATAAATAAAAATGAACTATGCATGGGTGAGCTCATGAGGGGAGGGAGCGGGAGAGCTTAAGAGTTGTGTGGCCGAGTTGGAGATCAGGACTAGAGAGAGATTGGACGGAGGGAATGGCATGGTTTGTGTGGGCGTGTGAGGCAAGGAGTTCAGGACGAGACCTTGAGTAGGGTGAGGAGAGATCTGAGAGCTCGAGGGACCCGGATAAGGCAATCTAAAGATGGCGCAAGACACAGATCTGCGTTGTCGTGCAAGCATTAAAATTGTGTCTCAACTTTAATCACCCATGTGTGTGGGAACAACAAATTGACTTCCACCAAAATAAGCATGAAACGGTGAAAAGAAGGGGAGAGGATGACCAAAAGGTAGCTCGACTCAAAAATGGTGGATGGAAAATCAATTCAAATTTTGCTTTAGAAAAAGGTGCTGCAAGCACTGTTTGTAATGGTGTGGTAAAGAATTGTAATCCAATCATTGTAAATAGACTTTACAGCAACTACTCACAGAGCTTGCGTGAATTTGAAACTGGTTGGTCATTTATGTGGCTTGATGACATAATGAGAATCACAAAAACTCTAAATGAGAAATATATAATTATCTATGGTGCTCCAAAAATGCTTATAGACGTGTTGTAAAATCATTTTATAAGTGATTGGCTTACAATTCTAAGTCCAGAGCTCTGAGCTTCGGCCAATGTTTAATTCCTGCCAAAGGCGTGTTCATGTCACTATTGTCAAACGTTCTATATCAGTCCCTCTATTTAGAATGGTTGGAGGGCATCAACGTTGGCGGAGAACGGTTTCCTGTGAAACCTTTTCTGAACTAGAAAAAGAAGATCCAGGAAATCCAGTAAAGGCACGTTGTTTGGAACAGAGGGAGGAAGAGACAATATATCTGTGATGAAACAGATGATAATGTTTGCAATTGTAATTCCTTTTTCTCTAAGAGTCTAAATTGTGTATGAAATTTAAAGTTGATATAAAAGTCCTAATCTGATGCATATACATAACAATTTTGTGAAAGTGTGGATAGTCTGATTGATGAATTTGAGACTCTTAATTGATCATTCATCCAAAATATAGAGATTGTGCATGGTGTTCATCAATTTGAATGGAGGAAACAATTGTATTTAAAGCAAGGACATACAATGCCCATCATGCTCAGTGGATATTGGGACGGAGTGTGAGGACTGTTTTGCTAGGTCAAGGGCAGAATGTATTGGTGAAATGGTGTGCGAGCCGAGGACTTGGGATGTGAGGAGTCAGCGGGAAGGGTGAGCTATTTAGAGGGATCTATGTTAAGTAGTTAGGACACGTTGGGGACGAGTTAGGTAATGGCCAAGCTGGCTCGATGTGAGCAAGTAGGGAGTTGGGACGTGAGTAGTGGTCGAGTCGTGAGGTAGAAGCTCGGGTAGGGAGTCGTACTTGGGTAAGGGAATCAGTTAAGAATGAAGAGGGGTATGTGAGGTGAGGTGAAGAGGGTAGGGAATATGGGAAGAGAGCTCGGTGTGGGTGTGGTCGAGCTGGCTAGGTGTTGGGATGTGAGTTGGAGATGGGAAGAAGAATAGTGGTGAGCTAGAGTGGTGGATTTTAGGAAGAGAGCTCGGGTTTTGAGGAAAGTAGCTCGGTGGAGAGGGAATAGTGAAAACCGTGGGAGATGAGGATATAGGTGGGAAATCGAGGGTCGACCAAGTGGGAACGTGGAGGACTCGGTGAGAAGTGGGATGAAGTTGGCGGTGGCTTATCAAGTAGAGTTGAGTGGCTCAATGGGTAGATAGGTAGTGTTAGGAGATGGGTCAGAGGTGAGGTAGAATGCTCATGATAGCTAAGGGGATGGGTAGTTAGGATTATATATATATATATATATATATATATTTAATTTAATTAATAAATGTTTTTTACTTATATAATAATTATTATGTATATAGTAAATTTATTAATTTTTAATTAATTTTATTTATTTAATAATAAAAACAAACTTGATATTAATTAGAAACAACCAAATGAAACATGACAGAACACAACACAATGACGTAAATCAAAATGAGTGAAACTAGAATAATTATAAACAAGACAATAATGAGAATATCGTTACCACGAGAAGAATGTGAGAACGACACCTGTACAAGATGAGCAAAGGAACAAAACAAACGAAATGACCATATGTTGGATTTGATCCTCCGGCGTGCCAAAAATGTTGTTCGGGAGTTTCTGTCTAGATTAGTATTATGAGAAATCAACAAAACACCAAACAACCTCAAACATGCAAGGGCTTAGTACCTTGGAGATGATGATAGATGTGGGCGTAAAGTGGATGAGGGTGATAATGTGATCTCAATAAACCTACAACTCACAGAAACTCGAGATAAAATGATTAGATATTTTCATGGACAATTGTCGACGGAGTGGATCCGAGAAGCATTCACTTCCTTGGTGGTTGTCAACCCCGTGTTCAGAAAGATAAGAATCAATTTCAAGTTGTAAATGACATGCCAAAAAAATGAGAATCTGAAATATACCGAATAAATGAAATGAGAATAACACCTAGCTGGTATTTTGATATAGCGATAAAACGATGATCAAAATGGCATTACAAGAATGGAAAAGTTTTTCTTCAAAACACTCCAAAATTTGCCTCAAAACTTCACAGATAATTTGTCAAAATTTTGCCACCTTCAAGCTTCAAAACTTATTTCATAATTTTCTTATTATTTCCAACCCTTCAAGTTTCAAAATATGCAGAGATTTCATATTATTATTATCATCTTCAAGAAGGGGGAAAGGGCCATATTTATAGCTTGGATATTGGTTAAATTTGGGGTTAACGGGTAACCGGGGTTTACAAAAGTAACCCTACTTAATGGGACCTGATTAGGATTTGATTTGACTAAGGGACTCATGATTTAAATTATTATGTAAAAAGAAAGGATGTGATATTGAGTGTGGGGCACATGATGGAAAAGGGTTAGGTGGAATAGTGCATCCCATGTGGATTACTTTTTCACTATTAAATATATGAATGGGGTGTCAAATTTTGAATATTTTTTTGGGTTTATAATTATTAAGTTCATAGGTGGGGTTCATGTGGGGTTCATGATGTGGAGGATTAGGTGTAATAGTGGATGTGATTTGATTGATTGGGGCTTATGATTTGGATGATTTAATTATGAGATGGGATGATATGACCTAATTGGAATAATTGATTATTTAACATATAATGAGGTTTAAGTATATGAAAAGGATCAATTAAGTTATAAGATTAATTAATTGAACACGCATTTTTGGTGGGAAACAAGATTCACTTGGATAAGCCTATTGAAGGAGAGAAAACGTGAGGTGATACAAAAATTTTGTGTCTACACATTCCTTACAAGCTTTCACGCTATTGTTGAAGATATCTCTTCTACCCTACCTTCCATGTCTGAGCAATCCCTTATCTTGCGACAACCTTCTTGTACCAAAGATGTAACCGAACCGATGAGCAATAGGGACCCCGACATTCACCTCATCATCATTTATTGTATTTGTTCCATCTGTCTACACATAGGTTGAAGAGATTAAGATATACTTACAAAACAAATCTCACCCCACCCCGGCCTTAGTTGATTGGCCCCAAATAAGTGTTGACCCCATTAACAAATATTCAACAGAGGGCTTATTTTCTATGGCCTTTCCAACTCTATTCCCATATGGTGTGGCTATGTTTCACCAACCTTGCAACACTGAAGTCCAAATGCATGAATACACCCTTCACTTAATGCGGTACCATGACAACCACTTTGGCAGCCACCCACGGTTCCGTTATTTCCTACTGAACCTTATGATGTGCCATATAGGTCGCTATGTCATCTATATTTGCTAAGCAGAACATTGAAGACAACTCACCTACAATTGTTCAGGACCTACACACTTTATTGGAACACCTGTCATATGAGAAAATAACAAATCAACTCATGCACTTCACTGTCAATCTGAGAGGTACACGATCTTATTGGGCACAATGCAAAAATGAACTTTCAGATATGATCACTCAGCTAGGCTCCCAACATTATTCTTCACCCTAAGTGTTGCTGACACTAAATGGCCTTGCATAAAGTCATGCCTAGCCAGCCTCCTACATCACCTAGCACTGCACATACATGGAGAATCCATAACATCATTATGTACCCGCATTTGATAACCATGTATATGGCCGTTAGGTTCTCCATATTCTATAAAGAAATCCTAGATAAATACTTTGCACACGAAGGACTTCAAAGTACAGTAATTTTACCAACATAACAAGTTTATAATATTCTTTACTAAAAACCACCATATTGTACCTTTTACGTACTAACACAATGTGCTTCTCTAGATTTTAATGGAAGCATAGAGGATGTGCCCACATCCATGGTTTCATATGGCCGAGATAATAACCCCGACTTGGAAGGATTGGACGGAACAACATCGAAGACATAAACATTTCCAGATCTTACTTTGATAACTTTGTCACAATATAGAACCCTAGGCTCAACTTTACAACCTCTTCTCATATGGCTCGGTCAGGATTGATGATCCATGCTTCATCGCGGCTTCTCTCGCTATATTAATTGCCAACATTGACATAGATTATGAAGAACTGGTTGACCGTTTACAATGCCATACGATGTGTACTACATCTACATGCCTACGTAAGTAAGGATTATAACTAAAATGCAACTACAAATGTCCTTGGCCTATTCAAAACATCTCGACTCGTGTCAGAAACATACATGGGGAACCAATGTATACTCTAGCTCGTAATGATGATAAGCTAAATATACACAAATTTTCCATGCTAACAACTTGGCAAGAAAATATTGATTGCCAACAAATTGTTTCCCACCATGTAGTTTTGAAATCTATAGCTAAATGGTACGCAGCTATGACAGAGAAAAATTAGAAATATACCATCACATGTTAGTAAGGAAAGAAGATACCACCACAATTGAGAGCACTATAAAGAATGCATACAACAAGTTACTTTCGGAAACAATTGTTGACTAAGATATAGGGTAAAGTGCATGAAGTTGGGGGGGCCAAAAGTGGACAAGAATTTGGAAAAAAGCAAAACACGTATGCGTTCTATTATAATGCGATCACGTTTTCAATTGTCAGGTTTGGGATTTACCGAAGCATAATGCGTACGCGTTATGCCTACTATAAACAAAAAAAAAAGAGGCTCGAGCCTCTATCATTTTATCTCCCTCAAACACAAGTTTTCAGAGCTTAATTATGCCCTCATGTTTTTTCATTTAAGTTGGATCTCAAGCTCAAAGGATCATTTCTGGATCACTAGGGAAGATCTGAATCAATGATGGTGCCACGGAGAAGAGGTAAGCACAATTATTTTCTCAAAATTGCATTGAAATATGATAATTATATATTAAAATTTGAATTGAATACATATTTTTTATTGTTATAGTTAGAGGTCGAGGGAATCAACCACAACCAAACCATGTTATTCTGTCATCCCCCTCCGACACTCCCACAATTACTCAACATCCCTTGGGTAGTCAAAAATATTTAGCAGCCCCAATAGTTGAAAACAAAATTGAAATTGAGGATTTAATCAAAACAATGAGGGATTCACAATCTACAAACCCCCACCGTGCCTCTCTTGCAAACACATTGGAGGCATTACTTGTTCAAATTGAAAATGGGGAAAATTGATCATTGGACAACTTATAGAGAGGGTTGTAGGGTTTATTATTCCAACAAATTGTCATATGTGGATGTAAAGAAAAAAGAAATTTCAAAAGACCTCATATGCACCTTATTCATGGACCCTCGCACTAATTTTCTGTTCGTTGTCATGTAAATGATTTCCCATCCATTGGTGCAATAATAATTTGATTAAAAATAATTTTTGGGACCGATGGTGGATGGTGTTTGATTTTCCACCTTGTAATAACAATGAGGTGCCACTATACTTTTTGAGGAAACTCTATTGTGAGTTTATCCTCAATGAGATCCCAAATTATTTTGATTTCCAAGATTTCCAGGGCCGAGGAAAAGGATCTGCACAGGATCGACCAGGTGCACAATGTGCACCTATTCAATAGGGTAGATTCCCCCTAGAAGCCCCCTCACCCTGAGATTGTCCCTCAAGCAAGTGAAGGAGACAATAGAGATTGATACACTCCCGCTTCAAGGGGCTATCTGCGACCCTTGTTCGACATATGAGGGAGATTTATGATCCAGATGCTCGTGGAGGTACATAGAGTATTCCCTCAGGGAGTACTAGCATGAGGCCACATCTTTTCTCGTCATGTGGTAGCATATGTTTGGGGCCCGAGGAGGATGATACTTTCATGCGTACTGATTTTGGTGCACCTGGTGCTAGGGGTGAACACGATAATGTCACTATGTTCAGATGTCCTTTTGAGTGAGACATTTGGATTACATTCATCGGTGTCACCTTCGCAAGTAAATTTTTATGTTTTGTTATGTGTGTTACAAAAAGTTTGGAGTACTTGATTTACTTATATATGTTAAATTTTTGAAATAATTGTATTTGTACATGTATATGCATTGATATTACAATGCACGGGAGGTGCATCTTCATCCGACCATAGGCGGCGAGCACCATGCATACACATA
Source organism: Taxus wallichiana var. yunnanensis (assembly GCA_018340775.1). Lineage (NCBI taxonomy): Eukaryota > Viridiplantae > Streptophyta > Pinopsida > Cupressales > Taxaceae > Taxus > Taxus wallichiana. Next base: position 267,966,734 of record CM031241.1, read on the forward strand.
CATTCATAGAGGTAATTTAGAATGTTAATTATGTAAAATTTTCACATACATGTGTGTGTGTGTGTGTATTATATATATATATATGTATATATGTATGTGTGTGTGTGTGTGTGTGTGTGTGTGTGTATGTGTAATATTAGTTTTGAAGTCAAATATATGTATGTTCTTGTATGTCCATCTAACTCACGTGATATACATGTTTGATAAAGATGTTGACTTCACTAGACACCCCACCATCTCTGTGACAAGTAGATAAAGGTGTTGTTGCTTGTGATTTCATCTATGTAGCAACTCACTGAGGTATTCAAACAACACATAAATTTTGTTAAATTTCTCGTGTAATTCATATTATGTTAAATTACATGTTAGTAATGTATTTCATTGTAGAATTATTAAATTATGTTAATAATGTCCTTCATTGTGTATATGTAGGAGTTACTGTGACAGTAGCAACCTGTTCATTTGATTCACAAAGGTGTGGCGGGGTAAAAACAATAGTTCTATATTGATAAAATTAGTTAAAATATTGTCATTATGTACATACATGTACTTAGTTCTATTTTCGCTACTAATTCGATGTTAGATTTTATGATCTTATGTGTATGTAGGAACTTCCCCTCCATTTTGACTTTGAGGGCATGGACTCCTCCATCTTGTCATCTTCGTACCCCGTTTGTATTACTGAGAGCTCTCGATGACTCATCATCGAGCGTGAGATGAAAATTCGGCGTGATCGAACAACTTGCGGTAAGTTTGTGTATTTATGTAAATACTTTCATTCTAGCATGGTCTTAAATACATGTTGAAAACATATATAAATTAATTTTTGACAAAAAAACATTGTTTGCATTTACAGGCTCATCTACAGGTGAGTATTCAGTGGAAGAGGACTCGAAGCATGGGCTCGAACGATCCAAAGTCATCTCATGGATCTCCATCTTCATCTAAGGGAGGGCCTTCTTTGAGCAAGGCCAAGAGAGGGATAGATTTTGATGAGTAGGAAATATATATGTCTTACATGACATTGTTTTTGTATGCCTATGTGCATGGCATTGTATGTACGCCTATATGGCATTTGAACTTGATGGTATATGACCTATTTGGGCATTTTGTATTTATTATGCACATTAAAATACTATTTGGAACTTGATAATTTTGTATGAGACCTTACATTTTGAGATTATTTTGCATGAAACTAATATGATGTGCACTTGACAATATTTAAGACATTATGGATTATTTTTTCATTTATTGGTGATGTACATGTACTAGCATTTTCAATGTATAATATGCATCAAACTTTGGAAATCAATATTTATATAATGTATGTATATAAAGAGTTACCTAATCTGAGTAATTATTCATTCAATTTATCAATGTGTATATGTGTATTTACCTTACTTGCGCTTCTTCTTGCTCATGGTCTCTTTGTATTGGTTCCTATCTTATCATGCACTTACTACATTCTTCTATGCTTCGTAGTCTTCTCCCTGTTAAAACACCTGAGAGTCGTCACAATTTGATGCCTTTCATCTGTTGATATTTTGAGAATGTCTCTCCATATACATTACTCCAATGCTTGAGAATGTCTCCAGATGCAATGACATTCTGATTCAGACACTCAATGATTCTTGATTGTCTAATCATGTCAATTCATGTTATTACCTTTAAATCTATAGGCATTTCAAGTTATTTGGAAATCACATCACACCCTTCACTAGGCTTGATGACTACCCCTATCCTTTTAAGGCGCTTTTGAAAGCATCCATGGGTTTATCATAGCATAAATTATCAATGAATGGAAGGTCACTAAGCCGTAGGCCAGCTGACTCCCATCAGAACTAAAAAAGAAAGATTTACTAGGTGATTGATAACTCCCTGTGTGTTCTTAGACATACCCCTATCAAATTCATTCTTAAGCCAATCTAGTCATTTAGGGTTCTTAAGCGACTACGCCCGGACGAGGTAGCCCGAAAGCACGGGGAGCATAGGGAACAAAAATAAATCCTCCACTAGCATTCACCAGGCCACCCCGACATGTTGGCATAGTTGGTTCGGTCCCACGAGCTTCCGTTTGCAAACTACAGCCTCTAGCAGCCCTACACTGACTTAGACTACACTATTTCGCATGTTTGCAAACAATAGCACAACGAGAGAACCGGATGGAGATGGAGAAAACCACGGAGAGGATTTTGTAGAGGGACCCGACATGGAGGTCTCGAATCAAACGAGATGTCTCTAGGTTCCACGAGTCCGAGAAATCACCCGTCGAAGATATGGCGTGTTTGGGCATCAGGGCTCTTAAGGGACTATGCCCGGATGAGTTAGCCCGAAAGCACGGGAGCGTAGGGAACCAAAAAAAATCCTCCAATAGTGTTCACTGGCCACCCCAACATGTTGGCATAGTTTTTGGTCCCACGAGCTTGTTTGCAAACTACAACCTCTGGCAACCCTACACTGACTCAGACTGCACTATTTCGTGTGTTTGCAAACAATAGCACAACAAGAGAACCGGATGGAGATGGAGAAAACCATGAGATACATTTCATAGAGGGCCTTGACATGGAGGTCTTAGATCTAACGAGACGTCTCTAGGTGCCACGGAGTCGAGAAATCACCGTCGAAGATATGGCGTGTTTGGGCCTCAGGGCTCTTAAGGGACTACGCCGGACGAGGTAGCCCAAAAGCACGGGGAGCATAGGGAACCAAAAAAAGCCTCCACTAGTGTTCACCAGGCCACCCCAACGTGTTGATGTAGTTGGTTTGGTCCCACGAGCTTCCGTTTGTAAACTTCTGAGCTCAGGAGAGCCCTACTGCTGACTGACTCAAATTTGCACTATTTCACGTGTTTACAAACAATAGCACTAGCGAGAGAACCGAGATAGATATGGAAAAAACCGCGAGAATATTTCATAGAGGGCCCCTGACATGGAGGTCTCGGATCGATGACGAGAGGTCTCTAGGTGCGATGGAGTCTGAGAAATCACCCAATCGAAGATATGGCGTGTTTGGGCCTAAGAGCTCTTAACGACTATGCCGGACAAGGTATCCCAAAAGCATGGGAGCATAGGGAACCAAAAAATAAGCCTCACTATCATTCACCTGGCCACCCTGACATGTTGGTAGTTGGTTCGGTCCCACGAGCTTCCGTTTGCAAACTACATACACTCTTCAGAAGCCCTACTTGACTAAGACTACACTATTTCACGCATTTACAAACAATATTACAGTGAGAGAACTGGATGGAGATGGAGAAAACCACATGAGATTATTTCGTAGAGGGCCCCAACGCAGAGGTCTCAAATCTAACGATACGTGTCTAGGTGCCACGGAGTCGAGAAAAAGCACCGTCGAAGATATGGTGTGTTTGGGCCTCGGGGCTCTTAAGGACTACCCATACGAGGTAGCCCGAAAGCACGAGGAGCGTAGGGAACCAAAAAATCCTCCACTAGCATTCACCTGGCCACCTGATGTGTTGGTGTAGTTGGTTTGGTCCCATGAGCTTCCATTTGCAAACTACAACCTCTAGTAGCCCTACACTGACTCAGACTGCACTATTTCACGTGCGTTTGCAAACAATAGAACAATGAGAAAACCGGATGGAGATGGAAAAAAACATGAGAGGATTTTGTATAGAGGCCCCGACATGGAGGTCTCGAATATGATGAGATGTCTCTAGGTGCCACGGAGTCCGAGAAATCACCGTCGAAGATATGGCATGTTTGGGCCTTAGGGCTCTTAAGGGACTACGCCGGACGAGGTAGCCCAAAAGCACGGGAGCGTAGGGAACCAAAAAAAAATCCTCCACTAGCATTCACCTAGCCACCTCAATGTTTTAGCATAGTTGGTTCGGTCCCATGAGCTTCCGTTTGCAAACTACAGCCTCTAACAACCCTACACTGACTAGAACGCACTATTTCACGTGTTTGCAAACAATAGCACAAGAGAGAACCAGATGGAGATGGATAAAACCGTGAGAGGATTTTGTAGAGGGCCCCAACATGGAGGTCTCAGATCTAATGAGATGTCTCTAGGTGCCACGGAGTTTGATAAATCACCCGTCGAAGATATGGCGTGTTTGGGCCTCAGGGCTCTTAAGGGACTACACCCGGACGAGGTAGCCCGAAAGCACGGGGAGCATAGGGAACCAAAAAAAGCCTTCACTAGCATTCACTAGCCACCCCGACATGTGTTGGCGTAGTTGGTTTGGTCCCACGAGCTTTCGTTTGCAAACTACAACCTCTGGCAGCCCTACACTGACTCAGACTGCACTATTTCACGCGTTTGCAAACAATAGACAATGAGAGAACCAGATGGAGATGGATAAAACCATGAGATTATTTCATAGAGGGCCCTAACATGGAGGTCTGGATCTAATGCAAGACATCTCTAGGTGCCATGGAGTCGAGAAATCACCCGTCAAAGATATGGCGTGTTTGGGCCTCAGGGCTCTTAAGGGACTACGCCCAGGACGAGGTAGCCCGAAAGCACGGGGAGCGTAGGAACCAAAAAAATCCTCCACTAGCATTCACCAAGCCACCCCGATGTGTTGGAGTAGTTGGTTCGGTCCCATGAGCTTCCGTTTGCAAACTCTGACCTCTATGCCCCTCTACACTGAACTAGACTGCACTATTTCATGCGTTTACAAACATTATCACAATGAGAGAACCAAATGGAGATGGAGAAAACCATGAGAGGATTTCATAAAGGGCCCGAACATGGAGGTCTCGGATATGATGAGACATCTCTAGGTGCCACGAGAGTTTGAGAAATCACTCGTCAAAGATATGGCATGTTTGGGCCTCAAGGCTCTTAAGGGACTACGCCCGACGAGGTAGCCCGAAAGCACGAGGAGCGTAGGGAACCAAAAATAAGCCTCCAATAGCATTCACCAGGCCACCCTGACGTGTTGGTGTAGTTGGTTCGGTCCCATGAGCTTTCGTTTGCAAACTACACCTCTAGACAACCCTACACTGACTCAAATTGCACTATTTCGCATGTTTTTACAAACAATAGCACAACGAGAGAACCGGATGGAGATGGAGAAAACCATGAGATGCTTTCATAGAGGGCCTCAACATGGAGGTCTTGGATCTAACGAGACATCTCTAGGTTCCATGGAGTTTGAGAAATCACTCGTCGAAGATATGGCATGTTTGGGCCTCAGGGCTCTTAAAGGACTACGCCGGATGAGGTAGCAGAAAGCACGGGAGCGTAGGGAACCAAAAAGACTCCACTAGCATTAACCAAGCAATCCGGATGCATTGCCTAAATGGTTTGGTCCCACGAGCTACCATTTGCAAAATATAGCATCTGACAACCTTACACTGACTCATATTGCACTATTTCGCTTGTTTGTAAACAATAGGACAATGAGAGAACCAGATGGATATGGATAAAATTGCAAGAGGCTTTCGTAGGGCCCTGACAATTTTTCCATGTTAGTATTGAAGAGCTTCTAACTTTAATCGAACATCTACACAAAATCTAACCTAAATAGTCAGAGTAATAGACTAAATCAGCATTCTATTTCTCACATATAAAATGAATTTCTTCCTTCAAAAAAGAAACTATGGGTGAATGCTCAATCAAAAAATAAATTACAATTCTAAATGAGTTTCAGGCTCAATTATCAATACTTCATTGCATTTTTTCTTGCCAATATGCTACTTTTGGAACTACCTGGTTTGATTTGTGAAGTTGAAGCAACTAGGATTAATAAAAATAATCAACTTGGCATGTTGTCCTTAAGATTATCCATGATTCTATCGACAACATCACATAGATATTCCATTCCAGTTAAGTTGTGATCCTTCCACACTTCCCATTTTTCCTTTTCTTCTACTCGTATCTTCTCTTTAAGTTCTTCTAGATGTTTTTGGGTAATCAAATTGACTCTTTATGACTTTCAGGAGGCATTTCTTCTTGAATCATAGTGACATCTTCACCTAATTATTTTTCTTCATGATGTTCATTATCATCTAAAGTTGAAGACTGAATATTTATATGGCCTTCAGCTTCTTTTTGGGCACAAACAACCTTTTGTAATGTCAAAAAAATTCAGGCTCTTCATTCTTTGTTTGATTGAAGATATTCATTCTTTCAAAATGAATAGTTGGAACATTGGTGGTCTCCCAACAAAACTAAGTTCATAGTCTACATAGTTGCATCCTATGGAAAAATCATTGAACATTGGTGGTTTCCTCCACCCGTGCTTTGGGCTACCTCGTCCGAGGCGTAGTCCCTTAAGAGCCCTAAGGCCAAAACATGCCATATCTTCGACGGGTGATTTCTCAGACTCTTCGTGGCACCTAGAGATGTCTCGTCAAATCCAAGACCTCCATGTTGGGGACCTCTACGAAAGCCTCTCGTGGTTTTCTCCATCTCCATCTGGTTCTCTCGTTGTGCTATTGTTTGCAAATGCACGAAATAGTGTAGTGAAGAGTCGAGTCTCAGGGCTACCAGAGGCTGTAGTTTTTAAATGGATGCTCATGGAACTGAACCAACTATGCCAACACATTGTGGCAGCTTGGTGAACGCTAGTGGAGGCTTTGTTTTGGTTCCCTACGCTCCCTGTGCTTTCGGGCTACCTCGTCCGGGCATAGTCCCTTAAGAGCCCTGAGGCCCAAACACGCCATATCTTCGACGGGTGATTTCTCAGACTCGTGTCACCTAGAGACATCTTGTCAGATCTAATACCTCCATGTTAGGGCCCTCTACGAAATACTCTCGTGGTTTCTCCATCTCCATTTGGTTCTCTCGATGTGCTATTGTTTGCAAACACATGAAATAGTGCAGTCTTGAGTCAATGTAGGGCTTAGAGGTTGTAGTTTGCAAACGGAAGCTCGTGGGACCAAACCAACTATGCCAACATGTCGAGGTGGCCTAGTGAACACTAGTGGAGGCTTTTTTTGGTTCCCTATGCTCCCCGTGCTTTCGGGCTACCTCATCAGGCGTAGTCCCTTAAGAGCCCTGAGGCCCAAACACGCCATATCTTTGATGGGTGATTTCTCGAACTCGTGGAACCTAGAGATGTCTCATCATATCCAAGACCTCCACATTAGGGCCCTCTATGAAATCCTCTCATGGTTTTCTCCATCTCCATCCGGTTCTCTCGTTGTGTTATTGTTTGTAAACGTGTGAAATAGTGCAGTCTGAGTCAGTGTGTAGGGCTGCCAGAGAGGCTATAGTTTGCAAATGGAAGCTCATGGGACCAAACCAAATATGCCAACACATCGGGGTTTCTGGTGAATACTAGTGGAGGCTTCATTTTGGTTCCCTACGCTCCCCGTGCTTTCGAGCTACCTCGTCGGGCGTAGTCCCTTAAGAGCCCTGAGGCCAAACATGCCATATCTTCGACAGGTGATTTCTAGGACTCCGTGGCACCTAGAGATGTCTTGTCAGATATAAGACCTCCATGTTTGGGACCTCTACGAAATCCTCTCACAGTTTTCTCCATCTCCATCTGGGTCTCTTGTTGTGCTATTTGTTTGCAAAAACGCACGAAATAGTGCGATCCGAGTCGGTGTAGGGTTACAAGAGGTTGTAGTTTGCAAACGAAGCTCTTGTGGGACCAAACCAACTACGCCAACATGTTAAGGTGGCTTGTTGACACTAGTGGAGGCTTTGTTTTGGTTCCCTACGCTCCCCGTGCTTTCGGGCTACCTCGTCCGGGCGTAGTCCCTTAAGAGCCATGAGGCCAAACACACCATATCTTTGATGGGTGATTTCTTGGACTCGTGGCACCTAGAGATGTATCATCAGATCCGAGACCTCCACATTGGGGCCCTCTATGAAATCCTCTCACGGTTTTCTCCATCTCCATCTCGGTTCTCTCGTTGTGTTATTGTTTGCAAACACGTGAAATAGTGCAGTCTGAGTCAGTGTAGGGCTGCCAGAGGTTGTAGTTTGCAAACAGAAGCTCATGGGACCGAACCAACTACGCCAACACATCGGGGTGGCCTGGTGAATGCTAGTGGAGGATTTTTTTGGTTCCTATGCTCCTCGTGCTTTGGCTACCTCGTCAGGCGTAGTCCCTTAAGAGCCCTGAGGGCCAAACATGCCATATCTTTGACGGGTGATTTCTAGGACTCCATGGAACCTAGATTTATCTCATCAGATCCGAGACCTCCATGTTGGGGACCTCTACGAAAGCCTCTCACGGTTTTCTCCATCTCCATCTGGATTTCTCGTTGTGCTATCATTTTCAAACGCGTGAAATAGTGTAGTCTAAGTCAATGTAGGGTTGTTAGAGGTTGTAGTTTGCAAATGGAAGCTCATGGGACCGAACCAACTATGCCAACATGTCGAGGTGGCCAGTGAATGCTAGTGGAGGATTTTTTTGGTTCCCTACACTCCACGTGCTTTCGGGCTACCTCGTCAGGCGTAGTCCCTTAAGAGCCCTGAGGCCCAAACATGTCATATCTTCGATGGGTGATTTCTCGGAAGTCAGTGGAACCTAGATACGTCTCTCATAGATCTCGAGACCTCCATGTTGAGGGCCCTCTACGAAATTCTCCATGTTTTTCTCCATCTCCATTTAAGACTAAGTCAAGTGTAAGGTTGTCCATCACAATCTCCTGAATAATATAGGTGGTTCATACAATATAGGTGGTGAAATGAGAATTTTAATAAGATGTTTTTACAATATAGATGGTGAAATGAGAATTTTTGTTTGTTGTTCCTTTCTAATATTTAATTTCTCTTAGCTTCACTTGGCTTCGAGAATAATAAATTCTCTACTGACAATGCCAACCACGTGAAGGTGGAAGCTTTTTTGGCACCACTAACCTACATAAACATGTTAGTAAGTAATTAAATAGAATTTTAAATCATACAAAATTTTAAAAAAATCATTTAAGTAAATATTCAAATTAAATTCATAAAGAACATACCTTTGCAAATTCAATCCAATGAACCGCAAGGATCAACTCTATTCTTGACAGTAGCAAGAATTGCTTCATGATCTAATTCACGAACCTTCCACATATTTTTGTTTGATGGCCAACCTCGATATTTGATCAATTTAATATTTTTGCAAGGACCAAATGTGAATAGTGAAGTATCTTCCGATGTACTTCATAGTCTTCAAACAACCAAATGTTTGATTTTTAATAGGATATCATCGAAGCCAAGTTTCAATGACTACCACTAATCCAGTGGGATACTCAAGGTCTTCACCATCAATGACTGTGGAAGTCAAAAAAATTTTTTCCCCTCTACACAACAAGATAAGAAGTAGTTTGTTCCCTCTTCGTTAAATTTTGTCGCAATAACTACAAAAAATGTGCCCTATGTATCACAAAGTAAAATTGTTCAATCAATTTATAAATACATTAAGAGTTGACCATTTAATAATTTATAAATCTAAAACATGGCATGTACATATATGTATGTACCTTGTTGCACTAAATCAAAGACTTGGTCAAAGTAGGTGATGTTGTCATTTGATTTGAAGACCTTGCAAGTTGTAATGCTCATGGAACTTGATGTGTGTCGAGTGGAATTAGAGGTCTACAAGTCCATTCATCCACCCAATGTTGTGACTCACATTCATTCCATGCAAAATCAATGCATGATATACAAAAACATGTCATGCACCTAGTATAAATAGTCTAAGCATTTGCATCTGAACTACGGAATGAGTGCATATCACTTGATCCTGCAACTGTCATACAATCTTCAAAGTTTTCTAGATGTTGTTCCTCTATCAACCAAAAATATCTACGAACCGTTGATCTCTCTTGAGATTCATGGCCCATATTCTTAACACACCAATCAACAATGTTTTTTTGCATATGTAAATTTATCACCATCCTTGAACTTTAACTCTTCTCTTGCAAGTGCTCTTTTCACACATGCTCTGCACCATCATGCTCTCCTTTTCCATGCCCTGCCTCAGTAAAACTCTAGATATGTTGTACATTTGTTTCTTTGTGCATCTTTCTTAGCCAATAAAACATCCGTGCATTCTTGAATTGTGATGTGTAGTTGTCTGACCAAATGTAATGTTGATTGAAACTAATGTTCCTCTCATTCAAGTTCGCATAAAACACCTAGAAACACCCTTGTACATATTTTGTAGAATGTGTCCGATCATCACTGATGTAGAAATGATACTCTCTTAATATTTTTCGATCTTGCTCAGTGCTTTCAAGAGAGTGCATGAATGTTATATGCATGAAAATAGAAACTTACACTGAGTTATAATATTAAGACTGAACCTCCATTTGTGGTTGCAATGTGTAATTCTCTGCGAATTCAACTACTAAAACAATAGTACCAAGTGGGAATGTGTCCTTGCTTAACTTGAATTGTTCATCCAACCATCGAGCTCTATGTGTGTGCCTTGCATACTCATAAAAATTTTCTTCTCTAAATTTGACCATATATTCTGATACAGGTAATTATTTTCTAACAAGCTCACACCTCTTAGATTCTCTTCCATCTTTTAATTGATATGCCACGATTTATATTTGGTGAAATCAACCAATTATTTTCCTATTGAATATGTACTCTCCTCGTGGATACAACTTTTAGATTTGGCAAGCCACCGCATACATGCACGTTCCATCCAAACATGCTTTGTTATAAAAAAATTGTCTTGTTGATTTTTCACAAAATATTGTTAGAATAAATTCCCTTGAAGATTTTTGTGGGACATTTATTTCACACTCCGCAACATGATGTCGATGTATGCAAAACACAACGTATTTGAAAAAAACATCATAATGCATTGAAAATTCAACATGATGCCTCGTAACAAAAGTGGTACGTGAGTGATTGATTTTCACATAAAAGGGTTTGCTCATTTCAAAGAATCTTTGGCTAATATTAATTTTTGGATTTTCATTTTTAAACTTAGAGAACAATTTGTTTGATTCATATCTAAGAAATGTTTTGCACATGATTCACGATTACGAGAACCTATTCTTCTTTTTTTGTATCTCTTCTATTCGGTGACACCCTTGTGTTCTCATTCCAAAATTTTATAATTAATTCTTTTAGAATATCATATGATTTCTTTTCTTTTCATGGAAGTCTCTTTAGAGAAATCCCAATAGTCGGTGTTATTGACTAACTCAAGACGTTTACGTCTCTATTGCTTTCATTAGTGTTTTTGTTTGTTTAGCTTCAAAGCACTGCTTGTTTTTCTAATCAAGCATTTATTAACTATTTTATCACTTACTATACAATTAGTTAGTGCACGCCGTGTAGCATTACTATCTTTGGTGTGTCTTTTACCACCTACACTTTGGTATGCTTTATGTATGTTTTCATCAATTGACGTATTTTGATCAACAACATTAGATGTTCTTAACCCTAGGGTCTTCATTATAGGTCTCATCTTAATTAATTTCATCAATGAAACAAATAATTGACATCTTTGTGTGTCATTTAAATTCTCAAAGTAATTATCCCAAATTCCACTAGCTTTTCTTCTTGCATTTCTTTCAGACATTTTGTTAGGCATTGGTTTTATAATGTTTTCATCAATTTCAATTAAGTGAATTGGTTTTCTTCGCAAAATGGAAGGAGGTGTTCTTAGAGGTGAAGATTCATTTACAAGGTTACTTTCTTCATTCATTGTTTTCATACAAATTTCAGGGTTAACATTTGGATTCTCAAGTAAGGGTTCAACAATTGGATTCATATCAATTTCTTCATCCATACCAACATTATCATTCAATTAAATATCATTATTCATTGAAAAATCATTATTCATTGCAAAATCATTATTCTCTACATTTTCATTATGTATTTCATCCCCATTTTCTAATACATTAGCTACATTTGATATAGCAGATGTACCTTGCCCTGCTTGAAGTTTTTGCATTCTCTTCAATTTCTTTATTCTCTTCTCTTCCAATTGCTTCGATGTCTTGTTCTTGACTTTCCTCTTGTCCTTAGCTTGACGTTTATCGCCCATGATTAGAAAAAATCAACTAGTGGGGTAGGGGACAAAATGAACTACTAAAAATCATGCAAGAATGTAGAGAAAATTGCAGACAAAACAAAATGTTTGTAGAATTCCGTGAAAGAGATGAAAGGGATGTTGGGGGGCACAATATATAAAACAAAGAAAAATGCATATGCGTTTTTACGTTTTCTCTTTTCCCAAGCCATGCCTCAAGGCTTGGGATCTGGTTTGGATCCCCAAGCTTGAGGCATGGACCTATACAAACACAACAAACAACGTGTTTTTGCAAGAAAATGTAAAAATTCCACTTCCTCTATGATAAATCAAAATAAAACAATCACTCCATTTTAAAAAAAATTATACCACGACGTAGAGCAGAGTTTCTTCTTTCTAAAAATATAATTTTTCAAATTTTCTAACTAATATAAGGTTTCCATATTATTTATTTTCTAACTATGCCTTTTTATAGCTATTTTTTGAAGTGTAAATATGTCTATCTTTCATTGTGTATCTTTTTTTGGGTGATCGAAATTTAAAAAAATTATACTAGCCCAAACTAGGCATAATTCTATACATATTTTAAAAAAACTAATTTTCGATATTTTTTGAGGTAGTTAGGGGGGGGCACGGTCGGAGCTCCATTATTTTTCAAAACATAAAATTTTTGTACTAGAAAAATCATAAATAAAAAAATATTCGCTAAAAAAATCTTTAAAAATGGAGCCCAAACTAGATGCTCCTAGCTATCTTTCTACAAAAGGGTTTTCAAAAATACTAAATGGTGCTCAAAAAATGGTGGGGGCACGAAAGTCACTCTATTATGTTTTTTTAACAAAAATAGGAGCATATGTTGGTATTTTAGTTGTTTGACCCACTTAAACTTATTTGTTTTCAATAAAATTTAGTAGCTTAGAAACTAGACTCAAAATGCTACGATTCATATTTCTACAACATCTTCCAATTTTGAGTGTAACTATTTTGAAAAACTCGTACAAGTTGAAGTTTTTTTTTAGAAAAATGCATCCACTTAAGACCCCCTTTTGGCCCCCAACTTGGTGCACTTACCCATATGTGCAAACGAAACATGCCACATAATATTAAAACTACTACTATCAATATGTAGATGTGCCTTTATAACTCTCTTTGTAGGTAAAAATCTACAAGAAGATTTTACAAAGCCAACCACTATGAGGGTTACTATCAACCTTTATTGATGCGTACATGAAAATACATGCATGCTTATAACCACACAACTTGATAAAATCTACAAGATCATGGTCATATGATAAACGATGGAAAATAAATCAATGGAAATAGAGATCAAAAAATTGATTGTTGGAGTATTTCCCCACACTACAATCACCCCTACTATTGGGTCAACAATGTATGAAGACTTATGTTTTACATCTCTTCTTTATACAAACCCTTCCATAATATTCTAGATGACATAGGCATATGCAAAGAAACCTTAACCCATAACTGGGATCTACTCCTACCAACATATCATCCTTGGCATATAGAACGTGTAACTCCTACTACTACTTACAGCTCTGATACAACTAGCTCTAAAGCAGACATGCCAGAAACAGAACTACTACAAATGGAGGAATGGGAACTATTCTTCCACCTACAAAACAATAGGGGCATCACCGACCTATAACTACTTGGTAAGCATGAATTTGATATTACCTAAATTCGCCACAAAATAAAATGGGAAACATAATACAAGAATCAAGGTAATATTTTATAGAGGCTACTCATATCACCAATACAACGTTCCAACCATGAGTCCCCCTATTACAACTACCTAAAATTTATCATAACAACAAAGCACTCCAAATAATCATCACACATGCATCTGCAGAGCCCACCTTAGCACCCCTCTACATGATAATCCAAGGCACATCTGGAATAGGGAAATCATACTTAATAAAAAAATTACACATGAACTTCACATGTTGTCCAATTCATATATGTTATCTCATTTTTGTGTTTACGCCAAAAATAAGATAACCCTAAGAAATTTTTGAGCTGGTTTTCTAAGAATGCCCTTTCAGAGAGATAATCGGGTTTTCAAGTTTCAATAGCAAGACAACATGTGTTTTGGATGCTTCATGTTGTGTGTTCCCAAAACCCAAAACCGCATCAAGTAATTCTTTTGGGTTTGTGGGTCTTCCGAGCATCGGAACATGCCTTCGTCAAAACATGCTTCATGTCGCATGTCTTTCGATCCCCGAAGCCCGATTTACTCCTTTGTATCGGGTTTCAGACCATCAAGCATCATGCTTCATGTCGCTTGTTTCCGCAACCCGAAACCGAATTAATACGAAATCCTTTGTGTCGGGTTTCCGGATATCCCAAGCATGCTGACATGGCATTAATGCCAAGTTTTCGGGTAGTTGACACGTGTCAACTGAAGTGTATTAAATGTGAAATTTCTTATAAATATTTGGATTTCCACGTCATTTTTACCAGACATACTTTTTACCTCGTGGATTTTCATGCATGCATCTTCGACCCAGAAACCCGACTCACCTCTGTGCCTGATTGCATTGCTCGTTTTTGATCATTTTTCATTCTGATTAAAGGTATTTTCCTTTATTCTTTGTTTGTGGAATAATTGTGTAAAGGATTCTTCCAAGTTTCTATCTTTTTCTTGTTGGGGTTATTGGGGTTTTATCTTTTCCGTTTTAGGGTTGTTTTCTATCAGGTTTGTGTTTTAGGGTTCCCCTTTGGAATGCTCACTTTGTTTTATTCCTAGAATGTCATTGTAATTAAAAATATATTTGGGATATCAACAGTGAAGAAGAACTTGCATGTTTCAACCTAACAATTACCCGATTCCCTCTTTTCGGGTTTCGCAGGGTGCTTTGCAGTTGTTCAAAACCCACAGTGTATCGGAAAGTTTAAGGTGTCGGACATTTCCATCATTCCGGAATCCTCCCAGTGTGTCGGAAATTTCCATCATTCCGCATCCTCCCAGTGTGTCGGACATTTCCATCATTCCGGCATCCTCCCAGTGTGGTGGGTTTTTCCATCTTTCCAACATCTCCAGTGTGTCGGGTTTTCCAAAGTGTTCAACACCTTCTGATCTCCGACACTCTCCTCCTTTGAAATTCCTCATGTCGGACCCTAGTTCATCACAAGATAAGACTGAAAATTAGGGAGGATGAAGTACAAATTTAGGAAGGTGGAGTCTCCCTCCTACATTGATTGTAATTACGACATCCGGGATACAGAGCTCAGAAACATAGATATGGAGGATTTTTGGAATAGGGTCAAGAGCTCTTCCCAGACTCCATGGATGAAATCAATAGTTGGTAGTGGTCTACCTCTTGCAGCAGGTTTCCCTATGTCCACTCAGTGCCCCGAGTTCATCTTAGCCTGTGCTTCGAACTATGACTCTGCTTCTCGTTCTGTGAAAAATCAGGCGGGAGAAGTTGTAATCAAGTTAGACGGAGGTTACTTCGATGACCTTCTCAAGCTGCCTAATTTTGAGGAATATGGAGATGTGGATCTCAAGTCAGCCCAAAAATCTTGGGACAATGATCAGGAGGATTGTATCAAGCACGTGAATAAGAAGTTCCTAATCAAATCCAAGCCGGTTATTTCCAGGTTCCCAAGACTTGTTCCTAGAAGTGATTTCATTTAGGAAATCAATGATATCATTACTCTGTTGAGTCGGGTTTTGGTTTCCCAATCAAATGTTTTCCAAGGATGGATGTACCAATTCATGATCATTATTAAGAAGAATCAACAGGGAATTGATTGGGGTACTCTTATCAGTAATGAGATAGATTCTCAAATGACAATAGTCTTGTCTACGGGGAAGTTTTATATGTCCTCATATGTCACCTATGTAGCGGCCGGCATGAGGAACTATCCTGGATTGGACACCAAGGGGAACAAGACAGTGGAGCATGTTTATCGGTATTTTCCTCAGCTAACAAGAAAAGGGTCTGAAGACCAATTCAGAAGGGTAAATGATGCCTTCTTTTACGAGAACATCTATAGGTTAAACCCCGAACTGAGGAAAATGAGAGTCTCTGATGAGGCATGGGCTGAAGTTTCAAAATGGGGTTGTGTCTTCTTGCAATTTAAGAAGTTCACATATCTTCGAGTAGTCATGTACCCAGGGGATCCTTTCCGTTTGCCCAGATATCCAGGGGACAAACTAATCTTGATGGAGTTGGTCAGGCAATTGTTGGATTTTCACAAATTCCAACAGAGTAAACACAAGGCCATTGTATCTTTCCCAATTTCTATTGGAAGGTATACTTGTTCAACGGTGGTGAAAGCCAAGAATGTTGTACATGAGCTTCAAGATAAGTTGAAGAAGCACATGAAGCCCCGAGACGGGTTTGATTTTTGAGGAGTCCTTAAGGCATATGGAACTCTGCACCACACGTGCAAGCATAGAAGACATCTGGATTGATTTACGTGATGAGGTTGTTGTCCGAAGAAAAGATCATAGCAGGTTGACACTTGCAGAGATTCAGACACTTGAGCTCGCTGACATACCAGAAGGTACTGGCGATAATGAAAGTGTTCTGGATCCTTCCTATGATGGATTGAATGAAGATCAATATGTTTTCCCACCTATTGATTAGTCTATCGGTGAAAATCCTCCATTACAAATAGATCGGCCCTAATTCTTGCACGCACCAAAGCATGGCTCACCTCTTGGGGAATGAGTTTCAAAGAAGATAATTTTTCAAAGTTGGTTGCTACAGAGGTGGGGCCCTCCAAAAAGGAAAAGGACAAAATCTCTTCTAAGGGACCTATAAAGGTCAAGTTTGTCAAGAAGAGAAGAGAACAAGAAACCTCTTCAATTGTTACTCCAGTTGAAATGGTGAATGTGCCAGAATCACCAACACCACCAGAAATAGGAGAAATGTTTTGGAAAGAGATGTAAGCCAGCCCCTAGTTTCACCATTTGTTGATCGCCCAATCAAGTGACCTTATCTCTCGCATCCCGGATCTACCTCCTCTTTCCCCATCTACTTCATCGGTCATGGCCAGCATTTTCTCTGGACTCTCACCCCTCTCTACTGGGACCAAAGTAACTACCAACATGCCCCCTCTTGTGCCTCTTTTCACTGAATCTGCTACCACATTGGTAACTGTCCCCACTCCACCAGTGGATCCCTCTCCCCCAAAAGTATGATACCAACTTCTACAATAATGGCAACTCCCTCTGACATGCCTCAATGGTTACTTGAGCAAACTCTGAGGAAAAGGAAGGTGGTTGTACCCATACCAGCCTTTGATTTTAGTTCACTCAAGGCTTCTACTACTAAATCAGCCAAGAAACCCAAAATAGTTTCAAGGGTTTTAGTGGACACTTCGGGGCATAAGTTTGCAGAGATCGCCACTCCGCGACTAACAAAACCAAAGAGGACATAACGGCCTCTAACTATCAGATAACCAAGGTGGCTCTAGGAGAAGTGACAACGAAGGAGCACAACAGGATGCACGAGATGCTATGAACGTGCTATGCCAAAAATTGAAGGAAACAAAGGACAGCAGAGATGAGCTTAAAGAAAAGGTGGAGCAGTTAACTGAAGTATTACTTAAGCTCTCAAAACCCCTTGAATCCATACCATCTTCCTCTGTCCTGTCGGATTCGATTTCTCATCAGTGCCTATAATTGAGAAGATTAATGAAAAAGGGAGGGTGGTCGATGAATGGACCCAAAGGCTGCTCCAATAGGGGAAAGAAGTGATTCAAGACACCGTAGAAGTCTATCAATCTTTGGGGAATATACAGAGTGATGGGGAAAAGATGGATGATGATTTCTCCCAAGAAATTGGACACCTTGATTTGACTTTCAAAGCTCTCCAGGTATTGAAGCAAATTCCATCACGCATCTTGGTAGAAGAAGGTGTCATCCCACATGCGGATAAGCATTTCCAGCTGACCAAAGCCATCAGGTTCAGGGTAAAAATTCTCAACGAAGCTTGCGGTAAATTGAGAGAATCAAGAGATCAATTGATTGATGGCAAGAGTGACCTAGAAGAAGAACTGCTGAAAATATGTGCAAAAGTGTCAAGTGGAAACTCGGGCATCCTACCAGCTGATGATCTTTTCAAACAAATCCAAGAATCAATTCAAGCATGAACCAGCTCATGGATTTGGCATTGAAATCATTGACAGGTTTGTAAAGATTGAACATTCTTTGGAGGCCTTGAGAAAACTCAACAAAAGATTGAGAAAGCTTCCCGGTAGTGCCAGTGACACTCACGAAACATGTGAAGTCTTGAGTGATCATTCCACTGTGCCTGATGAAAATGAGATGCAAGGTATAATCCGGAAGTTCCAAGAATTTTGGAACAAACAGGCTCAGTTAGAAGAAGAGAAAGATGAGGAAGAAAAATATGACGATTCAGACTAAGTCTTGATGTAATGTGTCATTTCAATCTTGAAATTGACATGTATTTTTCATTTCTGTTTCATCACATAGGAATCATATTTTGACTTGGTCTCCTGCGTGAGAGTCAAGAAAAATAGGACTCTTGTTAACAAACTATTTTATAGGGTTTGTCCTATTTTCTCTCAACTATTTTTATTATAAATAAGGGATGTACATACATTCCAAAAGGTTGAGATTTTTGGAATATTGAGAACTATTGTGAAGAAGAAAAACTTTGTGTTTTCTTTTAATCATTTGAGGAATAGGAGCTGATGCTATTTTGCAAACTTTGTGTTGTGAGATGTATCTTTCTTAAGATATTGTTCTTATGTTCATAATCTTAAGCTATTCTTTGTTTAGCATCTTGATGATTCTAATCATTTCAAACATTACATTTGTTATCTAAAGCTCGTATGATTATTTCATGCTCTGTGTTTACTCGAAAGAAAATACGTTCCTCTCATTTCCTTTCCATTGTGTTTCTTCCATAATAATAATTTCCGACCCAGTCCATTTATAAAGACAACATCCTCACATAGTATGGATATGGATTTGGGATTCTATCCCAACCCCAATGGTTAGATTAGTGTGAATATTGTACGCATTGTTTCTATTGTGTTTTAGATTAGTAATAAACAGGAAGCCTCACCTGTCTTTGAGGAGGGATTTAATCCCATGTACTATGGTTGAACCTCATATTTTGGCTTGACAAAATATCCAACCAACAATATGCATGCCAAATACTTCTTCTAGCTCCCACGGGTATATCAACATTTAAAATTATTGTCCCCATCTCAAAGGATGCATCCCTCTAAGGCCCAACACTTGCTACTTTCCAAGAAGAAATGTGAAACATGGCATACATTATGATTGATGAGATGAGCTTCATTGGGCCAAAGATGTTAGCCCATACAAGTAATCACCGCAAGAGGAATTCCATAGTTTTAATTGCAAGCCTTTTGGGTGCATTTAGTCATACTCATTGGTGACCTCACACAACTCCCACCCGATTAAATATACTACATTATACATTACAGAAACTTACAGACACATGTTATGGTTACTATTCACTACAGTAGTAACGTTAACCACCAACTTCTAACAACAAGACACTAACACTACTCAACTCATTTTTCGAAACCTGCTACTCAATATTAGTAATGCAATTACCGCAAAAGAGGATTGGAACCTTTTGATGTTTAAGAATCCAACACACATCTCCCCTACATAACAAGACCGTTTCAAATATGCAACCCACTTTTACGCTACTAATGTGTTAGCCACTCTACACAATAAACACAAGATGTGGACGCTAACCACAATTGCATTAAGCAAAGTAGAATAAATCGACATATTAAATCAGACAAAACAAACACTATGCAACTTGAAAGTACACTCCTCCTTTGCAAGGGTGAAGAAGCAATGTTGGCTACAAATTTATGGGTACAAGTTGGCCTTATAAATGAAACTCGGGGCCACGTCATTACTATAATGTATACCCCAGTGTCATGAGACCCCAAATTTCCATTGTATGTAGTTGTCAATTTGAAAAACTACACAAGCCTAGCATGGGACACAACAAACCCAACACACCTACCGGTTCCACCAATCACAAGAGGCACTTGTCGTCAAGTTCTCCTGAAAATGGCATGAGCAATAAAAATTCACAAGTCACGGGGCTCACCCTTGATAAGGTAGCCGTTGATATAGGCCACACCGAATGACATGGCCTAATTTTTACATCCCTCTCGCATGTGCGTGCTCTTGAAGACTTATGGATGTATACAACATTCTCCTTTCTGGGGTACAAGAAAATACGGGAAGATGGACATGCCGAGGCTCAAATATAAATAGAGACACTCCTCTAACAGCCCCTCCTCCTACACAACTCATGTAAGTACATCCACTAAACCTTACACTATTGTGTATATCTTCCTTGTGTGCTTTATACATCTCCCTACCAAGTCCAAATACTTCATTACATAATGCACAATTATGATCTTCCTCACCATGTGTTTCTAACATACAAACTCTTTCCAATCCATATGTAGGTACCCTAAAGATGGAAGACAACTTCTATAACATAGCTACGTGTATTGACAATGACAACAATTACATACAACACCCACTATCTGAATGTGTAGTAGACCAATGCCAAGTCGACACACATGTGGCCGAAGATACAATTCTCACAATGCTTCTCACCCAAAAAAATAGAGCAAGCACAACAAATGCTACAACAACATCAATTATGGTCGTGGACACCCAAAAATCCTCAAAGAGAAATTCTATGTGTAGTACTATAAAACCACCCCATAAATAACCACCTACATACAATGTACAACTCTGTAAGCCTTCACATATGTATACCAACAATTTTGTAATGTGTAAATATATCTACCATTCTCTTGAAATGAAAGCATTTGCATTACATAACACATATTTGCACACACCTACCAATAAGCATGCCAATAACTGGTACTCATCTTCACTCTTCTTGTTACCTTTGTAAAAGATTCTTCCAGACTATCATTCAATTCATTCACATATACTAGTAATTTCCTGATTTCATTCACAAGTGTTACTGCTTTCCCCCCACTATGTTATATTTACACATAACTCTACACTGTAGGCCCACACCAGTACTGTATCAAATTACTCCTACAGTTTCCTACCACTAAAATTGAATTTATAAATAAACATCCGTGATTGGATGCTTCAACCCAATCATTTATAAGGATTAATGTTGTGATATATAATTTGAATGTAGCTTGCAATGGTGGATGAAAATGGAGATTTTATGCAACATGGCGAACTTTTTTTGCAGTTTGTAAGGATTATAATAATCTAATCTGTCAAAGATAAACAACATGAGCTTATTGTATGGAAACCGATGGGCACTCGCGCCTTTCTGTCCAAATGGTTCATCTTTATTTTTTAATATCTCAAAGCACCTAATCAACTTTGAAAGTATGCTTTATTACTAAGCATAACTTTAAACCATTTCAATATTAAACAAAAAATTATCATGGTTATTTCATTCATGTATAAGATTTCATATTACTACTTTGGCCTCTTATTAGTTTACCATATGTTACAAAGTATACTAGTCATACATTCCAAAAAAAATATTGCAACCACTATTAAAGGTTAACAAAATACTATTCAAATTCTTTTCTACAATATTAAAGGGGATATTGTGCACATATTCCTTTTTTACAAAATTCATGCATCATTCTTCAATTATTTTTGGAAATTGGTAAACGATGAGGGTGTTGAAAGGACCCACATCCTTTTACAAAAAGGCCCACAAGGCCAGATATAACATTTAAAAACATACTACACGATGACAAAATTCAAAAAGTACCAAAATCCAAAAGAGCAAAACCCACGCAGGGGTTACATATCTAACATATTCTTAAGAACTTTAACTGCTTCATAAGTAGCAGCATCAGGTTTTTTGTCAACCATTGCTTTAGCCAAGGTAATGAGATCCTTACAACCATTCGGAGATGTTCCTAGGTTTTTCAATGTAATCCTTCCAATTTTTGACGACTGTGAAGGTTCTATTAATTTTTTATCAAGAATCTCAAGTAGTGTCAAAAACGCATCATCTTTAGCCGTAGAGTCAGCATGTTCATACATCACAACATCACCAACAACATCACCGAAAACTCCATAACATCTTCAACAACTTCATCAACAACGTTTTCATTTTCCACCTCATCCTCATCAACAACACCAAAGATTTTTCCTCCTCCGCAACAACAAGTAGAGTCAACAAGTGAATTCGGATGAGAAGGGATATGGGACTCAGAATAAACATTGGACAGACAAAGGAGAACATCGGGAATTGTGTTGTCGCCACTAGGGCTCAACACATCCATTTCAGTAGTAGAATTAGGAGAAAGGGTGGGAGGTGATTTGTCCGTCGCCACCAAGGGAGAAGCATCGGGGGGGAGGTAAGATCGAGGTAGAGAAGTAGGGGGATACGAGGTGGCATCCTGGTGGCCTGTGACTACAACGTCCGAGTTGGAGGTAGGTGGAAGGTTAAGACGGCGATGAAGGCGGCGGGAGGAGGAGGCGAACATGGGGGGTGGTGGAGGGGCACGACGATGGGTCGAACTAGTCACAGTGGGAAAGCGGGCCAAAGCTGCATTGTCACCAACATTTTAAAACAAAATATACATAAGCCATTGGTGAAGAAGAGGGATTTCACCGACACGAGCTTGTTTGATGGAAAGGTCAAGGGACTGAAACAAGAAATTCACCAAATTTTCCTTGATTCCGTTGTGGAAATGGGCTAGTAGGAAAATATGAGGGCCGTAGAACAATTTATATCTCCCCTCGAGCGTGAAGTAGCACATTATCTATTCGGTGACTCTGTCCCATGGTGGAGGCAGAGAGGCACGCTCATAGCCCGACTAGTATTTGTTGACCCATTCTCTATTCTTTAGGAAATCCCCCATCTCAGCTTTGAGGGAGCGCTTAAAATAAATATCCCCATCAGTAGGGAGACCTATGGTGGCAACGATAGTTTTAGTTGAAATTTCAAACTTGGTCTTCCCCACTTTCACTTTTCCTTCTTCCATAATGCCATAATGTTGCTGGAAACAATGACAGAGTGACCCGATAGTCGTTCAATGAAAGGAGTGACTCCTTTCTCCTACAAGTAAATTCCATACATCGAGGTCCTTTTTCAATTTTCAATTCAGGTTCCACGTGAACCGACAGAGCCACCCATGATGCACATAGCCGAAATGTTTAGAAATTCCAAATTGGGAAAAATATAATTCAAGCGTGGTTTTTTAATTTACCTCTCCATCCCTACCACATGTCAGTTGGAAATCTGACTGTTCTTTTTTATGATTATAAATTCCCTTCGTGAGAATTATTACCAAGATCTCTCCTTCCCATGCACGAATCCCATCATTACAATAAATCGTAATAATATCAAAATTAATGCATTCTTTGATGGTGTGGGATAGGTATAGGAAATGATAATGCTAACACCCACTAAAGCAAAAAACAAAGTGTCTAACTTTAGCAACTTCTTACTAATCATTTTTAGGATGATCATCTACTATTGCCTTGAGAAGAGGCTCAGGAAAGTTCCCAATCCAAACTGTTGTTTTTCAATAGTTACTCCCAGATTAGCTAATTGGTCCACGACTTTGTTTCCTTCCCTATAGGTATGCTGATATTGAATATTGTTAAAGCGAGATTGCAGATTGCGAATATCAGCTATTATGTTGCTTATGGTCCAGCTTATAGTTCCATTGGCATTAAGAATACAAATTAAGTTGAGGGAGTCACTTTCCACCATTAGATTAATCTTTCTAAATCTATTAGCCAAGTTCCATCCCTTTGAGGATTGCTAGGTATTTTTCTCTATGATTGGTCCCATTACCAAAATTGATAGTAGTGGATGCCATTGGCTGTCCCAGTTCATCTCTGATTATAGATCCACCTCTGAAGCCCCTAGATTACCTTTTGCAGCTCCATTTGTATTAACTTTCAGCCAACCAATTGGAGGAGGGATCCAAGAGGTATTGGCTCTGGTAGCAGAACAGAAGAGGGAGGCTATAATGGGATTTGAAGTTGCTTCAACCAAGGATCCTTCGAATTAAGAGAGATTTTACATTTATGTTGTTTCCAGATGGAGCAATTTAAATTTTCCTGAAAACCAACGACCACCATAGTGTACACCTGGAGGGGGTTATGTGATTGATCTTTGAAAATTCTTTTGTTTCTCTCTTTCGGATATTCCATAAAGTATGGGACAAGAGGAGTTTCAGGAAAGATTAGCAACTTGATGTTAAAGAAGGGTTTTCATTGCAGAATGGCATCAGGAATGGATGTTGGGAACACCCACGAAACCCCAAAGTTATTTAAAAGGAGACTCCATACAGAATGAGAGAAAGAACAATGAAACATTAAGTGAACAAAGTTTTCAAGAGCATTTAGACATAAAACGCACCTGCTTGGAAGAGAGTAACCTCTACGTTTAAGGTTATCACCTGAGAGAAATGAATCCCAAACGCCAACCAAGTATAGAAACCCAATTTATGGACCATCTGTGGGAGCCAGATATGATACAGGGGGGACCCTCCAATCGATGCGGGAGAGAGAGAGGTAAGCCGCCTTGACAGAAAACTCTCCCAAAGTTGAATACGGCCAAATATGAACATCTTCTCTGGAGTAGACTGTAAGTAATGTGAGGAGAACAAGATTTGAAGTTTATCTAACCGATGTATCTAGTTTGGGCTGACACCCTCCCATTCTAGTATAAGCCAACATGGAGAAGGATTTGAATTTTCAATATAGCCATTAACGTTTTTCCCACATAACTTGATAAGTTGGGTTTTGATAGGTTCTCAATAAGAGTCAGAGTACAAAGGTTTATCCCGATCCACCAATCTCACCAAAAATCTATCTGTCTTCCATTTCCCAAACTCCATTTAGTACTAACTACATCATCTTCTAAGTGCTCACTATGGAGTTCCAAATTGTTGAGCCACTCGTATGTCTTCAACAAAGAAAATATCCTGTGATGATAGATATTTTGAAATCAACATCGGATCCAAGTAGATTTACCTTTAGAAGCCACTACCTAGCCCAACTTTTCTAACATAGCAGAGTTCATTTAGAGACTCTACTCAAACCAATACCCCATTTGCAGTAGGTTTACAAACCACATTCCAAGAGACCAGATGGATTCTTTTCTTGTCTTTGACTCCGGACCACGAAATTGTTTTGAATTTTTCAATACTAGCAACAACCGAGGAAGGCATTTTTAGAAGAGACATAAAGTATATTGGAAGATTTTGCAGAGTGGATTTAACCAATTGAAGCTTACCAACTTGACTAAGAAGGGCTCCTTTCCATCCTGCAGTTTCTTTTTGAATCTTTCAATAACTAGATTCCAAAGATTTTTAAGTTGTCTTCCTTTAAATAGGGGGAGCCCCAAGTAAGAAGAAGGCAAGTCCATGATGCTTCATCCAAAAATGGATGTTATCTTTCTTTGTCTGCTTGGCGAGGTATTAATAAAAGCAATATTGCTTTTAGTGAAATTGATTAGCTGATTAGAAGCAAATTGATAACAGTCCAAAATTATTTTTAGGATTTTTGCCTCCACCACCAAAGTGATACCTAACAAAAGAGTGTCATCAACAAATTGGCTGTGAGTAGTAGTAGGGACCTTAGAGGTAATAGTTATACCGACAATTTTGCCAGTTCTTTTGGCTGCAATAAGAGCTCTGCTAAGAGTGTCAACCATGAGGATGAACAAAAAAGGTGAAAGAGGATCACCTTGCCTGATTCCACGGCTGGTGGAAAAATATCCTTGAGGAATGCCATTCATAAGGATCGAAAAATAGGAGAGGAGATGCAACTATGTACCCAAGAGCACCATTTTTCCCCAAAACCAATTTTTTTCAACACTCTGAGCAAGAAGTCCAACTTACCCTCTCAAATGCCTTTTGCATATCGAGCTTGATGATCATGCCCACAATTTTAGTAAGAGAGGTTGAATGTAAAGCTTTGTGAACAATTATTACTCCGCCTTGAATTAGTCTACCACCAATGAATCCATTTTGTTGCTCAAAAATTAACTTGTCCATAAAGGGTTTGAGTCTGGAGGCCATCAGTTTGGTAATTATCTTATAAGAAGTGTTGCAGAGACTTATTGGCCAGTAATTAGTGATCAACTTAGAACCAACGACTTGGGAGCAAGAGCCACAAAATTATTATTCCATTCTTTTAAAAGAAGGTCATTTTGTTGAAACTCAGAGACTGCAACAAATAGGTCTATCTCAATAATATGCCAATAAGTTTGAAAGAAAGTTGCGAGATAACCATCTGGCTAGGTGACTTGTCCCCCTTTATATCAAAAACAACTCTGCGTACCTCCTTCAGAGTAAAAGGCTGATTGATCTTAGTGTTTATATCATCAGAGAAAAAAGTAGGGATGTGTTGTAACATTTCCTGATTGTCTTCCTCACAAGGAGGATTATCCTCTTGTAGGAGAAGAGAAAAGTAATGCACCAATTCAACAGCAATGTGGCCCTCTATATTTAAATATTTTCCATCCAGTAACAAGCTCTTTAATTTTATCTCTGCTTTTGTGTTTGGTGGCAGTAGTATGGAAAAATTTTGTATTTTGATCTCCCTGTTGTAACCAGATTGCCCTAGATCTCTGCCTCTAGTAAATTTCTTCTTTAGCAAGGGTGTTATGATAATAACTGAGAATTTCTAATTCTTCTTTGGTGGAGAATAGAATTTTTGCCACAGAGCTTATGTTGGCAGAGGTTTTAGCCAATTTCTCAGCTAGTTGTTCCTTCCTTTTACGGATGTCGCCAAAAACCTTTAGCTTCCAAACTTTGAGTTCTTTTTTGACATGGTTGAGCTTCTTAGTAAATCTAAACATGGTTGAACCCAGAAAGTCCACCTTCCACCACTCAGTGATAAGGTTTTCTAAATTATGGTTTTAAAGCCAGACTAACTCAAATCGAAAGGGAGGGTGTTTCAAATTTTGCATTTGAGTATCTGTTGATGGTGAATTACAACACCCCTAAATGTCCGCAACTCAATGGGTTGAGACTGCAGTGTGATTGCATAACATGGAGCTTTTCCCAAGTGTGGGACCTTATGAATCGGGAAAGCTCTCCTGATGAAGGTCGGTTCCTATTCCTCTATTCAGATGCACACATAAAAATGCAAAGGGTTTACTCAAAAACCCAATCTAACTTGCCAAGGAGACAGGGGTAAAAATATGAATAAAAATAAGCCTAAACTAACAAAGGTGATGCACCGAGGAATGAAGAAACATTTGTCTTGCTAATAAACACAAACCATTAAAATGTAATGCAAGATCATGCCTGAGATAACATTTTGCAAAGTGAAAGATCGGGAGGATGCAAATGAACACAGAGAGGGTTGAGAATCATCCACAGACATGTATTATTTTCTCCAAAGATTGATACAATACACACTCAAAATGCCAAGAGGCAAAGTTGCATTACATTTTAGATGGGAGGTTTGAACTCCACAAATTCACTGCCACAAAGAGAAGAAGGGAGGGGCAAAACAAGAATGTACAACCTTTAGAAAGAAGCCCCTTCTTACAATTTATAGGAAGAATGAGAGAGGGAAGAGAGAGGAATTCCAAATCTACCCCAACTACCTCCAAGCTGTATTTAATTCATCTCATTATGGCGGTAGGTGAGAACCCTAGCAAACCCAAAAAATGGAGAATTGTATTTTGCATTTTTGAAGAACTTTCTCATTCTCACTCAATTAAAGATATCCAGTTGTAGTTGGACAGAGGACCTTGTAAGCTTTCCGAAAAGTCCAACCTTGCGTGAATCCGAGCTCCCTGTGAAAATTTATGGCCATTTGAATATCTGCGTGTGGTTTGCTTTCTCGTCGAGTTCTAGGTGTCAACGCTCATAATGTTGCGCCTCTGAAGGTGCGCCTCGGCGCATCCATCCTCATGTCAATATTTTCTTACCTACGCCAAGGCGCATCCATTTTCATGTCGACACCTTCTTACTGCGCCGAGCGCATCCATTTCATGTCGACATCTTCTTACTCGCGCCACCTTACCCTGCGCTGTGGTGCATCCATTTTCATGTCGACAACTTCTTACCTACACCAGGGCGCATCCATTTTCATGTCGACATATTCTAATTTTCACCAAGTGGTGTTTGTGGCGTAATTAAATGTCGGGTTTTGAGTTTCTTTGATTTCCATATTCTCTTGTTTGTCTATATTTACCAGGGAGGGAGATATATACTACAAGTATCCGTAAAAGCAAAGGAAATGATCATAAGCAATTTTAGAAAGTGCCATCAAATAAAAGTCATTGAAGTGAGCAATCCAGTCCATAGATGCAAGCATCTTGTCAGTCTTATTTTTATATGGTTGTCACCTAACCTTCGATTGGACCAAGTAAAAGAGGCTCCATGAAGATCAAAGTCAAAAAATTCACCTTGCCTGATAAAGTCAACTAAAGCATCCACACTATTTGTGATGATATTAGTCCCTCCCCGCTTTTCCGATAAGTAGAGGGAGTATTGAAATCACCTGCAATAATCCAAG
Organism: Taxus wallichiana var. yunnanensis; assembly: GCA_018340775.1. Classification (NCBI taxonomy): domain Eukaryota; kingdom Viridiplantae; phylum Streptophyta; class Pinopsida; order Cupressales; family Taxaceae; genus Taxus; species Taxus wallichiana. The sequence continues at coordinate 267,995,167 of CM031241.1, forward strand.
GTAGATGCTTACAAGTGTTACGAAATTCTAGCAATTCATTCTAGATTTTTTCCCTGTGATTTTCCAGATTAGGAGCATAAAGATTCACTGCAATCCATCCAATACTAGAGCCTATTTCTTGAAAAAACATTCCCAAATAATGAGGAGTTTTAATAATGCATTCCCCAAAAAGGATTTTGGGGTTCCAAAAGATACATAGACCACCAGAGTTTTCGGCCGAGGTCTGAGATGCAAAAGTAGCATTAGGCCAAATCCTAAGCAACCAATCATCTTCTTTCAACTTTGTTTCTTGTAGCATCAGAATGTCTGGATTGTGTTTAAGCCTGAAATCTTTAAGAGTTTTTTTTTCGGGGAGCATTTAATCCCCTTATATTCCAAGAGAAGATATTCATTTATTATTTTTATGCTTCCCTCCCCCATGTAGGTTGAGGATTCCTTGTGTTCCTTGAGCAATGTTTTGAAAAGATTCTTCTTGACGTTTAGCTTGATTGGTATGCCTTCCTTTAGGATTTTTGGAAACCACATCTACATTCTTTTTGGAGTTGTTTCTAGTATTTTTGGTTGGTCTGACTTTAGTAGACACAAAGGCTGAAGTCAAATGATGGGGAATTTCCTTCAAGGAGAGCGGTTAGGTAAAGGAGTGGTAACAAGTGATTCAATAGGCCCGAGACTGATGGGGAATCATGAGAAACATATGTCTTCGAAAGCTCGCAAAAAGAAGGTGAAGAAGGGGGGTGATCTTACCGACAAAGTGTTCAAACAATGGAAAAGTGAGAGGGATCTCCAAGGAGGGAGAAGATGTCAATATCAGTGGGTATTCCAATGGAGTATGTTGAACTAGCGTAACATTCAAGGATTGGCCAGAAGAGGAAGCCGATTGTTCAGACAAAGGTTCCGCCAGGGTGAAGAGGAAGGAAGATGGAGAGAGACAATGCTATCAACAAGGATTTCACCCTCCTCTTATAAAGCTTCAAAGGGGTTAGAGGTACTAACCTCCTTAGTGACTTTGGGAATGAATTTTCCTTTATTCTTCGGTGTGCAACAACTCCTTAGGTTTTGGGGTTGGCTTGGAAGGACAAGCTCGGGCTCTATGGCCTATGGTTTTGCATACTTTGCAATGTTGGGGTATGTATTATACTCAATCAGTTTAACCCATGTTCCTAGATCAGAGTGGAGCTAAATGGAGAATGACAATGGGATGCTAATATCAGCATTAACACAGAACCTAACATGGATAAATCTAGAACCAACTCTTGTTGCTTGATCAATAGCTATTAGAGTTCCCATAGATATAGCAATACCTTCAATGACAACATAATGCCAAAACTCCGGGGAAGATCAAGAAAACGAACCCATATCGGCACTTGAGTCATGGTTTCAGTTCTCGGGTTGAATCTTGGAGTCCACCTTCGAAGATAGAAGCCTCTCCTACCAAAAAAACTAGGGTCCTCCTAAAGCAACACCCTTACAAAATCTTCTTTATGACTAAAAGTGAAGAGGATAAAGCCGTTGGGAAGTGCAACAATTTCAGGGGGCCACAGGGAGCCCATTCGATTGAACCCATTTTCTTATTTCTTCCAATGGGGTCTGGGCCCCATGAGTTTACCAATAAGCGACAACTCCCTTGATGCCTGAGTCACATTAGTAATCAATGCAAGGATCTGCAAGTACAAAGTCCCATCAACAATTTTCGATTGAAGCTTCCTAGGCGGGGAGAGTTTTTGAGAACAATTAGTCACGTCCTTCTAGGAGCTCGAAGGTACACCAACAGGAGCACCAACAGAGTCGGGGCCGGTCCTGACAATCCGACATCGCCACGAGAGACACCGAGACGTAATAGAAATTCAAAAAAATGTAGAGCAGAAAAAAAAAGTCATTCTTGTTAAATGATTATTGTTTTGAGATTTACATTCCTTTTCCGAGGTCTCTAAATTGCACTTTCCTCTTTGGATAAGGCCTCAATTCACTCCTCTACCATGCTACCATGCAAAATGAACACAATCAACTCATTTAGCTAAAACACCAACTCATTAACATCAAACTCACAAATAGAACATCGATGCTGCTGGATCTCTATCTAAACAATAGTATTGTTGAATCCTACTAACGTTTTAAACGTCTTAGCAAACCTATTATATTGTTTATAAGAACTTACTTCCTAAAATAATCTCAAAATATCTCAAATTGTTACAATGTTTTAAAAATGCACCTTCTCTTTCTTAGCGAACATCTAGAGAGGAGAAACTTGCATCCACGAGCCACCAAGTGCAGGATCAATTAAAAGATCATGTTGATCCAGACCATCTCCTCAAACAATGAAAATCAAAGATCTTTTAAATATGCAGAGCCCTCCAAGCGACCTCACGTTACAAAACAAAGAACACGAGCGGGAAAAAAACTACTAGCTCGCTAACATAACGTTGCTCTCGTTCACATACACACCACTTCCCACAACGCCCCTTCCACCAAGTCCCTCTTAAGCGTAGACTTGTTCCTCATGGAGCAACCGCTAGTATATAATAGATGATTATGTGAGAAGTATAGATTAGTTTATGAGATCATCATAACCGCCAAAGGAAGTTCGTTATTCTAAAAAATGGGGTTTAAATTGGAATATATCGCTACTCGTTTTTCTGTGGAAGCCGCAATATCCCCACCAACATCAACCAGAAAGACTAGAGGGCAGGGATCCGTAGAAGCCCCTGGATATCCACATTCTACATGCTACAATTTCTGAACCCAAAATCTCTATATTTTTTATGTTCCATTGTTTGTCTACAGTATAAATTTAGTTATGGAACCCGACTGCAGCAGGAAGAGAAAAAATGATATCCAGGGAGAATCGTCTAGTTCTTCTGATAGGCAGACAAATAAAAGAATCGCAGTCAAGCCTGTAGAACTAGTTTCTTCAACTTCTGCTGATCCCACGCCAATTCCTCTTACTCCAGAAGAAAATGCCAGAAAACATATCAAGGCTATCAAGGATGTACAGGCATACCAACCTCATGAAATAGACAAGGCTCGCTTCGATGTCATACAAGACATTTGCCGCCTTCAGGAACTTCTTGTTGCTGATTCTAATCTTGCAGATTTACTGGTCTTGGAAGAAGGCATTGTCCCTCATATAATTAGTGTGCTTAGTATTAAACCTCCTCAAAATTATTCTGGCCCTCCAAAACCCTACGAGAATATTATTGAACAGAGTGCCGCAATTCTGTTAAATTGCATTGCAGAGAAAAGTAGTGTGTATAGAGATCTTATCAGAGAAAAACAAGCCCTTCCCCCTCTTTTCTTACTGCTGAGAAGAGAAGCCAAAGATGCCCGAGATAAAATCATGATAGCCCTCTTTCGCTCTGTTTTAACAATAATCAAAACATTGGCTGTGGATGATCCTCCTGGGTTTTCAATTATTGCACTAGACAATGACTGTCAGCCAATTTTCAGGGCAACGCTGAACTCTGCAGATACCGTTGTGAGGGTTCTTACACTTGATATTATCCATTTATTTGTGACAAATAGTAGGGTGTTTACCGATCGTTTCTGCGACTATGAGTATGGTGCTGCTTTTGTCGACTTTCATGTTTTGCTGGGCTGTGGTTATATGACCATTCAGGTGAAGGCTGCAATGGTTATCTCCGCCATGTTGGGGACACACAGAGCAGGTGAAATAGTGCTGAGGTTTACCTCTGATGGAATTGCCCTCGAAATTGTTCAAATGTTAAGTTCAGAAATAAACAGAGCCAGGTATTTTTGTTTTTGTTTTTGTTTTTGCAGAACTATGCATTGCATTAAGATTTCTGTGGTGCTTATTGGTCATCATGAGAATAGAATTGACTCTGCTGAGAAATGAGAATTGTAGTACCTGTCATTTTGAGTCCTACATCAAGGCTCATCTTCATGAACTCGAATTATATTACTTGTACATGAATCAATCATCAATTCATTTCAAACAAAAATTAAGTTTATGTATTCATTTATTTTCATGTGAAAAAGAGTCTAGAGGTGGGAGATGAATCATTCATCCTCTTCTCAAGAATTTGGAAGTGAGATGCAAACTAGCCAGGATCACATTTCTTTTCAGAAGATGATTAATAATCGCTCATGTGAATAATATCCTCAATCTGAACCATTTGTCAACTCTAACCTCAAAACAAGCCATTCGTCAATTCTCTCCTTGGGATCAGTTTGGAAATGGAATTTGAAACACACTAACACTATTCATTTTTATAGAAATTTCTTAAAGTGTTCATCTATTCTCTTTTGACGAGAGTTGTTGGAAGTCATTTATTACACCAATAGGCAGTCTACACTGGCGGCCAGGGGTAGGGGTAGGGGTAGGGGTAGGGGTAGGGGTAGGCGTGGGGATGGGGGTGGAGGATTGTAATTTCAGTGAATGTTAACAATTGATGAACAAACTTAAATTTAACATGTATTTGATTATCACTTGGAAGTTCTTGATTTTCTTTTTTTTTTTATTTGAGAAGTCAATCAGAAAATTTGAATAATTTAATCATTTCATGGAGTTTGGAGTCCTTTTTCCTTTTTTTCTTTTACCAAAAGAGTTTTTATATACCGAACAATTTGTCATCAGTCATGAGAAATTAACATCAAAGGTAATGAAGTTTTAATCAATTTGGTGTGTGAAAAATCTAAGATAAAAGACCTTGAGATTGATACCTCTTAGTGTTTTTCATCAGATACATATACTAGTATATTCTGCCTCGAAGATGAGTTCAGATGTGAGACATGAATTAGTTATCAATTCTCTCCTCAAGGTGGTTTTGGAAATGGAGCTCAAATTCGCTAGAACCAACTCATTTATAAAATATATTTGATGAATGATTCAGATGAAGTATACATGTGGTTTTGGAAATGGAGCGCAAATTTTCTAGAACCAACTCATTTTTAGGACATATTCGATGAATGATCCAGATGAAGTATACATTAATTCTCTCTTAAATCATTCATCAATTCTCACTATAAAATGAGTTCCAAAGAGGAAATGATACTATGATATGAATCATTCAACAATTTTCTTCGTGAGATGAGTTCAGTGAGCTGAAATGAATGATTTAGATTAACCAGTCTGTGACTCATTCATGAAATATTTCTTGAAGATAATTCTCTGTTCTAGATGACTCCTAATTGTCAGAGATGAATCATTCATAAAATAATTCATGAAAATGAATTTCGGAGTGCTACTTGAGGCCGTCATTACTACAATCATTGATGAATGACTTCATAATCAATTCTTTTACCATCTACAGAAAAAGTCTCGAAGTGGGAGATGAATCATCCGTGGTACTCCCCAAGATGAGTTCTTAAGTGGAACTCGAAGCAGAATTTGAACGATTGAAACAAAACAACTTTTATATCATGCATCTTCACCTAAAGATGAGTTATCTGAAATGCTATTCAATCTTCACCTGAATGGCCATGGGAGATGAAGCACTCGTCTATTGTCTCCTCAAGATGAGTTAGGAGTGGGACTCAAACATCCAGAACTATAATTCTCAACAATGTGAATCTACAAAAACCTATTATCGTTTATACAATCTTTACAAATTTATATTTGTTTTCATTAGTACAATTTTTGTAAATATATTTCAATTCTTTTGATGATTTTACCAGATTAACGGCTGCTAAATTAGTGAGACTTTTTATAGAACAAGCTCCAACCCCCGACAGATTTGCCAGGATTCACTGAGATGGGTGTGCAATATCGCCTTATTGAAATGATCAAATCCAATATAAAATCCCTCCAAATAAATGGAGTTCGTGCCCTGCATACCATAATAGAGACAGATCAAGGTGTAGAAGACAGCTTTGTTCATGCAGGGGGCATTCAGGCATTGATGAATCTCTTCTTTGAATCGCATGAAATTCGGAATTATGAAAGTCTTTCGAATCATATTATCAGATCATTGTTTTTACTGGCTACAAAATCTGCCCGTGGCTTTGTGATTTTTATTCAGCGAGGAGGCCTTGGACTGTTAAAGAGGACCCCATTTTATTATCGTGATGCTAGACAATCTGCTATCAACTTCTGGGAATCATTGAAGAATGTGTTAATTCCTAACAATTATGAATCTGACACTGAGGAAGGTGATATAGCGCAATTTAATTATCCACACAGAGCGCTGGTAGACAGGGCACTGCTAACAGAAAATGAAGACACTAGAGCAAGGATTGCTTATGCTCTGGCTCTCTGGGTAAAGCCTAGAGATTATCAAAAATTATTCGTACAAAACAATTTGCTTGAGAGTTTGCTGAGGCTATATGGATCATCTGATAGAAATGAACATTATGATGGTGCAGAAGCTTTGTATATACTTGTAAACAGGTCCAGAAAATATTTCTGCCCTACGGTTGTGGTTAATGGAGAATTTTTAGGCTGGGCCCCTCCCGTAATTTTGGACAGAGAAACATTGTCAATGGCGAGAAGGCATGTGAGCAATAAAAATTACGACGTGAAGTTCTTGTTGGATAACCAGACAAAAGAATTCAATGCCCACAAAGCTGTGCTGAAATATGTGTCAAAGAGATTTGGTCTAATGCTTGGTGACTGGGGAAATAAGGGAGATACTAGCACTGTTATAATAAAGGATGTAAGGCATATAATTTTTGTGTCTGTGATGAAGTTTATATATACCGGGAAGGAGTTCTTGTTGACAATGAATATCCTGATTATCTCTACGAACTTTATGCTGCTGCTCATTATTTTGACATGGATCCGCTGATGAGACTGTGTGCTCATTACATTGCGTTGAATTGTTTGACAGTGGAGACTATTGAGTATATTTATGAATTAGCAGATCTTTATGAGACTGCAGATGGTCTGTTGAAGGAATCCTGTATTTTTTTATGTTAGAACATCATCAACAGCTTTACTCTCAGCTTGGAGAGGGTTTTCCATATTTGACTCAGAGAACAATCCCTGAAATTAAGAAATGGCTTCCCAGAATATTTACCATGCCTCCCAAATAGAATTTTGATGTTTCAGATTCTAACTATATGTACCTTGCGGCCTACACTGAACAATCTGTGTCCAAGCAAATGAAGTTGTATAGTAAAGCTTGTAAGCAAAGTTTGTTAATCTATTTTACACACATGATTAATGGGACCGTATTTTTGTTCTCGTATTTATTGTATTTTTTTGATCGATCTTCTTTTTTCTATAGTTGAAGATCATTGCTTAATACTCTCCATACGAAAGTTGCTACCTTGATTTATATATATGCTATAAGCACACGAACAGATTCAAGTGGTCTTTCCCATAGTTTCCATTCAAGACATCAACACTTTAAAACAGAAAAATTATGGTAACATTTTTCTTCCATGTGCAATGTTTGATCGCTGAAGGTATTTATATTTTTTAATTAAGAAATCAAAGTACACGAGTCAAAGAGTAGAGAGGCCCTCCCAGAAGAAAGAAGCCATTTGAAACCATCTAAAAAAATAATGTTGCAGCTATTTGAGGCCATCCTTGATCTATTTTTATCGTTTAATGAAAATTCTATAAACTAAAAAATTCATAATTCATTATTCAAGCATTTTACAGTTACAATTCATCCAAACATTAGTAAGAAAGCTCTCCATGTTAATCATAGGCTAGAGGAAAAACCCCAAATAAAGAAAGACAAACATAGTATCGTAGGCATATTTTGGCAATGACTGAACTTGGCATATTTTGGTTATGGCTGTCAATAGTTTCAAATTATCTGATTTAAAGGAGTCTCTTGAAAGGAATTTTGGCACAGCAATCACCGGATTCATCGAGGCTTTAAGGGATTTGAAAGACATATGAGGGGCTGAAATCAACACAGTCCTAATTAATGACTAAAACTCAGAGGGTTCGATGAAGAGATTCAGTCACACACGGATTTTAGAATTTTCCTCAATTAATTTACTACCCGTCTAGAAACTAGACACGAAAGCTTTGTATTTTTTATTGGAACAGGTCGATATATGATTAATCGAAAAATGCAAAGGTACAGATAACTACAACGAAAAGGCCGCGGATTGGTATTCCCTGCCCAATATCCATGAAAGTTATATATTTAAGTCATTGCCTATAATAGATTTGTCTGAGAGACAGCTTGAGGGTTTACTTGTGCAGGTTTTTATCACCAATAATAAGCATCAACAACATAGATGGTGTGTATTTTTGGCCAGACTTCAGTGCTTTCGATTTTTGAAAGACGTCGAAGTGGCCATGTTTGATTGATGCCTATGATTTCATTCACATAAACAATGCAAATTAACTTGGAGTTCGAAGTCTTTCAGCTGTTCACAGTCGCACTACATATAATGAACCAAATCTAGTTGCTGTTATAGATTATGGGGAGTTTTAATTCCAGTTTTTGACAGGCAAAGGATATGTAGGAATACAAATACAATAGCATTTTATGCAAGCATTCTTAGAGTCCACATTGCCTCTCCACCTTTCCAAGATGTTTGGTAATATTTAGAACTGAGAAATCTTGAATCTGGGACTGTTATTTTGGTACTGTCTATCCACTTTTTCTATCCTGAAGTTGCGTTACCATAGGGGCGGTTGTGAAACCAAACTGCCGCTTACTGTAGTTTCATATCTACCGAAGGAAGGGCCGATTTGATCTTCGAAGATGAATGGAACCTTTTCCATTAAGTTTTTATTAGGGGCTATTTTTCGCTAATTGACTAATTTTTAGGGGGTATTTTTGTTTTCAAAAATTTCAATTTCTTTTTGATGAAATAGATCTTATATTAATAAATGGGTAGTATGGTATAAGACTATCCACAAAAAGATAGGCGGTATGGGAGTACATCTCAAAGACATGAGTACATTTAGGGTATGAGGGGGCTTCGAAGCAAAATAACCAAAACTAGGCCGAGCTTAGGAAAAATGATCTATTACATCAAAAAAAGAAACAAAAAAAAAAGCAAACGTCGTGAACTATTGCACACTGATTGACGGTGGATCATGGGCATGTCATCCATGGCCTAGAAGGTCTTTCCCAATGTTGGGAGGGTTCTACCTAAAAGCGAAAGCCATCATGCTTTCCTTCTTTATTGTCATCATGCTCTCCTTCTTTAGTGTCAGGCTCTACATGTGCATGAGATGGAGAAATGGCTAAGGCTAGTCGAGAGAGTTTTTCCAGAGGCAGTGGAAGGCTCCACCCATCACGAGAAAGGTAGTGGGTGGCTCGGGCGGTGGGGAGCCCCATCCACGAGCCCGTGGTGACGGAGGTGAGGCAGCGCCCCTCCTGATAGGCGAACAACATGCTGATCTATGAGGATGACTGTGAGAATGACACTGTGAGCGGCGTATGCAGTAATCGCCCCACCGCTGACCATTGTCATGACCATGAGGCAGAGAGTGACAAACTAGGAACGTCAAACCTCAAGCAACATTACACGAGGCATCACCTTTTATGTCACAAGAGAGTTTGGAGGTGCTCAACCTTAAGAGCAACTTTGTTTGTTTACACTTACATATGCAATAACACATTGGATATAACCATGGACTTGTTATATAAAGAAAAATGTGGATCACTATAAAATTAGCAAATAGAAAAACATTTCTTTCTTTCCATATCTAGAACAAAATCTCCCCTCTAAAAATATGTCAATTACATCCTAGAATTATCTTGAAGAAGAACACAATGGCATGAAAAGGGCTGGAAAAATTTAGACTCACTTACCAATTAATTTTTTAAAAATGAGCAGTTAAAAATTCCTATCAAATGTGCATAAAATTATTAAATTTGCCAAAATATTAATGCTTTAATAGCAAATTATGTGTTTATCCTTAGAATTCATGTACCATGCATATATTTCGAGTTTACTACAATAACTAGCAATCGCATATGTAGAATGCAATGTGAACGCCGAATGGTATATGTTATTTGATTTAGAGGGATAGTTATTACTTTCGTAGTTGATGTTGATAAGGGGTGTGATTGATTTTATAAGTGTAGGAATATAGATGAAGCATTACATTTTAAGGTTCTATCTCTACATTTCAAATTTGTTACAAATTCGTACATATACATTTGCAAATATTATATCATGACTGGTAGTGTTTTGCGGACTATTTTATTTGGCATTAAACATGAATACATGAAGACTTCCCTATATTTATTCCAAATGTTAAAAGCTTGTGTCATAATGCTTGCATAGAAAGTAATGGGCTAACAGTTTCAACCACTAGTCAGAAAAGTCCATATCCATCTTCCTAATTTTACAATTACCATAAGATTCCCTCATTCATATAAACGTAAAATAAACACGGGTGGGATGATATCCAAGTGATTCATTCAACATATTGAGATATGAATATTTGTGAATAAGCCTATGTAGAATTCGTTAATGTACCATAGATGTTGATGATTGAATTGTAATAATATATTTTTAAAAACTTTAAAAGTAAACATGAATACAAGTTGATACATTTGATAATGACTTTGAAGACCGAGTACTAATACGAATAATAAGAACCCATGAAAATATAGAAATAACAGGCTTACGAAACCTTGCATAATTATAGCTTTGTACTATTCAAATCATCCAAAGGCATTTACGAAAGGCTATATTTATTGAGTTTTTCATTTCTATTGATAATCTTCCTCCCTGACATGCAAAAGTTGAATCGACGATCATGGTAAAAAAAATAGGCAAGCAAAAGTCCAATCCACAATCAACCTTATGAATAGAAGTTGGATGCATATTGTTTCAACTAGAATCTCCATACCAATATCTCCACGAGCAACCATGAATGCATCCGACTCCTTCAAAATCTCATCAAAATTGACTACACCTTCCTGATTCTTAACCTGCAAGGAAAACAATTAAGAAATGAAATGTTTAATCCTTGAGAAACATGTTTACTCTATTCTTAAATTTTCCTAACCAGTAAAGGTCACTACTTTCATATAAGATTCATAGCCTGTGAGACATACAAAATTCAAACATATACAACTTTGTTAGTTATTAGTTCGAGATTACAGTGGCTTAATTCCACATGGAAGACCACTAATATTGAACTGTCGCATAAGAAACAAACCAAAAGTCAGTAAAACCCATTAAAACTTACTTGGATTGTTGGTGGTTATATTTCTTGTTCCACCAAAATTGCAAGCCATAGATGAATGCCCATTCTTCTGGTCATAGTTGTTGAAAGCATATGAAGCGTGGGAAGAAAGGCTATTTGGTAGAGAACAAGGTTGGCCTGGTTGAATTGGAGAACAATCCACATTACCAGACCCACAAGCCCAATCGAGAGCCTTCTGGATGTCAGTTTCGTTGGCAGATGATGAAGAGATGCACCAAGTAGCACCATCAAATGATGTTAAGGTACCACCAATAGCCAGGTAGGGAAAGCCAGTAGTGATGTCTACATTGTAAACCTTGGTTTCATCAGGATAAAAGAGCCCCCAGTTCCGTTCTGATTCCATGCCAAGCTTTCTATTCTTATTGAAAATGGAAAAAATGTATGTATCTATCTCCTGTCCTAGCCTTGAGGGTGTCCCTGTGTTGTTAATCATGTGCCTGACAAGATTTGCATTGTAAGTTGTTGCATTGTCTGGGGTTGCTGCTGGCTCTTTGGGGCCTCCATTAGAGGGCCACCTTGTTTCAGTTATCATTAAAACAAGTGACCTAAATTTTAGCGCTTCTAGAGCAAAGAAAAGGGTGTCTATCTATGCATCAAACATATTAGTATAGACAAGACCTGTGTTGGGGTCAATAACACCATTGGGTCTGAATAAGGCATAGTCCTGAGATACTTTGTGAGGGGAATCTGTGTAGGCATAATACGGGTAAACATCTTCCATGAATGGGGACCGTGTCGAGCCATAAACTCCAACATGGGTCTCAGGAAGAAGGCATACTTACTGTCCAGTGCCCCTGCTGAGGGTGGAAATTATCAGGAAGTGTCAAACAAGTAACAACAACCATCTACATATGTTAACCAACTTGTGCTCCCTGTAACATCTCTATGTTTACCATCTGCGTGTTCATCCAAATACCTCCTGTAAACCAAATTGTTCCATGCCCTTATCTGCCCATAAGCTAAACCAGAGATATCAACGGGATGTTATGTGAAACAAACAAAATATTTGTGAGATATGCTATAACCAAAGGCAACATGCAAACTTAGAAAAGCTTAGAGGTCAGCATATTCCATAAATCCATCACACACGAGCCCTTACTGCATGTCATTGAATCTCCCAAGATACCAATTCATTGGATGATGCTAGAAAAACAGAGAGAAAACTGAATAATAAAGAGGATTTAAGAGTTTTAGAAATACTAACCGTGCAGTCCTGTCACCTAGTGGCATAGTACTGGGAACGCTTACTGTTGAAGTAGGTCGAACTGGTTTGGGCTCTTTTACCTGCTACATGTTAAGTTCTTGCTAGTGAGTTACAAGTAGACACTAAGAAAGTAGGCCCAGAGAAGAAATATTGGGTAACTCTAAATTGAAGGTAAAAAATAATCATACCTCTGGCGACTCAATCAAAGGAGCATCCAATAAGCTGGCTACAGTCCTGGGATGATTACAATTTGCAAAATGAATTTCTCATTCTAATCAGATTCCATCTCAAAATTCTTCTAGTGGATGTCAATCTTCTCCACCTTGGTTACATACGGCGGCTTCCAGGATTCTGCATGCAACTGCTAAAAACACCAAAAATTTAAGAAATGAGCTGAAATTAATCAATTTTTTTGTGCAATGTCAAAGCAAACTTGCTCTAGCATATGAAGTGATTTTTGCATTAGACCTGCTTCTCTTTTGCAACGTTCTCATCACATAAAAAGTCGGACAACGAAAAACTGTTATAGCTCAAGGTGGGCTCTAATACTCAATAGGAATACATTGTTTAGGAAATCAAGATTTAAGGGAGGTTTCAAGAAGATCCACCTAGGCTCAACCTAGAAGAGTTAAAATACATTCAAGCAAGAATTCACATTGCTCATCAAAAGTAGATTCAGAAGTATCAACGAAACAGAAATGGTAAAGTCTACGCCTCTTGGGATCTTGCATTTTTAAATTAAGAGCTTTCATATGATTGTTGTAAGATTGGTGCAACTTTTGTGTTTGCATTTCTATTTAAAACACCAGAGAATAGAAAAGATAAAGATAATAATACCTCCACTGTAGTATTCTTAGTGGACCCTGCAACTTCTTCTCCATAGCTGTAATGTTGTTGTGAACTGCGAGAGGTTTTCAAATTGGGCAAAGGAAGCCCGATCGGGAAAGAAAGAGAAAGAGGCAGATGCATGGGGACTTGTTCTGTAAATTTTGTCATCAGAAGGGCCCCAAATGGGTGAAGGAGTTGACGGGCATAGCTGCATCATTTCCAGGCTTAAACTTAGGCCGGATTCACTTTTACGGTGTTGGTATTTCACAGACTGATAAATCGATTGAATAAATTTCAGTGTAAGAAAACCCAAAACCCTCCATAAAATTGTAACAACTGAAAAGATTCGACAGAGCGTAAGATTTCTTCACTCTTCCCTTTGCAAATTTTAGTAAAACCCTAGAAATTACTTTTAGGGTAAAAGAAAGGAATTTATGAGAAAGAGAGTTAATGAATCCTACCTGTTCAAGCAACACATTAAGGTTTCTAGATGAGATATGGTGAGTTTCTCCAAGGATAGGATTGTATGGAGCTTTCCCAAAGATTGGAGGCCTGGTAGTAGAGATACTCCATGCAACCACTGCGGTAAATCTTTCCACAACAGTTTTTCAGTGCTCAGTTTTTTAGTTCAGTTGTCTAGGTGGATATTGAATTTATGAATCCACCTAAATATCTCAAGCTTATGATGTAAGAAAATCCCACCGTTTCAATTATGTGGTTTTTCAGTGCTTTGATTTTTTTCTTTATTTTGTGATCAGGTGTTGAGTGATCCACAGAAGAGGGCAATTTATGATTGGTATGGAGAGGAGGGGTTGAAGGGAGACGTCGAAGAAGGACAAGCGCAAGGAGGGAGCCCCAATATTTTCAGGTCCTATTCCAGAGGTGCAGACAACCCATTTGCAGAGTTTTTTGGTGATACCGCACATTCCTATTCTATTGAAAACAATCCGAGAAGTGGGGAGGACTTATTTCGAGTGCATTTTAGTGATCTTGGACTTTCTGGACCTCATAAGGGTGAACCTATTGAAAACAAGATGCCTTGCACTCTCGAACAACTTTATAATGGTTCCACCAAAAAGATGAAAATCTCCAAAAATATTTTTCATATTAGCGGGTATGTTAAATTTAAACTTCTTTTCCGGGTTTTATTTTACACGAACTCCAATTTTATTTAAGGAATCATGGTACATGATAACTGATTTCAACATCTTGACTTCATAGACGAGATTTCGTTTGAGGGTTTTAATCAGATGACTAATTTCCACGAGAACACTTAATTCATAGGGTTGAAAATCCCAAAAAATATGATACCTACCTATTTTTGCTGGATATCACGGGTGTCTAAAAAATCCCAGAGATTGGAAAAACAACTACATATAAATATATTGATTCAGTTAAGTAGTTAATATCACTACAACCTTCAAATTATAGCTCCATGCATCAAAAGAATGCATACTTGATATGTTCATGTGTACCCCCAGAAGTTGCATTCGATATAGCCCATGCTGCTTCCTTCTTAATATCAAATTCGGCAGTTTGAAGGAGCTGGACAAGGGGAGGAATGATGTTTCCATCGATCACTGCCTGTAGAACAAGAAAATATTACTAATTAGCAAACCTCAAACATATAAAAATATAGATTCACAGAAATAAAAAATAATACATCTAGTGGAAGACCTGAATCTGTTCTTTGTTGCTGCAGTAATGTTTGAGATGGTCCAACATGCTTCCTTCTTAATACTCTTCTTGTGATTATGGGTCAAGAGAGCTAAGAGGCAAGGGAGTGCTTGGTTGTTGATGATATACTGGAAATCAATGACCCACCATAAAAACATCAAAGAAATGACCTATTAACATCATGCAGAAACAATTAAATAATCTTGTAAAATATTTAAACAAAATGCCAAGATAGACTGATACCTGAGTCTGTACATCATCACCAATTACAATATTGCCCACTGTTCTGAGTGCTACTAATGCATCACTGCCCTTTTGAGGCTTCGAAGCCATGCTTGATCTGTTACAATAATCCTGCTTAAGGCCTCATTGATACATAATGTCAATAATCAAACAAATGGATATAAACACAATATTCAATGGGTCTGGACCTCTCGTGATGGGCTTCGTTTGCCTTAAACAAAGCACACTAAAACATTAAAAAACAAAAAAACCCCAATTTATCAAAAATAGTTAAAAGAAAAAAGAAACGACGTGAGCCCATTAATGCATTTTTTGTGAAATGCAAATTCAACCTCGAAAATCACGAGGCCTCGAAAAACATGGATTTCTTTAAAATGCTCTTAATTTTTCTACTCTTTTTTCGAGTTGAAGCAATACAACTTTTCTAGTCGTGGCCGTTGAGTCATGCGGTGATAATGGGGTTTCGTGCGTGGCCTCGATCTCTCCAAGAAGAACCGGCTTCTTTAACGGGAACCAAGCTTACGGAGTGAAGCCATGGAGCCTTCTAGGCATCATGCTTCAGCGGACCATACTCATTCTCCTCTGCGCCTCAGTGCCCATCGCCTGCCTCTGGCTCAACATGGAGCAAATCCTTCTCTGGTGCGGACAAGGCCAGCATATTACTAAAATGGCGGGGGTTTATATAACCTTCTCTCTCCCAGGACCTGCTGGCCCAGGCATTTCTCCATCCTCTCAAAATTTGCTTGCGGACGCAGATATCACGATCCCCCTCACGTGATGCGCAACAGTTGTTGTGTTGTTGCACGTTCCCATAAATTTAATGCTGGCGGTGTACCTGAAGATGGGGATCAGGGGAGTGGCTGTTGCTACCGTTTGGTCAAATTTGAATCTGGTTCTGTCGCTGTTGGGATATTTGAGCTTATCGGGAGTGTACAAGAAGTCGTGGGAGGGGGTGTCTAAAGAATGCCTCAAGGGGTGGAGGTCGCTGCTCAGTCTGGCAATCCCAAGCTGCGTGTCTGTCTGTTTGGAATGGTGGTGGTACGAGTTCATGATCATTCTCTGCGGCTTGCTCGTAAATCCAAAAGCCACATTGGCATCCATGGGAATTCTGATCCAGACCACGGCTCTGGTGTATATCTTCCCCTCGTCTCTGAGTCTGGGAGTTTCCACCAGAGTTGGAAACGAGCTGGGAGGCAACAGGCCTGCCAAGGCCAGGATAGCCATGATCGTGGTGCTTCTGTGTGCTGGCGTGCTGGGGTTGTTGGCCATGACGTTCACAACAATAATGCGTCACAGGTGGGGCAGAATGTTCACGTAAGACACAGACATCCTGTAGCTCACATCTCTGGCGCTGCCGATCGTGGGGCTGTGCGAACCCACATTCAATTCGTAGGAAAAAACATTGAACTAACAGACAGTGGTCGCGAAGCCGAGGAATGGGTAACAAAAGTAACGAAACCGCTCGGGAAAAGCGAGAACGTGAATAAGGCCGTCATAACCTTCATTCCGCCTGTCAAAATTAATCACTTTGGAAAACGTCTGGGAGGCCGTCAAATTTAACACCGTTGCAGAAACGTCCGGAGGTCCTTTACCATTGGAGGAACAACTTCATGCAAGATTTCTTGTGGAGTGCTATGCTCATGCATCCAAAAATAACATGAAAAATATCATTAGATAGATAGTTTAAATCGATGCATTTTTGAAATAAAAATAAAAAATCTAATTTTATGGACTAATTTAATTAATTAATAACATCTAGTCGTTTAAAAGCAAAGGAAATATGGCTTATACTAATGTCAAGAGTTGTAAAGCATAATTGCACTTCTTGAAATAAAAACTTAAACGAAGTAAATTTGAAATTGTTCATATTTCATTATCATTAAAAAAACATACTAACGTGATTATAATCATATGCTTAATCAATAGTCAAAATTTATTATTTTAATATGTGCTTAAATAAACAAAATGTCAACAAATGAGGACAAGTTGGATACATTAGTTAGAGTGGCTAGGAGTCTTAGAAGATTCATGCAAAGTAGCTATTGAATGGGTGTCTTTGGCTATGGATCCCTAGTGTTACCTTCCAGTAGTTGGACTTTGTAGGGTTTGAAGGACTTAGGTTATAGGATGTTTGTCATCTCAAGAGAGAAATCAAGGAATGTGAAGGAAGTTGGAAAAGTTAAAATTGAAGGTTGCATAAAAATGGTTCTAGAGATCAAATTAATGATGGTTTGAAGGAGTCTACGATTGGAGCTTGTAAACCTTTGGTGCAAATGTTTTAAGTTGTAAAATTTAGACCAATGTCCATGTGTTACACCTAATACACGAATGGTTAAAATTCTAATAGGAGAAACTTTGGGATATTGGATCAACCTTAATTTCCTCCGATTACCAAAAATAAATCAATAGTAAAGATTGGAATCATATATACTAATCAATATCAACAAGCCAAAGAAATTGTGTCATACACTATTTTCCTCCATTGAACAAGGAAATAATTTGTTATATGATGCTTGTCCTCACTACTTCGTTACGTCATTTTAGTCTAAAACCCTAACCCCTTTTATGGGTGATGTCTTGCTTAAAGTCACTATCTTTACAATGAAAGCTCTTGTGATAAAGAGTTTTTATTACAAAGCTTTAGAGGACATGTCTTTTCTTTGGCTAAACATTGAATATCCTTGGCCAACTAAGATGCAGACAAAAACTAAAAACCTAAGGTCTTTTGTCAAATGATCAAATTATGAGTAAAACTTTGAAATGTAAGTTGAAGTATTAGGCTTTTTTGAGAATATCATCTTGGAACTAAGCCAATATTTTTATAGAATGAAACTCTAACTTGAAGCAATCAAGAAATAACAAACTGTGTGAATCGGCTCAATGTTTCAATTCCCACATGTATGGTATCCAAATTGGAGTTAGGAGTCCATCGCTTTCTCAATTGAAACCCAATTAAGGCACTAGACCAACACCTATTAAGTCCCCGATACATGTGAAAATAGTCACTCACAGAATGGAAGGGTTGTGTTATAATTGTGATGAAAAATATGGTATGAGGCAAATCATATTGAACACAAAATGTATCCCATGAATGTTGACGCATCATATTTCATTATCATTAAAAACTCAATAAAAATATTATAGCCATATGCTTAATCAACAATCAAAATTCATTATTATAATATGTACCTAAATAATCAAAATGTCAACAAATGAGGACAAGTTGGATACATTAGTTAGAGTGGCTTGGAGTCTTAGAAGATGCACACAAGGTATTTGTTGAAGGGGCGTCTTTGGCTATGGATCTCAAGTCTTGCCCTCCACTAGTTGAACTATGTAGGGTTTGAAGGACTTAATTAGGTTATGGGATACTTGTTATCTCAGGAGAGAAATTGAGGAATGTGACCGAAAAAAACTCTATATTGAGAAGTAGGTTGGAAAAGTTTAAATTGAAGACTGCAGAAAAAAATGGTTCTAGAGATCAAATTAATGATGGTTTGAAGGGGTCTACGATTGCAGCTTATAAACATTTGGTGCAAATGTTTTAAGTTGTAAATTTTAGACCAAGGTCAATGTGTTACACCTAATAGACTAATGGTTAAAATTCTAATAGGAGAAACTATGGGATCTTTGGATCAATTTTAATTTCCTCCAATTACCAAAAAAATCAATAAAAAAGATTGGAATAATATATACTAATCAATATCAACAAGCCAAAGAAATTGTGTCATGCATCATTTTCCTCCATTGAACAAGGAAGTAATTTATTGTATGAGGTTTATCCTCACAACTTAGTTATGTCGTATTATTCTAAAACCCTAACCCATTTTTTGGGTGATGTCTTTCTTAGACTTAATATCTTCACAATGAAAGCTCTCGTGGTAAAGAGTTATTTCTTACAAATCTTTAAACGAAAAGTCCTTTCTTTGGCCATGCATTGAATATCCTTGGCCAACTAAGATGTGGGCAAAACCAAAAACCCAAGTTCTTTTATAAAATGATCAAATTATGAGTAAAGCAATAAAACCGCAAGTTGAAGTATTAGGCTTCTATGAAAACATCCTCTTAGAATTGAGCCAAGATTTGTATAGAATGAAACTCTATCTTGAAGCAATCAAGAAATAATAGACTAAGTGAAATGGATCAAGGTTTCAATTCCCACATGTATGGTATCCAAATTGAAGTTAGGAGTCCATAGTTTTCTCAATCGATACCCAATTAAGGTACTAGACCGAAACATGTTATCCCTAATACGTGAGAAAATGGTCGCTCACGAGAATGGAAGGGTTTTTTTATAATTGCGATGACAAATATGGTCCAAACCATAATCATATTGAACACAAAATGTATCCCTTGGATGTTGAGACACCTTCTATATCAAAAATCATGATAAAATAATTGATGATAAGTAGGTATCAAATTGAACCAAAATTGTCAATATTTAAATTTAACTACTAGACAACCATAATGCACAATATACTTGAGAGTAATATGGGTTCATTGGGTATGTCAAAGTTCAAACATTGTCCCACTTCGATCATATCATTCTTCCAAATAAAAGTTATTAAATTCCCCAACTTTCTCCATTTCAAATCATAAGGAAGAAAGAATACTTTTATGTGTAGGAGAGTCCCGATTGAAAGCTACTAGTGGTAGTGGTAATAAATGCAATGTTTCTAAGTTCTTTGGTATGAGAAGTGCAATGAACATTGATTGTTAAAGTCTTCATAAACTTGTACGGTTTTTCCCACAATTTTACAATAGGATAACACATCATGTGAAATGCTTGATGTGTTAGGTCATTGGTTATTGGCATTCATAGGCATGAAACATTTTAAATACTTAAAACTCCATTTAAAAGTGAGTCGAGACATGTTTTTCAAGAAACAAAAATAGTTTTTGGTGACGGATATGTAGTTAACCGATATGCGACAAGATTATTAAATGTTATTTGGGAATGGATTCCATAATAAAATCCTATTGGCTAAATAACAAAAAATTATACATAGTAAGCATGCTTTGAATTAATAGATTTATTGTGCTTGAATGTGCTCTCTCATTTTCCATCAATTGAATAATCATAATAATGCTTTTAAAATAAAGTAGTTTTAAAAAAAAATTGTCCTAGGGTTACTCGGAGAGATCTTAGTATTTGCACATTTTGTCAAACACCTTAAAAGCATCCTTATTTCTGCAATTTGAATTATGACATTCCATGGAAATGTTTATACAATAATTTTTTAGGTGTGTACATGACTTACAAATTATTACACTCATTCAACAACAAAAATTCACAATTTTGTTCCTTTGAAAGCAAATATACTAAGTCATATAAAAATATTTTTCTAGATTTTCCAAAGGAGGGAGAATGGAATGGAACATGTAACAACCCTATTTTCTCACTAATTTGTTTTCCTTGAGCCCCATAACCCTATCTCAAGATTGTTTAGTGGTTTACCATAAAGGAATGACTCTAAATCTAAAATTCTCTTTCCAGATTTAGCTCCATTTCTTTGCAAACCCTTAGCATGAAAATATTATTTTCAAAAATTATGAATTCCATTTAAAATTTTAAACAACGTGCATATTTTAGAAGTAAAAATTAATGAGAGAAAATTAATTGATTTGGCTAAACCCCAAATGAATTTCTTTCAAAAATTTGTTCTCCATCTCCTCCAATCTTTTTCCTAAATTTCTATGGAGCTTTCATGCATTTCAGAAATTATCATCTCTTCTCCCACTCACCCCATGACCATGTAAGAATGTTTTGTATGGCCAAGTTCCCTTCTATGTCACTTCGTTTAGTCTTCTCCTTTCACTTGCCCCCTACTCTCCTTCTATATAATCTACCTTCTCTTTTTCCATCTTGTATGAATGCAAAATGGGTTAAAATAAACAAAGGACATATGGGAACATCCCCTTTTATTTTTAAAGTTAGGGGTGATATTTGCACAAATGTGACACAAAAGCGATTCTATTTTCATCACTTTTGTGCCACTATAAGCATATCATAATCACATCAAAATCTCCATTGAAAATGGGAAAAATGAAATGGGTAAAATGCAGATTCGACACCAATCATGATGTTTTTGCAATATATGTAGTAGTGATTAAAACTATTAAAACAAGCTCATGTAAATGATTTTATAGTTGAAGGAATGTTGGTTAGTCTTGAATGGTTACACTGTCAGAAAAAATAAGAAGGAAAAATTTGTATATTAAACCAATCGGTGTTCCCTATTGGAATTGAATGTTGACGTCGGGAATTTAAGGTAATGATTGAATCAGTAGAGTGATTTGTTTATCAATTGAATTTCATCCTTGTAACACTTTTAGTGGGCTATAAAATTATGTAGACACAAACAATATTGATGACAGAGTGAGCCATGTAGAAGATGGTGCGGGACATGATGGCTCAGGTCATAGTAGGAAAACACAAAAGTTTTAGGGTTTCATACATATGCAAGCTTCCCTATTTTCATGTGAAAATTAAGGAGACTTTGTAATTGCATCGACTTGCGGATTAGCTTGTACTTGGATCCTTTCTAGCCGGTTTCCATAATACATACAACGTGATCCACATGATGTGTACTTAGTGGCTCATATACACTAGGCTTGGCTATATATAATGAAATTATGTTTAGTCTCCATGTCAAGCTCATACTTGTCGACATTAAATTTTAGGGTGCATCTCAATCAATATGAACATCTTCTTTGTTGAAGGCATTGAGCTCTAATATTGCTTTGCTCTACATTGCATTTGGTTCAACCGGCCTAATTTCATGTCCTAAGATTTTGGTCTCTATACATGCACTTCTCGTCGATCTTAACGTGAATATTGGTCTCACATGTGCATTCCACTTCAATATCTTGCTATGGGCATATGTTGTAACTAACTCATCTCAACATGCACGCTTCACCACAACCATTCACTCCCTTCATCTCTTTTGTTTTTTTGGCACTCATCCCAATCATATGAGCTTTGGATTTCAATATTTTCTTTTCTTACTATTCCTAAGCTCTTATCTTGTGACATCCTTCATATACATTCACTTATATCGGGGACTAGATTTATTTGAACTTATTGTCTATTTTGTCGCCTCTCTTAGACTATGTGCAATTCAATCATCATCTCTTGGTATTATCCATTCGAGTTCATCGAATTGAACTTGAATTTTTTTACATTGTTGTTCCTTCATCTAGTAGTCTAACACCTTGGCTCTTTGTAAAGCATAGCTTGATTCCACTATCCCTTACTTTTACTATTCATAATCACCATGCAATTCATTTCTTGTCATTTAGTTTGTCATCTAGACATAAGATGTGAATGCCTATGAAATCTACTCCTCCAACTAGTTGAAAGGTTTCTAAATCATCACCTATTTGGATTTATTATGGATAAGACACTAACATGGAGAAGATGCATTCACATAGTCTCGTTAAGCACTAGATGGTGTCCTATTCATTTCCTAATTGATGCATTTATAGAGTCTCCTTAAGCTAAAATATTCCATTAGCCACGTTGTTCTCCTAGTTGGAAACCAACTTAGTTTATGAATGTTTGCATTCTATCGGGAACCACGATTGCAATCAACATGTGGTTGATTACTTATTACCCACATATATGGGATTTTTCTAAGTAGTTCATAATAAAGAAGGAGAATGTGCACATTAGAGGAAATGATGTGAGGCTTTCCAACATGATCTTGTGAGATGCGATCTTCACTTCAAGTTGTTTCCCTCATAAGAGTTTGTAACATGTCCCTTTTAGGGAACTCGGTAAATGTCTAAGGAGATGAGATGTAAAACTTAAAAATCATATTAGTGAGTTATTGTAGATGACTAATATTAGCTATGCAACCTCTACAAACCATGTCGTTTCTAGGGCAACACCCTCCTTGGGAAAGTTAAACACTTTAAGGTGAGTTAAACCTTGTTAACACACTTCGATTCTTATGCCAAAAATATTTTAAAACCCTCAACAAACACAATCAACTATTAGAAATCAAAATTGAGCTTGGAAATAATTAATTTTGGAAACCCTTAACCAATGAACTTCAACAAGCTTGGAAAAATAGTAAATCACCTCCAAAATTCACGAAACTTGAGATCTTGGCTTTTAAAAATATGGAGAATAAGATAATAAATTCATATTGATCAACTTATCATCAACACATACTAAATAATTCTCCCAAGTGGGTCACTCCACTTCAAATAAATATATTATTGATCTAAAAGAGATAAATCATGCAAGAAAATGATAATTTATTGCTCTCCAAACTAGCGTTCATACATAAATCCTTATGGAATGGGTTTTCTCCCTCTACAAGCTCTCAATCAAGGGTTTTCATCCTTGAGAAACGTAGGAAAGGTGCTTCACAAACAAACCTTTACCAAGATATGAAAATTCACCAAAACATAATACTCAAATGGCCAAACGAACTTCTTTTATAACAATAAGGAGTGATAGATTTCAAATGATGGCCAACCCCTTTAAAAAGTGACTTTTAATGATTTAGTTTTTATTTGGAGCCTACAAGTTTAAAATACTTTATTTTCTAATTAAATAAGTTCTTCTATTGGAGTGTGTTAGCATATGGATTTGCACACATGCAAATGACATGCAACAACGTGGAACGATGTCCCTCCTCAGTGAAGGTGAGGCTTCCTTTATTGAAACCCAAAACTATATTTACACCTGTACATTCAAAATTGTATGTGGGGGTGTTTAGAAAAATTAATGGAAATAAAAGCAAATGATGGGGATGGAATGGAATGAATGGAAGGAACATGCAAGAGTTAGGTAAAAGTAGAGCCTAATATTGCATGGAGAAGAACAATAAATAACTAACACAAATAAAATGGAGTTTACATTAGTTAAACGAGAATGAGTAAAGGGAACACACATGAGCAAGTAAATAGCAGAGTCTGACCACTATGAACAAGAACAACTTAATAACGTTGACAATAAGATCAAAGATAATATTTGCATGCAAGATTTAAACATCTAACATCTAATGAACATAAGAACATCAAATGTTACAAGAGACAATGAATGAGACACAAAGTTCATATTTCATTAACTCCAAAATGTCTTCACAAAAGAACACAAAGTTTCTTCCTGAAACAAAGCTTGCACACAAAATTATTTTCTTCTCCTCTCTCAAAGTCACCCTTACAAATGAGCCCCTAACATCCTTTTATAACCCAAAAGTTGGTTACAAAGTAGTTAGGATTTTAAATGCACATTAAATAGGGCACTTAAGTGACTTTGACTTTTCAACCAACTTTTTAAAAAGTGACTAAAAATAGAAACCACTTAAGTTATCCAACATTTTCCAAAAGTGAGTTAAATAACACCACTTTATAAAAAAAAGCAATGGGTACATGTGGACCCCACTTAAATGACGGACACACACATAAACATCCTAGTCAACAATGTGCCACCTAGATCAAGACACCTAGAATTAGTTCCTTATCCATTGGGCCAAGAGTCCACCTATCCCGGTCATATGGAAATGAACTCATTGACCATGCTCCGTAATCCTCCAAATGACAAGAGAGCCGAGCTTGAAACTTGAGCAATTCATCCACCCCTCTATTTGAGCAACATCCTGGTGTGAGCAAGTTTGTCTTCATTCGTATTCACATTCACAATTCCACACAATTATCCACATGCTCGAATAGCCTTCCATGGTGAATTATTCATTTTTCGTGAGATTGTAGTCGTTATGCCACCTTGGCTTGTCAGAATCCAACTCTTGATCTTTCGCCATTGAGAGGCTCTTCCAAGAGTCGAGATTGCAATTCACTACCTGGAGTTATGTCTTTCATCTTTGTCACCGTCCCGAAGTGTTTCCATTCTGATCCGCTCATGATCATCCAATTCAAGAACACTCCAACTTTAAAAATAGCCGATGAAGTATTGCACTTTGTTGCTGGCGAGAGCTAACGGGACACACTTTGAATGATGTGGCTTTGCTTGATGATCCACGCAATTGTGTTTATCATTAGTCTTGGTTTGTTAATGAATAAATATTCCACAACGATCAAATGAAGACAATTTATGTAAACAAGATTCTTCCATTATCGATCTCTGCGATAACCATGGCTTTTGACTCCGAAGAGACCTCTGCCAATAGCTACGACCTATACCACATAATGAGGAAGTCAAAGGTTGCTTCTACTTCGGAGTCATTGGAGTTGAATCACCACACTGTGTAGATGTTGTGGTGCATCCATGCAAGTGATGACCAATTCAGAACAAGCGTCAAGAAAATTGTGACTCACCTTCGATCGATATGCGATCACAAACCGACTTACGTTGATGTGTCCCAAGTTGGTATTGGCGATGTTCTCATACTCTGAATGGAGCGTCGAGGTGGGTAGAATTCCCTAGAACTCATACCACAACATCGCTTTGTTTGAAGATGACATGATTGTGATAGAAACGTGATTTGGGCTATTACTTCCTTACTTCAAAACTGCATAAATCGCCTCTAAAAGTGCCCTTGGGAAAAATAGCAAATCTTGTTCTAAGAAAATCTCACTGGATGAGGAAGTAAATTAAGGTACCACAATTTTACGTGTCAGAGGGTTTTTTCTCCAATCAAATATTAAAGGTCAAAGTTGACTCTTCTGAAACTGCTAGGAAAATGCAAGTGTAAAACTGTGAAAATCCCGTTTGATTTTAGCCTGGTAAAAATACCAAACGTCACCCCAGACATCTACAACCTGTGCAAGGATCATATGAAAGTGGGGAGAATTGAAATAAATAATTATTTTCTCTTGAAGATCATTTGAGTTCAAAATATCAACTCTCAAAGTGAGTCACCTTGACAAGCTAAAAATTGCCCGCGCAATGAAATCATGCAAACTGCATTTTATTTGACTCCGTGAAAAATATCAAACGAAGTGAAGTATATTTTAATTTTTTTAAAGAAGTACATGAATGTGGGAATAATTCAATGAACTATACCATTTCTCTTGATGATCATTTGGACTCAAGATATAGATTCTCAAGTTAGGCCTTTCGCCAAGTTAAAACTACGCGCGTGGCGAAAACAAGCAAATTGAGTTTTTCTCGGGTTTGTGAAAAATATCAAATGAGGTGTTGCGAATTTAAAATTTGGAAAAGGAGTACATGAAGTTGGGGAGAATTCAACGAACCAAACTTTTCTTCCCGATGATCATCCGACTTTGAGATATCGAGCTCCAAAGTTGATTACTTCATCGACACATAGCCGCATGCATGTTCTTTCCACATCTTATCATTTTCTTCATTAAATTCATTTTTCTTTGTGCCGATATACATCAGTAATGCATTTGAATGCATGATATTTTTTTTGAATACTTCTCACCAATGCATTGAAAATGATTTAATTTTTTAATTAAATTCTCCCGATTTTTAATGACTTTGTGCAAGATCGATTTGTTTTTTTTTTTTAAATTCGCTATTTCTCTTTGTTTCTTGATTTGAAATGCTTGATTTTAATCTTTTTGCTATGGTGTTTAAATCCTTCTCTTCTCTGACTGCGTTGGAAATTGTTTTCAAACCAGGCGTGGACATTCGTATTTGCCTGAGCGTATGTGCTATGTGGAACTTATGATTTTTTTTATTGGCAAATGCATGATTGTCTATGAATGCGTGGTGGACTGTTATTTTTCTCCACGTGGTCTCCTTTTGCAAAAGAAAACAAATTTTAATGACCTGTTTCTCTTTCCCCCACGTGGAAATTAGTTCAAACTCCAGATTGGTGAATGCATGGGCATAAGACTGCGTGGAAATTGTTGTGTTTTATTTTTGGCTTTGTTGCCTGGAAATTCTCCTCCTTTTTTAAACATGCGTGGAGATGTGAATGAATGCATTGAAATCCCCTTTTTTATTCCACCTTATCCATACTAGTGTGTGGAGATTTGCTTTCTTGGGTTGTTTTCTTCCTTGCTTTTGGACTATTCTCTTTCTTCTCCCAGGCGTGGATTCTTTCCTCTTGACCTGCGTTTTCTCCCTCCTCCTTTTTGGCTGTGTGGAGAATGATTTTTATTTCTTTGGCTGTGTGGAAGATCTCCTCTGCCCAATGCGTGGGTTGTTGGCTCTAATTTCCTTGTTGTTTTCTCCCTCCTACTCATGCGTGGAAACTTTGTTTTTGTTTGGCTGTGTATTGGACTAAGATGTGTGTGGGAAATGTCCCAAGACAGCTGGTTTTTCTTGTTCTTCTTTTAACCTGTGTGGACTTGCTCAACAAAACAAAACAAATGCCTTTTTTGGACTGTTCTCTTTCCTTTCTCCCACGTGGTTAGAATTCTTGACTGTGTAAAAGAAAACAATTAAAACAAAACAAATTTCTTTTGACTGTTCTGATTTTGGCGTGGATTTTTGTTGTCTCCTATGTTGAAAATTGTTGTTCGCTATGAGCTGCCTTTTTATTCTCAATGTGGTCTTCTCCTTTGCTATGTGTGTGGCCTCCTTTGGTGAATGTGTGGGATCTTCAAACTATTTTAATCTTCTTTGCTTTGCTTTCTCAATGCGTGGGGATACTCGTTGTTTCTTTTTACTTCATTTGTCTTTTTGTTTCCTGGTTTCTTCTCCCTGCGTGAAGGATCTTCCTTGCTTTGGATTGTATTTCCCTCCTTGGCCAATGCGTGACCAATGTAATCTTTCCCTTTGGTTCTTAAAACCCACGTGATAGTTGCCCAATGATCTTGGATGAGTGCGTGATGAATACTTTGGCTTTGTCTTAGCATGAGAATTCTCCTTTCACTGAAAATTCAATTACTCTCATGGGGAAATGGTTACGGGAATTAAAGAAGCTTCCTCAGTAACCGTTTCCCCTTCCCGTTGAAATAACCGACTCCTCTTCCTTTGGGTAGTGGCATTAATTGCCAAGGGAAAGTGGGAAATAAACAACCATTTGCCAGTGGAAATGGCAAGGTAGGCTGACAATCCCCATTTTATTTCCCCATGTGGGAAATCGGAGATTTTTTCCCATTTGCCAATCCATTGAATTGGCAATCAGTGGAAGAAATCCCACAAGCGGAGGAATTAAAATAAATTTTCCAGGAAAGGGGAAATCCGGGTACGGGAAGCCAATTTGGCATCCCTGACAATGGGAAGCGGAAGCTTACTTTCCCCCTAGCAATTAAAATAAAAATTTGTCGATTGACTTTTAATAATTATTATATTAATATTTATTTAATTAAAAACCCCAAATTTTAATAAAATTAATTTATCAAACAAAGGGTAATAAATTAATTAAATATTAATTAATTAATATTAAAAGTAGTTTATGACCTGGAGGGAGGAGTTTTCACCGAAATGGACGAAAACGAAGACTGGAACGATCACAAAAATGAGATGATCGTGACGAGGGTGATAAATCACGCAAAGTAACACTTTTGAAAAATTTCAAAATTTCCATGTTTATTAATTTTGCGAAGTCAAAATTAGCTAATAACATAGTGATAGGCTTCCCAATAGCAATACATGATAATAATAAAAATAACTACTAAAGTATCAACAAGACATCATCATAATCTTCCCCTTTCTCCCTTCCTTGGACCCACTAGGAGAAGAATGGGTCAAGGTATTCAAGTTCTCACTAGTTTCCAAAAGGGACATGACACTCCTACCCTCTCGAAATTACTTGTCCTCAAGCAATGTCACGTATCGGATCCCAAATAAATCTTAATCTTGCTCCTTCTTTGTGCTTGCACATGAAGCAAAGTAGTTAAATAAAAATTATTCTCTCATCTCGCCTTCCCTCATGCTTTGAAGGCATGATAATCAACTTCCTTTCGTTCTTATCAAAAAATTTATTCTCCTTGTTTGGCTTATATGTATCCATGTTATCAATGACACAGATGTAACTAATCAATTTCCCTTTAGGAAGGGAATAAATGATGACTGAAATGAAATATAGGAGAGTTGGTAAAGAAAAATCAGTCATGCATCTTTTAACTCTCTCCATATGTTCCCATGATGTTGTTCGCCAAACTTGAATTTGCAAACTCAGCCATGATCCACCTTTCTGGACTATTGGTAAGGGGTAGAGTTCAATTCCCTTATGCTTAGCCTTATCAAATATCGTCATCATGATCAACAACTTAAATTATCCCTTTATAAATTTATTTGGTGACTGAATTTGTGCATGCCCAGCTGTAATTATGTTCTTCCAATGAGTTAATATATGAAAAAGAGAACAATAATGAAATTCCCCTTGCTTTTCTACCATGAATTCCTCCAAAACTGAATCCATTGCATCCCAAGAACAAATTCTATCCTAACAAAAATAAATAATTCAATGCAAATTTCATACTTATATATGGAAATAGGGAGAGTTATCTCATTTGTTATGACAATCATGAAGCCTTTGTAACCAACCATACTCAGCCCCATCCTTCTTGCAAATTTCCCTTCAATGAAATTATGTATGGTACCATGAGCTGCAAGCATGGTGGCTTCTTGGTCACAAAGAAGACTCTTCACCTAGAATGGTTTATAGTATGTATGTCATGTACCAAAACAAGAATGCTGCCCTTTCTCCTTATCCTCCTTACCTTTTTCTCATACATGGAACCATGGGTCAGCCCCTTATCAATAGAAAAATCAGAATTGTGATCCTTCTTTTGATGGTCCCAATGCAACAATGTCATAGCAAAAGAGGGCTGCAAGGAGTATCCATTAGGAATAGAACCACTAGGCTTACCTTCCCCAAGAGTGATTTTTGACATTTTTCTTACACCGACACATACCAAGATGAATTTACCCAAGTACTAATTTTGAAATGGGTGATTCTTCCTTTCTCAAGTCTCATAACAACACCCATACCTTTATCATGATGATATCTCACTAGTGGTGTCATTGGAAGACACAACAAGCATGAGACATCCTTCCTAACCAACTGTGCATGATGGCAACATACCTGAAATGACAAATTGGCCAGCAAGAGAAATGGAATATTCACATACCATGGACTGCCCATGATGTCCTTATGATTCAAAATTTCTGAGTTTGAATCAACACTCTTCATTGGCATGATTTCTTCACCGAATGGGATCTTTTCTTTCTTGCATTCTTTCCAAATTTGTTGGTGCTTGTCTTGGGTAACCTCGGCTTCTTGTTAAGGTTGTGAACTCCATCCAATGACCTCCTTTTGACTGTTGTTTGGAATAATCCAACCACCTCATCAAGTGCTTTCCCAAAATCTTGTCCTTCATGGAGAGTTTCTTCCAATCTTCTTGACCTCATAAGACTTATTAGGATACCATCAACACAACCATCATTTTGACCCCAAAATTTTCCTTCAATCACACATGTATCAGATGGATTACAAACTAAACGGAAAGAGGAAGTAGTTACCTTTGCACACATACTATGGGCCTTGGGAAGAGGGCTACTTCTTATCAATCCAATTTCAGTCCTTGTGCACAAAGCAACCTTTTTCTTGATGAATGCATTAATTAGAGGTTTCCTAAAAGGGTGTAAGTACCCCTTACTACTCAATGTGCTCTCTATTCTAACCACATTTGTGTCAAACTATTTATGATGATTACCCCCATGTAATGACAAACTAGGGAACAATAAATATGAGATATGTTTGTTCCTTGGACTGTCATGAAGATATTCATTTCATTTTACCTTTTATCCTCTTACAACTGGTACTTTCCCCTTGTTCACCACCTCCATACCTTGTTCATATGTGTTTGGAATGTCTTCGTACCTCTTACTAAATTTTAATCCACCATCATTTTGCTCTTTATTGACTTCTTTTATTGGGTCATGAGTTGGTGTGGTGGCATGGGATATCCATGACTGAAACATCCACCTCGCTTTCTTCATCTTCGAGTGTCCACTTCACCGGTACTAGAGTAATCGAGAGGATGTCCAATCATCGGTTTCATCACTTGAATCCACAAGTTTCGCTTTATGATGTCGAGGGATCACGTTTATCTTCACCCTCTCTCTACCACGTCCAAGTGTCATGAAACCTTCATTCCGGTAGTTTTTCGCATGAACTCTCCTTAGCCATGGTCTTCCCAAGAACATTGGGTACGCTTGTGATACCATTTTTCATCACCCGAAAGTCTAGCACACATACAACACCCATAACTTGAGATATTGCCACATTTGAAACTACACCTTACGGTTTAGTTTTTCCTTTATTTAATGACCTTAACATAAGTGTTGAAGGGCGATCAATTTTTAAACCCAACATATTCATTCAGACTTCGGTCATTACATTAATGCAGCACCTCCATCAACTAAGACATCATGAATTGAAATACCATTACATAATACCTCGGCTTGTGGAGCATAGGGATCGCCTCTGCCTCCAAAACAGGGACCTCAACCTCCTTCCTTCTTCGAGCATTGAGTCCACCTCATTTTTAAAACCCGCGCCTCTTCTCGTAAGACATAGCCAAGAGTTGACCATATGTAATATTTGCGAGGCCTTTTGGATGAGATCTTCCAAGATGGAGTATGGTCTAAATTTGTGAAATCGAGAAAATTCCGCACACCCAACTTTCTTCTCTCTATGTTTCTTACTAGTTACTCCTTTCATCTTCTTAGGATCTGGTTCCATCTCGATTATCTTTTCTTTCTTTCTTTTTTGTTACAAACACATCTACTTCATTATTTCTACTCTTATCTACTACATCAAGAGAATTCACAGGTGCTTTTCCTTTATCATTATCTCTTGTACAGGATGTAGAAGCTCTATCGGACAATTATACTTATAATGACCCTTTTTATAACAACCATAACAAACAACTTGAGAAATATTTCTTTTTGGACCTCTATCTCCTCCCCGAGAACTAAATTCCTTTCTCTTGAAGAAGATTAATAGTTAATTGGTCCATCTTCCTAAGCGAGATCTTCATACTCATTAGATGTATTAGGAGAAATATTTGTGCTCAAAGGAGTGGTTGTGGATTCGGACCAAAGTCTTTGGTGTAGGCTCTACTTTAACAACAATTTCTTTAGGCTCCTCTTCCATGCTTTCTTCTTGCCTTCTTGCAATCTCCTTTGCTTGTTCAATGGTAGTTGGGCGGTCATACTTCACTCGTTTTCGATCTACGGCTTCATCCCAAGAATGAAGTGCTTACATAGAGATTATCCACGCCATTCATCAACCCATCCGCTAATCCTTCCTTCCGGATCCGGGCATCGAGCTTCCTCCTTTATTTCTGCAGAACACGAGCATGATAATCCCTTATCTTCTCCTTCTCTCCTTGGGTTAGCTTTGTGATATCAATCATGAGATCTGCATATCTCTGTTGTTCACCAAATTCTTCAAGAAAACTTTCAGTTAATAAATCCCATGAATTTTTCACATTATCACCTAGTGTTTCAAACCACCTAAGTCTTTGAACCATCCAAAAAGGTAGGAAAAATTCAGTCCATTGTTCTCTTATAAGGCCATTACAAATACAAGATCGCTTAAACTCTTGAATGAAAGAAGAAGCATCTTCATTAGATTGAGCTGAAAAAACAGGAATCTTTCCCATTTTCAAAAGTAACCACCGTGAAATACCAACCCACAAGTACAATCAACAAGACTTATGTGCACAAATAATTGGAATTACTATAGAAATGACCACGGTAAACTATGGTAAAACTTGACTTATATGCAAAAAAATGATTTTCTTGTGGTAAACACTATTCACGGTAAAAAGTGAAGTTACTACGGTAAATACTATTCACAGTAAAAAGTGACTTTCTTGTGATAAATACTATTCACGAAAGCAAAAATGACTTTATCATGGTAACTACTATTCACGGTAAAAATGTTTTTACCATGGTAACTACTATGCACATGTAAAAACAAGGTTACCCTCTAATTGATTTTTGACTAAGTAGGAATATCTCTCCGAGAAAATCCACTAACGAGGAATGGTCCCTATGAACGGAACCAAAATGTCATCACCAATCTAAGCACTATGATAATTCTTCAGGAACTCCTCGAAATCTTTATGATTATTTACTAATGCATGCCTTTAGTTTGGTGGATGTAACTGGAAACAAAACAACAACCGAACACAAGAATACCATTGACTATGATAAGACGGAATGATGACAAATCGAAATATCAAAATAAATTATAATATTAACATGAAATTGTTACAATCTCACCCATGAGGTACTTCAACAAGACTATGGGAGAAACTTTACAATTACGCTCTTGATAGCTTCTTCAACACACCTTTAACTGATGGCTTCCTTTTGCACACTTCCTACAATATTTCTCACTACTTCTTTCTATGCTAAATGAGGGGGTGGCCTCTATTTATAGAACTTCCAGCTTATCCATCCTATCTCTAAGATAGGATAAGAAATCCACTACGACAAATCATATTCCATACCTTAACTCTTATCCGTACATGTAAGCTTATCTTTTAAGATAAGATAAACCTTATCATTTTACATAGGTTCCACATTTTTAGACTTTTTACAAATAGAATACACAAAATATTTATGACCTCACTCCTTGTCCTTATTATGTTATCATGAATCACAACACCCCCGTGCATGTATTTGAACTCACAAAGTGTGATTGAATAACATGGATACTATCTCCAAGTTGTGGGACTTGTTACTTGAGGCAGACCTCAGAGAAAGTGGTTCTTGCTCCTAAACTACACTCGCCACAATCTACTCTAATGCGGGATAAGCTAACTGTTCTAATCTAAATTTTCAAGGGACCAGGAGAGAGAATGCATAAAATGAAAGCCTACACTAAAGCGATACACCGAAAAGGAGGGTGGGAGAGTAGTCTCCAAATGTGTGAAATACAGAGGCAAAGTGCATACTAGAAGAGGTGATGACAAGTTCACCATAATCTAGCAAAATGCATTCACAATAATATTCCAAGCATACACAATGATAATGAATCCCCTGAAAAAGAACATAATAGATAGACACAATATTCTCATAGAAAGATCAAAGGGGCAAGAAGAATGCAAGAAAACACAAGCAGGGAAGATATATCCACAAACCGGTATTTTATTGCTTCAGCATGATATGCACGAGTTCAATCTATTACAAGATAAGGGCACGGATCACTATGCAAGGAGTCCACTACTGAGGGCTGCAACACACCGGCTTCACAAAGAAATTTTAACAGAGCTTTGCTACCAAAAACTCTCCCCTTTACAATGAGCCCAACACTCCAATTTATAGAAAAATGAGAAGGAAAAGAGAAGGGAAAATGGAAATCCCAAAATCTCGTCCTTCAACCACCTGTAAGAGGCATTAAATTGAGTGGAATGGTTATACATTACTTGAAAAAGGCTCCCCATACTTGTCCCATGTCTTTGCTGAGAGAAGGAATGATGACCATGCCTCTTAATTGCACTCCCACTACCAAATAAAACACTTTGTTCTAAACCCGCCACGTTTTCTTAAAAACTCAATCAATTTCTTATCAAAACCAGAATTTCTTGATTCTTTGTGCATCGGGCTCGAGAACCACGATTCCAACGGTACCAATTTTGTGTGATTTCATTGAGAAATGCAAAAGTTATGGCCTTCTCGAGTGCGGGCAGCTGTTTTGGGCACTGAATGGTGGTGTCACTCAGATTTCACCCGAAACTGTGACTACCCAATTTGAAAAAATTTCGTACTTTTAAAATAGTGGGTCATTTGTTGTTTTTATTGCACGAAAGTTCTGTATTGCGTCAAGATAATCTGAAGAGCCATATTAGCCCTTTTAGCCAAATACCCGGATGCCCAAAATTGTTTTATTATGTCGTCGGGAGGATTTTGTCATGGGAAATTTGTATTTAATTATTTTGAGCCCGTATGATGAGGTCATTTGCGCTCTGCTTTTAACTCTATTATGAGCGAATATGTTATTATTCCTATATACTGTAAGAAGGATTTTAACTTATTTTAAGTTTTGGGCTTTATTTGTAACTTTTGGCAATTTTTCGTGTTTTTGTGGTGTCAGTTCTTTCTACGTGAAATTTCTCTGGAATAACTCCTTGGCAGTTTCCTTGAAGTAAGCCCGATTTTTTTGGCACAGGAGTACTGGAAAACATACACGCACATTTTTCCTGGAGGAAGTCATCATCCGAGGTCCTGGATCACCGGGAAAAAGCGAAGTCGTGCAGGAAAGCCCCTGCTGTCCCTGATGGGATGGGCGCATTTTTGGAAAACAAAGGATTTAAGGCTGCGATGGGAAAAACATAAGCCTTGAGCGGGATGTGAATTGTATACCTGCCTGGCAGGGTACTTTTTCCCGTGTTATAAAAGTCACTTAAGCTGCGGTGGGAAAAATAGAGGCCGCAGGCAGGTGGGAATTTATTGCCTACCTTGCAGGGTGAAAATTCCCATGATATAATAAAAGGAAAGTGACTTAAGTGAAATCATGGGATTTTAGTGCCTACCTTGCAGGGTAAAGAATCCCATTGCAAAAGTCAAATCACTTAAGTGGATCATGGGATTGTGGTGCCTACCTTGCAGGGTAAAAAATCCCATTGTCAGAAATTCTTAAAAATAGAATTCTATTATGCAAAAAAGTGCGACCCACCTTGGGTGAATAATAATGCATTAAATAAATATTTGTTAATATTTATTCACCCAATTTGCAGCACTGTGCTTGTGGAAAAGTCAACAAAAGCAAAGGGAATAAATCAATTGGAAATAGAATTCTAAAATTAAATAAATTTAATTTATTTAATGCAGACCCCTTTTGAGAAGGAATTAATACTTTTAAAGTATTAAATGATTATATTAATTCCTATTTTCGGTGGCTATGGTCAAAGCACCTTTGTGAAGCTTGAGTGAAGTCTTTGTGTGAAGGATTAAATTGGATTAATTTAATTTATTGGATGGCTGTCCTTAAACATGCTATTTTTAAAAGAGAAAAACATGATTTTTAATTAATTAATTGCCTTTAATTGCTAGGGCAATTATTAATTATAGAATTGTGAAGGTTATATAAGCATGGGCAGCCATATGGGTGAATAATTTAATTCACAGGTAAAGAATTGCAGCCAGGGGGAAAAGTGCGCCCCATTAGAGGAAGGATTTTGTTCAGACAAAGTGGAAACAAGGCTAAAAGCTTCCAGATTTGGCGCATGCTTTGGAAAAGGTTCATCTTCGTCTGCATAATTGTTTGCACAGGTGTTACAGGAGCTCAGGTGTTGTTGAAAGGATTCATGCTCTCTTTCTGTGCAAATTAAACACCATTTTTTGGGCCAGCAGGCTTGAAAAGTGCAGAATTTTATAATTAAAATTCATTATTCATGCTCCGATGGCCATTCTTGTCTAAATAAATTGCAGAAATTCATTACAGGTGCTTTACAAAAGAAAAGGAGTTTTTATCAATGTCCGATACATTGCAAATATCCTCTGAATCTGAAGAATTTTCCAGATCTGCACCAGTTTTGAAGAATTCCAGTTAAATAAGAAGAAAAAGAATTATTCAGACGAAGATAGACAAAGCTATGGCGAAGAAAGATGAAAAAGAAAGCACAACGGAGTCATGCATTGCTTCTAAATTTGCAGATATTGGAGACACGGATCTAGGCTCAGAACCTCTTGCTAAATTGATGGACAGATCCAGAGCAGGAAAAACTTCACTCATGCGTGCGGTTAAAAGCAGTGGAATTATTCGAGTTGCAGCTTTTCCATCCATAGCCCAGTTGCCAAAGTTTGTTATGCAGGTGCAGATCCATATCCAGATGCAGATGCAAATCCATATGCAGATCCAGATCCAGATCTCATTGTTGCAAAAGCTTCCGGCACAAAGGCTTCATCCTCTTGTTTCGAATGCAGCCCGTGAAGAAGACAGGGCGTGGAAAATTCCTTCCAAGATCCTGTGCATGTGCTCTCATCTTCCAGTTGAAGCCTTCATTGAATTTTCATTCACCATGAGTGCTTTCCAGAATTTTTAATTGCTCATATGCAATTAAAAATAAGGATGATGAGTTATCTACGGCCAACCTTGCATTGATGCATGTACAACAGAAGAACTGCAAAAGCTTCAAGGATAAAAGAGAAGACAATGCGAAGGCAAAATTCAGCTTGCTTCCAATTCCAAGCTGCTTACAATTCCGACTTGTTTCCGTATCGAGATCGGCCGCTTCAAGATCTAACTAATTCCAGCTTGTTTCCAGATCCAGTTTGAATCAGCTGCATGCACATGAAAAAGGACAAAGTCAGCTTTCCTTTTCCTTCTTCTTTCCTCCGACAAAGTTAGCTTTCCTCTTCCTTCTTCTTTCCTTTGACAAAGTAATTGAGTGATCAATTAAATTATACAACTTAAGTGATTGGTTTAAAAGCCATTACTTGAAGAAGTCAACTACTTGGAGATAGGTGGCAAGCATGCAAAATAGAAGGTTCTATTTTCAGTTGTAAATCATACATGTCATGCAAAGAGGAATTTCAGGAGGGAGATTGCCAATTGTTTCTTTTCTGACTTCCACATGTGTCAGTTCAACTCAAAGCTTCCTACTTGTAATTGCCCCTCTACATTCTATAAGTAGAGGAAGAACCTTCGGGTTAATAATCGATCAGAATTTGTAAGAAGCAATCTTGTGTTCTAGACTTTGTGCTGAACCCCTGAGAGCCACTTGTTGCAGAGGAATACAAAGAAACAGGTTTCCGGAGAACTTTGTGTCACGGTGTATTTTGTTTCTTGCTTCTAAATCTTAGATCTCTTAATAGACTTTGTGTTATTTTAGATCTAGATCTAGAGCTGCCTTTGCTTTATAATTCTGTGTGTTCAAATCTATTTGAGTTTCTTCTATGTGCATGCATTAGCAATTCTCGCAATCTACTAATTGGGATGCACATCTTCCTCATTTCTCCTCTCGTAATTCCTTTACTTCCTTCTTCTCGTAATTTTCCTTTCTTAAGCAGTACATTAAACTTGCTTGCTGCGAGTAACTTCTTAGTTATGGTTCATGAACTAAGTTGTTAAAATAAAACCCCGATAGATAGAAACACATTTTTATTGACAAATCGACACGGGAGCCTCACCGGTTAAATGAGGGAGATTTATCTCATGATCGCCTAGGTTTGATCTTATGCGAAAATCTAGCCAACACAGCGTTTTCTTCATCCGACGGGAAAGAGCATTCTTGTGGCGGAGCCGAACACGTTTCCTTAATTTAAATATATCTACCCTTATTAAAATTAAGAAATCCAGTTTTTGTGGCGTAGAGGACGTCGTGCTCGTTCCAGAAAGTCCAATTTTATCAAAATCGGATCTCGGAGTCAAAAGTTATGGCCGTTTGAAGTTTCGGACCAAACGTTGACTTTTCCTCCTGTGACACGTGTCATGATTTGATTGGTCCTCGGCTCCTTGAATTTTCGCGTCCCACGCGTCCCTTTGTCCCATTTGGTACAGTGCTCTTTGTCTTAATTTCGGCCGAACAGGTCGGTTCGCACCTTTTTGTCTCATTTGTCCCATTTGCTTTTGAAGGTGCCTCGACTCTTTTCGCCGGTTCGGCCGGTTCGCGTACTTTTGTTCCACTTGGCCCACTTTGTTTTGGGCGCCTTCGATTTGGCCGAAACGGCCGTTCAGTCCATTTGACCCAAACGCCCAGGCATCATTCCTCTCAAAGCAGTTAGTCGATTTTTTCTCTGTTGAACCGGCATTTCGCGCCCGCCGCGTACTTTTGTCCCATTTGTCCCTGCTGCGTTTCGGACTGTTTGTGCTGATTTCACCCGGTTCGGCCGGTTCGCGCTTTTCTGTCCCACACGTCCCAGAGGCGACCTTGAGCAGGACTTAGCCAATTTTCACGATTTTTCCTGGATCAACCTATTTGCCTTTCTTGACCCTTTTTCGCATTTTCTCAGAACTTACTCTCTTCCTCTTGGACAGGGGAGTTAGACAAATATGAGGGGACCCTAGAAACATGACTTTTCGCCCTGAATCAATATAATTGCTTGCATGTTATCAAAATTACCTTGGGGGTGAATTTTGGATAACAATTTTGGCGACTCAGCGGGGTCATCTGCCTGCTAGATGAGGAACGACCAGCTGTTTGAAGCAATCCATTGGGCATGGAGTCTGTTTGATGGCCTCTCAGCTGATCTGGAATTTGAAAACCTGTGTCCTTGAGCCATTGAAACATT
The DNA here is from genome assembly GCA_018340775.1 of Taxus wallichiana var. yunnanensis. NCBI lineage: Eukaryota > Viridiplantae > Streptophyta > Pinopsida > Cupressales > Taxaceae > Taxus > Taxus wallichiana. The sequence goes on from CM031241.1 coordinate 268,034,302, forward strand.
CGTTGAGCTGGTTTTCTCATGGCTGCAAATTCTTTTCCAGGAGCTTGATGAACTGCGAACATGCACATACTAGAAGCAATAGGACATGTGCACAAGCACTTAGGGAAATAAAAACTACTCTAATACAGAATCTGATGTGCATAAGCACTTAGAGGAATGGAAAATCTAAATTAATATTTTACAAGGGTGAGAAGTTATCTTTCTAAGTAAGCGTTTGAGATAGATCCCGTTGACCGGGATCTGCGATTCTTCACCATCCAACTTAGCGGTCGGAAAGCATTTTACCTTTGCATTCGATGATCATGTATGGGCCACTCGGATGGCATCAAACTTGGAGTGCTTTCCTGGTTTTGCACGATCAGCATCCCACTTCAGTACCAAATCTCCAGTTTGCAATATCCTGGCCTTAGCTTTCTTGTCAAAACTCTTTTTGACCAATGCTTTATCTTTTTCTATGGTCTGCATTGCGTGCTCTCTTGTCTCTTCTAATTCCATCAGCTCTGCATACCTGATTTCCATGGGTTCAAACTCAGCCAGTTCCAACTGTTTCATGAGTTCCAGTGCTGGCAACTCGAGCGATATAGGTAGAACCGCTTCTTTCCCGTACACAAGCTTGTATGGAGAGCTTCCTGTAGATCTCTTGGGCGTGATCCTATCAGCCCATAGAGCTGATTTGAGCTTTGCATGCCAAGTTCTTTGATTTTCATCTAGAGTCCTCGATGATTCTTAGTAGGTTCTTGTTTGTAGACTCGGCTTGGCCATTACCTTGAGGGTAATAGTTCGATGAAGTCTTTGAGACACACACACAATTCTTGACATGACCCATTAAGTGATCTTTGTGCCAAGGAATGCCGATGCATTATCGATATGATAGTGGCGAGGGCACGAATCTCGTGACTATTCCTTCATAGAAATCTAAGATATTAGATTCATTTGCCTCTTGAGTGCCACCGCTTCAGTCCACTTGGTGAAATACTCATTCTTTGTTAGTATCCACTTGTGGCCCACGACTTGAATTGGGATTGATAGCCCCATGAAGTCCAATCCCCATTGCATGAATGGCCGATCTCACTGAAATTGGATGAAGAGGCGCCGCTGCTTAACCTTTCTTTCCCCGTGAAGAATGCACATTTCCTGCATTTCTTGACCCATGAGTAACAATCATTGAACACAGTAGGCCAATAGTAACCAGCTTTCATGATTTTGAGAGCTGTCACTCGTGGAGCAAAGTGGCCTCCTGCTTCCCCGTCATGGAACTCGTGTAAGATCTTCTCAACTTGACCTGTTCCAATGCATCTTAATAGAACACCATTGATGTCCTTCTTGAACAAAACTCCGTCAACAAGCACATATGGAATGGCTTGTAATCTGAAGTATCTCCTTTTTGCTTTGCTCACTTCTGGAGGGCACAAACCTATTTGGAGGTAATGCACCAAGTCTTGAGTCCAACATGGGACGAGTGCATCATCGGCTGGTTGTTCTTGATCATTCGTAGTAGCAGACAACATCCTCTTCGCTTTTTGGCTAAATGCCCGGTTGTTTGGAAGCGAGCTGCTCACACAAGCCTTTGCCATGAACCAGCTTGGTCACTTTGATTTCAATATCATATTCCATTACCCGAGTGATCAACCTGCTCTCTTCTCATTTAAATCCTTGTTTAGGAGGAAGTCCTTGACACCGCATGAGACACCAAGCAGGTTGAATTTTATTGTTTGAGACCAAGTGTCCGAACTTCTTCAAGCTCGATGACAAGCAAGGACATGCTTTTCGATGAAAGAATACTTTATTTCGTAATCTTCCAAGGTTTGGTGAAGAATGCTATGGGCTGTTCTCGAACCTTCTATTCAAATTTGTGTCAAGATAGGTGAGATTGTATCGATCCTCCAAATGCATACAACATGAAGTCCTTTGAGAAATGCGGGTTGATAAGAGTTGGAGCTTGTGATATTGCATGCTTGATGCTTTCAAAACTCTCCTTGCCTTCGTTGTCCATTTGAATGCGAGGACTCTTCTTCAACATCATTGTTAGAGGCTTCACAAGAGTGGCAAAATTAGGCACAAATCTGCGAACAAAGTTTATCCTTCCTAAGAAGCTTTGGAGAGATTTCTTGTGGTGTGGTGATGGAAGCGTTCGGATGGCTTGACCCTTCGGGGATCAATTGTTAGCCCTTCCTAGAGACAATGTGGCCCAACAGGTTTGCCTTCGTGTGCCAAGAATACGCACTTCTTTGGATTCAAAGACACTCCAAACCTTCTACACCCTCGAAATACTTTCACGAGGTGAAAGAGATGGTCTTTGCATTCTTTGAGAAGACGGTGATATCATCCGGGTATACCGGCACTATCCGGTTGATCAAGCCTTTCAACGCCATATCCATAGCTCGCTGAAATGTTGCTCCGGCATTTGACAGTCCAAATGGCATCTTCTTGTAAGCATATGTGCCCCATTTTGTAGTGAAGGCCGTTTTGAATTGATCTTCTTCTTTACCAATATCGATTATAGCACGAATATCCATCTAGCAATGAAAACCTTTCGAACCAGCTGACAACTGCAATATTTGTTCCATTGATGGAAGCAGATAATGATCTTTGAGTGATGCTCTATTTAGATCGTGGAAGTCCACACACAATCTTATTTCTCCGTTTCTCTTTCTTACCGGCACCAAGTTCGCAACCCAACTTGAGTGTTTGATGGGAAAGATGATACTGGCCTCAATGAGCTTGCTTAACTCTTTTCTCATGAGAGGCTCGATATGAGGATTTCTTGGCCTTTGCTTTTGCTACGGGCTTGGATTCGGATCAACTCGATAGTATGTTGTGCCAAATTTGGATTGAAACCTCTTAAATCTTTGTAAGTCCAAGCAAAGACATCTGGGAATTCTTGACAAAGCTGAACAAAATCAGATTTCTCTTGTGGAGTACTTACTTTTCCAATTTGTAATGTCTTGCCTTCATCTACTAAGATAGGCTCTGAATCTTCACCCTTTACTTGAATGTTCACTTTCTCCTTCCGGGCGATCATTCGGGTTGAAGATTGACTCAGCGTTATAAGGCCTTTTGGCAGTTTGTTAGTTCTCAGCTGCACCACTTGGTCACCATACTGCTGCTCCAACTTGTCTTGATTCCTGGCGGAGAACTCAGCTTCTTCTTGTAGGAAATTAACAATTTGTTGATCATTCTCGAAGACTTGCCAACTTGTGTTGTTATCGGAACAGCTGGTCTTACTGACCACTTTGATATGAGGTGAGTTTTCTCATTTTGATACTTTCTACAACATCAAACGCAGCCCCAATTGCTTCCGGTCTGTCGGTGGCTTCATTCTTTTTCTTGGGATGGAAATGATGCTAAAAGCTTCAAAATCTTCAATAAGATCCCATACCCGATTTTTATAGTTCTTCAACAGATCATTTTTTGCAGCATTTTTTCCTTTGACTTGGTTCACAATCAGCTCACTATCACCAAATACTTGTAAATTCTTGATGCCTTTCTTCTTTGCCCAGTGCAGTCCATGAATTAAGGCTTCATACTCAGCTGTGTTGTTTGAACAGGAAAACTGGAAACGGAAGGCTGAGTAATACCTTATACCTTGCGGTGAAATGAGCATAGCTCCTCCTCCTGCACCTTGTCTACTCCTTGACCCATCAAAGAACAAGCTGCCATACTTCATTCTTGTCCTTATGATCTGGCTTGGTGATGCTGGGAATAGGTTGACTTTCTTCATGTATGCAATAGACTCCTAGCTCGGATTCTTCTATTTCTTGATAGGGATCAAAAGCATGCACTTTGCTTGCCCATTCATCAAGAGTCAAATCTGGGATGCTTCAACCTTGGTGTCAACTTCGTCAGTGCTTGGATAATCTTCTTGATCAAACGCTGAGCAGTTGGCATTGATTTGGCTTGGAGTGTAAGGCTCAATGTGGAAGTTTGCAATAGGTTCAGACCTGATTGTAGCCTTAGTTCCATACCTTGTTCGACGGCATGTGTGACCAATCCGCCGAAAGATAGCCTCCAATTTTAGCAGTGAAGTCTCTTGACAAGCATAATGCAAAGAGTGGTGGTAGGTCTATGACCGACACATCTTGCAACACTACTACATTGGGACATGCGTGCAGTGTGAGGCTCAAACCTTTGATTACTCCAACCGTTGTCACTGCTGTCCCGTCTAATTGCACTACACCCTTGGAGACGACTTCATATTGAAGCCCTAAGCTCAGTCAGTATCTATACATTTTGGCATTCTTGAACTACTTGCCCCAAAGTGATCATGCAATTATGCACCAGCTTATCTCCTATGATCAATGAAACATAAAATGGAGGGGGCTTCGACATTTTACCTTGCTGTCCTCCATGATTTCCTTCGGGCTGGGCAGCATTTGTGAGTACCTCCTCTTGCATCTGGACATGGTGATTTGAAGTTGACCAGTCCTTCATGGCAGCTTGTAGCAAATCTCTTTGGCCTGGGATGGATAGTGATTGCCACATTGATATGTTGACATTTGTCTTCTTCATCTGATCAATGATGTTGAATGGAGATGAAGTATCCCTCTGCTTGTCCCTTGGCCTGCACATTCATTCCTTGCACATGGGCAGCAGCAGTTGGCATCTGAGTTGGCCTAGGGGCCGTTTTAGGTGCTCCTTGTATGTTTGGAGCTATAGTTTGTCCGCCAGCGGCTTGTGGAGTGGTAGAAGGTTGTGGATTACTCGGATCTAATGGTTGTCCTTCACCCAAATTTCTCCTCTTTGACCTTGTGTTGGTATGACACTTTGAGAGGGTATTTGATTCATACCACGAAATCTTGACCTACCAATTGACAAGAGTAGTTTCGTTCGGAGATGTTCCTTCACGAGGTGCTTCTGCTGCTGATCTCCTTCGTCGTGGTTTGGACTCTTGCGACCCACCAATGGTTTGCACCATTAGAGCTCGATTTAATGCACCGTTAAAGCACATTGATTGGTTATGTGGTTGATTGCACGGAAACACCAATCATACTCTTGGGCCATGTTATTTTGGGTCGGCACCAAAGCTCTGGATGCGAGATGCAACATTGGGGTTGTAGGGCTGAAATGGTCTATTGGCGGGAGGCCTTGCTTGATTCTCGATTTGCATTGCTGGATTGGGTGGTCTTTGAGGTTGATATGGTTGCCTATTTGGTTGAGCTTGAGGCTGATAGGAAGGTCTAAAACTTTGAGCTTGCTTGTCTCTTGAGTGTGACCAGCTCATTACCTAAATTTTGTAATTGTTTCATAACTTCTTGAAGCTCATTTGGGGCACTTGGAGATGAAGTGGAAGCTTCATTTGAACTTTGATTTCTAGGAGTGGGAATAGGAGCTAAGTGGGTGCTTGGCTAGTACTTGGGCTCTCAAACTTGGGTATAATGGCATTGGGGCCTAGGAGCTAGCTTACCGGCTTGAATAAGATAGTTTTCAGCCCTAATGGTAATCTTTATAAGAAGCGAGTAAGGTTGTGCCTCCCATAGATTGAATTAACATAGAAATATCGGAATTCAAAGCTTTAAGATAGTATAGAAAAGCACCTTCTTCTTTGTTGGTTGATCGCCACTTTGGAATCCTATCCCAAGACCTTTGAAATCTGAAGTTGAAGTCGATCCCATTTGCTCATTGGGAGCTCTCTTGATAGTTGTCGATTGTCTAGAAGAGACAAGTTGTCTCCCTTCTCTCCAAGCTGCTCATGGAGAACTATGCACTGGCCGATTCCAATTTGTGATAGAACCGGCTTCAAGGCTTCGAACCATTGCAATGCCTTCCTTTAAAGCGATGATGCAAGAGTTTGATAGCCACATCCATTTCGTTTATCTCATGAATTGCAGACGTTAGCAATGTCTTTGACATGATCACCGGAGTGGTATGATTTTCTCCGGTGAAAAATGGAATGTTCTTCAATGCGCAATTAGGCTGGATTACGTGCATTGAGGGCAAGTGGGCTCTTTGCCGGTGAAATTGCGAAGGGATTTAGTGGTTGCGCCATTCGATTGGTCCGAGAACCATTGTTGATGCGAAAAGGTCTACCGGGTGGAGGTGTAGACAAAGTCCGATTAGGTGGAGATGGAGATCTTTGAGCTCTTCTTCCCCTTCTTTCTCTGCTGGAGATAGATGCGAGATAAACAAACAGTCCTTCCTCCCTAGTTCTTGATCCAAGTGCGTATTTTTCTCATAAATTCACCGGGCTTAGACTTGCTGAAACCAACGGATTATGCCTCTTTTGGAGTCGCAGGATGTGTGATTTTAAAGCTCCTTCAAAGCTGGAACTTACAACAAGTGCACATCAATCTTGTTGCAATGAAATTAAAGACCTCTAGGTCCCACCGGGCGTGCCAGAACTGTTATCACCGAATCACAGCACCCCTGTGCATGTATTTGAACTCACAGTGTGATTGGATAACATGGGTACTATCTCCAAGTTGTGGGACTTGCTACTTGAGACAGACCTCCAGAGAAAGCTGGTTCTTGCTCCTAAACTACCTGCCACAATCTACTCTAATGCAGGATAAGCTAACTGTTCTAATCTAAATTTTCAAGGGACCAGGGAGAGAGAATGCATAAAATGAAAGCCTACACTAAAGCGGTGATACACCAGAAAAGGAGGGTGGGAGAGTAGTCTCCAAATGTGTGAAATACGGAGGCAAAGTGCATACTAGAAGAGGTGTGATGACAGTTCACCATAATCTAGCAAAATGCATTCACAATAATATTCCAAGCATACACAATGATAATGAATCCTATGAGAACATAATAGATAGACACAATATTCTCATAGAAAGATCAAAGGGGCAAGAAGAATGCAAGAAAACACAGCGAGGGAAGATATATCCACAAGCTGGTATTTTATTACTTCATGATATGCACCAGATTCAATCTATTACAAGATAAGGGCACGGATCACCATGCGAGGAGTCCACTCTGAGGGCTGCAACACACTGCCGGCTTCCACAAAGAAATTTTGACAGAGCTTTGCTTTACCCAAAAACTCTCCCCCTTCTGATGAGCCCAACACTCCGATTTATAGAAAAATGAGAAGGAAAAGAGAAGGAAAAATGGAAATCCCGAAATCGTCCTTGACCACTGTAAGAGGCATTAAATTGAGTGGAATGGTTATACATTACTTGAAAAAGGCTCCCATATCTTTTGTCCCATGTCTTTGCAGCGAGAGAAGGAATGATGACCATGCCTCTTAATTGCACTCCGCCTACCAAATAAAACAATGTTACGAACCCGTCCACGTTTTCTTAAAAAACTCAATCAATTTCTTATCAAAACCAGAATTTCTTGATTGTTGTGCATCGGGCTCGAACCACGATTCAACGGTACCAATTTTGTGCGATTTCGTTGAGAAATGCAAAAGTTATGGCCTTCCCGAGTGCGGGCATTGTTTTGGGCACAGCGGGCGTTTTTACGTCATCGACGGGAAAGAGCATTTCTTTTGGAGCCGAACACGTTTCCTTAATTTAAATATATCTACCCTTATTAAAATTAAGAAATCCAGTTTTTGTGGCGTAGAGGGCGTCGTGCTCATTCCAGAAAGTCCAATTTTATCAAAATCGGAGCTCGGAGTCAAAAGTTATGGCCGTTTGAAGTTTCCGGACCAAACGTTGACTTTTCCTCCTATGACACGTGTCATGATTTGATTGGTCCTCGGCTCTTGGATTTTCGCGTCCACGCGTCCCTTTGTCCCATTTGTACAGTGCTCTTTGTGTTGATTTGGCCGAACCAGCGGTTCAGTTCGCACCTTTTTGTCTCATTTGTCCCATTTGCTTTTAATTTTGCCTCGACTCTTTTTGCCGGTTCGGCTGGTTCGCATACTTTTGTTCCACTTGGCCCACTTTGTTTTGGTGCCTTGGTGATTTCGGCCGAACCGGCCGGTTCAGTCCATTTGACCCAACGCGTTCGCCCATTCCTCTCGTGGTTAGTCGATTTTTTCTCTGTTGAAGCGGCATTTCGCGCCCGCCCGTACTTTTGTCCCATTTGTCCTTTGTGTTTCATTTGTTTGTGCTGATTTCACCGGTTCGGCCGGTTCGCGCTTTTCTGTCCCACACGTCCCGGGCGACCTTGAGTAGGACTTAGCCAATTTTCACGATTTTCTGGGTCGACCTATTTGCCTTCTGCTATGACCCTTTTTCGCATTTTCTCATAACTTACTCTCTTCCTCTTGGACATGGGAGTTAGACAAATATGAGGGGACCCTAGAAACATGACTTTTCGCCACGAATCAATATAATTGCTTGTATGTTATTAAAATTACCTTGGGGTGAATTTTGGATAACAATTACCAATATAATATTTCTAATTCCTAATCATGTAGACCCTACTTCTCTAATTACCCAAACTTTGACATTTTAACATTATCGGACCACTTACGACAAATATTTACTTTTTACAACATTCCTATTGTACTTTATTATTACCGTACTCCACATTATTGGCGACACCATCTTGTGGCGCCGTTATCTTCTATCGACAGCTACTACTAATTATACTTAACAACATCCTATTCCTATACATACATTAATGAAATAGAAATTATGGAGGAAAATTTTAGTGTCGACGAGAGGGTAGGCCCAGTCTCCTTCGTGTGCTTACAAATCTCTCTTTTCGGCTCTACCCAAGAAATCATGTTTGATTCATCGTGGCGGTGGTCGAAAAGCTTGGTATTTTGTTGAGTAATGGTAATGATGCAAGATACAATGGATCTCCTATTTCTGATATATGATACTCCCCAAACGCTCGTTATTAGTACTAAGCATTTCAAAAAAATTGTGCAGTACTCTTTTCGGTTCTACCACGACTCTATGACTTCATCGATTTGCTAATGAGTTAGATATGAAACGCATTCTTGCCCAAATTTGATGCTTTAGGTTGGGATCCTTTGGCCTCATCTTCTCGGGAAAACTACTTGTGGATGATTCATCTCTCACTTCCTACGGGATATTCTAGGATTCAATTATTTTTATGACTGGCTTTCTTTTAGGAGGGGCCAAGAATCGTAGCTTTGTCTCTTTTAAGGAGGCACCCTTCAAAAATGCCTTATCCTCAAAATCTTCATAGCTCCTCCTCTTCCCCCATCTTACATCATTGAGTAAGCCTCTGAAACCCCGAGTCTTGGAGATCAAGGATGACAAATATTTAAACCTGTTGCAAGACATTAAATCAAAGGCCTTGATATGCAAATTTAATGGTGTCTGACCATCGTCTAACACAATTATCTTGTGGATTCATACCTCATGTACCAAAAACTATAAAATTTTCCTTTGTGCTCGTGCCTTTTTCATTGAACAACGAGGATTACCAGAGAGTTATTGATGAGGGTCCTTGGTTTTGGGGTTCGGCGGGACTTTTCACTACCCCTTGGTTTCCATATTTTGACCCGAATACTTTCTCCATCACATGGGTTCCAGTTTGGGTAAGGTTACCAAATCTTCCCCTTCATTTTCATGCTCTTTGAAGGAAATTGGGAACCTCTAGGACGATTCATCAAAGAAGATAGCCAGAGGTTGCGGAGTGGTCTGCATACTTTTGTTAGAATTTGCATTGAAGTTGATCTCAATAAAGGACTATCGGATAAGATGACCCTCAAAATGGGTGATACAAGCTACTCTCAAATTATCGACTATGAAAATATAGCTTTCAGATGTCGAAATTGCAGAACACCAGGTCATCTCCATGTTTCCTATCCTCAAAAGAAAACCCAAGCTCCTCGAAAAAAAGGAGCAATTCCCAAGCATTGGAGCCCACCAAATTTAGAAGAGGAAGAGGATGATTCTGGCTTGGAGGATCAAGGAGTTATAGCCACAAATCCTTGATTCTGGTGCAACTCCTTGATTGCAGCTCAAGTCCTTCTATTATAGCTTCTTTCCCTTCGGCTTCTGGTCTTCCAGTTGACTCCTGCTTAAAGAGGTTGGGCGGTTACCAGTTATCACTCCCTCTTCGGAAGGACCCTCTTCATGAATCTGATCACTCCGACTCGGATAAGGATAGTGCCCTTCCCCTTATTGGATCCTCAGCCTTGGACTTATTGGAATACAATCCTCTTATTTTAGAAATGCTTCCACAGGATAAATGGCAATTAGTGCATTCAAAGAAGGGAAAGAAGGGAAGGCATTGATTTCCCCCTACCTCTCCTTTTCCCCATTTTGTCCTGCTTCTCTTTTTCTTTCTCACTCTTGTAGCCTTCTCAGCCTGCATGACTCCTCTTATTTCTTCGTTCTTCCATCTATCGCTACTAAGTGCAGCTTCCTGTAATTGTTTATTCTCATTTCTAGTTATTCAAACTTACAAGTTGTTGCTTCTTTTGGATGATAACTTCTCCTCTTGTTCCTTTCTTGTGTTTCTCTTCTTTTCTTATTTGTTTCGGGCCTTCTTGGTCCTTTTCTCCACTTGCCTTCAAGCCTCTTCTCTTCATTGCATCATTTTTATATTTAGCCATTGGGGCTCTTTGTAAAAGGATGTGGGTCCTTTCAACACCCTCAAGACTTTACCAATTTTCCAAAAAAATACTTGCTAAAAATAATAGTCCTAGATAGGACCTGCTAAAAATAGTAAGTCTTGGAATTGATCCCAGAAATTTGTGGCATCTCCCATTATTATTATATTTTTTCTTTTTGTCATCATCACAAGCTATGAAAATTACTTAGTGGCCCGAAAAATAAAGAAACCCCTCCACTAAATCTTTAAACATCATTTCTAAGGTGATCTCTATAAGACACAACTTGATGCAAGAAGCCATAATGATGAGAAAATATCATCGTGAGTGATACTGGCAATCATCTTAAGCTCACAAGCAATGCATACCTCCTGAGAGTGTTTCTAAACACTTAATCAATGCTTGGTGATGAGCTCAGTGCAGTTTGGAGGTCAAAAACATGTGATTCATCCTCAAGTTCCATTCATAGGTCAATCCTTCCATATATAGAAGGAAATTTATTTCTATGAGGAGAAAAGCGAGAAAAAAATGTCCAAATGTCGAGAGACATATATCCGATTAGGTGAGAACTCATTCAAGGGATTGAATTGTGAAGTGAAAAAGGGTGTCATCATGATCAAAAGTGAAATGGGAAGCTCATGGAGCAAGTTAAGGGTCATCATATCTTGAATTTTCCATCATCTCTCTAAGAAGCAAGTCAAAGTGAGTTAATAAAGCTATCAAGGTACTCAAAGCCATCATATGTGAAGGATCAAGAAATCATCTTTTCCCATGGGAGGCATATGAGAAAGAAGGTACGTAAGCATCCCAAATTTGATTTCATTCAAGAAGTACTCGAAGTCAAGAAAGGTAAATGGGATATCTTTATGTGAAGCACCATATATGCAAGAGTGAGAAACCATCTTGGTTTCACATGTAACTATTCACATAATAGTGTTCTTAAACACTCATTCAACACCTAGTAATGTGATTTCACCTCAAGGGAAGGAACATTGCAACCAAACCTCATTCTAGTACAACCGAGAGCCATTGGGTAGGAATCTTTAAAGTGAAAGGTAATAAAAAAGGGTGCCACAGAGGTTCCATTTTCTAGAAGGCTTAATAAGAAGGTGAGATTCATAAAATATCCCATGTAATATCTTGAGCTAAGTAAGATTGATCCATTATAGCCTACTTATCTTCATCAACATCTAGATGTGTTTATCTCGGTGGTGGGACCTTCCCATAATGAGCAAGACATGATCCCTCACCAAGTCCCTAAAGATGTCCCCTGTGGCTAACATCGCATCTACTTTGGAGGATACATTCCCATAGATTTAGGAGTTTCTCGTGAGTGAACTAAGAACAATACAACAAGATCAATGCTTGACATTAGGACCATAACAAAGATATTCAAGACCAAATGAGGTAAGAAGGCACGTGTAACTTCTCGCTTTTCGAGTGGAGTCTCTGTTAATCAAGTATGTAGAAGTTGCCCACCAAAAGTTTTCATGACTGTGGAGGATATGACTCGGGAAGATTATGAATTGACCCACATATCTTTGGGTCAAGCTACACATGAAGGTGATGCTCATCTATTCAAGGAATTTCCCAACCACACATTTTCTTGAAACCAAGAGTAGTGGAGATTTAAATCATGCACTTTGGGTATATTTCTAAGTCTTGATTACATAACACTATTCATATGATTCCTAAGCGAGAAATGTACTAATTAACCATTGTCTTTAGCCTCTATGTTGTCTTTCTAGTTTCCTTCTTGGTCTAACACACCCCACTTTACCCAGTCGACTTTTGACACTTCAACTTTTCTAAGTCTGGACACCAATGCCCAAGCACCCCTATCCCCTCTAGGCAGCCCGACATCTTTGTATCTTGCTCGTATATTTTGGGTATTTTCTAGTCATTGGGCATCTTATTTTCTTGGTAGTCAGCCTTTTAGTGGTTAATTATGAAATTCAACCAAGGGAATCATATAAATACAAAGCTATGTGATCATAATAAGGGACCAAGCACTAAGCATTTACTATCACCACCTAAGGTTGTATTCAAAGGCCATTACAAGAGCATTCAAGCATCCATCTAGTTATCACTCAAGGGGACGAGGGTTGCATTCTTACGCATACATGCCTAGGAGGGTGTTCGATCTCTTTGTAGGTTTTAGGCAAACTCAACAATCAATTAGCGACACATAGGAGACTAAAGGCGACACTTAACGAATATCTTGCAACACTTTAAAATTCATATTCTAACCAGTTTTGTAGTTACAGGCATTCATAGGAGGTCTAGAGCACCTAAGCACCCCTAACCTAGTCCAGTGCCCTAGTCCCAACACTTCCGACACTCACAAAATTTTAAGGCTCATTTGTGATGGTCTTCCTTCCTATTCCACCAATTTTCCAACTCGGCACGACTTCAAAATTATTACGAAAATCAGATAAGTATCTCATCCCTTCTCTTGCACTTAGGGTTTCAAATATATTAGCTTACTTACTTGTGTCAAAATTTTAATCTATTGTTTATATCTATGTCGTCACTTAATTAAGATTTAGAACTTATATTTCCTATATTTACTTAATAAGTTGGTGAACCCATCGCTCAAATCCACCTTGCTTTTAGGTTTTCTATCATCTTCTCATTATAGCTCAATCTATGACAAATTTACTGAAGCCCACCTTAAAGAGCTTAATGATCATCTTGTTGAGCATCCTCATGATCTAGACCTGCTTTTATTCACTACTTGTGAGGAGGCCACTAATCTTGCGGAGCTTAATGTTCTTGCATCCATCCCCTCTTCCATGCCTATTTCTACTCAACCGCCTGCTTCCACTCTTTCGCCTACTTCTATTGTTCCCATTTCTGTTCCTACTCCCACCAACCACTTCACTCCACCTCTTATTTCTCACACATGGAAAATATCTTCGCTGGAACTCAATACTTATCCTCTCTTTATCAGGATCTTCAAGTTCAAATTTGTCAATTGCAATAGAATACTTCTCATGTGTCTCCATCTTTGGATTCCACTTTACTACTTCATACTCCTTTCGCACCCACCATTTCTACTTACGCACTTCCTCCTAATTTCGTCACTCCCAAGTTCCCCATTTTCAATGGTCATGGTGATCCCAAGAGCATCTCCAAGCATTTCATGTGGCATATCTAGATTTTGTGGATGATCATACTTTCTTAGCTAAGCTCTTTCCTAGAAGTCTTCACGATTATGCAATGCATTGGTTTTATGATCTACCTATCCACTCGGTAACATCTTTTATGCATTTAACCAGATGTTTTTATCGCTCATTTCTATATCAATATCAGCTCTAATATATCCTACGCTCAACTCACGGAACTTAAACAAGGATCTAACGAACATCTAGCAGATTATGTCTTGTGATATAAGAACAAATTAGCTAATATGACTAATATAATCGTTGTTTTTTTTTTATTATTGGCAAATAGTTTTTTGAAAGGGACTATACCCTTATGCAATGAGCTCGAGGCCGAGAATAGGAAAATAAAGCTCGAAAAAAAGGATCAACATCCTGATAAAACAATAAGGACCAAGTGCAGAATAATATAATCGTTGTTGGTTGTAAAATTTTACTTGCAAATAAGCAACAGTCATGGGACAACAGTCCCTCCTCTTTATGGGAGAGGTTACCTTAGTGAAAACAGGAACAAACAAGAAAATCTACTTATTTACAAATGTAAAAACTATCATTCTTTTAATAAGGAGTTTGATGCGTTAAATGTTTCCATTTCATAAGATTCTCAATACTGGGAAGAAAGAGGATACATGGGAATTTATGATTTAGAAAATGAAGAAGGAAACACTTTCAGATATATATATTTTAGAATGATATCTTACTTATGCATGCATGAAAAATAAAGCTTAAATCATACACATTTGAATACAAGACATATATGCAATAGACACAAAGTTCCAAGCATAACATCAACGAGAGGACACAAAGTTTCCTATTCAAACATATATAACCAACACGAATCAAATAGAAAGCAGAAATAGATAAAACACAAGTAAACATGATAATAGAACTTCTTTTGTATTGATTGTGAATTCAATGTCTCTACATCAAAACATCAACATCCCACCACCCAAATGGCAAAGCAAGCCCTTTAAATAGTTTCAAGGGCGGTTACAAATGAGTCTTTTCAGTTTCTCTTCTTTTAATCAAAAGATTAATATCTAATCAAGTGCTTATAATATCAAATTGGCCCTACTTAAATATTACATGATTATAATAAAAGTGGCCAACTTTACAAAATACATTGATTAAAAGAAAAGCCTAAGAACTGGGTGCTGAAACATTTGAAGGAGTAGCCATTCTAGTCTTTTCCTTGAGTACTTGATTCTTGGATCTTACTAACACTCCTACTATTTCCATGCCTCATGGAATGGTGGTGTTAGCAGATTACATGAGTCCCGTTATCAAGCACTTCTTCATGCTTTTCCCAAATTCTGTATTTTCCAAGAATTCCTTGTTTGCTTTTGTGATTGCGGTTTGGAGTGCACATATTTCTCCCATTTTCTCTTTAGACATGGTATCTAGTTTAAATAAATCCTCCTTGACAAATGCTTTGAACTTGGACTTGATTTCTTGAACTATGAATTTTTCTTTTGAATTCTCTTTGAGAGGAGTGACGGTGGAGGTCTTGAAAATCATAAATGACATAGGTCTTAAAGGCTTCTCCCTTCTAAAGCATGTTCTTGAGTTCATCAATGGCTTCTTTGAGGACATTTACCTTCCAATCAATATTGAACACCCATTGTTTAGATAGATTAAATTTTGCATCATCAAACACTTTTTAAGCCAAAAGAACTTGCACATTTGTCTCACTCATGAGCCAAAGGTCTTGGATACATTCAATCCACAATTTCAATTCCCTTTCTGAATTGTTGATTATTATGGTGAACTTCAATTGTATCACAGTGATTTGATCATATGAATTGTATGCCTCTTTAATGAAGTTCAATCCAGTGATTAGCATTTCATCCACCATGGCTTCCATTGCTTTCCCATAGGTAGCATGCTTATGGATATCCTTAATAGTTTGGACTTCATCACTAGTCAAAGCAAAGTAGGTGGTGGAATTGAAGCCAATGGGGTTGGATCAAGTACTTTATCTTCTGCAATAGAGACCGAATGAAATTTGAAAGGATTTGATTTTGCTCCTCTAGTTGTTCCTGTGTTTGCTTACCTTTCTCAACCCTTTCAATTACTTTTGATATTGTCTCTTTCAAGTTATGTACCTCACTTTCAGGGGTAGATTATCCCAAAGGGATTCTTGTTAGCTCCAAATCACTCAACACCAAATCTTTCTCATCTTTATTCATTTTGGGATTAGCAATCTCCAAAAATTATTGGCCTTGAGAATCAGACACCAATCTATAAGTAGTTCTTGCTTTCTTGGCAAGTGGAGTTGGAGTTGTTCTTAGGAGAGTAGCCACTGGATCAAATTTGGGAGCAATAATCTTATATGAAGTCTTCCTTTTCTTGTTATCCACAAACAGTTGAACCCAAGTAAAAGAAGTGCGGAAGAAGGATGAACAACATGGCCCCAATGCCAAAGTGCTCATTGACCCTAAGGTATGTGTTGTTGATACTTCCAAAATATATGTCTCAATGTTAGAGACATTCATTTCTTTAACAAGAGTTTCTTGAACAAGTGGCTCTTGCATAACTAGTGTCTCAGCTTCCAAAGTGTGATCCTTTTGCTTATCACCTTCTTCTTCTTCTTTCTCTGTGCTACCTCCTTCGAGATTACTTTCTTCATGCTCCTCTATTTCTTTTTCATCATCATCATCATCACCATAGAGGTCTACAATCTGTTCAATCTCATATGTTATTTCCAATTCCTTAGGAGAGGGTGATTGTCTACTTTGTCCCTCAATTACTTCCTCTAATTTTTCATCTTTCTTAGCTTTCCCCTTTTTGATGTATACCAAATTTGAAGATTTGCGAGGAGAGGGGACAAATTGTGCATGTGCCTTAGGGGCTGCCTGGGAATGTCTTTCTGAGGAGTGGAGGATTCTTGAGAGGAAGATTTGACTTTCCTTCCCTATATATCCTCATTTTTCTATCAAACCAAAGTTCGGTCCTAACCAAGAGAGGGATTATGAGCTCCTTCAAATCATCCCTTTCCTTAATGAACCAATCAATGGTTTCAATAGGAGTATGCTTGATAGACCTTTCAAATTCAAGATCTGCGGATCTTGTGTAATGTCCCCTTTTCCTATGCCAAATGGCCCAAGGGCCAAGTCGAGTCCAAACCGTGGTCAGACCCAAGGGCTGTGGACGTTGGGAGCTTTGGGAAGGGGCCCCGTGGTTTTAATATCCAAGTTTTGCGTTTGGGGGTCACTTTTGGACCATAGTGACTCAAAAAGGAAAAAGTAACTATAGTTACTCTTATTTTATTGGCCCCTCCATGGAATGAAATGCGCCTAGGGTTATGGGGGCTCGTTTGCCGAGGAGAAGTATATAAGGAGTTGGGGGAGAAAGAAAAGGCACCTTTTGTCATATACATTTTTAGCCTCCTTCACGTGCAGTTGTTGTTGTTGTGCATCTACAGCTTGTGGAGTCAAATCCCATAGGGACCCTAGCTTCGGTGGTGAGAGACCCGTCCCTAGCTAGCAGGGCATTCTTGATAGTGAGAGATCTACCCTAGTTTGTCATTTTTGGAGCCATTTTCAGGGTTGTGTCACAAAGATAATAACAGAGGTTTTAGAGGAAGGATTTCGAGGGTTTTGGGGGCATTTGGGGAAGATAATCAGAGGAGCTCCAGATCAGATTCACGGCAGCCATTTGGGTTGGGCATGGCAGCACATTGAAGGCACCTCCATCATTTTCTAACCCCATTCCAAGCGAGGTGACTTGCAACCCTTATTTAGGGGTTTTCAGTCGGCCATTCTCAGATCTGAATGTGGAAATATTATTTCATATATCTGTCAATGTTATTTCCAATATCTGTTAATGTTATTTCCAAAGACCCTTAATTTTTGCTCTTGTATTTGGAGAGTTACAAACCTCTGAAGTTTTCCGGATGCCTAGAGCATCTTGTGATTATTCAGGGCAAAGCATTTTGATTTCTATAAAACTCTAAAACAGTTGTTATTATGTTCTTTATAATAGTATCAAGCTCTCTTTAAATTTTCATGTAATTCGAGTGGATGTGTTGGGAGATATTGATTTTATTTAGTTTGTTGTCCTTATAGTAAAAATCTACATGAATCGGTATTTTATTTGGCTGTAAACTTTCAATATTTTGTGCATTTTTAAGTAGTATCTCATAAGGGATACTTCGGTGGTATTAGAGTAGTTGTTTCTCCAGCCTGTTGGGATTGAAAGATGGGGGACAAAGACAGTGAGGATATAGGGGTAGATCTGATGAAACAATTGTTCACCAACATGGTAAAGCAACGTGAGACAACCAATCTCTATTTGAGCTAGCTCACTGAGAGATTAACACAGGAAAGGTTTGATACTCATGTGGAAAGAGGAGAAAATAGCAACAAGGGACACTATGGTCAAAGAGGTGAGGGAGGACATTCAGGACAGCGGTCCCCCATTCTTCTACCAGGCCTTTGGGATTTCACGAACCTTCTTTCTTGAAGGATCCGGAAGTTTCACAAGTATGGCAGCCAGGGGATATTGTAGATGAGGAGTCTTGTTGGGAAAGGTACTAGACCTAAAGTGATGGCTTTCGCGATAACATGCCATCCAGGAATATTACAAAATGAATATTGGCAACATGCCTAGGAGATATTACGAGGCACAGTACGAGAGATCAAAGGAGGTTGGGACAGATTTCTGTTCCACATTTTGATGGTTCTAAGAAGTGTACTGCATAGTCTTGGGTGCAGAAGTTGAAGACATACTTCGACTTGAATCCTATGTGTGAGGAAGATGCAATTAAGTTTACAATCTTACATCTAGAGGGAGATGCTCATGATTGGTGGCATCATGGGTTGATTACACAGGGACACATATACATCATGACTTATGTAGAGTTCACAAAGAGGCTAGTGAATAGATTTGATAAGAGGGACCCCGACAGGTATTTTAGAGAGTTGACTCATTTAAGGCAAACAGGTCCGTGCATCGTATATCACCGATTTTCAAAGACTATCGATCATGGTACACGATGTTACAGAGATGAGGTTGATTTCCCTATTCGGATCGGGTTTAACAGACGCTCTCGCTAGATTTGTGAGGGAAACTAAGCCTTCTTCGTTGCATGAGGCTATTAGAAGAGCTTATGACCCGAGTTATCCACTCCTAAGTCAAGGTTTCCACCTCGAGTGCAGCCTAAGGGTTTCCCTTCTAGAACCAAGGGTTCACAACCGAAGGTACCTCCACCTAGGAAAGATACATCCTGGAGACCATTCGGATCTAGAGAGGACAAGGAGGAATTGAGGCGAAAGAAACTATGTTTCGATTTCCGCGCACCTTGGGTTCAGGACATGATTGCAAGGGTAGAGGGAGGGCCCAATTCATAGAGGTCTTCGAGGAGAGTGATGGTGACGAGGAGTTGGAAACACAGCCATTAGAGGATGATGATAATGAGGCATTAGATAGTGCGGGTGTTAAGCATGATAATGAAACTTTCCCCAGGAGACTATCGCCACCTTGTCTAGTACCCCAAGGTACAAGGCATTCAGAGTTAGGGGAGTTTTGCAAGGACAGGAGTGGTGGTACTCATTGATAGTGGGGCAACCCACAACTTTATTGATGCCTCATTGGTTGAGAGGTGAGGGTTACGCAGACGAGAGGAATTTGAGGGCTTGACATGGTTGTAGCAATGGATATTCTATGAGATTCACACGACGGGGTCCCAATTGAGCATCACGATGGGTAGCTATACTGATTAGTAATGATTTCTATATTGTTAGTATTGGAGAGACCAACATAGTTCTTGGGATACAGTGGCTCCATTCCCTTGGTGAGTTTCAAACTAACTTTCAAATGATGGAGCTAAAGTTTAAGTCCAAAGGGAGGAATGTGATCTTGAGGGGCTTATCTTCAAGGGAACCCTGAGTTGTTACAGCCAAGAGGATCGAGAGGATCTATAGGAAGTGGATTGGGCAAGTCTGATGTTTGGTTTCGACCAAGAAATTAGAGGATGGACAACGGGGTACCATGTGGATATAGGGCCTATGGGACAGGACATAGTGCAGTGTTTGGTGACATACCTCTAGGTATACCTCCATATAGGGGATTTGAGCATGTGATTGAGCTCGAGGATGCTAGACCGGTTGTCACTTCTCCTTACCGTCACCCCAAACGGTTTACAGATGAGATCAAGAAGACTATACATGAGCTCATGGATATGAGGCATATTAGACCGAGTTCTAGCCCTTTTGCTTCTTCGGTGGTTTTGGTAAAGAAGAAGGATGGGACCCTGTGGATGTGTATGGACTAGGGCCTTGAATAAGAAGACAATAAAGAACAAGTATCCCATACCACACATTGATGAGTTTTTGGACGAGCTACATGGTGCAATCTATTTTTCAAAAATAGATTTGTGTTCTGGATATCATCATATCAAAGTCAGGGAGTAGGATGTGCATAAGACAACATTCAGATGTCATTACGGTCACTTTGAGTTCTTGGTGATGCCTTTCAGATTGTCTAATGCTCCAGCTACATTTCAGTCTTGCATGAATCATGTGTTTAACCACCACTTGCGGAAGTTTGTATTGGTTTTCTTTGATGATATTTTAGTCTACAACAGGACTTGGGAGGACCATATTAGACACCTGGGTGAGATATTGGGGATATTAGAAGCCAATTTTTTATATGCGAAAGCATCTAAGTGTGAGTTTGGCATGACCGAACTTCTATACGTGGGATACGTAATTGGTGGGGGTACAAAGTGAAGGTGGACAAAGGGAAGATACGAGAAATCTTGGATTGGCCGCCACCTAGGACATTGACACAATTGAGAGGATTCGTGGGGTTGTGCACATACTATCGGAGGTTCGTGAAGAATTTCTCTCGGTTGACTACTCCATTGACCGATTTGACCAAGAAGGGGGCTTTTGCTTGGTCAGACGCAACACAACAGGTTTTTGATCACCTCAAGGAGGTGATGAGTTCGTGTCCCATCCTCACATTACCAAACTTCTCCCGCCCATTCATTCTAGAGTGTGATGCATCAGGAGAGGGTGTTGGGGTAGTTCTCATGCAGGATAGGCATCCCATCGCCTATGAGAGTCAGAAATTAAAACCCGTGGAGAGAGGGTATTCAATTTATGACAAGGAGATGTTGGCCATCATGCATGCCTTGGCCAAATTCAGACAGTACCTTGTGGGCAGCAAATTTTTGGTTCGTACGGATCACAACAGTTTGAGGTTCTTCTTGGGGCAAAAAGAGCTCAACGATCGCCATCAAAGATGGGTGAACAAGGTGCAAACATATGACTTTGACATAGAGTACACTAGAGGTAAGAACAATATTGTTGTTGAGGCTTTACCTAGGAGGCCTTACCTCACACGCCTATGCTTAGTTCTATGTCCGAGATTTGAAGTGGATTAGAAGGCTCATATACATGTTGAGTACTCCAAAACCAGTTTACTGTGAGATCATGGATGGTATTATACGGGATGACCGATCTGAGTAGTGGATGATCTCATTTTCTACAAGGATAGGATTTTCATTGTATGGGATCAAAATGAAGGATAAGATCCTTCGTGTAGTACATGATACACCACTAGTTGAACATCCTGGGTATTTCAAAACATACAGGTTCATCAGGGAAAGATTTGCATGGAAGGGGATGAAGGACAATGTCCTTAATCATGTCAGAGAGTGTATGGTTTACCAGCAAACCAAGTCGAGCATTCTTTCCCAGCAGGATTACTTGACCTCTCCCCATTCCTGAACAGAAATGGGAAAGCATATCTATGGACTTTATCAGGATTCCCTTAGTGCATGGGCATAGCTGCATTTATGTTGTAGTTGATCGGTTAACTAAGTATGCTCATTTCTTTTCCCTACCAAGGGGCATGAGGCAGTGGATGTGGCCCGGATCTTCTATACCGGTATTTTTAGGCTACATGGGTTGCCTAAAAACATTGTCTGTGACAGGGACAAGATCTTCATGAGCACCTTTTGGCAAGAGATCTTCAGACTAATAGGTACAGAGTTGACTCTAGCAGCACTAGCTACCACCCACAGACAAATGGGCAGACGGAGATAGTCAATAAGTGGATAGAAGGCTACTTGCGGAGTTATGTAACAGGACACCAACGGGCATGGATTAAATGGTTACACATGGGCGAGTATTGCTACAATACCACCTACCAGATGAGCATAGGTATGACCCCTTTCCAAGCTTTGTATGGGTACGACACCAGGACATTTGTAGATTTGGTATTACCAAATAGCCGAGCTCCCAAAGCTCAAGATTGGTTACAGGAGAACCAGGATATTCTGAAGGCTCTCAGAGAGAATCTTTAGAAGGCACAAAATCAACAAAAGGTATATGCAGATCGGCACAAGACATAGAGGTCTTTTGAGGTTAGGGATCTAGTGTTCCTACGTTTATAGCCATATAGGCGGTACTCACTTTGAATTAGAAGGGTGCGAGAGAAATTAAAACCACAATTTTATAGTGCATGCACTGAGTGGTTTGTCGAGTTGGGGTAGTGGCATATGAGCTAGAGATCTGGAGCACAAGTAAGATACATAACATCTTCCATGTTTCATGCCTTAAGAAGGCACTCGGACCACATATTGTACCATCTACAGAGTTACCACCACTAGATGAGGAAGGGAAGTTAGTGCTAGAACCAAAATCCATTATTGAAAAGAGACAGAGGGGGCTCAAGAGTAGAGTAATTACCGAGTATTTGGTGCGATGGAAGGGACTCCGCTACTTGGGAGGGAGCATAGATTTTGCAGCATCCTAATTTCTATTTTCTTGAGGACAAGCAAAATTTGGGAAGGGAGGACTGTAATGTCCCCTTTTCCTACGCCAAATGGCCCAAGGGCCAAGTCGAGTCCAAACCGTGGTCAGACCCAGGGGGTGTGGACGCTGGGAGCTTTTGGGAAGGGACCATGTGGTTTTAATTTGCAAGTTTTGCATTTGGGGGGTCACTTTGGACCATAGCAACTCAAAAAGGAAAAAGTAACTATAGTTACTCTTATTTTATTGGCCCCTCCATGGAATGAAATGCGCCTAGGGTTATGGGGGCTCATTTGCCGAGGAGAAGTATATAAGGAGCCGAGGGAGAAAGAAAAGACACCTTTTGTCATATACATTTTAGCCTCCTTCACGTGTAGCTTTGTTGCGCATCTACAGCTTGTGGAGTCAAATCCCACAGGGACCCTAGCTTCGATGGTGAGAGACCCATCCCTAGCTAGCAGGGCATTCTTCGGTAGTGAGAGATCTACCCTAGTCTGTCATTTTTGGAGCCATTTTCAGGGCTATGTCACAGAGATAATAACAGAGGTTTCAAAGGAAGGATTTCGAGGGTTTTGGGGGCATTTGGGGAAGATAATCAAAGGAGCTCCAAATCAAATTCACAACATCCATTTGGGCTGGGCGTGGCAGCACGTTGAAGGCACCTCCATCATTTTCTGACCCCATTCCAAGCGAGGCGACTTGCAGCCCTTATTTGGGGGTTTTCTAGTCGGTCGTTCTCAGATCTGAAGGTGGAAATATTATTTCCTATATCTATCAATGTTATTTCCAAAGACCCTTAATTTTTACTCTTGTATTTGGAGAGTTATGAACCTCTGAAGTTTTCCAGTTGTCCAGGGCACGCTATGC
Source organism: Taxus wallichiana var. yunnanensis (assembly GCA_018340775.1). Lineage (NCBI taxonomy): Eukaryota > Viridiplantae > Streptophyta > Pinopsida > Cupressales > Taxaceae > Taxus > Taxus wallichiana. The sequence continues at coordinate 268,057,530 of CM031241.1, forward strand.
TTTTTTTGGTAGCATTTTAATTTCTATAAAACTCCAAAAACAAGTGTTATTATGTCCTTTATAATAATATCAAGCTCTCTTTAAATTTTCATGTAATTCAAGTGGATATTTTGGGAGATATTGATTTTATTTAGTTCGTTGTCCTTACAGTAAAAATTTGCATAAATCAGTATTTTATTTGGCTGCAAACTTTCAATATTTTGTGCATTTTTAAGTAGTATCCCATAAGGGATATTTCATCTTGGTCATCATCTTGTAGTTCATCGGTACTTTATAAACTTCAAAATCCTTGATTTGTTAAAGAGACAACCTGTCATAATATCTTCTTCTGGATTCATAGTCATCTAAACAGTCAGCCCAATAGTCTTCAAGGTCAACAAGATGATGGAAGCCCATTCTAAAATTATTAGCAATAAAACCCTTAAGGTCAAAACAAGTTCTCTGCTTGAAATAATGGAGAGTGAGGGGAGAAATAGTTCTATCAACATTTTGAGCATCTAAAGCAGATCTATAAGTGTAATTACCCAAAGTGATCGGGAATTGAATGCCTGTTATTTTCTTATCTCTGCAGGTTCTATGAAGCTTATCAAGTTGTCTACAGATCTCAACAAGGGCCATTTTATCATTACAATACATTAGGAGCTTAAGGGGTGATCCTTCGAAACTAGCTATCCTGATGTAAGAAAACTTCTTGAACTGAATGAAATAGCACCCATAGATGGCAATCAACTATTTGGCCACATCGAGAAAAACTCTCGGTTGTCTTGCCCTACTAATTTGACAATATACATGGTGAAAGCATCATTGACCCTCCAAAGTGATGGTTGTTATTCTTCAAGGTCAGTTGTGGGTAGTATTCATATATTGGAGCATCCTTTTTATCTTCATTAGGAGAAATGCCCAACCATTCTTTGTATGTTGTAATGGTGTACATCAAATAAGAAGTCATGTAGAAAGTTTTGGTTCTTTGTACATTGGCTAGTTGTTCATTGAGACTATCACAAATGATCTCTCCCCAATTTAGGTTCTACTTCCCTTCACAGATGATGTTCAGATAGGGACACATCCAGAATTGAAATTCATTGGTTGAGGGAAGACCCATTATCTGGCAAGAAGAGTAATGATATCGATAGTTCCTCCTTAAAATCAACTTTGTACATGGTTTTAGGAAGTCTTGAGGCTCCTTTCTTTTGGTTTTTAAACCAAGATTTGGCTACCCTAGTCTTGTCTTGCTCCTTTGTCTTAATGAAACAAAAGTTGGGCCTAGGCTTTGGTGAGAGTATTTGAGTCCTCTACCACAGGGATTTTGAAGGCATCATTGATGCAATTAGCATCCAACCGAGCAATTACCTTTCCTTGAGAATCTATGATTTTATTTTTGTCGAGTATAAAGAAAGAGCCACAAGCTAAAACAGTGTTAGTGAACTCGAGCAGAGATGGGAAAATCTCCAGCATATGCTATTCCACTTTCTTTGATTAACTGGGCAATGGGAGTAGCACTGTCACAGTTGAGTCGTCCCCAAAAATCATCGAGATCAAGATGTTGTGCCTATTATAATTAATCTTCATTTCAGCAGCTAGGGTAAAGAACCAACACTCAAGCGGGAAGAAATTGAGTTTCACGAAAACAAGCAAACAATATGGCAAAAATGAATTCTGATTCAAAACTTCATAGGGGCTTCTTAGAGCTTCAAATTTTCACTTTCAAAAGAAGGGTGACCTTCTCATGAGCAAGACGCACTTGGAATTTTTTAAAATGGCTGAGAAGCGCTTAGCTACGACTAGAAACAGTGCATAAAGGAACACACAAAATCTTCGGTTGTGACTTTGTGGTAAAAATGAACACCCCACCCATTTATATTTGTTTGAAGAAGGTTGGCAGGGTAATTAATGAGGAAAATTAATGTGTTGTGGATAATGGGAGCGTCCTTGACATAAAATCCTTTAGCATATGGGTATGGTAGAGAAAACTAGCATAGAAGGCCCAGGTTTGATGGGGACATTTGGGACACAAAAGGCTGAAATACCCACAGTGGGTGAAGTGTGGAAAAATCGGTTCTGCGGGGAAACAGAGGCCATGACACACTTGGCACATGCGGTGATGGGGAAAGCTGAAAGCTCCGCAAGGCACTAACATCAGAAAAGTCAGACAAAACTTGCATGAATGGTCCATGGAACATCAAGACACTGGTTCTCTGCTGAGCCGAAATGTCCACATAACAAAGGACTTAGGAAAGTTTGGGATCAAGGTTGCGGATCAACAAGGCTTGCGAGTATTGTGGGAATGCGGGGAACAAGTGGTCAAGACGCACAAGGGATGCAAGGGACACAAAGGACCAAAATCTCTGTAGACCAAAGTAGGCTAGACCACAATGGACAAGACGGGGAATTGGAGAACTAAGGGTCCAAAAGCGGTTAGGACATGAGGGACGTAAATACCCAAAAGACCCGCAATACAAAGAGAACAACCAAATGCTTAAAGAAAAGGCTAACTATTGCAAAGTGAATAACTTACTCCAAATTTTTGAAAGGTCCCCCAAAAACACACATATTTTTGGGGAGGTGACAACACTCGCGGACTACGAACTTCAAGATTTATTTTTCCAAATTATATTACTGCCTCTCTAGGAAAGTGTTATCTTCGAGACATCTCCATCATTCGATCATTTATGTCATACTCTTAAGCTACACGAAACTAAACTATTATCTATAGGAAAGCTTAAGTATCATGAACAAGCTTCATCTTCTACGTGCTTTCAAAGTAAATCAACTTTCAAGCCATCTACAAAACCTATTGAAGCTAAAGCTACTGTTAACATTGTATCTAATCCTGAAAAGCTTCAATGGCAACCGCCTAAGCATACATTTACTAAATTTCCTTGTGCTCCACATATTCTATTGCCACAACTCATTAAGAGAAATCTTATTACACTTCCACCTCCACTCAATCTAGATCTGTCTCATCCTAAAGGTCGCTTGATTACAATGAGAATTTCATATGCAATTATCGTCGATGCATAGGGCATTCTACAGATTGTTGTTTCAAACTTAAGAATCTTATTCAAAATCTTATAGATAATAATGCTATTGAGCTTCTTGAGCCTATGACATCTACACATGTCAATGAAAATCACAAGCTCAAGATCTTCAACAATCCTCTATCTAAGCATGAAAAGCAAGTAGCTAACTCTTCAGCGAATCATACATATTACGCATTACCTCCTCCTACATCAGGGGCTCTTGATTGTATAGTTTCTCACATTAAGGAATCTCCACCAATTAATGCATTTTTATAACGACTATCATGCTACATTATCTTCTAACACATTACATATCAATGCTTCAATAAAATCTTATGTTATTAACAATACTATGATCAACACGTCATCTTCTCTTTGTTGGTGTTTTATTACGCTCCTAGTTGTTATCATTTTTCCACTCTCGCAAATTTCATATCTAGTGCCTAAGTCTTATAGTTGTAGACACAAAATCATGCACTTTAGACATTATTTACTCTTGGTCTCAAACTACTATTTAGAAGGTTTTTGAGTGAAGAAAGTACTAATTAACCCTCATTTCTTGGTCATTTTTATTTGATTTCTGTCATCATTCCCCACCTCTTACACCCATATGCCCAATCGTTTTTATCATCTTCCTTTAGTTTAGCCTTGGTGGGGTGCGCGAGGCTAATATTGGGGCGCCCTAGTCCCACCAGGCGCCTCGATCTTTTTGAACTTTCCTACCACTTTTTGGGCTCTTTCTAGCTGTTTGAGATCTTTATATTTTTGGTGGTTGGCCATTTCGGGGTTAATTACGAAATTATATCAAGAGAACCCTATAAATATAAAGTTATGAGACCATAATGAGGGACCAAACACTAGTCACTACTATCATCCACCTAGAGTTGCATCCATTTGGAGATCATTTGCATCCATTAGCTCCATCACAAGGACAAGGTTGGTTCATCTGCATCACACAAACATAGGGGGAGGGATTTTATTCTATTCCATACACACATTCTATTACATTTTTTACATTTAGTTATTGTTTGCTACTTCACAAAGTGCAACTGGCACAAGAGCACCTAGGGCACATGATGCACACACACACACAAGAACTACATTTGGGTATGAAATGTAGTGCATCGCTCAATTAGTAAGACCATTATTGTGGTAGTTGAGGTTAGTCTGACCCATTCATTTGCATTCTTTTTTTAGGATTTTGATACTTCTTGTGGTCTCTTGCAAGTCTTTTCATCATCTTTGATTATCAACGACACTTAGACAAGGCGGCGATTCGATATGACACATAGCAAGGGTTTCGGACCACTTGCGAACTTATGAAACTCAGTTTCGGGCCTTTTACATAGACCAGAGCACCCATTACAGTAAACCGAGCACACTGCAAGTTCCCAGTTCCTTTCTAGACTCTCCAATCTAGCTATATAGCTCAAATTAATCTTTTTGGGACCTCGCACGGTCATTTCTACTTCTAGATTATTCTGTTCATTTTGTGACACAATTCGGATATGCTTTTGAATCAACTAAGTATTTTCCATACTTATCTTGCATATTAGGGTTTCTACTTTCATTAGATTAGTTGCTTGGGTCATTTTCCATAGTCATTTACTACATTTATTTACTATATTTACATGTCATTCTATATTAGATTAACTAACAATATGCTCCATTTTTAGTTAATCATTTTGGTGAACTCGAATCGATAATTCACACTTCTAGGTTCTTTATTCATTGATTGTCATCCTAGGGTTTGGTCATCATGAGTATCTCAATCAATGATTATTTGCTTACAAATCTTGATTTACTACATAGAGTCCAACATTTTCTTGCTACTACTCGCATTCGTGCTGACATGCATCCAAACTTAGTTTATCAAGCATTTGTAGATGCATTTTCTTCACACATAGTATTCAAGTCTAATCTTCCCGCTGATGTTCACACTTTTGATAATGACTTGCCTTTGTATATCATATTTCATATGCATAATGTAGTTGTTAAGCGCACTTTGATTGATAATGGGTCGACCTTAACTTGTGTCCTATGTCATTCCTTGAAGTTTTCGGTCTTTTTCTGCTCATGACGTTAGCTCATCTAGTATTTCATTGCGTGCTTATGATGGTTATGTCCATTATGGAAACTCCATTCAAGGCTACAACTACAATAATCATGTGTAAACGTTTGCATCAAACACTAACTTGATGTGAGGCATATCTTGTCAATGATGGCTTTTATACATTTACGGAATCAAACAATTAACTGAAAAATGCCTTTAAAAATACTCTAGAGTACGTAGGTTAAGGCACTCTTTCGAAAAGGAACAAGAATAATAAATAAGATGGCATCACCTTTGTTTTGAAATTGTTAAGGCACAAATAAGACCTCAAAGCTAGCAGAAAATCAAATTGTAGAACCTTTTTACATCTATCGGTAAAAAATGGGCAAGTTAATGGTTTAGCACAACATTAAATCCATCAAACAAAAAAATAATACCTTTCAATCATCACTTTTTTGAATTTTTTGAAGGAACAAATAAGACCTCAAGCCATCGAGAAAATCAAATTATAGATAAATAAACCTTTTTGACATTTATCAGTAATAAATGGGCAAGTTTATGGTTTAACAGATCATTAAATCCACCCAAACAAAAAATTATACTTTTGAGTTGGGGATGGGAGGGGGAGGAGTGGGGAGGGGCGGGTGAACAATGAAGAGTAAAGTTCTCTTTATCCCTCGAATTAATAAAATATATCTCTTGATGCATAACAAAATTGATCTTCCTTGGCATGGATGTGAAATGTATATTGGATAAGCCAAGCAATCACGTAGATACCAATAATGTAATCATCAAATCCCACGGACACCTCATTATTGTTGAATCATGTAATATCCCTAAAAAATATTTTCTAACAAAACGGATATTTTTCGTTAAATCCTAGGAGAACAAAGATTGCAAAGATGAACTTTTACAAACAAAAGATAATAATCGAATAAAAATAGCGAACCAATATGGAAAAAATTATTTTACTTATTTATTTCCAACCATATACAATAAAACAATATCGAATTGTCTAAATACAACACCTTGGAGCTGAAGCGGTGGAACAATTGCACCACTGAAATGTCATTGCGATCCTTGAATGGAATTGTCATGCACTGACGTGAGGATTTTCATCCTCAATTCGATGCGTGAAGCAAAAGCCACTTGCAAATAAAGAGAATAATTGATGAATTTCTAAGATGTGTTACAATGAACTCACGAGTCGCTTTTAAAATTCCCAAACACTCCAAAGTGGGCGCCCCATCCTAAAAATAAGATTAAACACTTTAAATAATACTTTTTCCACCCCTTATCCTAAAATTAGGATTTACAAAAGCATGCAACTCCCTTTTCAACTTTGGCGCCCCCTCTATTTATTTATAAAATCTAACTAAGAGCCTAATAATAGAAGTCAACCTTCTATTATTATTTTATTCTAACAATGCTTTTTGAATTAAAAATATAATTTAAGTGTCCTTTTCCAATTAAAATATAAAATATCTTTGGACCACTTAAATTAATTTATTTTCCTCTTTCACTTTCCCTTAGCCTACGGAAAATAATAAAAATAGGCTTCAAGTTATCCAGAAGTAATTAATTCCGAAAAGGGGATATTACAGTCTGCCATTTCCATAATTGCTTGCCCTCAAGCAATTGCAAGCTGGGATGCTTAAGAATTTCACACCCTTCTAAGTAGCATCTTCTGCAGGTAAATCCTTCCATCGCACCAGATACTCAATGATAACCTTGTTCCTCCTTGAAATCCAAAAGTACTTCAGGAACCAACACAAGTTTGCTTTCATCATCCAAAGGAGGCAACTCAATAGAAAGAACAATATGCTGCCCTAAAGCTCTTTTAAGACATGAGACATGGAAAAGCGTTATGTATCTTACTCTACTCTAGTAAATCCAACTCATAGGCAACCTCTCCTATCCTCTCGCTTGATCCTGTATGGTCCATAGAAACGAGGTTTGAGCTTTTCAGCTCCGCTCTTCTTCGAGAAGACCTGCCTATAGGGAGCTGCTGACCTTAGGAAAACCATGTCACCAACCTCAAAATTCCTCTCTATGCGGTGCTTATCTACATAAAATTTATGTCAATTATGTGCATGTTGGATATTCTCTTTGAGCATTCTTATGATAATTTATTATTTTATTCTAACAAAGCTTTTTGAATTAAAAATATAATTTAAGTGTCCTTTTCCAATTAAAATATAAAATATCTTTGGACCACTTAAATTAATTTATTTTCCTCTTTCACTTTCCCCTTAGCCTACGGAAAATAATAAAAATAGGCTTCAAGTTATCCGAGTAATTAATTCCGAAAAGGGGATATTACAGTCTGCCCTTTCCATAATTGCTTGCCCTCAAGCAATTGCAAGTTGGGATGCTTAAGAATTTCAGCACCCTTCTAAGTAGCATCTTCGCAGTAAATCCTTCCATCACCCCGGATACTCGGTGATAGCCTTGTTCCTCCTTGAAATCCAAAAGTACTTCAGGAACCAACACAAGTTTGTTTTCATCATCCAAAGGAGGCAACTCAATAGAAAGAACAATATGCTGCCCTAAAGCTCTTTTTAGACATGAGACATGGAAAACGTTATGTATCTTACTTTGCTCTAGTAAATCCAACTCATAGGCAACCTCTCCTATCCTCTGCTTGATCATGTATGGTCCATAGAAACGAGGTTTGAGCTTTTCAACTCCACTCTTCTTCAGAGAAGATTGTCTATAGGGCTGCAACCTTAGGAAAACCATGTCACCAACCTCAAAATTCCTCTCTACGCGGTGCTTATCTGCATAAAATTTATGTCGATTATGTGCATGTTGGATATTCTCTTTGAGCATTCTTATGATATCTTGGCTTTGTGCAACCAAGGCTTTTGCCCCTGGCACTCTACTATCTACAACTATTAAATCCACAAAGGAAAGAGCATCATAACCATACAAAGCTTTGAAGGGTGTCATACCTATGGACATATGATGAGTAGTATTGTAGCAATGCTCCCCCATATAGCGTCATTTGACCCAAGTGACTAATATCCTGCCACATAATTAGTAAATATCCCTTAATCCACTTGTTCACAATCTTTGTTTGCCCATCTGTTTGTTAATGAGAGTGGTACTGCGAGTTAACTCTGTTCTATCAAGCGGAAGAGCTCCTGCCAGAACAAGCTAAGGAAACCTGCTATCTGTCACTCACAATATTTTTACGAAATCTATGAAGCTCGAATACCTCTCGAAAAATAAATTAGCGACTGTGGAGCCTTAAATTCGCTAGGAATAGCAAAGAAGTGAGCATATTTAGTGAGTCTATCAACCACTTTGCAAAATACAATTCTTACCTTGAACATTTGGCGGACAGACTGTGATGAAATCTATTGATATACTTTCCTATTTTTGGTTGGGAATAGGTAAGGGCTGCAATAAACCTCTGGAAAAGAATGCTCTACCTTGTTTTCTTTGCACACACTACACTTTCTGATGTATTGGAGGACCTCTACCTTGAGTCCCTTCCAAGAGAATCGATCTCTGATCTGCTTGTATGTCTTGAAATATCCTGGATGACCAGCCAATGGTGTATCATGGACAGCCCTCAAGATTTTGCTTTTTACCTTGGATTCAGGTACCAAATAGATTCTATTCTTGTAGAGAATAAGATCATCAACCACCCAGTACTTGTTGTCCTATATTTTGCCCTCAAGGATCTTATTAGTGTAAACATTCTTCACATACTCCGCAATTCTTAAAGCTTTCCAATCAAAAGAGATTTCAAAAATAGAACATAGAAAAGGTTTTCTAGATAGAGCATCAGCTACAACATTATTCTTTCCTTTAACACACTCTATGTCGAATTTATAAGCTTGGAGCTTACTCACCCACTTTTGTTGCTTGTCATTCAAATCCTTTTGACCAAGAAAAAACTTCAAACTGTTGTGATCAGTTTTGACCACAAACCAGATATTGCCGGAATTTTGCCAGAGCATGCATGATGGCCAACATCTCTTTGTCATAAATAGAGAATCCACGCTCTACCTCACTAAGTTTTCGGCTTTCAAAGGCTATTGGATGCCCCTTTAAAATTAAAACAGCCCCTACTCCTTCCCCGATGCATCACATTCTAACACAAAAGGAATAGAAAAATCAGGAACAACCAATACTGGACAATAACTCGTTACCTTTTTAAGTTTTTCAAAGGTTGTTTGGGCTGTTTCGGACCAACTAAAAGCTCCTTTCTTTGTCAAATCAGTCAATGGGTCAAGAAGTTGTGAAAACCCTCTCACAAACCACCTATAGTAACTGCAAAGACCAAAGAATCCCCTCAACTGTGTCAAAGTGGTAGGTGGAGGCCAATCCAACATTGCATGGATCTTCTCTTGATCAACCTGTACTCCTTGGGCATTGATGACATGTCCCAAGTACAAAATTTAAGTCATTCCAAATTCACACTTAGATTCTTTGGCAAAAAGAGCTTCTTGTTCGAAAATTCCAGCATTGTATCCAAGTGTTTTAAGTGCTCCTCCCAAGTTTCTTGTACACCAAAATGTCATCAAAGAATACTAAAACAAATTTCCTTAAGTGTTCCCTAAAAACATGGTTCATGCATGATTGGAAAGTAGCAGGAGCATTGGTTAAACCGAAAGGCATTACCAAGAATTCAAAATGTCCAAAATGACAACGAAAAGTTGTTTTGTGCACATCTTCATCCCTTAGATTGATTTAGTAATAACCGGATCTCAATCAATTTTGGAAAAATACACCACTCCATGTAACTCATCTATTAATTCATCAATCCTAGGTATTGGGTACCTATTTTTAAAGTCTTCTTATTCAAAGCACGATAATTAATGCACATCCTCATTTTCCCATCCTTCTTCACCAAATCAACAAAAAAAGCAAAAGGACTAGAACTAGGCGATATGCCCCATCTTCAAAAGCTCTTTGGTTGTCTTCTCAATTTTCTCTTTGTAAACTCTAGGATGGCGGTAAGGAGTAATCATAACGGGTTTAGAACTGTTTCCAGCTTTATGATGTGTTGGAATCTCTATCCGGTGGCAATCTGAAGGTAGATCACCTTTGAATATTGTACTATCCTGTCCAAAATAGCTTGTATGTCCACATGATAAGATCTATCATCATTACTAGAAGTGGCAATACTTACCAAAACAATGGGCTGCCCATGCTACTTGCCCCTTACAAAAGCTCTTTCCATTCGCTTTGCCATGATAAGCCTAGGTGCTCCATTGCCATACCATGAAGTACAACTTCTCCTTCCTCGGTTTTGAATTTCAATTTCATAGTTTGATACTTGTGTGATTTCTCTCGAGTGAATGCATCCATTGCACTCGCAAAACCACATTGGTTTCTCCTATGCCCACCACATAAAAATCATCACAAACCTTGTGTTTTCTAAGAGTAATTTCCAACCCCTTCACCCTCTTGGTGCATGGAATAGTAAAGCCATCTGCTACTATAACATTGAAACCTTGGAATTCCTTTGTTTTCAAACCTCTTTGAGCTACCAAACTCTCATCAATAAAGTTGTGGGTTGCCCCACTATCAATCAAAATAGTCACCTTATGTCCATGTAGTACTCCACGTACTCTGAAAGGATGATACCTGGGTGCACCTAAAAGTGCAGCAAGAGTGCCATCTAAAGTCTTTTCTTCACCTTTATTTCCAACCACTGGTTCTTCCTTTTCTTTGTCCACGTCTGTTTCCTCTTCTTCTCCTTCATCATCAGATATCACCTCTATGTAATGTACTTGTTCTTTGGGTAGACATCTCGTGAAAAACCCACGGATCTCTACAAGTGAAACACAATTTCTTCCTTTAAGTTCATTTCTTGTTTCTATCTCTTTGTTGGTTTTAGGCAACTCCTTTTGTTGAAAACCACCCTACTGAAATGGCCTTTTTTGTTGCCCAGAAGGTGTTGGTTTTGGCGGAGTTGTAGGCTGATATCTCCTTTAGGAGCTGAAGTTTCCAAATCCAAAGCCTTCTTGACGGCTCCTTGTGAAGAAGAGATTGATTAAACCTTCAATAAACAAAACCACCAATCTCCTCTCTGTCACATCGGGTACCATAACAAAAAGTTTCGAAATTCAGCGACATAGTCACTTACCGCATGTAGTTGTTTGAGTTGAGCTAATTCCGGAAATGAATTTCAGGTCCACTTTGTCAAATCTCTCTATCAACCTATCACTAAAATCAGCATATGAGCGAATGAGATTATCCCCTCTAAGTGATTAGTATTGGAACACTCAAGCAATATTGTTACACGAAATAATATTCTCGATATTGTATTCAACATGATTACAATCAATACTAAGGTTAATAAATAGCCATGGAAATAGAAAACTGACTTCCTACAAACCAGGAAGTCACACAACAAAACAACCCGTTAATATCATTACGGGTATAACAAAATTATATTGTTGAAACAATATAACAAACCTATATTATTAATAATGAGTTATAATATAACTCATATTAATAATATTACAATATATAATAATGAGAGCACTATGATATTCCTAACATTCCCCCCCTTAGTGCGAACATGGGGAAAACACCATCTTCAACCAAGCAGCATGCCGCTCCGTAGCCTGCACATGGTCTCGATCCTCAACACTGACTGTGGGAACTACATCATCCAGGGACCGTTCAACCTATTAGATGAATACATGAATTGGGACCGTTCAACCAATTCACATCAACCATCAAATCAGTCTGATCAAGAACACTTCCTGCAATAGTATCAATGGTACAAATCATTATCATCACGGGGGACACACAAGCACTTTGCCTTGCACACGGAAGCAGGGGATGCTCATCATCTGTTCTTATTCATCACAAAAGACACAAAGATGTCACTAAAGTAGTTTGCGGCCTCTGAGGTAGTGACGAACTCGAGGACGCTGATTGTCCTCCTGCCTCTGTTGCCTCCATCCTCCAATGTATGTGCTGCTAACTCAACAAGATGTGAAAATGAAGCACATTTGTTTCCACATTGAGCTTATTCTTTTCTTCCCTCCTGCAATGTGAAACACTGTATTTTGCCGGACGTCGGGTAACACCGAAAATGCGTCCATAAGGCAATTTTTATTTTATTTTATTTTTTGGACTTTTTACAATAACACGACTTTAACACTTGACAAGACAATAATCCTAAAATCACCTATTTGACATTGACTACCTATATTCACCTAAACACAATTTTAACAATGTTGATACCTAGACAATACTAAATGACTTACAATGATGAATGGCTTTCACAAAAATAAAAATAAAAACTAAACTTATGAAGGAAACGATATATATATTACAAGACTATTAACTAAATACGATCAAAGAGTCGATGACTTAACTGACATACTTTACAATGGACACAACAAAATAATATAACATTGTTATTAACTCAAATGAGAGACATTAACTCAATTCGGGGAAACTATATAAGAGTGACATTTAAAACCAAAAAACATCGACCCACCAATAAAACTAAAGACTATTAAAATGACGCTTTTAAATGACTAACATAAATTTGATCCCACGTGGCTATTGCATGCACAAATAGCGTGAATAGCATTTTTATGGTTCCAAGATCAAACTTTACTAAGAGATCTACGCATGGATATTGGACGGCTCTATGTATGTGAGTTCGACACGATGTGGCCACTCCACCGTCTAAGGAAATAGCATGCAAGTTTAGTTGTATTCTAAAGCACTCCACGGGATAATCGGTGAATCACCTCCCAAGCTCCAGCTAAGGATACCAGGACGTTCTCAGCAATAAGGCCGGTGAGAAGTAACACTTACAATGAAGTCCACAGATCTATACAGCCACACCGAGAAACGCTAAACACATACAAAGGACATGAAATATGCAAAATCCAGATCAATGTCTTTATGAGCCCATGCACTTGCCGACAATTTTGACATGCAATTGCTGACTGTTCTATCTATGATCGATCGATCTTCCTCCACATAGATTCAAATCTGAATACGGCAAAGGCAAATTCCAATACAATGTTGTAGGTCGTTGCTAGAAATAAGGACGAAATCAAGGATCTCCAATGAATATAGCACACAGATTTGCACTTTGATGCCGTCAAGCAAAGCTCAGAGCCTCCCTCACATTATATACACGCCCAAAAAATGTTGTTGATAATTTGTACGTAGAGATTTAATTCTTGCAGAATATCAGTGATGTCCCAAATCTTTTATCTGCCAAAGAAAAGACACAATCTAACTATCACACACAAAATATGCTGCTACAAATGAGTTAGAGCTTCTGCAATATATTATTATAGAATATATTTCTTAGACAACTCATTAATAGAGGCGGCCATAAATCTGGCAATGCCTTTGGTGTTTTCAAAACAACATATTGCACTCCAGAAGACTGTAACCAGCTCTGATACCAAATATTGGAACAGCAATATTGTTACACAGGAAATAATATTCTGATATTGTATTCAACCTAATTACAATCAATACTAAGGCTAATAAATAGCCATGGAAATAGAAAACTGACTTCCTACAAACCAGGAAGTCACACAACAAAACAACCCGTTAATATCATTACGGGTATAACAAAATTATATTGTTGAAACAATATAACAAACCTATATTATTAATAATGAGTTATAATATAACTCATATTAATAATATTACAATATATAATAATGAGAGCACTATGATATTCCTAACAATTAGCCCATGGTACCACCACTCATGTGCTATCCCTTCTAGATGAAGGGTTGCAAATTTAATGGCTTCCTCTTCCATCATTGGCCTAAGGGATAGGAAGGTATACAACTTTTATCCAAACATGAGCGATACACTTGCCGGAGCCATCAAAATTAGAGAGTGATAACTTCCCTAGTGCCTCCTGCAAGTCTCTCTGAGTAGTTTGTGGTCTCAAATCAGCTCTTAGTCCACCCGTTTTCTTGGATGAAATTAGTGAGTTATATAGCCGCTCTAATCTCACCTAGAAGTACCCTATATTTTGCATAGCTAGCAGTGATATCATTTGCAATCGATGGTTGAGTTCAACCTCTGGAATTGCTTCCTCCTTGCGAAGGAATTCAGGCTGGAAGGGCCTAGCAATAGATCCAGTGTTCATCGTCCGAGTGTGTTGGTTATTGTCTCCCCTAAAGAACTTCCTTCACCGTGGGGAGTCCTTTGCACATTCGTGCCCTACATAACTTGGATCAATTGACCCATCATCTCAGCGAACATGCCCTGTCCCGAACAAGTCTGTCAAAACGTGCCTCTTCTGGGTCTTGATTCTCCATGACTTCTGGTTGTTCTAAAGCTTTCTTCTTTTCCCTTTGTTGGTATCTAATTTCTCTGTCACTAACCTGCATGAAGTTCAAAGCTGCAATTTTTTTCTTTTCCTCTTTTTGTCTCTTTTTTAATTCTCTTCCACAAGTGGGAAGAAATTTGCTCTGATACCATTGTAATATCCCTAAAAAATACTTTCTAACAAATTTGGATATTTTTCGTTAAATCCTAGGAGCAACAGTATTGCAAAGATGAACTTTTACAACAGCAGCAATAATCTGAATAAAAACAGCGAACCAATATGGAAAAAATAGTCTTTTATTTATTTATTTCCAACTAGATACAATAAAACAATACCAATGTCTGAATACAATAGCTTGGAGTTGAACTGGCAGAACAATTGCACCTGAAATGTCACTGCAATCCTTGAATGGAATTGCCAAGCTCAGACGTGAGGGTTTTCGTCCTCATATCTGTGTGTAAATGAGGGTTTTCGTCCTCAATTACTGATGCAGAAGCAAAAGCCACTTGCAAATAAAGAGAATAATTGATGAATTTCCAAGATGTGTTACAATGAACCCCCAAGTTTGCTTTTATAACTCTCAAACACTCCAAAGTGGGCACCCCATCCTAAAAATAGGATTAAACACTTTAAATAATACTTTTTCCACCCCTTATCCTAAAATTAGGATTTATAAAAGCATACAGCTCCCTTTTCAACTTTGGCACCCCCTCCTTTATTTATTTATAAAATCTAACTAAGAGCCTAATAATAGAAGTCAACCTTCTATTATTATTTTATTCTAACAAAACTTTTTGACTTAAAAATATAATTTAATTGTCCTTTTCCAATTAAAACATAAAATATCTTTGGACCACTTAAATTAATTTATTTTCCTCTTTCACTTTCCCCTTAGCCTACGGAAAATAATAAAAATAGGCTTCAAGTTATCCAAAAGTAATTAATTCCTAAAGGGGACATTACAAATAAGCGGGATTGAGTGTGGCTAGGGCAAAAGAATGGCTTTAAAAAGACCAAAATCATAGATGACTGTCCATTATGATGGTTTTCACAGAAACTGTCAAAACCCACAAACAATCTGCCTGTGAAGGTAAGGTGGGAAAAGCAAGATCCTTATTTTGTGGGGCTTCTCTCCTCTTGAATGTCAACCTAAAGCAATAATCTTCTTTCAATTTATGTACTTCACTTGGGAGCTTTTGTAGTCGGCTAATGTAAATATTTAGAGTGATTTGATACACTTACGAATGTGTATCTTCCTGTCATCTGGGTTTAAACATAACACAGTTAGCAAATGAACCCCTCCCATGGTAAAGGCCCTCTATCTTATCCTCATTAGCAATTGTAGTGATTCCCTCAAAATCCATCAATGAACCAGGGTCTCTCCTCCAGCCTCGCCTTCCAATACCTCTACATTAATGGCACTGAGAATAAGTCATTGTAATGATTCAAGAAACCCATGTAAAAATAATTAGTAAATGGAACCTGTATGCAGGATTTTTGGTATTACAAGAAACATGTATAGAGCATGGAACGATATAAATAATTATTAATGAGTTCAAGATTACACTGTCCATTATTGTTGAAAGACATGAAATTTACCATAATTATCAATAAAATATAACCATGATTTCAAAAATCAAAGTTACCGATAATTTCAAGAATAACTCAAAACAGTTCTCTTTATTACTTTGTAAGTACTACTACCATGCTGAAAAGGAAATCAAAATCATAATAACCTGTTATAAACTATATCTTTCTCTAAGTGCTTTTTTCCCTTCATTTTGAGATTTAAGTGAGGGAGCATAGTCAACCAGTACTACTATTCTAGATTTTAAGAATCCTTTTTTCTCATGGAATAAACTATTACATGCCGTCATAGACATTCCTGCCATGTTTTGTAAATCCTGATCCACGAGAACCCTAATTGAAGATCACAAGAGTCCAAACAATCTTGAATCTTATGCTAAATGAGGTGATATTGTCCTTGCAAATTCCTCGAGGCCTGTGGAAGTTACACTTTACCTTCAAATATTTGTCTTCCGTATACAAAATTGAATATTTTATATTCCGTATTTATTATAACAAAGGCAACTATATGCATGGCAAGTCTACCCCTTTTCATAGATATTGAATTACATTTCTAATGTAAATGATTTTTCACCATCCATTTTCTGTGCGGCTAGGCCACATGAAAATTGATGGTGTAATTAAAGTTTCCATATTACCATGACAAAAGTTTCAAGCAATACCTGCATATTAACTTTAATTGTCCTCATAGGCTTTTAGTAATATTTCATATAAACAAATGTATCATTGTTGAAGTTCAATTTGGACTACACAAATATTCCCTCATGGCATATCTTTTTCACCTGTAGCCACTATTGCTAGTTACACTGCTACAAACAAATTATTTCCAATGAGGAAATTGCCTAACATTATCATCTATTCTGTAGGTAAATGATAATTGTTCTGGGTAAGGGTTAGAGTCCAATGTAGCAGTGGCTACTGGTTGGCAATGATGCTATTATTTCCACTACAACGTGTGAAAATTGTGTATTTTCATTTTCTCACCTTTTCAATATGTTATGGAAAATCAGATAGTCAATTTCCTTCAACGAAGCCTTGGATAGTAGTCATAGAGAAGAAACTGGTCAAAGTAATCTTAGGTATTGGGATGATAATGGTTTGCAAGACCTAAGACATACTTACAGTTTTTCCCATAAAGGAAGCATGGTAAGATGTTGATGACCGCGGCTATCATGGAGATTGACAGAGAAACTCATCAGAAGCGCTGCATGGAGAATTAGTTGTTATGCATGCATTGCTTTTTGTCACTGCTTATTGATATTAGGTGTTCATATCATCCTCGGGAGTTCTAATGCTGAAATTTGAAGTAATAGCCAAAGGTATGGCATGACTAGTTTTACCTGTTCATCTGCATTGAATGCACAATCTTGTTTAGATTCACAATACCTTTCAATATAAACTCTTACCTTTCACACTAAGCAGATACAGAATGAATATTTGGACAAAATGTCTTGGCGGTTTTCATTTTCTTCATGTCTTTTAGATGTGTAATTTGAATATATATTTTCTTAGTCTCTATGCTAAACATCTTGAAGAATGTTCTTAACCCAGCTGTCCTCGTCAATTTTAATCCATCTTTACTCTCAGGTGATCAAGTCAGATACAAGCCACTCAATTTTGATCCATGATCTATAGTTGTAATGAGATTCTATGGTGGAAGATTTGCCATTCTTTTGTACTTACATAATATTTATGCCAATAGGTGTTAAACAGCCAGCCTCCATGGCCTGATAGAGACATATCAAAGACTTTCCTTCCATCTGTACAGATGACAACCATGGGAGCTACATGGACCATTCGATTCTTCTTGGATTACTGTAGACAGACTCTGTTTGCATTGGGCAGTGAGCTTTGCAGGTTTAATGCATTCGTTTGCCTAGGTGTTCAATGGCGCACAAACCCTCCAAACAACGCAAGACCATCTCCACCAGCCATTAATGCTGAGGGACATAAGGGAATACTGAGGTGGCAATTATTTTAATAAGCACAGAGCTCAACAAATTTAATGATGTATGGGCTTCATTATTGCCTTCCCTGTAAAAAATGCAAAATGGTGGGTTGAAGCCCAGGTGTCCCTGTGTCCCATGCCCTGTTCACTGTTTCTCAAAAGTCAATCAACAGCGTAATTGATATTTTTGTTGCAGTGTCATCGGGTTTTGTGCACCACAGGGTTCCTTCCTCCTCACAACACAAATGCCATTAAATGGATTAGATGTTTGAGTCGTATTTTTGCAGCATCTTCCAAGTCTGTGTTTTACTGCGCATGGAGGAAGCCAAGCTGTGTTAATATCACTTGTTGATCATGAAGAGAGGCAAGAATAAAAGAAATAAGATGTTTTTCCCATTTAAAAGACATTGCAGTTACCTCCTCCATGTGTGAATCCATCGCAAATAATACAGATTCATTCTGGCAATTGCAGAGAAGAAGATTTGAGCCAACCTTCTTGCAAAAATAAGGTGTTGAACTTATTGTAAGGATCTGTTTTATTCTGGTTCGTTAGGTGCTCATTTTATGTTGATAATGGTGAGGTATCTATTTTCATTTTCTCTAAGATTTTCTGTTTTAAAGCTTAAAACATGTCTATCTGTTGAAGAAATGGTTGTTCTTTGTCTGTAATTTTTGTTTAATGTGTGCCATTTAATGCATTGGTGTCTCTTTGGATTTAATGTCAGAGTTTTTTAAAATCTTTTTTTCGATAGGGTTATCATCACATGACAGTGTAAATCTTCCTGATAATTTGGAACGATTTTTTAAGTTCAAGTCTGTAGTTTTGTAGAGCCTGAATAGGTCCACGAAATCTCATTTTCCATAAATGCAGGTAATAATCTCTCGTTGCACTTTATGTGAAATTTCCCGCTTAGGTTGTCGTTTCAATGCCATTTTTTTACTGCTCTGTTCCTGCATTTATTAAAAAAATGGGGCTAAGAGGCAGAAATGGCTCATTGGGGAGAATATTTTTCCAAAAGATTCGACAGATTATTTACCTGCTTTAAGTAGTCCTTTAAATTTGGAAATTCTATTTTTTTCCTTTCCTTAGCCCTAATCATAGATTGCCCTGTGAGTCCATCATGGCAGTTGTTTGCTTACATGCAAGTCATCTGGGATACTGATCCGCCTCTGACTATTCTAATGGTCCTTCCACTTCTTACTTTCAAGGTTTCTTCTTACGCTTTCCTTTGCCTTTGGAAATTGATGTTGCCATTTACTAATTCTAACATATTGTAATTACCACAACCATAAATTTAATCGCATTTCTTCATGTCATAATAATGTATCTTATTGTAAGATTTTGAGGCAAACTTATCAGCATTCTTATATTCCAAGCATCGTGTCACTTGCATCAGACAACAATTATAGCCCCCAACAACATGTTGATGCTCACACTCATGATTGATGTATCTCCGCTTTCATCCTTGGACATACCCTATTAATTTTGCTATTGAATCCTTGTGAAAAATTTGGATTTAGAAATTGAATTTACATGCAGCTTTAACTAGTCTGAACCTTGTTTGCAGTCTTGTCATTGTTTTTGACTTTGTGAAATGTAGGTTAGCGGGCAAAGTAAATCACTTTTGGAGGCTATGAATGAGATTCTAAACCGTACATGGGACCCTTGGTGAGTCTCTTTGAGCCTATCACTTCATGATTGGTGTTATTGGGCAAGCTATAGCATGAAAAGACTATATGAAATGTTAAGGTAGGACTCATCCAACATGCTTAAAGAAATACATGCCAAAACTATAATACATTCTGTTTTTCCAATACCTTTTACTTTTTAATAACACATTTGAGTTCTACCCGTCAAACGTGAGAACTTTTTATGCAGCTATTGGGTCACCGGGATATGGTGGCTCTTGTACACCATCTATGGCAGGTGTAGTCCAACCATGGAGGAAGAGAGATCCACAAAATTCTCAAGTAATCTGGAAAAGTTTAGCAGAAGCAAATGCAGCAATGGAGGGAGAACTACTTTTGTTATAGAAAATAGCTGAACAACAACAGAGAAGTATAAAGACAATCTAGGAAACTGTAGCAAGCTTTAGTACCCATCATAAAGTTCCACATTTACATAAATCTAGTGAATATTCCGTTTTACTATGCAGCCGACATATATTTCCACCACTTAAACTGGATTTACTCTAGTATTGCTCCCTTTCTCTGCACCGTTTAGAATATATTTGGAATGCAGATGCCCATTATGCAATTTTTCCCCCACTTAAACAATCCCTGCCTCTACTTTACTGCCCAGAGCTTCTTTGCTCAGTAAATGGCTTGCTTTTGGAAGCAGCACTGGTCTTACTGGAGGAATCCAACATATAATAATGGTATCCACATTTTTGTCACATGTCTCAGCCCTTCTGTTTGGAAGTATATTCTAGAAACTAGGCAGGAAGACGTGGGCTCTTGGGGAGCATCAGTTGACTTCATATACTGAAGTACTTTATCCATTGTTGTTTCAAGCAGCTCTCCCTTGATTGACAGGTACAAACAAGCAGATCTAAACAATATCTTTGGTGCTCTGTATATGTCAACAATTTTCCTTGGGGTCGGCAATTCATCTGTTCAACCCATTGTAGGAGTAGAGTGAACTGTGTTCTATGGTTAAACGGCAGCTGGCATGCACTCAGCTATTCCTATTGCTATAGTCCAGGTAAAATAAATTTATGCAAAACTGAGCAAAAGAATTAGAATATATATCTATCTATATATATATACATACATTTTCTTCTTGCAAATGACCCAAGATACTAAGCAAGCATGCCAATACCTTTACCATAAGGTTGAAAGAGTGGTTCTAGCACTCATCCCGCGGGTGTGAGCACCTAGCCCACACATTTTCTTACCCAGGGTGTATAATATAAGTGGATCTAGGTTCACACGCAATCTTGCATCAACTAAAAATATTGAAAGCAGGAAAATAATACAAGTAGGGAAGTGTGCAAATTTTGATTATGCATAGGTTTTGTTTGTATGTTTTGCACTAATATGTTCACCAAGCAAGTGTTTTATTTAGTTCCGTGTTGTCTGAGAATGCACCTGTTCTATATTCTTATTTTGTGCCTTGATTGTTAACGCGCTTTTGTTGGATACCGATTGTGAAGATACACTGATGTGTATACTACTTCTTCCCAAAATTTATCATGATCAGCATGTTCTCTAACATTCACCTTACCATCTCCATAATGGTAAGATTCCATGCCTACACCACTCCATTTTGTTGTGGAATGTAAGGTGTGGTGTATTGCCTTTGTATACTCTCTAGGCTCAAGAGTACAAAATTCTAGGAATTTTCTAGAAAAAAATTCACCTCCATTATCTGATCTAAGTATTTTGATATTCTTTCATGATTGTTTCTATCTAGTTTGGTTCGTTTTTCATCAGGAACCCATGCATATACAGCTGAACCAAAAACTTTGAGATGACTTACTCTATGTTTTTATCTAGACCATGCTTCTTCTGGAGTGTTCTTAATGCACCACTTTTGTTGGATACAGATTGAGAAGATACACTGATGTGTTTACTAATTCTTCCCAAGATTTATAAGGATCAGACTTGTTCTCTAATCTCCATAATGGTACAATTCCACACCTCTACAACTCCATTTTGTTGTGGAGTGTAGGGTGTGGTGTAATGCCCTTCAATACCTTCTAGAGTACAAAAATCAAGGAATTTTCTAGAGCAAAATTCACCTCCATTATCTGATCTAAGGATTTTGATACTCTTTCCTGATTGTTTCTCTACCATGACCTTGAACTTTTTGAACTCATCAAATGCATCTGATTTTTGCTTTAAAAATACACCCACATTTTTCTTGAAAAGTCATCTACAAATAGCAAAAAAACCTGGCAGTGGAGATAGATGTTGGGTTCATATACCCACAAATGTCTACATGGATCAATTGAAGGACCTCCTTAGCTCTCCAAGCTTGTCCTTCATCAAATGGAACAGTGTTGCTTCCCAACTTGGCATGTGCCACAAACTCCTCGCCAAGTCTGAATCTCTGGAAAGCCACACTTTCATTAGCCCAGTAAGAAAGATATCTCAAATTTAAAATGCCCATACGGTTGTTGCCAAAGTGTGCTGTAGTCTGGATCACTCTTGGCCATCAAAGCATGCTCTTTTTCCTCCCTTGTACCAATCAGTCTGAAAATCACACGGTCCTGAATACCAAAACCAGTTGTCTTCTTTATGACCTTATCAAACAATATAACATTTATTATTGCTGAAAATCGCTCAAATTAGGATTGTGGTTCATAATCTCAGTAGCTGAAAGTAGATTCTTTTCTAGACAAGGAACATAGAAGACATTCCTGAAGAGTAGTTATGTATCTCTTAAGTGCTAGCTGCATTTCCTTTGCTTTCAATCTTATATTCCTCTCCTCCACTAAAAGTCACAAAGAAGTAAACCTATCTGCTACAAAGTTATGACACTAATCTCTCATGTTTGTGTGCTTGGTGGCATCAAAATATATAAATTATGCAGTTTTGTTCACACAAACTCTATTATTTGCAGCCATGAAAAATAAAGATCATCATTTTTTATGTTCTGCTTCTTAGGCCCTTGGTTATTTTTCTCATCCTGCAACCGTTTTCTACAGAATTTTCTCTTATGACCTAGTTTTCCACAATAAAAGTACTTGTAGGTTTTGGTCTTTTGAGTACCTGAATCTTCTTTCTCGTTGTACCTTATCAGTTTCCACCGTATTTTTGCTTTCTGTTTGTTTAACAAACTTTCCCTTGCCCTTGAAGTTTGCTGCCAAAGCCATCTCTGAACCCTCATTCCCATTGTCACTGCCAAACTGCTTTTTCCATGTCTTGCTACAAGAGTTTAGTGCTCAACTCTTCAAACTTCAGGTTATCGTCAACAGCAACAATATTTAGGGTTGCAATAAAATGGTCAAACACAGCAAGTAAACTCAATTGTATTACCACCATATCTTCTTCTTCCATCTTCTTCCCAATAGCATTCAATTGTTCCCTAATATCTTTTATCTTTACCAAATGATCTTGTCAAGACTCCCTTTCATACATTTCAATAGAGAAAAGTATATTCTTAAGGAAGAAGGATCTAACATTATGGGCGATTTCATCCAACTCCTTCAGCTGCTTCCAAATGCCAGGTGTGTCATAGCTAGTCTGCACTTCAGGTAGCATCTCATCAATCACAGATAGCTTTATTCGCATCATAGATTCTCTATTCCACTCATTGAACTTGTCCTGATCTTTTCCTACTATTGCATGTCAGGTTTTCTTCCCCAAAACAATCTGATCTAAGCATTGGTACTAAAAAATGGCTAACATTCTTTGTTGCTGTGTATTATAGTGTTCTTCACGGGAAAATTCCGATTAACCTCCAACATTATAGGGGACAAACTAGCCATTTGGTAATAAAATAAATCTGCTAATAAAGATGCTGAAATAAATAATTACAGCTACAAATCTGCTCTTTCCTCCCCCAAATTGCAAATATTGAAAGAAAAAAAGAGAAACCCTGATACTCGCCCAGAACTGTTGAATCTGTTGAAAGACCCTGAAAAAGAATTGAAAACCCCTAAAAATACAGAAAAACTCTAAGACAATACTCAAAATCACTGAAATTGCTAGAAAATGCAAAAAATCTGCAATCTGGAATTTTTTGGTATTTTGGAAAACACTATTTTGTATCATTACATGCAATGGTGCAGACTTTTGCAGTACGATTTCTGGCGCATTATAAGATTATGACATGCTGTACAGATTTATGACATACTGATTATCAAAACCCTAACTATTTTTTTTGTGGACTGACAGAAAACCTAGCTTCTTCTGTTCTACGGATTATGTTGGTCCTTTCTATCAAACACAATCCCTCGGTCTTTCACTAATCTAAAGAGTACCTAGGCTATCACCCGCTACTTCCCAGCCCTCACCATGGCTCTGGTACCATGTTATGAAGACCTAACACACAAAGAAATCAAACAAGTACACGAGAGAGACAAGTTGAAAGAGAGCAATTCTTCTCGGATATGTTAACAAAAGAGCAACCGTCACCTTATAGGAAGGGACAACACATAACCTAACCCTAAAATAACTAAAGTGAATATTAAATCATGTATACATTATTTGCTAAAGCAAACTACAGCCATAAAGTGACTTTGTTACTAAGCCTATCTCTAAGACTAGTATGAAAATTATGACTTTATGTTATGAACGCTCCCATCCAACTTATATTCAAACCTCACACTTGTATAAATATGAAATATAATAATTCATCGAGGATAAGCCTCCCATTTCGGAACCGGGTACATATTTTTGTTGAGTTATGCATCCAACCTATTGATTTTTTTACATAACTTGCAAATTTGAAATTTAATATAATATGTCATTAAAGTTCTCATAATTTTTAGTATAAGGAGTGATATACAACATTTCAAGAATCATGCCCTCGCCATAATGAGCACTTACAACCTAAATGAAGACAAGATATTTAAACAATGTGACAAACTCCAGAAACAAATGAAAGAGAAATGAACATATTTTTGAGTTGAATCCAAGAGATTTAACATCAAGTGAACTTCTTTATATGTTTGGGGGCATTGTTAATAGCCTATAAGGAGTTCTACAATCGCATATTTGATGAGTAGCAATAACTTCCAAGTTAGATAAGGGGTTGTGTATTCTAACTAAAATATGTGGATAGTGTAAAGACGATAGAATATGGTAGTTAGTGAATAAAGTAATTAGGTTTTGTGCATAGAAACCAAGAGATGTGTATCCCAACCCTCGGACACATGTTCCAACAAAAAAATCAATTACAAAACATAGTTACGAGACAAGGGGACGGGAGACGGGGTTTCGGGATGGCAAAAAAATTCTAAATTTTGGGGACAGCGGGGGCGGCTAATTAAAAAATATATAAATATTTAAAATATAAAGATATAGTGACTAAATTATATAAATAAGCTGAAATAAAACCATTTGAGATTTAAATAAGGTGGAACTTGAACTCATAAACATCAAATACATTCCTTAATACTATAATATCAATATGTTAATGTCATAAATTGAAAATTCATAATACATATTTGAATTTTGAATTTGAGACAAGCTGAAATTTCAAATATATTATAAAATATAAAAGTAAAACCATTCTAAATTACGATTGATCAAGTGACAATAGTTGATATTCATATCATTAATCTCATAGCCAAATACACCAACAATTGTCTATTGTCAATATTACAAAAAAAGAGGACAACT
Source organism: Taxus wallichiana var. yunnanensis (assembly GCA_018340775.1). NCBI lineage: Eukaryota > Viridiplantae > Streptophyta > Pinopsida > Cupressales > Taxaceae > Taxus > Taxus wallichiana. Next base: position 268,082,726 of record CM031241.1, read on the forward strand.
ACAAGTATCAGCCTAAAAATCAGAATCAACATCTGAAGTAATATCCATGAACTCCTCCTCGCTGGTACTAGCATCCTCATCCTCAAAGGTAAGCCCAATCAATCCCCACTGCACAGTATTGTCCTCTTCAACCTGCCTCGGCTCCTCGGGATCTACATCCCACTGTAATGCTGGGGCCTATTTGTACTCAAGTGTCTTGTGATCCATAAGACGCAAAGCACTGTGTACAGCTACAAGCTTCTCCACTCTCGCAGAGGTAAGCCTATTCCTCTTAACAGAGTGTATCCAACCATATGTAGACCAGTTCCTCTCAGAGGCAGAGGAGCTAGAAACCTGGGAAAGGAGGCGAATGGCAAGTGCTCGCAGCAATCCTGGAAGCCCATACAGTCGCCACCAACTCATTGGCTTCTCTGTGCTATTGTTACCTTGTCTGCCTTTGTTGATGTTTTGTACCCATCAAGTTTAGTGAAGTAAAGCCACTCCATTTTGATCTGTGAAGCCTCCTGTGGAGTGTACATTTTTTTAAAGGCCTTCATAAGGCCCTTCTTCACCTCATCATCATCCAATGGGATAACTCTTCCTGGCCTCTCCACATACCATTTGGGATTCAGTGCATATGCAACCATATGAAGAGGAGTGTTCAACTTCTCTCATCTTTGTTGAATAATGGGCTTTATATGTTCATTATAGAACTCCAAAGTGGGGTCCCTCACCCGAATAGCTGCCTTCATTTGCCCAAGCATGTTGTCAATGCACTCGTAGATCTCACCAAGATTGGGGTTGTTAGAATCCCCATATTTGATGACACTAAAAATTGAAGCTATGATTGATATGATGTATTTCATATCAACCCAAAATGTTTCCCACAACACCACTTCCTTCACTCTTTTCCCTTGATCTATCTTGGACTCACGCCACCTAGTCCAATCCTGTGTCATAATCATAATTTGCAGGGGCTCCTACAACTCAGACATCCTCTCAACAAAATAAAATAAGATGCAAAGTGGGTGTCAACTAGTTTCAAAAATTTCTTCTTGAAAAATTTCAAAAAAGTGCCAATGATGTGTGGTGATTACATATGAACTTCGCACATCCCGGCTCGATCACTATATCTCGGTTAACCCACTTTGAATTTTCCCTATGTCTTTCAGATTGCATTGTTCATGGCATGTACACAACATGGAGTCAATAAATATGCCTATATTCCCACTCCACTAGCTTGCCTTTTGTTCTGCACGCACATAAGTTGCATTTGTGATGACAACCTGTACAACGTTGGAAGGTCCAACCTCCTCAATGGCATTCTTCAAAATCTGATATTGAAACTTAGCATCTTTTCACTTCCCAGAACAATCAATTGCTCTCAAGAAATACGGTCCATCTTTGCAAGAGACAATGATATTGATGAGAGGACGGTGTCTAATATCCGTCCACCCATCCATGATAATGTTACATCCATGTGACACCCATGTCACCTTCATCTCCTCCATCAACAGATTAACCTTGGAATAGTTTCTATCCAAGATTGACATCCTCAGCTTTGTGTCTCCAGGAGGCACATAACGTGTACCTGCTTTTGCAACCTTAGCCATAGCCTCCTTGTAATAAGGAGAGCGAGCGGCATTAAATGGAATCCCAACAAAGCATAGAAAAATTTCCCAATAGCATCATCTGCCTCTTCCCTTGTCTTTGAATCAAACATGTCAACAATTGAATTTGGGGCTGCCCCACACCTTTCTCTTCCCTCTGCTTTCCACTTCTGACACTCCAAAACTAGAACCCAGAGTATTACTATGTTTGCCAACCAAAGTAGAACCACGAACTTTTGGCACATTGTCTGTAGTATATCCATTGAAGATTCTCACCATCTCAACTCTTTGCTCTAGTGAAAGGCCCTTACAAGTGCCAACCCCCCTTTCTATAAGGTGTAACAAGTGTGCATTGGTCCTAGCGATACTACCATGCCAAATCAGTGGACATATGTTGCACTTCCATTCTTTGCTCCCCCCTCGAGACTTGGAGGCGGGGTTATCAATTATTTGAGAAAATTGTTGCAATGGCTTCTTATCAAATGGTCCAATGGCAAATTTGGACAACATTTGAGAGGGGCAATTGGTAGCACTACCAACTAAACTACCAATTGCCGCTGCCACTACATTTTGTGTCCCTTCTCCACTCTCCCCCATTGTGGCATCACCAACTCTTCCACGGCCACCTATCTCAACTTCATGTTCAACCCTCTCCTGCTCTGATTCATGCTCGATTCATACTCATACTCAGAAGAAGAACTCATGGTGATGATTGTTGCAATGAATTAAAAACAACCATAACTATATGATTGATTGATTATGTAATGAATTAATTTAAAAAAAACGTAACCAATATGCATTTTTTAAATCCTACAAACTATATGCGACGTGCGTGATTATATTGTGAATGTAGATGCAAATGCTAAAAAACAGCCCCTAAAAAATGCAAATATAATATAAATTTTTAAAAAAATAAAAATAAAAATGCATTGTATGAATAATTTAAAAAACAACCCCTAAAAATGCAAATATAATTAAAACCAAAAAATGTTAACCATTTACAACCAAACCCTATGCAATATGCATTTTTAAAATCCTACAAACTATATGCATGATTACATTGTAAATGTAGATGCAAATGCTAAAAACATCCCTAAAAATGCATATATAATATAAATTTTTAAATAGTATGTGTAAAAAAAAAATGTAATTTAAAAAAAACACGTAACCATTTACAACTCTTGCTCTTGCTTGGTGTGAATATAAAACCAAACCCTATGCAATATGCATTTTTTAAAATCCTACAAACTACATGCATGATTACATTGTGAATGTAGATGCAAATGCTAAAAAACAGCCCCTAAAAAATGCAAATATAAATTATAATCTAAATTTTTTTAAAAAAAAATTTACGGGTATTGTAAGCAAATAAAATTATAAATATAAATACCTCTTGCTTGCTCTTGTTTTTGCTCTTGCTCTTGCTCTCCCTCTTGCTCTTGCTCTCACTCTTGCTTGCTCTTGCTTGGTGTGAATATGAAATGAGCCCATAATGTAAATTTATAACATAAAATTGCACTTTTAGGGTTAGGGTTAGGTTAGTAATGTTGTTTTTATATTATAAGTGACAATTTCTTCTTTCATCCCAAGTGACTAAGGTTCAATGAGGAAAAAAAAAGTTTAAAGTGTCTTTTTATGTTTTTTTCTCCCAAGTAATTTACAACATTGAAGTGAATAAAGGTAATCAATGCCTTGTTTTTAACATTAGTAAAAAGATACAAGTGATATGCTGTTGTTTGATAAAGAAGAAGCACAAGCACCAATAGAAGAAACAATTTGTATGGATCTCATCGATTTTGTCAATGCATGATATTTATTGCCATAATTGGTATCATTGTCGATATGTAGAAAGATATGCTACGCATGCTCATACAAATTGGTGTATTAATACCCTCCTCCGTAATAATTTGGATCAAATGCTCCACATTTTCAAATAGGAAATTAAACAAGTTTCCACCATTGAATTGTTAAGGAAAAACTAGTGTTACGATGGAAATGAAGGCCTTTGAAAGGCATCAGATGGAAGGCTTGTAAGGCCATAGCACCATTTGCAGTTTTAGGTAACATTTACGTTTGAGTTGAAAGAGATCATGTTCTATATTTTTGTTAATTATTAGATGCATAAATACTCCTATTCGATGATGTTCACAAAAAACTCCTTCCTGAGGCTTAGTGAATGATCTTGGAATTTTTCTTAATGTTGGTTTACAAATAAATTGACAAAGGCTGGATAGAATAAGCTTCCATAATAAAGGAAGCCATGTGAAAAAACACAAATAATACCTATTAAAATACCCTAATCGATGGAGTTATTGTCAGTGGAACCCAAAGTTGTTTGCAATAAAAAAGGAAAAATGGATGGAATTTATACCAATTTGCTCGGTGCAACAATCATTATTCCTCCAATGCTTGGGGACATAGCTACGGTTGAAGAAGTGGTCAAAGTCATGCTAAGCGATCCGGGTCAATCTACTACTAGATTGGATACCTTCCCAGCAATATTTGTATGGATCCCACTCTTCGAAGGTGGCTTAAATAATTGGCGTGAAGATGATCTAAGTTATTGCCATCCGAGCCAACAACTCATTGCTATACATGAGGATATGGACTTCAAATAGGCTATGGACTTGTGTTACGATGACATGAAGGCCAAGCTAGGAAGGCCAAGGCCATGAGTAATACAGTGAGCAAAAGGAAAGTACTCCTTCCTGCTTAGTGAAACAAACTATGGCTAATGTTGGAGAGTTTTCTAGGAAGCTATGGAAATTAGATGTTATTTGATTTGTTAAGGAGTTGTAAATATTGGCCCAATTTGAAAATTCAATGACTCAGCTCGTGGATTCTACTAGATTCATACCTTGAAGGTTGCTTAATTTGGGTGAAGAGGAGGTTGTTGAGAAATGTTGATATGCCATGTATTTTGTGATTGGAACAAAGCTATGGCTATGACTCAAGCTAGGAAATTAGATGTTATTTGATTTAGCTCTGTGGATTCCTTGGCTGCATTGGTGGTTGAGGAGGAGGTGAGAAATGTTAATGGATGGTGAAAGCTCCTCTAATGAGGATGAAAAATGAAGTTATGCTTAAATCTCTAAAAGTATATAGCTTTAGTATAACTTCTCTTGGATTATCCATCTTGATGGTTTTTGTAATCGGATTTTACCCTGAATTTTCAGGTATTTTGTCTATTATAATATAAATAGTAAGGCTTGGTGCCTCTTTTTAACTAATAATAAAAAAATGCTAATGATGTGCTCCACTCTAAACAATTCACAATCTCTTGTAATAAGATCTGCTAAAATCTTAAATAACTATCATGTAGGTACAAATAGTATCACTAGCTTATTTGTCAAAAAGTTCAGGAGAAATTTCAAGAAGTTCAGTTCAATCACATTCCTCGTGAAAGGAATAAAGTTGCAGATGGCTTGGCTAACTGGGCCCTGGATAATAAGAATCTTCTTTGCTATGGCTTGCCTCCTACATGGTGGTCCAACAAGCTCCAAGAGGACATCAGATATATTCTTAATCTTGATTCTTTGTTATGATTATTTCTTCGGCTTTACTTTTGTATAATGCTCAAGCTTGGACTAATAGTTTTCAGGCTTGGCACAACCAAATATGTATTTTTGATTTCCATCTAATATAAAGTTTTTCCGGTTTAAAAAAACATAATACTACAAAAATGTTAGTGTACTATATAAAAGGTATATTGATTTTTTTAAATGTCATTTTATTGTGATGTCCAAGAAATTTTTGCAATCAAACAATCTCATTTAGTTTTAAAATACTTAGCACTTCTCTACAAAGCTCAATCCCTTACAAACTTATATTTATGTGACGTTCCGAACACAAAAAAAAATGCAATATGAGATGGAAAACATACATCTTGCTAAGACTTCACATAAACTATAATATTATTAATAGAAATATAATTTTTTTCACAAATAGAAATTCATGTGGATATTGATTCATCTTGACTTTATATTAAATATGAAGTTCCTCCAATTGGTGCATGAAATAATTGTTAATGCGACAAAAGAAAAAGCGCTTCCAGGAAGTAACAAGTAAATTATTACCCAAAGCATAATAATTTTGTGGATAAACAATTGTAATGTCCTCTTTCCGTAATTAATTGATTTTGGATACCCAAAGCCTATTTTTATTATTTTCCGTTGGCTAGGGGAATTAAAGAGGGAAATAAATTAATTTAAGTGGTCTAAAGGTACTTTTATATTTTAATTGGAAAAAGACACATGAATTATATTTTTAATAAGTGGGACCAAAAAGCAGAAGTGGAATAAAATAATAATAAAATGATGAACTTCTATTGTGGGGTGCCAAAGATAGAATAATAATTAAATAAAGAACTTCTATTATGGGCGCCAAAGATAGAATGGGTTGCATGAGCATCAAACTTCTATTTTTGGATGGGGCGCCAACATTGGAGAGGGATAAAGTAATTTAATATTGTTTATTGAGCATGCATGTAACTCCAAAAGGGGGCACCAACTTTGGAAGAAGGCCTTAGAAGTTATAAAAGCAGATTTGGGGTTTCATTATCATTCATCTTGGAAATTTATCAACTACTTCATTGTCTACAAGTAGCTTCTACTTCTACATCAGCAATAGAGGACGGAAACCCTCATTTGCACACAAATCTGAGGATGGAAACCCTCATATCTAAGCTTGGCAATTCCATTCAAGGGTTGCAATGATCATTCAGAGTACAAGTATTCATCCAGTTCAGCTAGGGCATCATATTCAAGGTTGTTTTAGCATCCAAAACAGCAAGTACAGCTAGGACGTCCCCCTTTGGAAACGAATTTCAGTACTAGTGCCACATCTGGGGGCAATTTTCAGTCAAATCAGTTTGCATGCTCTTATCTTATGTTCATCTTTTCATCTAGATCAACCGTTGTGAGAAAATAATTGTATTCAGACATTCTAGTGTTTTCATTAAAGTTGATTTGAAATAAATAAATAAAAGTTTGTTTTTCTACATATTGGGGTTTGCTGTTTTTTTAATAAAAATCAGTTTGTTGCCACTTTCATAAAAGTTCAATTTTTTTATACTATTGCCCTAGGGTTTGACAAAATATCCAGATTTGTTAGAAAGTATTTTTCAAGGATATTACAGTGGTATTAGAGCGAATTTCCTCTCAACTTGTGGAAAGCAAAAAAATGCAGCTTTGAACTCCATGCAGGGTAGTGACAAAGAAGTCAGGTACCACAAAAGGGATAAAAAGAAAACTACAGAACAACCGGAAGCTATAGGTAACAAAGACCCAGAGGATAAATGTTTCAACAAGCATGCAGGGGACAAGAACGTTTAGCAGATATAATGGCTTAGTCCACACCATGCAGAACACAGATGTGCAAAGAGCTCTAAAGGGTGAGGGAAGTTCTTTAGGAGTGAACAATAACCAACACACTCAGAAAAAATTCACCAATTCTATTGCTAGGACCTTCCAGCTTGACTCCCCTAATAGGAAGTAGTTCTAGAGGTGGAAATCCAGCCATTTATAGAAGATACTATTGCTGCCACTATGAGTACATGGTACTTCCAAGTGAGATAAGATAGGCTATATCACTCACCAATTTTATAAATTTGAAGAATAGTAGGAGTGGACCAAGAGTTGATCCTAGGCCACAAACTAATAAGAGAGTCCTAAAAAGCAGTATTAGGAAGTTGTCACTCCCTACTTTTGATGGCTCTGGTAAAAGTACAACTCGTGTATGGATACACACATTGGATACCTTCTTATCACTCAAGTTGATGGAGGAGGAAGCCATCTAGAAGGTATAGCACATGCATGTTGGTACCATGGGCTAATCACACAAGGACACAATCACAATTACTCATATGGTGAGTTTAGTGACAAGTTGATAGAGAGATTTGAAGAATTGATCCACAAATTCATTTCCGGGAATTAGCTCAACTCAAACAACTACATTCGAGAAGTGGGACTGTGTAGCTGAATTTCAAAAGTTTTTATGATGGTATCTAATGTGACAGAGATGAGATTGATTTTTTTGTTCATGGTAGGTTTAATTGAATCTCTTAGGGGTTTAGTGAAAGCTTTCAGCCCTATCTCTCTATAAGGAGCCATCAAAAGGCTTTGGATTTGGTGACTTCAACCCAAAAGGGAGATAGCAGCCTATAAGACAGCCTACAATACGGCGAAAACCAGCACCTTATGGGCAATAGAAAAGCCATTTCAGCAGGGTGGTTTTCAACAAAGGCGCAGCCTATAACCAACAAGAAGACAAAAACAAGAAATGAACTTGGACGAAATTTTGTTTCACTTGGAGAGATCCTAGGGACCGGGTCATAGATGTCTTCTCAAAGGACAGATGTACCATATAGAGGTGATATTAGATGATGAAGGAGAAGAAAAGGAACCGGAAGTGAACAAAGAAGAGGAAGAACCGATAGTTGAAAATAAAGGAGATGAAAAGACTCCAGATGGTACTCTTGCTACACTTTGAGATGCTCCCACGTATCATCCTTTCAAGGTTCGTGGACTACTTCATGGGCACAAGGTAACTACTTTAATTGATAGTGGGGTAACTCACAACTTTATTGATAAAGGTTTGGTAGCCCAGAGACGATTTGAAATGTCCCTTCCTCCAAAATAATAAATTGAAGACCCTTAGCCCAATTTTGTTTCCCGGCTAAGGGGTGAATAAAAGAGAAACTTGGTCTTAATAAATTAATTATAAAATGCAAACAAGAGAACTTTATAAAAACACTTATATTAATTTATTTATGAGTAAATAAAAATAAAAGGGAAACGTTACTTTATAATTTTTATTTTTCCCTTAGAAGAAAATGTGACCCATGTAGAAGAGGGGTAAATGCCAAAAAGAATTAAATGCAGAAAAGGTAGATGATTGGTGGTTGTGGGTGGCTAATAAGCCAAGATTACTTATAAAAGCAAGTTGAATTGCTTAGAAGAGTATCTCTTTTATTTTATAAAATTTCTGAATTTTGTCTGAGCTTTGTAAGCTTTGCAAATCAACTTCAAAGGACGAAAACCCCTTGAAGTCATCTCTAGAGGACGAAAACCCTCTTGAGTTCTAGAAGAACGAAAAAATTGCTTCTATTTGTGTTTTCCAGCAGTGTTTGAGGGTTGTATGTTGCAAATATGGGCAAGGGTTTATAGAAGAATAAAGGTTGTGATTCTTCTTCATTTCCAACTCATGTGGAGAAGGAAAAAAAGTAAAGGAAAATATTAAATGCGGGAAAAGAAATTTGATTGGTTGTTTTGGGTGGCGAAAAGACCAAGACAACTTATAAAAGGAGGTCACCATGCATAGGAGAGGATATCCCTTTTTGCATATGATAATTTTTTATTTGTGGTGTAAGCTTGTATGCTTTCCATAAAAACTCCAAAGGACGAAAACCCTTTGAAGTTGGCTTTAGAGGACGAAAACCCTCTTTAAGCTTAGAAAGAAGAACGAAAACTCTTCTTTCTTTTGAGAGGAAAATCTCTACTCAAGGGTTTCCATTGATTTTCAAGTTCTACTTCAGAATTCCAAAGAGTGTTGAAGGGCAAAGTTGCAGATTTATATTGTTTCCAGCTAGGGTTTGAAGACACAAGTGTTGGGGCAGATTTCTACCTTCAGATTCAGCCAGATCTAGGGTTATCTACACCCCTATGGGTGGAGTTTGACACATTCTAGGGCACGGCTGTCCCGGATCTCATCACCAACATCTTTGTCATATTTTGAGAGGCCAAAATCAATTGATTTGCATATATTTTGGGGTTGATTTTATAATAAAACTCTAGCTCTCTCATTTGCTCTAAATTTGGTATTTTTCTCATTATTCTTGCATATAAAAAATAGCTTATGAGTTTTGCATAAGATTTGAGTGAATTTATTTCAGTTTTGTGGAGTAATAACTTCTTGGGCAATTCACATTTTTCTATATAAAATTCAGATCTGCATCATTTGTTTCAAGCATCTTTTCTATAGATTGCTATTTTGGATTGGATTTGTGGCTATTCCGTTTAAGGGCAGAAATTTATCCATTGGAGAAATTACACGATTGAAAATAGAGGATTTCCAGGGGTTTTAATGTGACTTTGTAGTTGATGGCTTTACCATTCCATGCACCAAGAGAGTGAAAGGATTGGAGATTACTCTTGGTAAGCACAAGGTTTGTGATGATTTCTATGTGGTGGGAATAGGAGAAACCAATGTGGTTTTAGGAGTGCAATGGTTGCATTCAATTGGAGAATTCACACAAAATTACCAAACTATGGAGCTAAAATCCAAAATCGAGGGAGAAGACGTTGTACTTCATGGTATGGCCAATGGAGCACCTAAGGCTATCACAACAAAGTAGATGGAGAGAGCTTTCCGTAAGGGACAAGTAGCTTGGGCAGCCATTGTTTGGTGAGTATTTCCACTTCTAGTACTAATGATAGATCTTATCATATGGATATACAATCTATTTTAGGACAGAATTTGCCATATATATCCAAAGTATTAAGTGATTTACCATTAGGTTTGCCATTTGATAGAGGATTCCAACACATCATAGAGCTGAAACAAGTTCTAACCCTATCATGACTACTCCTTACCGCCACCCTAGAGCTTACAAAGAGGAGATTGAGAAGACAATCGAGAGCTATTGAAGATGGGACATATCCGGCCTAGTTATAGCTCTTTTGCTTCTTCCGTTGTCTTGGTGAAGAAAAAGGATGGAATGAGGATGTGCATTGATTACCGTGTTTTTAATAAGAAGGCTATCGAAAATGGGTACCCAATACCTAAGATCGATTGAATTGATAAATCAATTGCATGGAGCAAAGTGTATTTTTCCAAAATTGATTTGAGTTTCGATTATCACCAAATCAAGGTAAGGGATGAAGATGTGCACAAAACAACTTTTTGTTGTCATTTTGGATATTATAAATTCTTGGTAATGCCTTATGGTTTAACCAATGCTCCAGTTACTTTTCAATCATGCATGAATCATGTTTTTAGTGAACACTTGAGGATGTTTTCTCTAGTATTCTTTGATGACATTTTGGTGTACATTAAGACTTGGGAAGAGCACCTAAAACACTTGGATACTGAGTGCTGGACATTTTAGAACAACCACCTCTTTTTGCAAAGGAATCCAAGTGGGAGTTTGGAATGACTGAAATTTTATACTTGGGACATGTCATTAGTGCCCAAGGAGTACAAGTTGATCAAGAGAAGATCCAAGCAATATTAGGTTGGCCTCCACCCCACTTTGACACAGTTGAGGGGATTCTTTGGTCTTTGTAGTTACTACAAATAGTTTGTGAAAGGGTTTTCACAAATTCTTGTCCCATTGACTGATTTGACAAAGAAAGGAGCTTTCAACTAGTCTAAAACAGCCCAAACAACCTTTGATAAACTCAAAGAGGTAATGAGTTCTTACCTAGTATTGGTTGTTCTTGATTTTTCTACTCCTTTTGTGTTAGAATGTGATGCATCGGGGAAGGAGTAGGGGTTGTTTTGATCAAAAGCAGAATAAGATGAATAGGGTTTAATTCTTTTTGTTATTTTTTAGAAGTTTATTTTACTTTTTTTAAATTAAAAAATCCAAACATTGTGTATGCTCTCACCTCGTGCCTATACAGTGAACTTGGTGATCAAAAGCAAAATAGGATATGTAGGGTGTAGTTTTATTTATTGTTTTCTAAGTTTTTGTTTTTATTTTTCATTGTAGGTTTGAACTTTGAGTCTTTGAGATATAAAAACATAAATGGCATCCAATTCAGCTTCAGGGGGAGGGCATGGGGAAGCAAGCCAAAGTGAGGGTGTGGATCCCACAAAACAAGATCATAAAGCTCCTCTTTGGAGACATATAAGTGGTGGAGTACCTTGTTGGAAGTGGCTCTCGATCTTGGATATGCAATCATCGCAATATGCATTTCAAGTCCTCGTATACCCGACTCAAAGCTCATTTAATGGGGCAGACGGGAATGGGGATTAGAAAATGTTCCAAGATTGAAAAGACACAAATTTTGGCATATATAAAAGAGCATGAGAAGGTTGACTTCACAAGTTGAAGGAGTTAAATCTAAAACCATTCCTTTGCAAAGGAGTGGATCAGGAAAACCACCCACCCCATCAAACCATCCTTTCATTCAAACTCCAACCCAACCACTTGAAACTCCCATAGAGGAAGAGAGTTTCTCACGAAAGAGAACAAAAGGTCCATTAAATCAAGCATTTGAAATGAGAAAAGCAAAATTGCTAATGAGGTAGTTGATCGATACGTTTATGCATGTGGGTTGCCCTTGAATGTGTTGCGGTCACCATATGGGCAACAAAATGGTGAGAAGTATTAATGAGGCACCACAAGAGTACAAAAACCCTAGTTATGAGAAGGTTAGAACAACATTATTGGAGAAACAAGTGCACAATATACATACTTCTACGCAGTCAATTAGGGATTCATGGAAGGACTCAAGGGTATCTATTATTTTGATTGATGGAAAAATGCTGGAATAGGCCCCCAATCAACATTGTTGCAGTGTGCCCTAAAGAGGCAATGTTCTTAAAGGTTGTTGATTATGAGGGCGAAAAGAAATATTTGCAATTTATTGCTAATATTTTGATTGAGGCTATTGAGTTGGTGGCCCTCAAAACGTTGTCTAAGTCATCATGGACAATGCAAAAAATTGTAGAGCAGCAGGTTGATTGTAGAGAGGATATATGAGCAAATATTTTGGACACCTTATAATACACTCCTTGCATTTGATGTTGCGAGAAGATTGGCAAAATCCCATGGATAGAGGAAATTTATACTGAGGCACCGAGATTCGAGATGTTTCTCACAAATCATCATGTCTCGGAGCTATCTTTAGGAGGTTCTCAAGGTTGGAGTTACTTGAAGGTAAGGGAACAATTTACTAGTTTCTAATTTTTATTTTCTAACTTTCTATGAAATTATCAATTAAATTTCTTTTAAATTTAATTTTATACCTATTTTGTTTTAATTTATTTAAATAGGTTATTCAAACAAGATTTTCCTCTCACAAACTCTTCTTGAGACGACTTGTGAAAGTAAAACAAGCCTTAAACAAGATGGTGATTGATGATGGTTGGTCCGTGTGGAGGCAAGGAACACTGAACGAGCCATCAAGATAAAATCATTTATACTTGATGATGATTGGTGGGTAATGGTTGAATACTTGCTCGGTTTTCACCGAGCTTATTTTATCCATGATTATATATACACACAAAGATCACACTTGCATAGGGAAATCTATGATGGCATTGACTCTATGCTCGAAAAAATTAGAGACATCATACGACGTAAAGAGCAAGATCTCGAAGAAATCTTCTACAATCAAGTTAAACGCATGATCATAAGAAGGTGGAATAAAATGACCACCCCATTACATCTCCTTGCCTATACCCAAATATTATAACAGTGAAATACTTGGGCTACCTAATAGGCAACCACCATATAATGACCAAGAAGTTGCAAATGGAACTAAGGCAGCATTTCGGAGGCTTTTTTCTGATCCAGTTGTAGCTAGTGCAGCCCACTATGAAATGGGGATCTTTGTCTCTGCGTCTAATGGTAGCATGGGGGAAATGGAGACGTTGTGTGACAAGTAGTGCCCTACAACATGACCCCAGTCATGTGGTGGTATATACATGGCCATGATGCCAAGTACCTACGATCTGTTGCCATTAAATCCTCTCACAGGTATAAAATATTAAAATGAAATCAAAGGTTTGTTTATTAATTAAAAAATTATGTTCTTAGTAAATTAATATCATTACTAATTGGAAATTTCTAACTTCTTGTACATTCCAATTTGCACATCCTATCACACAAGATGAAGGCTTTATTAGAGGTCTCAACAAACTTTGGGATATTGATCCTGAAGCTAGTGACTTTGATGTTTCTGCTGCTACTCTTAGCCAACTTTCATTTTTTGGTATTAATGATGAAGCCCTGTGAAGTTCTACACAAGGGATGGATAGTGGAGCTAAAGGGAGTGGAGCTATTAGTGGTATTCATGGAGATGATTATGAAGAAAATCTAGATGATATATTCTATAATCTAGATTATTATCATATATATATATAAAGCATTGAAATTGTAACCATGTTAAACAATGAATCTTTAGAACTTAAATGAATACAAAATATTTTGAGTGCTTTATCGCTTATCTCTTATGGTGTGGACTAGAATTTTGAAAATGAGTACTATGCATATATATTTTAAAAATTTTAATAATATATCAGACGGACGTTTACATAACATTTCATACCCAAGGTTTTTTAAAAATCGCATTTCCACGTTTTGGATCCGTGCTTCCTAGCAACATAGTCTGAAATGGCATGGTAGGAAGCAACAAATCAGAAATATGGTCATCATGGTCATACCTTGGGCTGCCCACAAGGAGCTCACCCTCCTTTGTCTTCGCTCATTTAACAATTGAAGATCTTTCTGCCTTGTCTCCTTCCATGTTTCCTTGACACATGTATGGAACATCATCATGGTTCCTGTTGAAGTCAAGGACATTGTCAATTTACCTCTTATTGATTTATGTTCGGAAAATTCCAACGGGCTGATTATCATCATTATCATCCAAAAAATTGGCTTCAACCACCAAATTCTCTCCACAATTTTGCAAAATCGAATTCGTATTTTTTCCTTGGCTCATGCTCCATGACTTATTCCTCTTTCTTTGGAGATTTTGTTACATCAAAAACCTTCTTTGGTTCTTCATCTAGCAACACCTTTCCATATCCTTCAATATGGTCTTTTTGGGACTCCACCTCAAAACCCTCTCGCAAATCTGACTTTCTTTTTCCTTCTTTCAAAAGAAACCCCTTTGGTTTGGCTCCTTGGTGTATTTTTTGGTCTATGGTTCAACCCTAGCATCTCGGTCCATGATCGGGTTATCCCCTTGTTGGAGCCATCAAACATGAAGAGTTCCACCTTCCCAAAGCATTTTAAAATTCCTTTGTGGCGCATGAGGTCTAGGCTCGGACCTTGACTTTCCCTTGCTTACCCCTATGAATTCGGCAAGCGAAATAGTATCATTTATCTCATTCGGAAGAGCCCTAAATTCTTCATAGTTAGCCACAATGTTCTGACTCACTGAATGTTGTTTTTCCACCTCCAAAATGACTTCTTTCTTTGGTAAAAACCTAGGTCGCCAATCCATGTTTGTATTCTTTCTCAATCTTACACGGATACCCTTAGAATGGGAAGATCGATGCTCTAATACCACTGTAATATCCCTTTCTAGGGCTGAAACTGAAAAACAAGGAAATAGCACAAACCCCAAACTGATTTAAATCTGATTTTAGACCAGCAAACTGAAAATTTAGATCAATATGGTACAACAGTCTGATTTTTGGAACAACAACTTGTAAACAACAAGATTTCACCCTAAAACTCATCCACAATATTTATAAACCTTTTAAAAACACTTTAGTACAATTTTCACCATGAAAACCAATCTCAAACACAGCTAGCAATTAATTTATCAATAGAAGTACAGCCAAGATAAATGATAAAAAATGAGGTCTCCAAACCCCAACAATGGCCAAATATGAAAGATATCAACCTTATAAATTATGACAAATAATAAATGAGTTTTGTGCCCTAGAAGGCACCCAAATTGACTCCAACCCTAGTCGCTCCCTAGAGAGGGACTCCAAACCATGCAAAATCTCTTGATAGGTCTTCTTCTTGATGCCCTAGATACAAACCAAGCAAGAGGATCTTCAGTATTTGTCTTTACATTGCTAGTTTTGGAGAGTTTTCGTTCTCCAATATGCCACAAGGAAGGTTGTCATCCTCCTTGGATGCCACACTATGGATTTTCGCCCTTAGTGGAGTTGGAAATAGAGCAATCAGCCCTAGAGTCCAAATTGATAAGTATATATGCCAAAAAGTGATGTGCAAATGAGCCAATGGACTCCTCTTATACCCTTTAGTTGGCGCCAAGAGTCATAAGGGGTAATGACCGACCTCTTAAGCTTGCTTTATCTTTTATTTCCATGTTGGAACTATCCAACCTTACCGACCTCATAAGGAGCTTACTTTATCTTTTAATTTCATGTTGGGAGCACTAGAACCCAGCTGCCCTACCTTGAAAGGCAAAACACAAAATAAAAACATAAATATGAATAGAGAAACTGAAATATAACTAAAGTTCTTCGCTTGTTCAACTTTTCCTTGCCTACGAAAAGGAAGATGAGCAAGAAGCCTTCAATTTATATTATTTCAAAAATAAGACATTACAATCTAGGTCATCAAGGATGGCAGATATTTCACGGTTTTTTACATTATTTGAAGCCCCTCTCCTAGGAAGCGACAAGGGTTAGAGTTCATTTGAGTGCCTTCTACGACACGAAACTTCATTATTATTTGATATTCAAGTTTATCATAATTTATAAGGCTAGAATCTTCTATTTTTTTCCATTGTTGGCATTTGGAGACCTCATTTTTGGTGATTTCTATTGATCGCACTTCTATTGTTTATAATTAATTTTCGAACCGGGTATTTGGATGAGTTTCATCGTGAAAAGTGCCCTAAAATATTCTTAAATTGTTTATCTATGATGTGGGTTTTTATGATGTTATTTAGTTGAATTTTCACTCTTAGCAAGTTGTTGTCCTAAAAATCAGACTGTTGTTCCTAATTTCAGTTGGCTGATATAAAAATCTGAGTTTACTTCATTTGGGGTTTGTGTGAATTCCTTGTTTGTGTAGTTCAGCCCTAGAAAGGGACATTACAATGGCTTCCACTATTCTTGTGGCATGATGGATTGTTGGGGAGATTGTAATATGGTGGAGTGGGAGGGTGACAAAGGTGGAGTCTAGGTTACGTGGTCAATGGCGCTGAAAAGCAAGCTTGGGGCTTCGGTGCAAGGATTCTCTCCAAATTTTTGACTCCAACTAGAAATAATAGGGGCTAGATCATTGCAGTTGGTTTACCAGCCCAATTATCATTAGGGTGGTCAAAAGGTTCAAGCTCGGCTTGATCTGTTCGATGGCCCTCATGTGGGCATGACTCTACAGTAGGCATCAACCCATTGAGGTACATATGGATATAATAGGTTTGGATCATCTTCCAACCTGACAGTGATTTGTTTTGGTCCCTCGGTTGTTTCGTAGCCCTCTTCCTTATTCAAATTTAATGTTCTCATTTGGAGTCCAAGACTTTCATGCCCTTGTTCATAGAGTCTGAAACCTTTCTCCTTGCATGATTGGTGATCAAGGGTGGATCCTTTGTTGGGAAGCAACGGTCTATCACACACTCAAGTTTATGAGAGGATGGGGTAGGATGATTGCATGGAAGCGGAGGAGGGACCTATGTGAGGCTCAACAATGTCTTGAGTGGTTTGCATTGCCCTTGAAGTTGATTTGCATAATCGCCTTCGGAAGAGGTTGCGCAAAGTTAGATCGACTATCCGATGTGGGGAGGAGTATATGGCTAGGGGTGTCTCGGATTTATTACCATTTGCGGTGAAGCCAAGAGGTTGATGAGAGTTCCAAGTTCTATTTTGATTTCCTCAAGAGGAAGGTTGATATGAAAAGGTTCTGGCCTTCATTGGTCTGATGGCTCCCTCGGGCCGAGGATCCTTCCGAAATCATAAGTATGTTTAGCCACCATCTCCAAACCATTTTTGCTCCCTATTCTCTGACGAATAGGGTTTTGACTACCAAATATTATTGTTGCATAGTCGTTTCCCACAAGGTGTCTAGTGGAGATAGAGAGAGATTGGATAGAGACATTTCAAAGGATTTGCACAGTACTTTATTTTGCATGCAGAATGGCAAACCTCGGGGCATGGATGGCCTCCTTCTAAGTTCTTCAAGGCCGTGTCGGTTACCATTGGTGAGGATTTCTTCTCTCTGGCTTTTGAGGTGTTCATTTATGGGCGTCTTTCTAGGTCGCTCAATCAAGGATTGATTAAGCTAATTCCTAAAAATGCTCCCATGGACACCACCGGGGTCATTGGCGGCCTTAGCTCTAAAGATTCATTCAATTGCTAAATATATGCTGCAAAAAGAGTAGATTGGGTTTGTATATGGAAGGTTTATTCTCGATACTAAGGTTTTGGCCTTTCAAGCTTTGGATTGGACTAGAAAGAGTGGTCAACAATCCCTGATTCTAAAAATTGACTTCGACAAAGCATATGATCAGATTTGATTGGTCTTTCATTTTAGAGATGTTGACTTGATTTGCTTTGGCCCTTGTTGTGTCAAGCATAATGCCCACCTTCTTCACCAATGTTTAGTTGTTTGTTTATGCTAACATTTATTTTGCTTTGTTGATATTCCTACACCGCTCCATCCGCCAAGGATGCCCTCGCCCCTTATTTGTAAGTCCTAATAGTTGATGCACTAGGTCATTTGCTCAAGGATGCTCGGGTTGTTGGGAAAATTCGTGGTATTTGGCTTCCTAATGATTCAGAGATGATTAATAATCATTTTGCTAACGATTCCTTTCTATCGGTGAAGGCAAAGTAGGAATCGACTAAGGGGACCCTCTCTTGTCTAAGAACTTTTGCATTGCTTCAAGAGTTGTTAGTGACCACAAAACAGATTATTGGCTTATTGGATTGGGACGGTCCTCATCAATCCCCCGTTGATTGGTCCGTTATTTGCCTCAGGGTCATTGTGCATTATTTGGGCATTCCCTTTGGTGTTAGCTTGTATCCAATTTCCATGCGGGATTGGTGTCTTCAAAGGCTTCAAAGTAAGCTACACAAGTGGCACATTAAGGACTTATTGTTTGTTGGCAAGATGATAGTGGTGAGCCACATCCTTCAAGCTTTGGATAAATACTATGCGTCTTGTTGGTTTCCTAATAGGACCCAGTTTTGGTGCCTTGAGAAAATTGGAGGGCTTATTTGCGCTCCAAACTTGGAGGGGAGAGGGGTCTCCCTTTAGTTTTACATCATCCCCATAGACCGGGGGAAGTGGGGCGCTGGGTCGTATAAATGTTGTCACTCAAGGTAGTGTCCTTTTGGCTAAGTGGGTGGTCCAATCTCTTGAGGCCTCTACACCCTGGCAAATTTCATTTCGGCATCGGATGACTTTTACGTAGCATGTGTCTAAAGTTTGAAGAGCTTTTGGCTTATGTGATATTCTTTTGACTCATCTCTTCAAGGTGTTGGGCTCCCTCATCTTTAAGAGCATTTGGTTTACTTGGAAATCTATTGCTTGTTTGGTTCGGTGGCATTAGGCTATAATGTTCTTTACACCGTATGATTACAAAAAAATCTAATAAATGACACCCCAAGTGCAATGAAGAGGCCAAATGATGAATATGCAACCCATAATCGAAGAAATCTGCCCACAGGTGATGCCTTAAATGCTGGTCTGAAATCCCAAAGGGTGTAGATAACCCTAGATATGGCTGCAAATTGTGCCCTAGTTGTCCCTTGCTTGAAGCCTTGGCAGATGTCTCTCCACTGGCTGAATTTCTTCGCTTGAAATGCAATCTGAAGTGGGGAATGTCAAAAACATGTCCAAAATGTGTGCCCTAACTCTAAAAATCTGATCGTTTCCTCTGAGAATTTGATATAAGCTCAAGTGTGATCTCCGTATGAAACCACCAAAGGAGAAATTGAGGGTTTTCGTCCCAGAAATCTGAATACACCAAAGGGTTTTTGTCCTCAAATGTAGATTGCAAAGGAGGGTTTTCATCCTCAAATGCAAAAGTAGGAGCAGCAGCTCAAACCTTCAATGTCAAAATAGATGAGAGTCAAAAGATCTCTCCAAATGACCTCTCAATGCTCTTTTATAACTTTTCATGGCTCATTTCCCGAGGAAAGGTCCCCAAATGGGACATCCACCTTCTATTATGTTGTTGTGACTTTGCTTTATTTTAAAAGTCACATTTTAACAATAAAACATAAGTTGCCTTTTTATAAAGTAACTTAAAGTTACTTTTTCAATTATAAAGTAACTTAAAGTTACTTTTTCAACAACTTAAGTCACTTTATGAATGTAAGATGAAATGACTTTTCAACAACTCAAGTTATTGTTAATTTATTTCCCTCACCACACCTTTTACACCTACGGACAATAAAAACAGGCTAAAAGTCTTCTCTGGATTATTTTTGAGAAGAGGGCATTACAATCCTCCCCTCCCAAAATTGCTTGCCCTCAAGCAATTGCAAGCTCAACTCTTCAACTCCTTTGGATTGAACCTTTCTGCAAATACCAGGATCCCAAATCAGTCTCAGGAACTCTTCACCATGCTTCTATTGCACCACTCTAATCCAACTAGAAGTTAAAAAGCCGGGAGCCCATTTCATCCTTGGGAGTGCACACTCCAACATCATGCAAAGCTGATGCAAAGTACCATAGTGAGCATGGCAATAACTCCTTCGAATTTCAAAAGACCTTACCACTGTACCACAAGCTGAAACCGTCATGAATTTGTACCACTCAGCTTGCTTGCATGCTGGAACAAGGTTGCAACAGCCATAGTTCATTCGAAACGACACCCAAAACAGCAGTGTGATAGCTGGAGTAATCGATTTCAGCAGGTTCAAAGGCAAAAGCCCTCCACAAACAGCATGATACAAGAAAATTTCCTTAAAGTTTATAAATTGAAAGCTGAATGTGACTGATAACAGCAGTCCAAAATCAATAATCCTGAACATCAGTTATGGGAGTTATAGGACGTTACAGAGATGGAGAGGTCCAATTTCTTCTTGCTGAAAACTTGGGTATTTCTACAAATAACATGGCTGAAATTAAAGCTACTCATAGAGAAATACAGGAGGGTATTAAAGTGGGATGGAAAAAGATTAAAGTCCAATCGGATTCCAGAATCATGATGAATTTATTGGGTGATTCTTGTAATGGGAATCCCCACAATGGAGAATTGCTAAGGAAGTGTGTGAAATTCGGCAACTTCAGCAAAAAGGTTCAGGAGATTCAATTCACCGACATACCTAGACAGAGTAATAAGGTTGTTGATGGATTGGCTAATTGGGCACTTGACAACAAGGACATTATCTGCTACGGGTTACTTCCCTTAAGGTGGTCAACAAAGATACAAGAATAAATCAGGAAAATCATAGACCTTGACCCTTCTCAATGATTATTCTTATTGTTGTTTTTGTTTATAGTGCTAGAGATATGGCTAATAGCTTCTATGCTTGGCACGATAGAGTATGTAATACAACATTTTTATCAATATATTGGGTGACTGTTGTTAAAAATAAAATAAAAAGAATGGTACAACAGTTGTCATAACGAGAATCCCTTGTAAAAATCAGCAATATAAAAGCCAGAAACAACCATACAATGGCTGAAAATACTCCCATGGCAGCCACACACTGAACATCACTGAGTCTTACAATTGAAAACACTTGTATAACTGCAAAAGGTGGAGTATAGTGGCTGGAAATAATGAGGGCAGCACCCCTAAAGCTGGGATTTATGATGACGACAGTCCTTGTCATGTTTCCTTCGCAACATGATCGCAATATGTGATCACTACTTCTTCCCCTTATGCCTTGTCTGTAGTCTTGTGCAAACATGTCTGAATTTAGGCCCCTTCCATCAAGCTTATGAACATCCTTTAGATATTTTTTTAGTGTGCCAATGTTGAATGGTAGACTAGCAACTGTATTATTACCAATGTAAGAAGAGAATGCTGCTGCCCTATCTGAATTCTGAATTGTTCCCTGGCTGCTTGCTTTGATTCCCTACATTTGATCCATGTGCTCCAACCACTGAATCCAGTTTTTATTTACAATATCTTCCTTATGCTCAACTAAGGTCAATTCTGACTTCTCTCTTATCCATTTGTATGGGATGACAAAATCATCAGCAATAATGCTATTGAAATTAGAAACTCTACCCTTTATAGATCTCAATCTATCACCAGATCCCACACTATTATGCACAAACAATTTTGAGTCAAAGGATCTATCTTCCCACCTTTACTTTTCCTAGAATGATGGCAAAACTGGAATAGTTCTTTGCTGTTATTACCACCCTTTCTGGCTGATAAAGCCTGTTCATACTTGACATATGGTCATGGGAATGCCCTTTGTGCAAAATCATCAGATTTTTCCAAAATAGTGTCTAGATCCAAACCAGGTCCATCCAACAATAAAGCTATCCTTGACTCTATTGCTTTCTGCCATAAGCATTCAATGAGTGCTAACGTTTCACTGAATCCATCAACTTCTTTTGTGGTCAGAATTCCCTTTTCCTTAGTATCCCCATAGATCATATATCTAGAGCCGCCATCGGGGTCTACCCCTATCCATATCTGCTCTGATCTCTATAGTTATATCTATAGTTAGGAGGCCCCCTCCCCGCTCCCCCGCCACCTCCCTTATTATATCTTATCTATTTTATCTTATATCTATATGGATATGGAGGAGATAGTTCTTTATCTTCAGACACATTATTAACTCCATGCATATCACTCTGTTTTTTACAATCAAGCTTTGAAAAAAAATCAACACTAAAATTCCCCACAGTCTACATATTTTTTGTATCAAACACCCCAACTCCTGGTGATGGAAAACATACTGATTCGGATGGTGTCTCGAGGAATTTACAGCAACAGCTGTAATATTAGTTGATGAATTATCACCAGCATAATCGCGGACATTAGTAATATTTGACCAACCTTTCATGTTTGTCGCATGTAGAGCTTGGCTCGGTGTTATGCGGGGACGCGTACCCTAGATTTTGGTAACGTCCCGAACGTTTCAAGACTTGAGGACTCAGAGGGACGTTCCCAATTTTTTTAAAATCTTTCAAAAGTTTTCCGATGTTTTTACTATTAAAAACTTAAAAAGCTGTTATTTTTACAAAGAGCATTCAATTATAATCTTGAAAGTACCTAAAATACATTAAATACAATTTAAATCCCTAAATGTCATTTAAAAAGTTAAAAATATTGAAATATTAATTTTCAAGATTTTTTTACTAGCCGTCCCCTTGTCGTCCCCAAAATTTAGAAAAAAATTGCGTCCCAAAAACCCCATCCCTCCATACCCTCATCCCCAAGACTTAGGTAACTATGTTCACTTCTCTTTGAAGCATTTGCAATTTCAATTGAATCTTTTAAATCTATATTTGTTTCATCTTTGGAATCATCAACATCATGTCTACCTTTTTCAGCCAAAAACATTAACTCTGTGGACTGCACTGAAATATGTGACCTGTTCAATTCATCCTCAAGAGGTTCTCTGCATTGACTATTTGCCATTATGTCTTCAAGAGAAGCATCCTTGGATGAAGAAACACTTCTTTGCTTCACTAATTCTGTGTCCAAAGAAGTAGTTGATTCCCCCAAGTTAGTACAAACTCTTTGATCAGATAACTGAATATCAGCAACCCTGGAATTGGTTGAAACATCACTAACACATTCACTTCCATAAGCAGAAGGAACTGAGGCATTTTCAATTGGATTCTTAACTTTGTACTCCTTGCCTCTCCACATTAGTATATGCTCTTTATCAAAAGAAAGCAACACACAAGGAACCAGATCCTTGA
This sequence comes from Taxus wallichiana var. yunnanensis, assembly GCA_018340775.1. Classification (NCBI taxonomy): domain Eukaryota; kingdom Viridiplantae; phylum Streptophyta; class Pinopsida; order Cupressales; family Taxaceae; genus Taxus; species Taxus wallichiana. The sequence continues at coordinate 268,105,826 of CM031241.1, forward strand.
GTTTAACACCTATTCTTTTATAATCAGTAGGTTTCATTCCTTGGCAATTTATCCGTACCAGCTCCATGTCTTCAAAAGTTTCTCTAATGTTCTTTACAAGATTGAAGTCGCAACTTTTCCCTAATTTGCAAATAGTAGGCAAATGTCATCCTTTTCTTCGTAAAGCATCTGCTTCGTCCACCGTCAGCCCTTAAGATCAGCTCTGGATAGACAGATGTTGCAGGTTTCCAAAGCATCAAGGGAAATCTTGGACGACTATTGCAATTATAGTTATGACCCCGAAAACAATGTACAACTCCACCAATGCGATGAATGATCTTTCCTCCAGTTTTCTTCGTCATCGGTATAGTATGGAGCAATGAATATGGAATATGACCATCATACCTTGGGCTGTAATCAAGATGCTTACCTCCTTTGGCTGAAGTAGAAGCTTTTGATAACATTGCATCACCACCACTATTCTTTTCAAGTGCCTTTCCATAGTTGTCCTAAAAATCCATCTCATAAGGTAATGACTCAATCTTTGAAAGTTTAACAAGTACCTTTTGGACTAAAACATTTTTTTCAATTTTGCATTCAACAAGTAATGTTTGTTCCTCTTTCTAAGAGTTCTTGTGCAATTCAGCTATCATTTATGTGGTTAAGTATGGTTTCAACTTTTCTTCACATTGATCAACCACACTTTTAGCTAGTGCACTCGCAATTGGTGATACTTTCTGCTCAAAACCAACCATTAGTATGGATAACAATTGTTGTGAAGTATCATCACTCTCATTCAAGACCAAAGTCATAATGGTTTGCATTGAGGCTACTACATTTTTGTATGATTTTTATGGACAACAACAAAGAAATATTCAAACATTTGGAGAATAAGATCATCACATTCTAGATCTAACATTAGAACACAAGATCTGGTTTTTGCCATAGTTTCTAGGATAGTGACCCTCCTAGCAAAAGGACTTTTGATGTCATCCAAACCCTCAAAACTTTCCACAAATAACTGAAATACCTCTCTCATGGTGTTGTTGTATGGCGTTTAGGAGTTGTTATTCTTGTAATTTCACTAATACAAGTGATAACTACAAGTCTCACATTTGGATTTGAGTGTCTCAGAAGCTTGGGCCTAGCCAAATGAATCACCAATGGATTCATTGCCCAAAACATAGACTCAAAATCTGATTGTCTTAACATGGACAAACAGTTTGCCACTTCCTCCAAAATATTGAGAAGAACATTTTTGAATTCATCTTTACTCGTTAACTCATCTTTACTCATTAACTCCATGATTCACAAAGCTATGCATCAAATAGTATCTACAAAAATTTTAATTCTTCCCACAGGTTGGCGAGATCATCAGCTCGATACTAATTTAATGTCCCTTTCCTGTATGATTACAACAATTTTCTGATAAATGACACCCCAGGTGGCATGAAGAGGCCAAATGATGAATATGCAACCTAGAATCAAAGAAATCTGCCCATGATGATGCCTTAAATGTTGGTCTGAAATCCCAAAGGGTGTAGATAACCCTAGATATGGCTGCAAATCATGCCCTAGTTGTCCCCTGCTTGAAGCCTTGGCAGATGTCTCTCCACTGGCTGAATTTCTTCGCTTGAAATGCAGATCTGAAGTGGGGAATGTAGAAAACGTGCCTAGAAAGTGTGCCCTAGCTCTGAAAATCTGATCTTTTCCTCTAAGAATTTGATATAAGCTCAAGTGTGATCTCCGTATGAAACCACCAAGGAGAAATTGAGGGTTTTCGTCCCCAAAATCTGAATACACCAAAGGGTTTTCGTCCTCAGATGTAGATTGCAAAGGAGGGTTTTCGTCCTCAAATGCAAAAGTAGGAGCAACAACTCAAACCTTCAATGTCAAAATAGATGAGAGTCAAAAGATACCTCCAAATGACCTCTCAATGCTCTTTTATAACTTTTCATGGCTCATTTCCTAAGGAAAGGTCCCCAAATGGGACATCCACCTTCTATTATGTTGTGACTTTGCTTTATTTTAAAAGTCACATTTTAACAATAAAACAAGTTGCCATTTTATAAAGTAACTTTAAGTTACTTTTTCAACAAATTAAGTCACTTTATGAATATAAAATGAAGTTACTTTTTTGACAACTTAAGTTATTGTTAAATTATTTCCCTCACCGAACAAAGTTGTTGATGGGCTGGCTAATTGGGCTCTGGACAACAAGGACCTGTTTTGCTATGGCATGCCCCCTCCATGGTGGTCCAACAAGCTTCAAGAGGATATCAGATATATTCTTAATCTTGATTCTCTGTCATGATTATTTCTTCTGCTTTTTTGTTGTATAATGCTCAAGCTTGGACCAAAAGCTATCGACTTGGCATAGCTGAGTATGTAATTTTGAGTTTAACATAATATAAAGTTCTATTTTTCAAAAAAAAATATCTCCCTCACCACACATTTTACGCCTACGGGAAATAAAACCAGCTAAACGTCGTCTCTAGATTAATTTTGAGAAGGGGGCATTATAGAGGCAACAGAGTTGGCTGGGATTTTGCTTCTCGCCCTATTTAATGTTGAGAGGATCGGGACTTGTGTGTGACGAAGCTACCTCGCTTTCGTGCTCTTAGGTTGAGCAGAAGAGCATTTTCTTTGCGGTGACTTATGGGTTTCGCTACTTGCTCTTGGAAAGAGTGGTGTGCTCTTCGCACGGGAGGATTGTCATCGGCATCCAACCATCCTTTAATCTTGGATCTCGAGAGGTCTTATTCTTGAACCAAATCTTTTTAAATGAATATGGGGATGGCTTGTCAATTTGGAGGGACTCGAGGTGGTTCTTTGGCCGTCCTCTTCTTCAATATGACTTTTTTTGCATGTACCTATTGCTTCACCAGAGACACCCTTTAACCTTGATCCTTAATGCCCATTGGTTCTCAACGAATCCGGAAGATAGATGGATCCGTCGTCTTCGCAATGTCTGGTCATTTTAGCTTTCCTACAAGTTGAGAGTGTTTACTTGGCTTGTTATCTATCGGGGATCCATTCCAAGGCCAAGTTGGCCATGAGTGGCTTCACCGATGGCCTCCGCCCCGCGTGTCACCATTAGGAGGCTATGGAGCATATCCTTTGGGATTGCTAGTTTCTAGGCAAAGTGTTGGAGATTCTTTGGGGATCAATGTTCAAGTGTTGCTTTAGAACAAACTTAACTAGCATTCTGCCTTGTTTGGAGATAGTTGCTCTCAGGTCCGCTCTATGTTTGTTGGGCTTTGGCACTACTTGATGGTCCAGCACCTATTTTTCCGTTGGAAAATTAGATGCAAGAATGTTTTAGCTTAATAGGACAGCTCTCTATCTGACTTTTTCTCTATGTGGAGAGAGGAGGCCCGTCATCAGCTTCTCACTAAAGGTGGGTTGTTGACCAAGGGCACTCGTTCCTTGGCCCTCAGTTGTAACCTGGTTTGATTTCTGCTCTTGTGGTCCTTAGGAAGAGGTTATGATGGTAATTTGTCATTGTATATACCCATCTTTGCTCTATATTTTTTGTATTAATATGGCGTATCTTTCCAAAAAACAAATTATATAAAAAGGTGTTTTATTTTATTTGCCCAGCAGTACGGCAGCAAAAAGACATACATGGCAGTATTCAATGCATTCAACGTCCAACTAGGAAGAAAGGAAGATATTAAACAGCATTCAACATCCAACTACACAGAAAGGAAGATATTAACTGTCATTTTCTCTCTTTTATTTTCAGATTCTGAGTCGGTTTTGTCCTCTCTGATTCAAGGCAGCATTCCTTTTTATTCCCTGCCACCAATCAGATCCAGAAACGTGGAGCTTCATTTTCATTCTCCACTCTGTTTTTTTGTAAGTTATAGGTCTGACACTCAGCACTAATGAGATTGTACCACATGGCACAATTTTGTTCGGTTTCTCTTTTTTCTCAAAGCACCTCTCTAAAAATATCTTTTTTTCTCAAAGCAGCTCTCTTTAATTGTCTCAAAATGACCATTGGCATGCCAAGTGGCATCCTTTTGGTGGCTTTTCATTCTCCTTTTTGTGTTTTGAAGGGTCAATTCTCTCTAGCAGCTCAGACAGCCACAGAGATGATGATATTACAACACGTGGCAAAATTTTGTTGTGTTTCTTGGTCTTCCTTATTTTGCCGATAATCTTTATCAGGTGGTCAATTTCTTTTTTATCCTCAGAGTTAACAATTATGTCATGGAGCATAATCTCCTTCCCATGCCCAAAGTATGTTTTATGTCAAAGTCCTGGCTTGATTCCTATTAAATGGTTAGAGTGAAAAGATGCTAATATTTGGCACCATCTCATTATCTTTCAGACTCATTCCTGGTTTGATCATTTACTTGTACTTTGTGCTCGAGTTCACCCAGGATAAACATGATTGTGACATCACTATCTTGTTCCCTCTCATTGTTCTAGCTTCTCAAATTACCATATGAGTTGCTCTCTGTTGTAAACCTCAGAGTTAATGAGATTGTGCCATCTGTCACAATCTCATTATATTTCCACACTAACTCCCTTATGCTACTTATATATGTTTCCTTTGCTCAAAGTGAATGAGATTTCAACATTTGTCATAAACTCGTTTTAGTTTCACATTTTTCTTTTTCTCTTTGCATCTAGGCAATTATGAGTTTCCATTGTTTATTTTCGCCTTGTTGATCCCATGTAATCTACTGGTTCATATTTAAACTCTAGGGCTTTGTGAAGGACACGGGGATATGAATTGAATGCACAAGATTGGTATGTATGAAATCTATCAAGGTTGAAACTTGATACTATGAATTTAATTCATCCCATCACATGATTACTCTGATACAAAAATATTACCCCTTCACTATTTTATCATGAATTGTTCAAAATGGTCATCTCTGAGCTGCTCTGCAACTCCAGATAGTTATTTTCTTATTAGCTAGGGATTCTAAAGAGTAAATTCGTGGGAAATGGCATGGCACTTCTTTTTCAACAGATTCAGGACTGCAGAAATGGAGGATCGTCGATGGTGTTCAAAAATTAACCCTTGAGCCAGCAAATAGAGTTGAACATACTCTGCAACAAGATTTGGCTCATGTACCAATCTGTTACATTGAAGAACATGGTGGACGTCTAGAAAGATCAGATTGTCTCTCTCTAGATTAAATCCACGAACGGTATCCCAGATGAGACTTGCTACCTTTTAACAAGATTCAAATACACCGGAATATTCCATCATTTCCCCAGCATGTACTCCACCTAGCTGTGGAATATTAGTACTTGTAGCTAAAATGAGGAAGAAGTCCAGAAAATTCAGTTGCGGGTAGTGTTTACTCAATCCCTTGAAAAGCAAGGAGAAGAATGACACCAATATTTGACAACAAAGTTCCCAAGAATGGGTGGTATAGGGAAGAACTAAGTCACCGCATTCGAATTCATGTTCGAATTCACCGAAGATGAAATTCGTCACTAAAAATCAACGATAAAATTCGTGATTAAATTCAACTACAAAAATACTATATATTTTTAAAAATATAAAATAAAAATATTTACAAATATAATACAAATATAATATAAAATATATATATATATATATAAAAACTATCTATATATAATATATAATAAAAATATAAAAAGTACTATATATAAAATATATATATATATATATATAATAAGAATGTTAAAATAAAACCTAAACTAAAAACTATATAAACTAAAACTGTAACTTACATATATTAAAAAGCTAAAATAAAACCAAAAGTTAAATATATTCACCAATGTTAAAGTTAAAGTTAAAACTTTCACCACATTCGCCAATTTTCAAGGGAAAATGCGAAATTCGCCGAATCTCAAGCTTTCACATGAAATTAGTTGAAATTCGCGATTTTATTTGCAGTCTACCCAAAAAAATCACTCAGGCCTGACATTAAGATCCTCCCGAGTGTATGCAAAGGGTGATGGATCAGATTCACTGCCAGGCCTAGAGTGCTAGAATGTGCAGCTAGCGATCCTACCTCATGTGGCCTTCTGTCAATGGCTAAGTCTTCCTTGTGCTATGATTTTGAAGAAGAAATGTAATTTCATTGGTTTTTGAGAATAAAAAAGTCATTGTCTTGATCTTTCATTTCTCGCTCCAAAGAAGCCCTAATGGAGGTGCTATAAATATGCATCTTGAATTAGAAATGGGAGGGCTTAAAATTCAAAAAAGGAGACACTGCCGTGTAATCTAGATTTAGGAGACGAATTTATCTTTGCAAGTTCTTTTCTGAGAATTTTTATGTTAATATGTTTAATCGATATTATGCTATTTTAGTGTTATTTTGTACATTCGTCCTGATCACTTTGATCAATTACTGCTACTTCTGTCAAGTAAATTTGTTCAACAAAGGAGGCAATGTCATATAATCATGTTTTAATTCAAATGAGCCAAGTTAATCTCTACAAGTTCTTTTTTGATATGCTTTTATGTCCGTATGTTTAATATTAATTCGAATGTGTGCTATTTCAATGTCATTTTATACATTTCATTTTAGCATGATCACAGTAATGCTCTTGCAAATCTTAACTAATGTTACTTGTGTTAGGTAAATCTGAGAAAGTCTTTAGTTATCGAATGGAATTTATCTAATTGGACCATTGTCATTCAAAGATCTGTGGTCAATTAATCAATCTTCTTTATTCTTTCAATTTGCATTGTTTCACCATAAACTTGGACCCTTGTCATGTTTGTTTTGAATTGTTATGGTTTTGTGGAGAATAATTTGCTCTACACAGTGAATAATCTGTTTTCAAAATTTTATGCCTAAGAAGATATTTATAATAGAGAAGTTTGCTTTCACAATTATCTCTTTTTTCAGCATCAAAATTAAATTAGATCTTCTTTCGAGTTTGTAAATATTTGAGCCTTAATTAGGTTTCAAGCAACCATACCGCACATTGTTAAAATGGAAAGTTTTTTATGAACCCCTGGTGTCCCCAAGATTTCACCCTGAAATCTGGGACTACCCCTTTAAAAAAATTCGTTCTTTTTAAAGTAACGGGTCGTTTTGTGTTTGTTTTGCTTGCAGTTGTTTGCATTGCTCTAAGATATCCCCAGAGAGTCATAAAATCCAAATTCGACAAATACCCACATGCCAAAGCTCACTCAATCCCTTCGCCAGACCTTGTCTGCAAGTGTTTTATTTATTTATTTATTAAATAAATAAAGTTCTTTTAAAAATAGATTGAGCTAAAATTGGAGGATTTAGGTTATATAAAGCACTTCACCCCATCATTATTACCACAGAACATTCACCCGAGGGGAAGAATTTTTGCAGATCAGCTAATTGGAAAAAAATTCAAGCAATTGCCCGCAGCTTCTTTTGTTTTGTTTTATTTCTTTTTGTCTATGTTTTGGTTTGTTTTCTCCGACAATTCTCGTAGCCTATTCATTCTTCTTGCCAGATCTTTCCCGGGCCTAGGGTTTTGAAAAGCTATCCAATATTTTTATTACTAATCTGTCTACAGGCGATCAGAGCTCAGGATTCTTTCAGAAGATTGCAAGAAGTCACTTGGTCCAAAAGGTGCAAAAATGAATTTTATGAAAATAAGAAAAATATTGCCATCAATGCGTAGAGCTCGAGAAAATATGCACTTTTAGAGAAAACGACACCTAAAACGGAGCCACGAAATGAAAGTTATGGCACATGCAAGTTTTGCTACTACATCTTCCCGGACCCTTTCCAAAAATGGCAAATTTTATTCTTTACTTGTGTTTTCCCCAAAATCCAAAAAGGAAAGAAATGTGGTCTTCATGCGATCCACTACAACTTTCAAGGCTGTCTTCCACGTCCAATTTCCACGCTACCTTCAGTGACGAATTTTCACGCAATTTTAAATGCAAATGTCACAATGCAAGTCGCACTTTTGGAAAAGAAATATCTTTCATGCAAGTCGCACTTTTCGTAAGGAAAACTTTAAGCTACCAATGGGAATTTGGAAGTGGCGAGGTGCAAGCGGGAATTTCTCTTTGCATAAGAGAGTTACTTTTTCCCATCAAATCAAAGTCACTTAAGCTACAATGGGAATTTTAGAGGTCGTGAAAGCAAAGGGAATTTCTTACCTGCAATGCAGGATGATAATTCCTATTATAAAATAAAATCACTTAAAACAACGGACGGAATTTCTTACCTACAACACAGGTGAAAATTCTCATTATGAAAGTCAAATCACTTAAGTGAAAGATGGGATTTTTGGAGCTACAATGCAGGTTGAAAATTTTCATCACTTTGACTTTCTATTTTTAACAAATACACCTGCCAAAAAGTGTGACCCACCTTGGCATTAATGGTATTTCTAAGCGAGTTTGGCGCCATAAATAGGAAGAAAGTCAATGCAAGTGGATGAGCTAAAGAGAAGTCAATGATGCATGCTATAAATAAATAAAATAAATTCATTAAAAAGCAATCAAAAGCATGCAGAATTGGGCGCCCAAATTGGATGAAGAGGCGTGACTTTTAATTAATTAAATTGCCAGAAATAGGAAAGGGCAATTATTAAAAATAGCATGCAGATGGCTATATAAACATGTGACGCCATAATTGAGAAGCAATTAATTCTTTTTGATGAAGTTTGCAACCCGGACAGGTTTTGGTGCCAAGGGAAGGAGTACTTTGCCATAAAGAGTGTTTTCCATTGCCGGGAAGCTTCCAATTTTGGCGCATTCGGTTGGAATAGCCTGATTTTTGTTATTCTGATTGTCTGCATGTTGGTATAAGTGCCCAAGTATTCATCACAAGTGCTCATATTAGTGAAAGGAAGTTCAAATCAATGTTAGATACATTGAATATCTCTTCCGAATCAGAAGAAATTGTCAGATCTGCACAAATTGATCCAATTACAAGGGATTTAGGCGGTTGGTGAGAATCAAAGGCAAAAGAGTCAACCGCATGCAGAATATGGAAAAAGAACAAGACTGAGAGTGTAGCAACTTTCTTCTAATTTCTTCTCTTTCTTTTTCTCTCTTATTTTCTTCGACAAAGTAACTGAGTAATCAATTAAATTGTAAAACTTAAGTGATTGGTTTAAAAGTCGTTACTTCAAGTTACTAGAAGAAATCAATTACTTGGAAATAGGTGGCAGACATGCAAAATAGAAGGTTCTATTTTCAGTTATAAATTATGCATGTCATGCAAAGAGGAATTTCAGGAAGAAGATTCTCAGTTGTTTCCCTTTTTCATAGCTTCAACATGTGGCAATTCATTAAAAAAGTTTCCTCTTTGTAATTGTCCTTTATACACTATAAATAGAGGAAGAACTCGGGTTAAAGGATCGAGAATTTGTAATCAGCATTCATGTGTTCCAGACTTTGAGTTGAAACTCTTGATAGCTTTTCGAAAGCCGAGGAATAAAGAGGAGGCAGATTTCGGAAAACTTTGTGTCAACGGTGCATTTGTTTCTTATTTCTTTTTAGATATTTGAATAAATTTTGTGTTATCTTAGATCTAGATCTCGAAACTTTCTTTTGCTTTAAATTCTCGCATTTCAAGATCTATTTGTTTCGTCTATGTGCATGTGACCAACTCTCACAATTATTGGTTAGGTTGCACATCTCCTTTCCTTCTTCTCATATTTAATTATTTTCTTTTCTGCACATATTTCTTATAGTTGTTTACTTACTTGCCAAAATTGTCTAGCTATGGTTCATGAGCTACGCAATTAAAGTAAAACCAACAGAGATAGATATTAGGAAATATAATTGACAAAAACTTACTCGGGAGCCTCATCGGTAAATGAGGGAGATTTATCTCATGATTGCCTACATTTTCAGCTATGCGTAGAAAATCTAGCCAATAACCCCTTCTTGTGTCCATGTCGAAACATTGGAGAAGTTGAATATATAATGTTTCATTGTGTTTATTTCAACTTGTCTATAATCAAATTACTCATGATTATTTAGAGGAAAAAATAATATGTTTTATTTTTTAATTTTTTTCTATATCCGAGACCTATGGTTCCCTGTCTTGTTCCCTAAAATTATGGAGTCTCTCTCTAAACATCCTCGAGATATGTCTTCAATCCCCGCATGCCTTCATCCCAGAAAATTAGTGGAAAACTTCTAATAACCATGATTTGTTCCTACAAACACAGAAATTATGTTTTCGATGTTTCATAGCATATTTAAAAATTCCCAAGAAGCGTTTTTAGCAAACAAAATATAAATAATACAGTTAAATAAAGGTTATATTACATAACAGTGATGAGTGCCCACATGACTAGCCAATATGAAAGGACTGAAACAATCTAGTGGACCTGAATTGTGTTTATGAATAGGAAAGCTAATGGACAATACTTGAACCTTCCACAAAGGATGACAAAAAATTGAAAAATAGTTGCCAAAACATAGATAAGAATATTCTTGAAGAGCTATTTGATACATTGAGATACTGCTATGAGAATACTTCACACATGTCTGAAATGAAATGAAACTAACCTGCCAAGTTCAAGATATCTCATATCAGTCCTTGTCTTTTACCTCAGCATCTATATCTACAACCATTGATGAGGGATCTGCAAAAATTACTAAGAACCGTAAATACCACATTGATTTAAAATAATTCTAGTGATACCCTTCAGAAACATAACTGAAAACATAGCAGCAATAACAGAAAGCGGAAATAAGCAAATAACGGCTATAAATTGCTAAGATAAGGTGATTTGCATTACTCAGCAAACATGCATGTACAACAGAAATGAAACCACGATAACAGAATGCAGAAATAAGCAAAATAAAACCTATAAACTGCCAAGATAAGATGATTTCCACTACTTCACATTGTCCACATAAATATGAACAATGAGTTAACATCAAAGACTATACCTTTTGTGACAACGTTTCCAGAATAAACCCATAGATTATAAATATGCATTAAACTGTCCAGCATCATAATATCAATAATTCCACTTGATGCTAATCTATACATATATATATATATATATATATATATATATATATAATGCACTAAGTACCCCTTATGCTGCCTGCACTAACTCCCTAACTGAGAGAAATAGCCAGTCTCCTAACTGCCTAGACTTGCTTTCCAAAGGGGGGGTTGTGCTGTATAGTATCATCATTATTACCCATTGCAGCCATTTCTGTTGCAGAACTCAGTGCTTCCATCAGTTGGTCCTGGCACCACTCTGGAGGTGTCAAATGAATGTCTTGTTGTTGTTCTACTTCGGAATGCACTGTATCATCTGATCCCTTTTCCAAAGGTGGCTTCACATGAGATCCCATTGATGCCCTAGACTGGATTGGTGTTACAGCTTCGTACCCTCTCTCTATTCCTTGCAAATGGGGAATGCTAATCATATCTTCTGTAATCGGCAAGGAAATGCATATCCACCCACTTGTGGGTTTTCAACTGCTAAAAATCCTTCAATAATTGATTCTCTTTATCAGCCAAGACGAATGACTTTTCCAACTTCTCATTTCCAAAAATTAAATCAAATGTCAACTGGACATATGGCTCATGTGAATTTCCAATGGCATGGAGCAAAGCATTCTGCTGCTCACCTGTTTTTTAAAGTTTGTGTCTGTCAATAACTGTGAAAGTTGTTGATTTAATCACATCTACTTGTGTCATTTTATTATTTTCTTCTATAAATTCCTCAATCAGTTTATTTCAACTTAACTCCATATACTTGTGGTACTGCATAGCTTCCAAACCCAGTGTGTGCAAATTATTAAATGTCACAATCAGCACTTCATCAGTACAAACAAGTTTTGCCATAAGAGGCATAGTGGTAAAAATCACATTTGTCAGCATGTGTGCTAGTTTCTTGTGGAAGTCATCCATTGAGGCTAAAGAGCATGTTGTAATACAATAATGCTTCAATGTAATTATGCATAGCAGAGTTACAATTATATAGGAGAGGTAGCTCCTACATCTAGGAGAACCTCCACAAATTTCTCACCCAACTCCTATATACGTGAGTTGTTGTAACTCACAACTCACCTAATATAACATTTACATTACACAATGATATTTACCTCTAAGTAAATATCCAATCACCCAAATATAAATGGAGCACTAAATATTAATTTCCTAACATTCCCCCTAGTGCGAACATGGGAGAAAAACAATTACACTTCTTCTGCAGCTTGCTGCCCATGCATGCTCATGATCTTGGCTCACCGATGGTTTTGTAAAGGTTGACCAACAACCTCGGTATGAGCCCCTACTCATTCAATATGAACCCCGCTCATTCAAGTATGAACCCCTGTTCATCAAATATGGACCCCTGTCCACCAAAAAGGAACCCCTGTTCCAAGTATGAACCCTTGTTCATCCTCTTCAAGTATCATGATGTTGCTTTTTCCTTGTGCTTTCATCTTTCCACTATATTTTCACATCAAGAAAGTACATAGGAATCTGCTCACTTTATTACAACAAGAACATACTGTAAACTGAATAATAACATGTACACTGCAACTAAAAAACACCATGAAGCAAAATGCCACAACATCATTTTCATGCTCCGTCGCTGCCATGGCAAGCGAGAGGACGTTGTTTGTCCTCCATCCTCCATTGCCTCCAACCTCCAGTGTCATGCTGCTAAATCAGCCTAGTTTATCTTTGAAGTTCAATGGTTGTCGGACGCGCATAGGGTAACACCAAAATGCGTCGATGAAGGAAAATATATATATTTATTTATTTACTTTTAACATGACTCAATTTTTACTCTTGACACAACATACACTTTGACAATTTTTAATATGACGACACAACTATAATGACAGAATGACTACGTTTTACTATATGCTTTTGTTCTTAACTTCTCGTGATAATAACATGTAATATCCCCTTTTGGGATATTAATTAAAAATCTGAAAACTACTTGCAAAAAAAGTAAACTTAGAAGAGCAACCCTTCTAGGTTCACCTCAACTAACCCAGTGTTGACTTCAATGCAACCCAAATGGGGTTGGAGTGAGCCAATGTGATAGGTTTAAATGGGCTAACTAGTTGGAGATGTCACTTCATTAACCATGTTAATTGCAATGAGTAGTAAATTAATTTTAAAGGTTGAAAAAACAACCGAACTTCAAAATTCCACAACTTGTTCAATACTTAATATTTTTCAATGAAACCAAATGCATCTAAAAGCTAAAATTAGGGCCTTTCCAACCAGCTATTAAACAGAATTTTTGTTAGGAATATCTTTTAGTGCTCACATATTTAATATTTATAATATGGTAAATGTTTCGTTTATATTTTGTTATTTAGTATAATATATTGTTTCAACAACAATATCTTTGTAGAGTATGTTGTACCCGTGAATATTATTACGGGATATTTGTTGTAACACCTCCCTATTATTTCGGAGGTTGTTCTGGATATATCTTTGGCTATATAATAGCCATGTATTGTGTGTTAGAATGTTGAGAAGAATTAATCAAATTTCTGTGTAGATCTGTTGTTGCTCCTTCATTTGGCATCAGAGCGAAGTTCATACTAAGCAATTTGATCAAGTGCTTTAATGGAAGCATAATAGAATGGTACGGGCAGTCAATTATTCTTTTGCCCCTGAGGATGGTAACACTCTGTAAAATTGTTTGAGTGTTAGTAATAGATTCTGTATAAAGGTTTATATATATTATTAGCTTAGGAAGAGTGTGCTGGAATATACTTAAGTTGTTTGTATTCCATCTTTGTTGTCCTCGAGTTAGATCTCTCTGTTAAGTAACATATTCAACCTCATCTTAGGAATTGTATTTTGCAGCAAGTATTTTTTTTTCTGTGCATATTGGCTTCGATCTACGCATTGAAAGGTCTCACATAACATGGTCATTGAATCTCAAATCCAATCTGCACTCTAAATGACCTGTAGAGGTTTGGTACGAAGTTGTTCCATTAATAGAAGACATTAATAGGCCTGCTCAAAGGTCCACGCCGTCTCATTCATTTAGTAGATCACAGTGTTGTTTTGGTTCAGTTGTTCACATTGGATCCCAGTGATTAGATCTTGTATTGAACTCGGCATTGATCCACTTGACATTCAAATTGGAATTATCTCCACATGGTCTGTACACAGTCAACATCGATACAGATAATTTTGAATGCTATCCATCGCAATAAAAAGGTGTGACAGTGGATACAGAGGTTCATGCAATTTGGAATTCTTTTCTGCCACGTCATCAAATCCTCAACCATGTTTATTGTGGCATCGGATTTCCATCTCAGAGCTGTAGTCATTGATTGGTCTGCATTTTATTTTTTTGAGTTTGGGGATTGGATCAACATACATTTGACTTGGCCTGCTCATCAAAGGTATGCTTTTAAATACAGAACCCGCATTTCCAAGCTAGCTGCACATTGCACAATACAATGCGGAGATATACTTGGTTCGTTCCAAAGACGAGATCCTTCCACGACTCATGGAACTATTGTGTTGTTTTAAGTCTTTTAGATTAGGTTATGTAATTCCCCTTTAGTGTGTCAAAGTTTATTTGGTTTAATGTAAGAGATTTGTTTTATGTCCTACATTTATAGTTAATTGAGTCGTTCGGTCCAAAGACTTGTTTTGGATTTATATAGTCTATAAAGTTTTAGTTTGTCTTCAGTCAAATGTGCAAATATAGCCTTTAGTTATATTATAAATTTAAAATTAAGTATATTGTTAAAAGTGTCATCTTGTCAAGAGTTAAAATTGTCTTATTATAGTTAATAAAACAATTGTGTCATATTATTGTTTTGTCAGTCAAAAGAGTCAAAGTTACCAAAAATTTTGTCAAGTGAGCCTTATTGTTGTTAAGTTTGATTGTGAGTCACCGTCAAATTGAGTCATTTACTGGTGTCTTTGTAAAAAGTCCATAAAATAAAATAAAAATTGCCTAACAGACGCATTTTCGGTGTTACCCGACGTCCGGAAAATTATCTATTTCATTCATGGGGAAGTTATACAAATAAACCCAATGTGAAAATTGTTGAGCTTCATATCCAAATTAGGTTGAGCTAGCAAAGCACGTACACTGGAGGATGGAGGCACAGGAGGATGGAGGACAAACAACGTCCTCTCGCCATCTACAGTGATGGGGCCACAAAATGAGGTTGTGGCATAAGTTTTTTTAGTTCAGTGTTTGATTTCCAATTGTGTGTAATATTTCAGTGTTCCAATTTTCAATAAGTGGAAATTTCACATTGTGGGGGAACATGACATCAATGTTCCATTTCCATTCAACTTTCTTGTTTAGTTTGGTGAGCAGTTTTTCCTATGTTAATTCCTGATGTGAAGATATTGTGGAAAGATGAAAGCACAAGGAAAAAAACAGCATTATGTTTCTTGAAGAGGATGAACAGGGGTTCAAGCATGGAACAGGGTTCCTTTTTTGGTGGACAAGGGTCCATTTTTGTCGAATAGGGGTTCATACAAAGTGAATAGGGGTTCTTTTTTTGTGGACAAGGGTCCATTTTTGTCAAATAGGGGTTCATTCCGAGGTTTTTGGTCAGCGTTTTCAAAACCATCGGTGAGCCAAGATCATGAGCATGCACGGGCGGCAAGCTGCGGAAGAAATGTGATTGTTTTTCTCCCATGTTCGCACTAAGGGGGGAATGTTAGGAATATCTATTAGTGCTCACATATTTAATATTTTTCATATGGTAAATGTTTCGGTTATATTGTTATTTAGTATAATATATTGTTTTAACAACAATATATTTGTAGAGTATGTTGTACCCGTGAATATTATTCCGGGATATTTGTTGTAACACCTCCTATTATCTCGGAGGTTGTTTTGGCTATATCTTTGGCTATATAATAGCCATGTATTGTACGTTTGAATAATAAGAAGAATTAATCAAATTTCTTGTGTCGATCTGTTGCTGCTCCTTCAATTTTCTCGAGCAGGAAAACCCTCAAATATGCCCACGAAGCTAGAAATAAGTCACCTAGGGTTAGAACAATATATAAATTAATTTCAGATTTTCCCTTAACTTTCCAACTCTCAAAATGTTATTTCCGGATCTCGCAATAAATAATTTATAACAAAGAAGCAAACTCATCAAAAACCCTTCCAAATGATATATTAAATTCCCTAAACCAGTCGACCCACTTTAAATATTTAACGGCAGTATTAGAGGCACAAAATATCATCAAAACAAGGGCAATATCATTAGAAAATTATGCAAGTCCAGCATTAAACCCTTGTCAAAACCATCAAAATATGTCACAATACTCCTCCGCAGGACGAGTCGATTTGGATCACAATAACCAGCAGCAATATTCAGATTGTATTCACTATAAAGAACTCACAAATACCCTCATAAATCAAGCTTGCATACTCTCAAAAATGGCAACTACACATAGGCAATTAATTAAAGCAATCTCATCAATTTCTTAGCTTAAAGGGCATACACACTTCACATATAAGTGGTGTTAATAAACACATTTTATTTTAGATCATTAGTGGGCATACATCCCTCTTCAAGCATGAAGATAAGTTTGATAAACTATCAACATGCGAAAATGGGTGCCCATCATCTCCATTTATAGATTTGTCCTAGTGCAATCTTCAATGTTTTCCTTCCTTTTGGCATCATCTTCTAGAGAGGAGAGTTTTTAATTTAAAAATGGCCTGAAAGTCAAACTCCAATGCAAATGTTAATTTCCTCAAAATAATATTTGAAAATAAAATACATGGGAGGATTAAATATAATAATTGATGCCCAAAAGGAATCGACCTTTGCCAAATAAAGTCGATTTGCCCATAAATAATAATTAATTAATTCCAAAGGAAATCGACTTGCCTTTTATTTATTTTCTTTTCTCCAAATAAATTGATTTATTTCAAATGATATTTAATTGGCCTATAATAAATCGATTTTTCCCCTTTTATTTTGACTTGCACAAAATAAATAATATTTTAATTTTTAATTCATTAGCACAAATCAATTAATTATCTTTTAATCCAAGGCGAGTGGATTAAAGGTCTCCAATATTTTTATTTCATTAATGTCCAAAAAGGGGACATTACATAACACCATTTGATGACAAACACTAACTATCGACGCAAATAATTCTAAGTCTAACTTTGTTCTTTTGCTCATATAAAATTACTCGACTTGAACATCACTAAACTTAAATTTGAAAAAGATCTAATAATACACTTATAGACACCCAATCAAAATATACAACTAAACATTAAAGAACCTAATGACTTTATATTGATGAACACACCTTTTTGAATAGGTTCGGGCAAGTGCTATCAAGCAGAGTTTTGTTGATGGACCGAGTTGTGTCCGCAAAACAAATAATAGAAGGCACTTATAATTATCTCCGAAAAAAAGATAATGGAATAGCTGTCAAGAATGTCGAAGCATGAGGCACTCCCGATTTGAGAGGGATCGAAGAAGAACCAATGTAACAAACGGATTATATATTCCGAGAAGGATAAATCAAAATGTAAAACAATAATCTTCCAAATGCAGCGTACACTTTAGAGACTGTTGAAACCATGCATGGAGTCAAGATGAAGAGCAACACACGTGTTCACTCGAGGATTTTTAACACATCTCAATGCACCATCAGAAACATGCTACGTTTGAGCCAAATGAATGTGGATGATTTGACAGGGAGAGATAGGAGTTTCATTCGCAAAATGAGATCTCGGCACATTCAAGTTTATAGATATGCACGCCGAAGAGTATAACCTCCTTTTGCGTCAATGACTGACCGGTCTCAGATAGAGGCATATGATTTTGCGAATTGTAACACAGCTCTGCTATGAACTTGTAGATAGTAATAGATATACGACTTTATGCAGAGGAGATCAAACTAAATCAAATTGTGGCCCGCTAGATGTCCGTTGTTCTTCAAAAATTTCTTCCCCTAAAAAGTGTGAGCAAATTAACATAAGGATCACCTAGTCGTAAGCCAAAAAGTGAGCACAAAATCCCGATAATAATTAGACTAATTCTGAAACTAATAAAAATAAATTCTCGATATGATAAAACTCCATCTACAGGCAATAATTTATATGATTGCCCTTTGGAAAAATATTATAATCCCATTTGATGAATCAACTATTCCATCACAAAGCTCGTAACAAATGTTGCTTTGATACAAATTGAAAAACAATAACGCTTCGATGTAATTATGCATAAAGCAGAGTTACAATTATATAGGAGAGGTAGATCCTACATCTAAGGAGAACCTCCTCCACAAATTTCTCACCCAACTCCTATATACATGAGTTGAATCGCAACTCACCTAATATAACATTTACATTACACAATGATATTTACCTCCAAGTAAATATCCAAGCACACAAATATAAATGGAGCACTAAATATTAATTTCCTAACATTGCAGGAAATTCAACTTTTTTTCAAAATTCTATCATCTTTGATTGTGTTGGTATCTATCAAATGACTTTGATCTCATTATAGAATGTACAACTTCCATACATTGCTTGCCTGGTGCATTTTGCAACAGTTTTAACTACAAAAACATTATAGCCAGTGAACCTTGCTCCACTCCCAATCACATCATATCCATCCATAGCCTCTGACGGTACACTCAAATCAGGAATATTTACTTCAGAGTCTTCCCCCTCTTCCTCTAAATATTCTTCTATTCCATATACATCCATTTGACTAGAGGAGCCTTTTACTTCAACTTTATTTTGCATTCTCAATCGCTTAACATATTTTGCATGCTTCTTTCCATTAGTGTTTGATTTGGCACGTGAGTGGGCTTAGGTTTTTAAACGTATCATAGCCCAATGGATTCGAGGACTTACCTACACTTGTAGATGGCATGCCTAAGTCTGCTCGCTACTAGTTGTTGGAGCCACTAGTACTGATTGCATTGGTCCTTGTATGATCAATGTCTTGCCACCGCAGCTCCACTCTTCCGAACAATAGTCTCTCTTTCAAATCAACAATCTGCTCTTCAAAATTGCCATTCCCACTTTCTAGGTTTTAGCCAAGTATGCACTTGTTATTCTGATTTTCCTTGAATTATACAAAATCCTAGATGCTTTAGGATCACAGCACACTCCAATGCATTGCACATTGATGACCTATTTAAATCCTCTCTATTGTAGATTGGAATAATAGATAATAGTAGATGTGGAATAATAGATAACTTGAGATTGGAGACTTTACAGGAGGTGTCTCACCAAGTAAGGATGCAAGGGTACTCAAAAGAATTGCAAACAAAGGAAATCTTTCTTAAGCAAGAGCTGACATAATGGGAATTACGAGAAGAATTTTTTGGAAACAGAAATCCATAATTGCTTTAAAAGGAGATAAAAACACCTCCTTTTTCCATAAATCTCTCTTAGCTCACCGTTCTCATAATCACATTGCTTACCTAGAAAAAGGGGATGGAACTCAGGCTAATTCACAGGAAGATATTCAACAATTAGCAATACAATACTTTTCTGGGATCTTTGTTGCTACTAATCTGGATGGAAATGCTCAAAGAACAACTGCTTAATATCATTCCAACCTTGGTTAGTGAGGAGGACAATACTTTTCTTTTGCAGCCGGTTTTAGAGAAGGAACTCCAAACAGTTGTATGGGCTATGAAAAAGGGAAAACACCAGGACCGGATGGCTTTCCGATAGAATTCTATCAAGAATTTTGGGACATTATCAAAAATGATCTTTTGGAAGTGGTGGAAGAATGCAGACAAGCGAAGATTGTTCTGAAAGTCATCAATCAAACCTATATTGCTTTGGTTCCCAAGAAAGAAGAAGCCTCTACCCTTGCGGAATATCACCCCATTGCTTTATGCAACGTGCTCTATAAAATAATTACCAAAGTCATAGCTGAAAGGCTGAAGACTATCATTTATAAAGTAATATCTCTAGAACAAGGGGGATTCGTACCTCATAGACAAATCTACAATGATATTGTTTTGGCCCAGGAAGCCCTCCATTCCATGGAAATTCAAAAAAAACAGCTATGTTTTTGAGACTGGATTTGTCTAAAGCATATGATAGGGTGAACTGGTCTCTCCTCATTGAAATCCTCTTGAGGTTTGGCTTTTCCCCCCTTTGGGTTCAATGGATACAAGCTTGTATCTCTTCGGTTTCTTATTCAATTTTGGTTAATGGAGTTCCTACAACTAGATTCTCTGCTACTCGAGGAATAAGGCAGGGAGATCCCTTATCTCCATTTCTTTTCATAATAGTTGTTGAATCTTTTGGCAGACTATTTTCCAGACGAGAACCCAGAAGAAGTTAAGGGGCATCAAATTGGTTACACAGGTGGACCCTCTATCCCATCTGCAGTTTGTAGATGATTCTTCCATTATGGGAGAAGCATCCTTAAAAGAAGCTAATCAAATCCACAACAACTTGGAGCTCTTCTCAAAGGCCTTTGTCGGTCAAGATATCCTGCTCTAAAAAATTAGCTTCTTTGAGAAGAGCTCCATTAGATTCTAAAAAATTAACGGACTAGAGTTGGCTACCCACAAAGATTCTTCAGAAGTTTAGTAAATGGACTCATAGATGGTTAACTTTTGGGGGACATATAACTCGATTAAAGTTGTTTTACAAGCTATTCCTATCTATTTTTCTTCTCTTTTGAATATTCCTGTGAAAGTTTTACATCAACTTGATTCCATTAGCCAGAAATTCTTATGGACAGGAACTCAATAGGTTCGGAAATGGCATCTTGTGAAATGGAAAACATTATGCTTGCCAAAGAAAGAGGGGGGTTGGGTTTTCGATCCAGTGCACAGAATAATAAAGCTTTAGCTACAAAGTTATATTGGAGATTACTGCAAAATTCGTATCAGTTATGGGCCATCAATATTAGAGCAAAATATGCGGAAGGAATGACGTTGCAAGAATTAATTTGATATTCTTTACCTTCTCGGGGATCTCCTATTCTACCGGTCCTCAAAATTGGTGAAGTAATTATTAAAAACATATTTTTGGAAAATTGGGAAAGGTGATCAGGCAAAATTCTGGACTAATTCATGGGATGGGCACCCACCTTTGATTGAACAGTATCCAGATTTTAGAAATATTATGAATATTCTTCACAATAAAGGAAAGGAAAAGGTGAGTCATTATATACAATCAACGTCTCAGGGGATTGAATGGATCTCTCCGTCTTTATGGCAGGCCAACTTGTCTATTGGCCAAATACACTTTTTTCAAACCCTCCTACAAAACAAGATCCTTCCTATGTCTTTTGACATTGATACCCTTGCTGGGGAAAATCTTCGGAAGGAAATTACTCTGTAGCTGAAGGATATAGCACTTTGATAGGTACTCAGCCGCACCCTTGGAAGGACATTTTCGTTGATCTCTAGAACCTACTTTGTGGCCTAAAGTTAGATTCTTTATCTGGCTTTTATTATACAGAGGATTCTTACTAGAGAGAATTTGATGAAAAGGGGGATGGTCGGACCTTTTTGGTGTCCATTATGTAAAGAAGCAGATGAAACTCTAATCCACCTTTTTCTTCAATGCCCTTTTGTTATGTCTCTATGGAATATCTTGGTTGATTGGCTATTCTGTTACTTGGAACTCCTCTACGAATCTTGTGGATACTTTGAGAGTTTGGAAACGCTCAGTCTCTTGATACTCAGGACCTTAGCAAAGGAAGCTGGATTGCTATTTCTCTTATGTTGTGGAATGTATGGAAAGAGAGAAATAGACGTATCTTCAAATCTGAAAGTAGAGACATTTGGTATGTCAAGGAACTAACTCAAAGTAATATTGTGGAAACTATTGTGCATAATTTGAAAATTCCCTCCCCAATACTTGGAAAGTGGAAAGTTTTACTTCAAAAACTCAACCTGGGGGAAAACAAATTATAGATAAAGCTAAGTTCTAAACTATGGTGCATTCTATTTTGTGAAAATGGAAACCGCCTCCATTTGACTTTGTTAAACTAAATACTGATGGAGCAGCTAGAGGCAATCCGGGTCCAACTAGTATGGGAGGGATAGCTCATGACTCTTTGGGAACTCCCCTTTTTTTTTTCACTCATCAATTGGGGCATTGTACTAATAATGTGGCTGAAATCTTGGCAATTCAATGTGCTCTTCTGGAGGCAACTAAACTGGGATGTCTTAGAATTATAGTTGAATCTGATTCTAAGGTTATTGTTACCCTTCTGTCAGCTCAAGAGCAGCATAAATCCAATAATTGGCTAATCGCCAGGATTCAGGATAATATTAAGGTCATAGCTAGACATTTTCAGACCATCATATATCAACATGTGCCTAGAGATCAGAACAAGGTGGCAGATGCTTTAGCTAACTGGGCTTTGGATCATAATAATCTGATCAACTTTGGCCCTTTACCTTTGACATGGCCTCCAGAGCAGTGGAAACAGATTGAAAATATCCTTCACTTGCAATCATTGGATGGATAAATTGCAGATATGCTCTCTTCTTTAATTTGTTGTTGGAATTCCAAGGATATATCTTGGAGTATGAGTATCATGGCTTGGTATTGTAATTTGAATATTTTACTTATAATATAATTCTGGTTTTCTTTAAAAATGAAAAAAAAAGAGTTGTGCAAACTACGCACATGTAAACCGGAAACCACCTTATAGGGAACGCTAAACCGCTATAGAGTTTTAGACAAGTTGCTCATTGAACAACAAAGTAGGCGAATACTAAGCACTCGGAGGAGTACTTGCTTTGAGGTTTGAATCTATGAAGGGAACCTCCCTTCTCGAGAAAATAGTCTAGTGAATGTTACGACAACACATTATTCTTTATAAACCTTCAAATAGTATCCCATATGTCCTAAAAATGCCTCACCTACATCCTTAGGGTCTTGCAACTCACGTGTCCCTTTATTTTATTGAGATCAGTCTACTTTTTGAATAAAGTTCAAGAACCATTTATTAGAGAACAAAGTATTACAAAAGCTCACACGAGCTCAACGCCTCAAAATATGAGCTCTTTGTGAGGACAAAGCTTTGTAGAATATTGAAATCTGTCTTCATCCTTTCTGTACAAACTACACTATATGATAATTTAATGTATGGTACAGGAAATTGAAAATTCTTTGGATTTAACAACCGCCGCACCGCCCGAGAACAAGTGAATGCGTTGTGATAATGCTTGTAGACAGCCATCCTTCATTGCATGGCTGCACCACCATCTAGAAATAAATTCAAATGCATTGTGAACATCTCCTAAATATGAGCAGACTTGTTTGTTGAAGTGCTGTTGGAGCATTGCACAAACTAGTGGCATTCTAAGAAAAGCATATGTTTGAAACTCCAATATGATTTTAGTTTCAGTTTCTTCTCTTCTCGCAATAGTTATTTGGTTTTACCCGAATATCCATCCAAAAATGTCTCGCAAGGGATCTTTTTATGTCACAATGTTCAGACTTCTGAAATCTCCACAAACCCTTAAGTTTTTGTAGGTTTTTCTTGGAGGCATAACCACAAGTGATACCCAATCACTAGTAGCTACCTTAAAAACAATGCTAGCAGCCAGCATCCTCTGGATTCCATCAAGTACCCTTCTGCATATTGCAGGTTCATTCTATAAGGCCTCCTCCTCATTGGTAGAGTTCCCGGTATTAGATCAATATGATGCTCACAAGGTTCTTGTGGTACTCCCTTTAAATCCTTGCATCTCTAAGAAAACACTTCCTTGTTTTTGGTTCAAATTTGTATTAACACTAAAACCAGTTTTGGGTGCATATTGCAACTATATTAATTATTTTTGGTTCCATGTGTACCCAAATTTACTCTTGTATGATTGAATACTCAACCAGCTACATATCTAGTTCAGCTTCCTGGTAATATAGTCTCTGTAATAAGCAAAGTAATCCTCTCCATTTCCTTCTATTGGATCACTTTAATACACCAATGGATTTTTCTCAATTTCTAAATCAATCATAAAAAAAGACACTGCACGCAACCCTCATCACCTAAGTCTGTAAACCTGCTGCCTTCGAACATCCATCGAAATGTAACATTGCTTCCTCTACAGTTCAAATTCATCTTTTGAGTCGGAACCACCACTTTAACTAGACGCTCCCCTCCAATTCTCTACAACCCATCTACAATCTTGGAGGATTTCTTGACCAGATTCTTGTGCCCATTGATCTTCATAGTTCATCTCATTGAAAGGTATGTTAAAAACATAAATCTGCCCCTATTTTTCTCTCTCATAATATTGCAAATCTGAAATATATTTCTTTTGTTGCAAAAAAATTAAGATAGGTTTGCATATTTTTATTTTCAAATTTGTTTGCATTTACCATGCCTCCCCAAGTCAAAGACCCTACATGGAGCCATGTTATGTTTGTTGATAATCAAGTGTTTTGCAAATACTATAAGAAACACATAAAGAGGGAGATAGGAGGGACGGGGGCATTCATAGGTTGAAGCAACACTTGGCTGGTCAAAGAGGCCAAGTTGTCCCATGTGATGCACCAGACATTGAACCCATTAGATTGGAAATGCAACACATGATTGAGAAATATAATGAAGAGAAGGCTAGGCAAAAAGAGATAGAGGCTGAAATAGGGAGAAAGAGGCAGCTTGCCATGTCCCAAACAAACACTAGTGTTGAAGGCTCTTGCTCTAACCCTTTTGTCAATGTTAGAGACCCTTTTCGATATGTTCCTCCCATTCATGAAAACCGGCCTCAAAAGAGGAAGTCAAAGAACATTCAAAGCTTTTTCTCATCCTCCACCCCTGCTAGTGCCTCTAGGCCGAGTGAGAATCAGCCTACTTTAGATAGCCATTGGAAGAAGCAATACAAAGACTTTGCTTTTGAATACATAGCTAGATGGTGGTATGATGCAGATATCCCCTTCAATGTTGCCCACTCACCTTATTACCAACCTATGTGGGATTCCATTGTCCTTTGTTGGTAAGGGCTTCAAAGGCCCTAGTATGCATGACTTGAGGGGGTCTCTTTTGCAGAAAGAAGTTGGGTCAATAGACGAATACTTGAAGGGTTGTAAACAGTCATGGGCCAAAATAAGATGCACCATTATGTCAGATGGATGGAGTGATGGAAAGAATTGTACCATAATAAATTTCCTTGCCTCTTGCCCACAAGGAACCATGTTTTTGAAATTAGTTGATGCATCTGATAGGGTGAAAGATGCAAACTTGTTGTTTCGACTTTTAAATGCGGTTGTTCAGAGAGGTGGGGTGGAAAATGTTGTACAAATCATCACAGATAATGCCTCTAACTATGTTCTTGTTGGTAAGATGTTAGAGAATAAATACAAAACCATATTTTGGATGCCATGTGTTGCACATTGCATAAACCTCATGCTTGAGGATATAGGCAAAGAGGATTGGATCAAGAACATTGTAGATCATGCCAAGAGCATTACAAAATACATCTATAACCACTCATGGGTATTGAACCTGATGAGGAAAAACACCGAGGGCAGGGAACTTGTTAGGCCGACCATAACAAGATTTGCAACAAACTTCCTCACGTTGCAATCTCTCATTTCTCAAGGACAAAACTTGAAAAAGATGTTTTCAAGTGATGAGTGGAATGCATCTTAGTGGAGC
Organism: Taxus wallichiana var. yunnanensis; assembly: GCA_018340775.1. NCBI lineage: Eukaryota > Viridiplantae > Streptophyta > Pinopsida > Cupressales > Taxaceae > Taxus > Taxus wallichiana. The sequence continues at coordinate 268,131,318 of CM031241.1, forward strand.
CACAAACAAGATGGGAAAGACATCAAAAAGAAAGTTTTTGACAACCATCGAGACTCTTGTTAAGGTATTGTGGTTGGTGGATGGGAAAAAATTGGCCATGGGTTACATTTATGAGGCTATGGATCAGGTAAAGGAGTAGATAAGGGCAACATACAAGGATAGAGTAGCAAAGTATGGGCCTATATGGCAGATCATTGATAATAGATGGAATAATCAACTCCATCGCCCTATTGTAATGTCCCATTTTCCAAGGCATTACTAATATATCTGTTCATCTCTTTTATTTGCATTGTAACCCCTTGGCATGCCTAGCGCTACAAGTGGGAGTCTTATTTAGTCTTAAAATGTGCACATAGGTTAATTACTCTTTATTATTTAATTAAAAATAATAAAGTGCACATAAAGTTAGTCTTTTAATATTTTAATTAAGTTTTATTAGTTTTCCCTCCAAAAGGGAAAAGGTCGGCCATTTGAATGTTGCACCCCTTATCTTATAAAAGGAGGTTGCATGGCCATCTTTGGGGATGTTGATTTGATCATTTATGTCTCTCCATGCTTGGAGAAATGGGATGTATGCCCTAGCTTTTCATTGTGCTCTCTCTCTCATTCGATTTGGAATTGAAGTAGATCTGATTTTGAAGACTCGTTGAAGGATTTTTGTGCTTGATGTTGGTTTATATTTCTTCCTAACCCTAGCGCTTGGTTTGGGAGTTGGTTGGTGAATATTATGCATGCTTGAAACTTCCATATTGTGGCGATTTTCATTAAAAATCATTCTAACCCTAGAGCATTTATTTATGGTGTAAATCTGGTTATTGTTGCATGATTTGGGAGCACACTTGGTGGTTTTCAGATCTGTTATATTTTGCAATTAATTTCCAACTTATTGTGCCCAGTTTGAATGTAAAGAATCGTCATTTTTGCTTATTTATCCTTGTTGATCATTGCTGGAATAAATCCAGCTATAGCGACTTGGAAAAGAGTGGTTTATACATGATTTGATGCCCCAAAAATATATTTATGTTGCAGATCTGATTTAGCATAATTTTGTGAGTATGTGTGACCAGATTTGGGGGTTTTGGGAGTGATGCAAGTGCCGGAACTAATTTATGTGCAAAACAGCAATTTATTTTGCCCTAGGCGACTTGCTCTTTTGGTCATTTTGGGAGTTTGGTAACTGTTGTTCTAATTTGGTTTGGATCATCTTGTTCCTTGTATTTTTCCGAGTTCGGGCATATCTCATTTGCCCAAATCGGAGTGGTTTTGAGGAAGATATGAATTTTTGAAAATTGCAGCAGTTTGGGGTTTGATTATTAATTGTTTTCAGCTGTTATCAAAATCAGAATTAAAAGAATGAAAATTTGATTGTCTCCACCAATCTAGCTCACCACCTTGACCACTTCCAACCCCATTTGGGTTGTAATTGGTTGACATTGGGCTATTTTAGGTTGATTCAAAAGGATCTAATCCTTCTTGAGTTGATTTTTAATTATTTGTTGCAAATTCCCAATCGTCCTAAAAGGGGACATCACAGTGGTATCAGAGCAAATTTCCTCTACTCTTGTGGGTGTTGTTTGCAGAGTCTTTTGAATCATGGAACTAGCAAGTGATGGGGAATTGAGGACCAAGCTCTACAAACTTGGGAGATGGCTCAAGTATCCTCCACATGTGAAGAGTGTGTTGCTCAACACTCTAGAAGAAGCGTGCAAGTTGTTTGTCTATGATAGAACAATCAAATTATGGCTCCATGTTTTCAGCGATGGACTCTTTGGTGACTCATTTGGCTAGATCCGAACTATTGAAACATGATGAGGTGGAGGTAAGGCTCACGGTCATCACTTACATTAGCGATGTTACAAGGATAATAGCCCGAAATTTCCATACAAATACCACCATGGAAGAAATCTTTGAGCTCATGATAGGGAGTTTTCAAAAGCTTTGGGGTATCACAAACCCTTACTTTGGTAAGAGGGTTAAGATCTTGGAGAATATGGAAAAGATGAGATCTTGTATACCAATGTTAGATCTTGATTGTGATGATCTTATTCTTCACATGCTCGAAGTATTCTTTGTTGTCATACATCATTATCATTCAGAAAATATAAGGGTTGTAATGCAAACTATCATGTCTTTGGTTTTGAATGAACATGAAGCCCCTCCTCAACATTTGTTGTCTATACTTGAAGAAGGTATGAGACAAGAAGCATCATGTATTACCCATACCTTAGCCAAAGGTGTCATGACTCGATGTTCGAGCAAGTTGAGGACATATATGGCAGCCAAGTCTCCAAATCTCCAAGGTATGAGTCCTTTGGTATTTGATGATAAATTTTTGATATCTAATGCTTGCATGGAACTTGGTGATTGTAAGGAAAAATCAGATCTGATAGAAGGGCAAGTTGATATTGTTGTGGTTCCTCCACGGGAGGAAAGGAAAGATGAAATGAAGGAAGGGGAAAAGATGGAGTTCCAAAAGGGTGAAGAAAGTTTGATGGTTGAAGCCACTCACTTGCTGTCCAAAAAAGGAAATGTGGAGCAACCAAGGTCTGAAATTCATGGACAGCTGAAAGCACAAAGTGGGCAGCCAAGGGCGTCACCCAATGAGCCACAAAAAGGGGCAACTCAGCCCTATGTTCCACCTCATAAAAGGCAGGCCAGCAAGAAAGCCATCCATGATACAAGGGATGAATTGAGGGAGAAGGGTTTGTGTTTTGAGGTAATAGATTCTAATTTTGAGCTTGATTTTGATGATACTAATCATATTGCAAGTGGGGTTAAGGTTGATGAACAAGCTCATGAGGAGAAAGCCAATGACAAGGAACATACAAGTGAAGTTGATAAAGTCTTTGAGCAAGAAGATTGTTCAGGTCACCAACTCCATGAGAGACACTCCGAGGTATGGCAAATAAAAGTTTTTCCAAAAGATATCAGTTCTGATTTTCTGTTGTTTGCACATAATCTCATGATGTTAGGAGGGAGTTCAAAATTACTTACGATAAGCCCTAGTAAGGGGAAGCATGATGGGGTTCTAGAAGCTCCGGAAAGGTGGAGGAAGAGCATTTTCCAAAGAGCTGATAACAATCATCAGATTGGGGAATTCATGAGGGGAGCCAAGGAAGGTAAATCATATGACATCCTTTCAAGGTATGAAAGGAGTAATTTTTGGTTGGATACTATTTCATTTCAATTTTGCCCTCACCATGAAATGTATGCAAGAGATGTTGATGGAATAAAAGACTACATTCATGGGCAACTTATAAGAAGGAATAAGCATTTGTATAGTTGGGTGTTTTATGACTTGCCATGGTACAAATTTGATCTACAAAGGGAAGCATTTGATTGGGTGAGTCTCGCCCATGCATCACTTAATTCATCATCCCTTAAGAGTTTTGGTTGCATGAGTGTTGAGCATGTTTCTAAAGGAATGAATACTATAGGCATGGTTAACAAGATAGATCCTCTACTTTCTTTATGTTGCATCAAGTTTCAACTTTTAATCATTGAAGGAGGTATGAAGGTCATAGAATTCATGTTAGGAAAAGTGTTTGGGAAATACTATCTTGTTGCCCAAATCAAGGGGGTCAGATTTGTGATGAAAACTTGATGGAGAATGAAGAAAAATATGAGAATGTGTTATTGTTGTTGGCTGCCATGAAAATTAGTGTTGTTGTGTTCTCCATTTTCAGTTTGTTATCCCTTGAGTTTGTTGCCCTACATGCTACAATTGATGTTTGGAAAATGGATGTTCAAGTTGTTATCATGATAGAGCACATTTATGAGTCTGTTGCAGTCTTTATATTGTTGTCCTTGCATGGTTGGATGATAATTTTGGAGAATAACAACTACTACTATGAAATTTATTTGTTGTCATAACCATTTCCAACTCTTGGGTTCTTCCTACAATTCAGTTTTTCACCATTCAATGAAGAGTTCATGGCACATGGTTGTTGTTGTATGTTGCAAGATTGATTTGAGGAGGGCAGCCACTACCTCTTGGAGAGAAACATACAGCAGTGAATGGGGTAAAGCATCATGACATTTGGAGGCAACCCACATGAAGGAGACTTGTGAGCCATTCACACCATGGAGACACATTGGAAAAGTGTTTTTCAACACTTATTTTTCTAATGAGTTTGCTTCATGTGCAGGTATGAAGATACCCGAAGATAAGTTGTTGACCGTCACTCTCCATGAAGGTATCCTTGAGTGGGCATCTTGGGGGCTTATCAAAGCTCATGCGGATTTTTATTCATCTCCCTATGATGAAGGCACTACCACTTGGAGTTCCTACTACGAAGATGATCACACACATGTTTGGATTGCCACGAAGGAAGCCCACATGTTCTTCCAAGTGCTTCATCACTTGACTGGCACCGGAGCAAGACTTTGGATGCATCACTTCATCTCTTCTCTTGGGTGCATGATACATGGATCTATGAGCTTGCTATTGCTTGAGGGCAAGCAATCTCCAAGAGGGGAGGACTGTAATGTCCCTTTTTCGGGGCATTACTAATATATTTGTTCATCTCTTTCATTTGCATTTAATCTTAAAATGTGCACATAGGTTAGTTACTCTTTATTGTTTAATTAGGTTTCCCTCCAAAAGGGAAAAGGTCAGCCATTTGAATGTTGCACCCCTTATCTTATAAAAAGAGGTTGCATGGCCATCTTTTGGGGATGTTGATTTGATCATTTATGTCTCTCCATGCTTGGAGAAATGGGATGTATGCCCTAGCTCTTCATTGTGCTCTCTCTCTCTCTCATTCGATTTGGAATTGAAGTAGATCTTATTTTTGAAGACTCATTGAAGGATTTTTGTGCTTAATGTTGGTTTATATTTCTTCCTAACCCTAGCGCTTGGTTTGGGAGTTGGTTGGTGAATATTATGCATGCTTGAAACTACCATATTGTGGCGATTTGCATTGAAAAATCATTCTAACCCTAGCGCATTTATTTATGGTGCAAATCTGGTTATTGTTGCATGATTTGGGAGCATACTTGTTGGTTTTCAGATCTGCTATGTTTTGCAATTAATTTCCAACTTATTGTGCCAAGTTTGAATGCAAAGAATCATCATTTTTGCTTATTTATCCTTGCTGGTCACTGCTGGAATAAATCCAGCTATAGCGACTTGGAAAAGAGTGGTTTATGCATGATTTGATGCCCCAAAAATATATTTATGTTGCAGATCTGATTTAGCATAATTTTGTGAGTATGTGTGACCAGATTTGGGGGTTTTGGGAGTGATGCAAGTGCCGGAATTAATTTATGTGCAAAACAGCAATTTATTTTGCCCTGGGCAACTTGCTCTTTTGGTCATTTTGGGAGTTTGGTAACTGTTGTTCAAATTTGGTTTGGATCATCTTGGTCCTTGTATTTTTCCGAGTTCGGGCATATCTCATTTGCCCAAATCGGAGTGGTTTTGAGGAAGATATGAATTTTTGAAAATTGCAGCAGTCTAGGGTTTGATTATTAATTGTTTTCAGCTGTTATAAAAATCAGAATTAAGAAGAATGAAAATTTGATTGTCTCCACCAATCTAACTCACCACCTTGACCACTTCCAATCCCATTTGGGTTGTAATTGGTTGACATTGGGCTATTTTAGATTGATTCAAAAGGATCTAATCCTTCTTGAGTTGATTTTTAATTATTTGTTGCAAATTCTCAATCGTCCTAAAAGGGGACATCACACCTATACATGCAGTTGGGTATTTCTTAAACCCAAGGTATCATTACAAAGCTCAACTTGGAGAAGATCAAACTGGGGAGGTCAAAGATGGATTGTACGAATGCCTAGAGCGCATGGTCCCCAATGAGAGTCAGCAACTAGAAATACACCGACAAATTAGTGCTTTCAATAGAGCCACAAGTACCTTTGGCAAAAACCTAGCAAAGATTGCAAGAGAAGTGGACCAACCAAGTAAGCAATTCCAAAGTTTTTAAGTTCAGTTGTTTAAACTTTAAAAACTTGAATTTTTAGCGTAAGTCACAATCTAATTTGTTGAATTAACTCTATTTTTTTGTCCTGGTTTAATCATTTATTGCAGCACATTGGTGGGAGTCATTTGGTAGCCAATGTCCTCAGCTACAAAAGTTTGCAATTTGGATCCTAAGTCAAACTTGTAGCACTTCCAGGTGTGAGTGCAACTAGTTTGTTTTTGAGCGGATTCACATGAAGAAGAGGAACCGTTTTGATCAACAACGCGTTATCGAATAGAAGACCTGATACAAATCCTATTGTCTTGGATGATATTGATCCAACCTCAAAATGGGTAGAGGAGAGTCACCCAACAAAATTTGATCCTGATGAATCGGAGTGGATGGCTTTGGATGATGAACCACTAGTAACACCAGACACGGCAAGCACTAGCCGTGCTACTACAGCTACTGCGAGATGTCCCGAGGAGTCCGACGAGTAGAGAAACATGATGACATTGATGAGGATCCCATTCTTAGCAACGTTGCTAAGTTTGATGATTGATATCAATCATGTTGTAGCTTGTAGCATATTGTTTTTTGGACTCTATAGGCCATTTAGAGCCTTATTGTTTATGTATTTTGTTTAAGATATGTAGTGCACTTGGTGCCATTTTGCTATATTTACTCTTACATGGTATATACATGAGCAAACTTTTGTTTGTAATCATAGTTTGGGATCTTTAAAATATATTATTTTCGTTAAAATTGTAATATTTTATGTATTGTTTAGTAAACCGGTTCATAAATTTTAAATCGGTTTAGTTCTAGTCCGATCTTGGTCGGTTCAAAGTCCGGTTCTGATTTTTAACACACTAATATATACACACACAAACTAGGAGTCTATATATACACATTTCAATATGTAGAAATCATTTTTGCTCTCCAAAATAATATAAAGAAAACTAGTTTAATATCATTATATATATATATATACACATAGAAAACAGATTTTTATATCCAAAATAATATTAATAGGACTAATTTAATGTTATTTCGTGTATATATATATATATTGGAAAAAAATCTTTTATCTTTTATATATATATCAGATTTGTCTCTTTAAAATAATATTTGCATGTTTAGATGCTTATTGCTTTCAACATCTAAGCATATATATTGGGTATATAAAACATATCTGTCTCTCCAAATAAATACTAAGAGAACTAATTTCATGTCTTTATTTATATATATAAAGCATTTTTATTATTATTGTGATTTAAAACTAAACTCAAAAGTAAAGAGAAAATATATATACAGGAAAAAATGAAACAGGTATTAATCTTGTTTGATCCTAGATGTAAAATAGAGCATTGTTTATGGGTAAAACAAAAACAAAAACAAAATGGTAAGAATCTTCATCCTAGATGGAAAACAAGAAAAGGAGTTTGATGGCAGAGGGCCGTGAAAATGAAGGGAGAGGTAGGAAGAAGACGCGGCCTAACCATGGGTGGAGTTCATTCGTCCACTCGTGGCTCTATCCATACCTCCATGCTCCCTCCTTCTGCGCTCCCCTCTCTCCTCTTCCCTTCTCCTTCCAAGAGACCAAATGAGAGGAAATTAGGATTAGGATCACTTTTTTTGGAAGCTTGGGGATTATTAGGATACTTTTAGGGGTTTGATTTTGTAAGGTTAAGATCTAAGAGATCCAAGGGTTAGCATTAAATCCAACCTTTTCCTTGGAGGGAGATAACTCACTTTGAGAAAGACTCATCAATATCACTCTTTTATTTTGGGTACCTTTTTGAGACCTTTTCTAAAAGGGGATCATGTGTTGGGGGATGTCACTTAAAATCCCTAGTCAATGTAAATTTACAACTCAAGACAAACCCCACTTTGAGTGTCATTAAAAAAATTATTAAAATACCCAGTTTTCTTGCTTTTTTAGGGCAATTTTTGGACATTCCAGCAGATAAATAAATCTAGGATATCTTAATTTGACCTTTTATTTACAGGGATTTTGCTAGAAGGGCATTGAGTTCAAGAGCAAGATGACAATGGATTTCTTCCGTATTTGGATTTGGAAAGTGAGGGTTGCTAGATAAGATGATGAAAATCTCGTTTGAGTCAAGAATTAAGAAGAGGGACATGTGGCTATTTTTGTTAATTAATATTTGAATAATCTGTATGTACATGGGCTATTTTCGCACTTGATCTCATATGTTATGTGAGGTGTTACTTATAATATAATAAAGAGTACGCCAGTGTGATGTGGTCAAAACCCTCAAATAAATGAATAATTCTAGAAGTCATGGGTACATAGGTTCAATGTATCTAATTAACAGTATTTGTAGGTAGCTTATGGGTGAAGCTACTCATGTTGTCATAAATAAAGTTTTACACATCTCTATGTATCTATTGTATTTTCATATCAATACAACTTGATGTGATATTTTCACATCTTTTCGAGAAGTATTTCCTCCATCTTTTTGGATGTACAAGAGCAATCCACTTTCAGGTGTGCAAGTATCCCCATTAATCTTATTATTGTGTAGTTGTGCCAGCTAAGGTTGCAACTACTCTGCAAATGGTATAAAAGACCAGAGGACCTTTCAGATTATAGAACAAAAAATACCTTGCTTTTCATTGGGCATAACCTCATATTGGAGTGTCCGATTGAGTTGAAACTTTTTTGCTGGAAAGCAGACATAAGCCAATTATAATGAGTGGTAAAGCATAATTTTTGGAGTATAGTGGAAGATATATCAGTTGCAAGTTGCTGTTTTGTTTCTTCCTGAAAAAATCACAACTTCCAGTACCCTTTCTTGTATCAGGGATGAAGTCACAGCCAGGTGTCAGATTGAGATGCCACTTTTTTGTTTGAAAGAAGATTCATTAAGCTTCCAAATTATTTTTAAATTATTTTTATCAAGTATTAAAAGATAACTCCCATTCTTTTCGAGATCCAGAGTCTCATTCCTTTGGACAATCAGTTTAAGATGAATGTTGGTATGAATGGGACCAGTTGGTGTGATTGAAGGTGGAGCTATGGTCAACCTTTAACTCATTAAGACATTGGTCATCTCTACTCTATCCTTCATCAGCGCAGTTTTCTTGGTCCTGTGCTTAATGCTAGATCTTTTGATGCTAAAGCATAGTGGATTCGGCATTTACATGGTGTATGGTCGGTGAAGGTCTCCTACAAGTTACGGGTCTTTGCTTGGTTGGTGATTTATCAAGGTCTTCCTTCCAAGGCTCGTCTTCTCAAAAGTGACTTCTTTGATGGTTTTGCTTAGTCTGTTGCAAATTGGAAACCGTGAAACACATCTTTTGGAACTGATTTTCACGAGATCATGATGGAGGCTCATCCAAACTGAGCTGGCAGCTATTCTTCAAGGGAATCTTCAATGGACAGAAGCCCTTTTCAGCAATTCCATATCCATTATTAGCAATTCCCTCAGAAGTATTTGGCAGTGTTTGTGGGTCTCCACCTTGTTTAATCTATGGAAACGGAAACTTAGGTGCAAATATGTTTTTGTGAATAGATTTGCTCTCTGTGTGATTTCATCCACATGTGGAAAAGCAAGGTATGCATGCAGCTGTTGGCCAAAGAATCTTTGTTGAGTAAGGATGCTAGAAAGTTTGACCTTGAGGATTGCTCAGCTTTTATGTCCTTGTCTCTAAGCAAAGGAAGAAGCAACAACAAAAGAAAAATGCATGGGATAGCTTCCGTTTCATTCTCAAGCTCTGGGGACAAAAATTCCTCGAGGAGGGTATGTTGCATACTTACATGCAAGATTCAATTATACATACATATGTAAATGGACTATTTTTCACTTAAGTTGTATGTTGTAAGGTGTTAATTCTAACATAATAAAGTGTAAGTAATCATGATTGATAGAGACACTCCAATAAATGGATCGTTCTCAAAGTCATGGGTAGGTAGGTCCATTGTATCTAGTCAGTGTTGTTTTGCAGGTAGCTTGTGCCGGAAGCTACATATTTTGATATAAATAAAAGGTAATCCCTCTCTATGTCTATTCTATTCTCATGTCAATACAACTATACTTAATATTTTTTTGGTTTGCAGGTGCAATCCACTTTTAGGTGTATATATGCCCCCATTGATCTTATTCATGCGTAGTTGTGCTTGCTAAGTCTATAAATACTCTACAAGATGTCAAAGACCCTCAAGTCAAAAGGTTAAAAGGAATCACTAGCGAATTCACAATCTTTTAAGTCAGCTTTTGTGCAACCTGCTATGAACTCTATGCAAACTAAGCTCCATGTAGCTACTATTCAACACAGAAAATGTTCGAACCACCCATAACTCAAAGAGTATGGACATCAACAATGGAAAGGATTATATTGAAGAACGGTCAAAGCATCTAATACTTGAGGAGTGGAGGAGGATATGATGCAGACTCCAAATTCAGAAGTGTCATAGCTTCAGCTAGATTTTTATTAAAACCGTAAATTTTAGGGTTTGAGATATAAGAACCAATAGAGAAAAAGAATGTTGTAGCAGAAAGTAGGTATGGTGGGCAGTCAAACAGAAATATAGAAAATTTCAAATCTGTCATAGAAAAAGCTTTGAATATGGTTTTGTAATTATCACATGGTGATTGAAAGAGGAGAGTAAATTTGATTTTTGCAAAGATAATACTTTATTGGAAGGAAAATAATGGATACGCAACATTTTCAAAAGCATAGGACCATCACACAGTAAGGACAAATCAAGTTTCATAGCTATGACTGCAAAGGCAAAGGAGGATAAAGTAAATAATGTGATGTTCTAGAATGTAATTGATAAATTGATAAATTTAAACTTTGAAGCTCCGAGCTTTTTTAAAATGTGGCATTCGGAAAACAATAATATGCAGAATTACACCAAAGACATGCAGAGTTGGAAACAGTGCATGATGAGTTAACGAAAGAATATAGGGAAACAAAAGCGACCATACTCACAAAAAAGAGAATAATTAGTTAAGGCAGCAGCTGCAATTTAATTTGGTTAGTAGGAACTGTCACAGATGAATTCTGTGTAATGGGGTTAAGAGCGGATACAACTGAATGAAACCAACGCTGAGGTCTGTACACGAAGGGAAAAATTAGCTAAGGCAGCTCCTGCAATTCGATCTTGAGAATGGGCAATGTCACAGATGAATACTATGTGCAAGGGGGTTAAGAAGGAATACAACTGAATGAAAGCAACTCTGAAATATATTAATATTAATTTAGGTGCACTGCCTGAAACATAAAATGACAACCGAACAAATGTACCCACTGAAGTAATTTCAGACCAAACTATCCAGATTCCATGTTATTCAAGGAATCTACAGCTATATGATGCCTTTTCTAAGGTTCTTAATATGTCAATAATTTTTGATTTGGAGGATATGCATTTCCAGTCAATGATAGCAACGGAAAATTCAAACATGATTCTTTGTCTTAAAAGGAAGCAATACTCAACCACCACTGCATTACCTCCAGTTAATTAAATTTTGATTTGGATTAGGAAGGATGCCTGCTAGTGCTTTCATATGGAAGGGGAAGATGTGGGTGGTTAGAACTTGAAAATAATAATTTGTAGATTTAGAAGAAAGGAATTCTGATTCGATTAAAGGACTTCTTGTGTGAATGGGTACGTATCAAGTATCTTATTTGCCATGCAGCCCTTGGATGTTTAGATATGTGATTGAAACTTATTATTGTTTTGTGAGATTTCCATATTAAAAATAATATACATTATAATGCTATTAAGAACTGGACTCCAATAGCTTAATTATGTGCTTTTGACTAGAATTAGAATAATATTTATTCTCTTGAATGATAACCATAGAAATACAACCGATAAAAGCTTGCTAACTAGTTGAGGTTCTTGTTATTTTATCATTGTTGCAGGTGTTGGGAATGCAATGATCATAACATGTCTGGAAAAGGACAGGAGATCGACCGGATGGGGAAAATGAGGACAAGTAATTAATAGAATGATGTACAATTTTCTGTCTGAACATTGCACTTCGAAGAAAAACACTGCTCTTCAATGTTAAACAATCGAAATACTAAGGAAGACAAAAAGGTGCTTGGATCTGGAAAAACATATCACTAAAAGCTAGTAGTGGTAACCACTCGTGGGTGAGACCTAGATCTTGTTAGCATTTTCATGCTTTTCGGTTGGCCATATTTTTTCATATGATATATATACAGGGTTTCATTTACCAAACAAAAGGAAAAGAAGATACTTGCAATAATTTTTTCCAATCCAAATAAATCAAAATGGATAATTTTCATCTATTTCATCAAATACATATATCTATGAGGCAATTAAAATAAGCATATTATAGGATCACAACTTTTACCTTGATCTCTTGACCGAGAAGTAAAAGCATCGAATGATTGTTTGAAATTCCCAAAGCGATCTGTTGAAAATCTTGGGGATTCCTTCACAAACCCATCTACTGAATATATGAACAATAAAACTAGATAAGTAAAAGTAAACAACATTTCTTCGTAAAAGTAATGCCTATTTAAATTCTTCTTCTGATAAATATAAAAATACAAAGGTGTTATTGATTTGTCAAAATGCATATATATCCAGCCCTATGTTACACTTTAAAGTGTCAACAAAGCCAACCAAACCTACAATCAAAAGAAAATCAAGTATCACAATTAAATGCCCAATAGAAAAGCCACAAAGAAATGAAAGGATTGTAACATTATTTCACATGACATTTCGACTGTCACCAAACAAATCAGATAAGAATGGCCAAGGATTAAGACCACATAACTCAACTTCAGAAGATGTCAATTTTTCCATAATTATTTAGTATCTTCCATCAATGTGTAATGCATATTGACCTTCACCTTCATAAGCATTATTCTTTCCATTGTTTTCAGCAACAATCCACATGTGCAATCTTATGCCTTACTTTACAAAACCTTTTTCATGAGAAGTATAAGACATCTCTTATGTTTAGATTGGGTTTATTTATCAATAGGAATTTCTATTTGCACTGCTGCACCTCATCATTAGTAGCTATATTTCCTTATCCCCGTACAGTCTATCTTCACAACATTTGTGAGAGCTTCGTTGCAAATAGAAGATGAATTTTACATGTGTAACTTCCTGAACTTTTAAACTTTGAATCATCAGCACTGCAAAGGTTCTTCTCCCTTCACAAATTACCTAGGTTGCCAGGAAAAGGAAACAGGTCCAAACAAGGAAACTCTGATTTAAAAAAAAACACTTTGGGTATGAAACGGAAAACATTCATACATTATATTATAAAAAGATATAAATATATACTAAAAATGTGTAATACTCATTTTCAGTCCATGAAAGACGAAGCACTTCCGTGAAAATTCAAAACATTCAACATGCTTAAAATTTCACATGTAAGACCGCCGCTACCTCAAAAATGTTATCTTCAAAAGATATAAATATATACTAAAAATGCATAATACTCATTTTCAGTCCATGAAAGACAAAGCACTTCCGTGAAAGTTCAAAACATTCAACATGCTTGAAATTTCACATGTAAAACCGCCACTACCTCAAAAATGTTATCTTCAGCCTATCTAAACAAATACAACTAGCTTCAAGGCACCAACAAAAAAGAGAAACCTATACTATATATTACATATATTACCTCTGCCGTAAACAATCAATGAATTTAGTTTACCCTCAACATGCTGACCCCTCTCACATGGGATATTGATATCTACAAGCTTAACAAGAGATACTCAACAAGGACAACTTTTAGTAGTCTATAGATGACACAATTTAATTAATCAAAAACGATGGCACGATTTAATCGGAGAGATGGCCAAACCATAGAACTTGATCCTCAACCAAAATGTAGACCTTGATCCTCAACCAAGCTGTACAACTTGATCCAAAACCAGACTTCAAAATTTGATCTTCAACCAACTGTACACTCTAGAACTTGAGCCTTTTAGACTGACGAGCTATTCAAAATGCTTTTTTACGTCGCTTTTTTTTCACTTTTTTGGAAAAATGTCTCTTGAAACAAGACAAAAACATCCCAAAAATGATGGAGCCATTTTGTACCGTTTTCTATACGAACTAGGGCTGGAGGGACATTTCAAGTGCATTTCCTAAGCATTTCCATACCATCAACATCACAACACAACTATGGGGGCAGGGTAGGACTGTTTCCGCAACATAGCAAATTATAAAAAACATTGTTCACAAGTTTAAACACAATATTGACACAAACACGTTAACCACTTATCCTACCACATATACACAACAAATATATTAGTCAAAATATCGTGGGGAATAAAAATCTTACTACAAAACCTAAAGAAATGGAACCTCCGCACCATAGTTCACACACTCATTGAGTACTTTGTGAGTTGCCAAGTACTAGCCAAATTTTATGCCCGGCGAGTTTTTACACTTTTAACTCATAACTCGCCCACTCGCAACTCGCCCGAGACAAGTTTTGGCAAGAGTCGGTGCAAAACTCACCACAAGTAATCGTGATTACTTGGCGAGTTTGATACCTAAACTTATAGAATGATGATTGTACACAAGAATGCAGATAACACTCAATTTATGCTGAAAAACTAACGAAACGCCAAGTACCCCGTATCGGGCCCGATACGCATGCGGGTATTGATCGATATTGGTACGCGTTGTGGGTGCTCTGTGGGTACATACCCACGTGCCCCAGGTACTTCTCGAGTAAGGAAATCCGTACCCGGGACATACCCAGGGCCTGTGGGTACGTACCCACAGCGTACCCACATGGTTTTTTTAATTTTTAAGTGCAAAAATAAATAAAACTTGAGGGCTTTGACTGGAATTGAACCTTGGAAAGTTCGTGTGAGATTCAATATTGCCAATAGGCTCCGAAGGGTCAAGAGAGATGAAAATGACTTCATTTGGTGACTTACTATTTGGGTGCTTTCTTGTTGCTCCTCATGGGTCCTTTATTCTTCAGTCAATTTGGAAGGCATGGGAACAAGTGAAGCACTTGGTGGTTGGGCAGCCTATCTTCTCTTCCTTTGACACTAGGTGCCAAGCCTACAAATTGATTTTGTTGAATCTGAAATATAATGACAAGATCCTTGCCTTGACAAGAGGTTGTTCTGCCCTCAAAGGAATTAAAATATCTCATGACTTGTACAGATTTGGGAAGTGGATGGAATGGACAGACCTTAAAGCTTTCTATAAGCTTCCTCAATCTCAGTTCAGAATGTATACAGTGCTCAGAAATGCTTTCACAGCTCCCTCTACTGGACTAATTATGGAGGATGAGAATGACTTTTGGGATACTATGAGGTGGCTCAAAGGGCCCCTTCTCCAAGAGGCTACCTCCAAACAACTCTATGAAAAGATTGCCTTCTCCCCAAACCTTTCCCTGGGCCTTAACAATAAGTGGAATGTTTGTGAGCCCATTAGTAGATGGACTCATAGATTTAATGTTTTGTGGTCTTCTTGTATTCAGTCAAAGAAATCTTGCTTTAGATGGCTTCCGATTCATAATAAGCTTGTTGTTGGCTTCTAATATTTTATAGGTTGTTGAGACTATAAGCTTGTTGTTTTCTTTAAATTTATATATATATATATATATATATTTATATTTTTACTTTTTAAAAATATATTGTACGAACGTACCCACAACGTACCATACCCGAGGTTTTTAAAAATTTGTCATTTCAATGTACTGCACTGCACCCGTATTCATATCCGTGCACTGTACCGAAACAGTCTAGCTGAAAAATACTATATTTACTTCTTTTCAAGCCCACAAGTCCACACATTTTCATCAAACAACATTTGAGCATCCTTTGAGCAATTTGGAGGGAGTTATAGCAGATTTGTAGAGCTAAAACATGATTTACAATTTTACATGCATGTAAATTCTTTCTACAATGTCAATATTAGGTTTTTGAACATGATTTACAATTTTACGAGCATTCCATTCAATTTTCATGATTTTTATTCATGATTTATGTTAGTCTTCCATAATTTATGAACGAAATTGTTTGTTTTGTCGTGTACATAGAATTTATGATTTAGGTTTTTTAAATGCAATTTTTTCATATTTGAATTAGATCATATTGCAAATGTAGGTTAGCATACAATGCATCCAGCTTTGCATTAGACTCAACATCAACAAGTGGAAGTCATCCTGCTACAAACCGTGACACTAGTTGGAAGTATGTCATACTTGGACCATCCTAGGGGAGTGTGATTTGCGAGGTTTTGCTCGAAAAAAAGTTTTTTGAGGCATCAATTACCTCAAGTACCATATCGCATGCATTCCTTTTCGTGTGGTCGAGTCATGTCCTTATACCATGGAAGAGGCAAAATGAGAGACGCAACTAATGTTTATGTTGTTTAATAAGAAGAAAGTAGAGAGGGAAAGGGGACAACTGGCTAATAATCCTAACTAGGATACGAATAAGGAAGTAGATGTGGCAAAGATTGTGGGATCTACTCGGTTTCACACATGTGCGAGGCACATCCACCATTCAATTCAAGAAAACCCCCGTCACAGGACTTCTTTGTAGATAGAAACATACGGACCATGACCTTCGTTGTAAGGTGCGGGGTGGAACAAGGAGGTGCACCAGAAACCAAATAAGGCCTAGACAAATTTGTCGTATTACAAAAATCTTACCTTCAACATGGCAAAGGGCCCATCTTTGAGAGTATTTGGTGATGTCATTGATGACAGTTGTAGGGAAATGGTACAAGGCAACCTCTTTAAAAACTTAAATAGGAGGTTGTGTAGACATTCAAATTTGGTAACTTATCCTTTGGCAATGACTAGTTTGGCTATGTTCCCTTGCAAAGACAAGTGCTTACATTATAAGTTCAACCAACACATCTCCCTAGTTCTTTCTTGACTTGCTCATCTCCGCATTTTGCTCTGTCATTCATTCGGGCATTATTTATTAACCAAGTAGCAAATTACCTCAAGGCATCATTCCAGAAATTTTGGTTTTGCATCACAAACCGCCTACACAAAACCATACAGTTTCCCTACGAAAGCATATGGTTTCCCTACGCAAAACCATAGAATGAACTACACCCTAGCCACCCTATACGGTCCTACCCCTTTTTCATCTTCCGACTTTGCTTTCAATTTGAATATTTTGAATGCATCGTTTCATCTTCTTAGTGTCAACCTTATCACAAGATTTCACCTACGAAAGCCCATATAAACAAATTCAATATCACGTTGATATTCACCAAAGACTTTCATAAGCTCCTATTACAAATATCAATCCAAAAGCACTTAATGCTCTCTTAGATCTTCCTAAATCAATTGCATGTCATTTAGAGAAGCCACTACTACAAGTCTAAAGCACTCAACCAGGTCAAGGAGTCTAGGTTTCCTCCACTTCCAAGCATGTAAAGGTCCTAGAGCCATGTCTTAGCAAAAACAAAGTCACTCCAAGTATTGTCAAAGGTCTTCAAGGATCTGAAAGATCCCTGGATGGATCCTTCTTGTACTCTACTGATTTTTAATCAAGCAAAAACAGCAAATACAGTTTTATGTGTATTTATGACAATATCCCTAGTACAGATCTGGAAAGTGCGACTAGGTTCTAGGAGAGATATCAATGTAAATCACACCCAATAAAATTACTTCTAATTTCTAATGACTGCCCAGATATTTGGGGGCTGAAATACACAGAAAACTGAACTTATAACAATCCAAAATGCCCAGAAAATCAGATCTGAAGTCTGTTATTATTCAGATTGAAAATCTTCAAAATATACTCCAGAAATGATAAAAAAAGTACAGCGATCAGATTACAGAATGATGGCAATTATTTGACAAATATTTTCAGATGAAAATACCTCTGAATTCGCTGCCAGACTGTTTACAAGGGACTGATCCAACTGCTGGTTGCAAATCACTGGAAAACACCTTCAATTCCCTTTCCACACATGGCTGAACTGAACCTGAAGAACACTAGGAATTTCTGAGTGAAATCCCCTCTCAATCTCCTGGGGTTTTCGTCCGCAAGAGATAAATTCACAAGGGTTTTCGTCCTTGGAATTTCTGGTAAAAGCTCAGAGCTCTTAGCAATGCAATAGATAATAATAAAAATCTGGATGTCCTCTCTACAAGTCGACTTGTTTATTTAAAGGGAGATCAGCCAACCACCACCCCCAAATCAGCCAATAAAAATTGTTTCATTCTCCTATGCTGGGCGCATTTTCCTTTTGGGGCTGATTGGCACATTTTCCAAAAATTGACTCCCTAAGGTAAGTCGCACTTTCTCTTTTCTAATACAATTATTTTTAATTGTATTTTTGACATTTTAATTCATCATTATACTTTATTATTTATTATATGTGCTTTTTCATGATATTATTATTTTTTTGAAACAATAGCACAATATAATAAAATAATAAAGATAAGTCACCCTAAAACTTCCCTTTGGCCGTCGGGTAGACATAAAGGGCCAAAGGTCTTCGCCCAAGCTCACGCGGGCTAGAGGGGACATTACAGTCCTCCCTCCCCGGAGTTGCTTGCCCACAAGCAACTGTAGCAACGCGGGGTGCTGAAGAATAGACTCACCCTCCCAAGTGGCATCCTCCAAGGGTAAATCTTTCCAACGAACCAGGTACTCCCGTATCACCTTGTTCCGCAATCTTCTCTCCCTCCAATCCAGAAGTCCCTCAGGAACCAAATCCAGTCTTCCCTCATCATCCAAGGGGGGTAACTCTACTGAAGAGGTCACATGCTGTCCCAATGCCTTCTTTAAGCAAGATACATGAAAAACATTGTGTATCTTACTTTCAGAAGGTAACTCCAACTCATAAGCTACCTGTCCAACTCTCCTCACTACCCTGTATGGACCATAGAAGCGAGGCTTAAGCTTCTCCGCTCCACTCTTCTTAAGAGTACTCTGTCTGTAAGGCTGGAGTCGTAAAAGACCATATCCCCTACCTCAAATGATCGCTCAATCCTGTGCCTGTCTGCATACATCTTTTGCTGATTTTGGGCATGCTGCATATTGTCCTTAAGGGTTTTAAGGATATCCTGGCTGTCCTGTAAACACTCTCGAGCCTTAGGAGCTCTGCTATCTCCAAACGCCATATCCACGAAGGATCTCGCGTCATAACCGTACAAAGCTCGAAAAGGGGTCATCCCAATGGACATGTGGTACGTAGTATTGTAACAATACTCGCACAAATAAAGTTGCTTGACCCATGCTCTCTGCTGCCCTGAAACATAGTTGCGCAGGTACCCCTCAATCCACTTATTCACAATCTCCGTCTGCCCATCTGTCTGTGGATGATAGCTAGTGCTCGGAGTCAACTCAGTGCCTGCCAACCTGAAGAGTTCCTGCCAAAATGTGCTCATAAACCTGCTGTCCCTATCGCTAACAATATTCTTCGGAAGCCCATGTAACCTGAATACCTCCCTAAAGAATAAATCAGCCACCTGTGGTGCCTTAAAACTCGTGGGGATGGCAAAGAAGTGTCCATACTTAGTCAACCTGTCAACTATCGCATAAATGCGATCATAGCCCTGCACAACTGGTAGTCCTGTAATGAAATCCATAGATATACTCTCCCACCTCTGCTCTGGAATAGGTAAGGGCTGTAATAAGCCTGCAGGGAAAGTATGCTCGGACTTGTTTTGCTGACAAGTCACACACTCTCGAATATACTGTAGAACATCCTCCTTGAGACCCTTCCAAGAGAATCTCTCTCTAACTTGCCTATATGTCTTGAAATACCCTGGATGTCCTGCTAATGGTGCATCATGGAGTGCATGTAGAATCTTCCCCTTGAGCTTAGATTCAGGTACCAAATAAATCCTACCCTTATAATAAATCAAATCAGAAATTACCTGGTAGCGCCCATCCTGAATTTTGCCGTCCATGATCTCACATGCTAAGGTGTTCTTTGAATACTCAACCAGCAATTGAGACTTCCAATCTGCAGAAATCTCACTCATAGAATATAGGACAGCAACATGGGGTCTCCTCGATAGTGCATCCGCCACAACATTCCTTTTTCCTTTGACATACTCAATGTCAAAATCATAGGCCTGAATCCTGCTGACCCATTTCTGCTGCCTCTCATTGAGTTCCTTCTGCTCCAAGAAGTACCTCAAGCTGTTATGGTCGGTCCTCACTACAAACTTTCCTCCCACCAAATATTGTCTGAACTTCGCCAATGCATGCATGATGGCGAGCATCTCCTTGTCATAGGTGGAATACAATCTCTCGTTCTCCCTCAATTTTCTACTCTCATAGGCAATGGGATGACGGTCCTGCATCAAGACTGCACCAATACCTGAGCCCGAAGCATCACACTCTAAGATGAATGGTTTGGAGAAGTCCGGAAGAGCAAGGACTGGACATGTGCTCATCACCATCTTGAGCTCATCAAATACTCTCTGTGCCTCATCTGTCCATCTAAATGCGCCTTTCCTTGTGAGATCTGTCAATGGTGCAGCAATATCTGAATAACCCCTCACAAATCTCCGATAATATCCGCATAACCCTAGGAATCCCCGCAACTCTGATATGTTCCTGGGTGGAGGCCAATCCTGCATAGCCTGTATCTTCTCCTGATGGACCTTGACCCCATTGGCCCCAATGACATGTCCCAGATACAGTATCTCAGTAAGTCCAAACTCGCATTTGGACATCTTAGCAAATAGAGACTGAATCTCCATAATGCCAAGTACCTCATCTAAATGCCTCAAATGATCCTCCCATGACCTGCTGTAGATCAAGATGTCATCAAAGAAAACTAGCACGAACTTCCTCAACTGCTTGTTGAAGAGATGGTTCATGCATGACTGAAAAGTGGCAGGTGCATTAGTGAGACCAAATGGCATCACCAAGAACTCATAATGCCCATAATGACATCTGAATGTTGTCTTGAGGATATCCTCCTCTCGGACCCGAATCTGATGGTATCCCGATCGAAGATCAATCTTCGAAAAATAAATGGCTCCATGCAATTCATCCAAAAGCTCATCAATACGGGGGATGGGATACCTGTTTTTGATGGTCTTCTTGTTGAGGGCCCTGTAGTCGATACACATTCTCATCGTCCCGTCCTTCTTCTTTACCAACACCACCGAAGAAGCAAATGGGCTAGAACTAGGACGGATATGCCCCATATCAAGAAGCTCTCTGATGGTCCTCTCTATCTCATCCTTAAATTTCTTAGGATGACGGTAGGGTGTAGTGATCACAGGCTTGGCACCCTCCTCCAACTCTATGACATGCTCAAACCCTCTGTCTGGTGGTCTCCCTGGAGGAATATCACCAAAAACCTGCCCGTGCCTATCTATTATGGTCTGAATATCTGCATGCAACTGCTGTCCACCATCTGGAGAAGATTTGGATGAAATGAAACATTGGGCTGCCCATGCAACCTCTCCATGACTGATAATAGACTCCATCCTATGTGCTGAAACAACTCTAGGCCCACCATCCGAAAGAGCTCGTAGCACAATCTTCTTCCCCTCTGACATAAACTCTATCTCCATTCGTTTGAAATCCTGCACATATCTCCCCAGAGACTGAAGCCACTGAATCCCCAAAACTGCATCTATCTCTCCAAGTCCAACTATGTAAAAATCATCTGTCAGTGTGTAGTCTCCTAGCTGGATACTAAGCTGTGGAATTCGTCTAGTGCAGCTTAGAGCAAAGCCATCTGCCACTCGTACACTAAACCCTCAAATTCTTCCACCTGTAATCCCCGCTTCATCACAAATCCCTCATCAAGGAAATTGTGCGTAGCACCACTATCAATCAAGCAAACAACTCGTTGGCCCTTAAGTACTCCTTTCACACGAAATGGATGATACCTAGGGACTCCAGAAAGTGAAGCAATAGTACCTGAGCCTGATGCATCTCCATCTCCTAGCTCTACCTGGGGCTGCTCCTCATGTGCACCTGACCACTGTCCTCTGTATCTGTATCTGCTGAAGAATCTGCCTCTGCATCCGAGATAACCTCAATAAGATGCACCTTGCCTTTCCCAAGGCAGTTGTGTCCAGGCTCCCAGTGATCTTTGCAATGGAAACAAAGTTTCTTTCTTCTCAACTCATTCCGAGTCTCCTGATCCATCCTAGGAGGGGGAACACTCCTTTGCTGAGTAGTGGGACGCTGAACCGGCTTGGAGCTTGTGAAGGGCTTCTTACTAGACTGGTAAGAAGTGGGAGTGGTCTCCAAATCTAATGTTGTCTGGATAGCATCATGTAATGTAGTAGGCCTAAGGGCCTTGACCAACCCTCTTAACCTGTCATGCAGGCCCTCAATAAAAAGCATTACCACACGTCTCTCGGGCATCTCGGGAACCATTACTGCAATCCGCTGAAATTCGTTGATGTAAGAATCAACGTGCCCACTCTGTCGTAGCTGTGCCAAATCCCTGTAATATAGCTCCACATCTTTGCGGTCAAATCTGGCAATCAACTTCTCACTAAACTCCCTATATGACCGTAGTAAGTCATGTCTCTGTGTGATAAGCCCATGGTGCCACCAATCATATGCCACCCCCTCTAAGTGAAGAGTAGCAAACTGAATAGCCTCCTGTTCCTGCATAGGTTTGAGAGTGAGGTATGTATCAAGCTTGTGAATCCATGCCCTGGCACTAATCTTCCCACTGCCATCGAAGGTGGAAAGGGTCACCTTATTGGTAACCTGCTTCAATTCTCTATTTTGCTGGGTCCTAGGCCTCTGTGCTTGCCTAGCTTTCAAGCTTTCCCTTTTCTGCATACAATACTGGTGGAGGGGAAAGGCGTTCCGTACCTCTTCTGGTAGTGCTCTCCACTCATCATGAGCTACCATTACATTATCTTGAAAGGCTATGTCTTCAAGTGGGTCCTCAACTAATGGTGGCTCCTCCCTTGGTAGGAATCTGGGCTGCATAGGTCGATCTGCAGTCCTCGTGGGTCTTCTTTCCTCTGTATATCTCCTATCTCGTGGAGGGGAACCTCTTACGCTGCCCACTTCTGTAGGAACCCGGCTGTGCCTTCTGTGGCTGCTAGCTATGGATGCAGATCTTTCCCTTCTATCATGCCGATTTCTTGCCCTATCCATAGTTAAATTCTCCATCAGCTGTCTCATGGTCTGAATCATTTCCTGATGGGAATCGATCATTCCGCTGAAAAGTGCATCCGGATCAGGCCGCTCACGTCGTGGAGGAGTGTGTGCTCCTTCTCCTCTATCCATGATACCTTCAATATTCAGACGTGCCTGACTCCTAGTATAATATCGGTGTGGCCCAACTTCTGTAGGCTGCATAAAACAATTCCAAACAGACCCTCCAGGTGGGAGGATTGATGCTCTGATACCACTGAAAGATCCCTAGATGGATCCTTCAGTACTCCATAGATTCAAAAATCGCCAAAAATCGCCGATAAATCGCGATAAATCGCGTCCAGCCTGCCACACGATAAAACTTGCAAAAAATCGCGATTTTCGAAATGGTATAAATCGCCGATAAATCGCTTTCAAAAACCCTCGAAAATCGTTGAAAATCGCGTCTAAAATCGGCGAAAATCGGGGGAAAAAAACGCGGCTAGGGTGTAAGACGAAAATAAAGTAAATCGATTTGTTTTTTTTTCTCTTTCCACGGGCTACAGTCGACGCGTGAGAGCACTAAAATACAGCGCGTATTTTTTATCAAATCGTGTGCATTTCTTACCTGTTCGTGCGCGTTTTTCACCGATCCGTGGTCGTTTTTACCAGTTCGTGCTCCTTCTTCCTGTTCGGGCGCGGTTTATACTTGTTTGGGCGCGGTTTATACCTATTTGCAGCGATTTTTCCCTGTCCGCGTATACATTTTTTACAGCGATTTTTCCCTGTCCGCGTCTACATTTTTTACAGCGATTTTTCACATGTGACATGACTCTATGAGCATTTTTGTTTGCAAACTTTGTACTCTCTTTTTTGGTCAAAACTTAATCGAAAATATGCATATGGGCCTATGGCATTCTATAGAGTCACTTCTTGCATCATTTAACATTGTTTTTACATTTAATTTAAGTATATTTTATGAATTTAAATGTTTTTAAAAGTAGCGATAAAGTTGCCGATTTTTGCCGATTTTTTGCCGATTCCCGATTTCCGATTCAAAATTTGCCCTGCCGATTAATCCCGATTTACGATTTTTTCAACTATGTTGTACTCTACTGATTTTTAATCAAGCAAAAACAGCAAATACAGTTTTATGTGTATTTATGACAATATCCCTAGTACAGATCGGAAAGTGCGACTAGGTTAGGAGAGATATCAATGTAAATCACACCCAATAAAATTACTTCTAATTTCTAATGACTGCCCAGATATTTGGGGGCTGAATACACAGAAAACTGAACTTATAACAATCCAAAATGCCCAGAAAATCAGATCTGAAGTCTGTTATTATTCAGATTGAAAATCTTCAAAATATACTCGAGAAATGATTAAAAAAAAGTACAGCGATCAGATTACAGAATGATGGCAATTATTTGACAAATATTTTCAGATGAAAATACCTCTGAATTCGCTGCCGGGACTGTTTACAAGGGACTGATCCAACTGCTGGTTGCAAATCACTGGAAAACACCTTCAATTCCCTTTCCACACATGGCTGAACTGAACTCGAAGAACACTAGGAATTTCGAGTGAAATCCCCTCTCAATCTCCCGGGTTTTCGTGCTAAGAGATAAATTCACAAGGGTTTTCGTCCTTGGAATTTCTGGTAAAAGCTCAGAGCTCTTAGCAATGCAATAGATGATAATAAAAATCTGGATGTCCTCTCTACAAGTCGACTTGTTTATTTAAAGGGAGATCAGCCAACCACCACCCCCAAATCAGCCAATAAAAATTGTTTCATTCTCCTATGCTGGGCACATTTTCCTTTTGGGGCTGATTGGCACATTTTCCAAAAATTGACTCCCTAAGGTAAGTCGCACTTTCTCTTTTCTAATACAATTATTTTTAATTGTATTTTTGACATTTTAATTCATCATTATACTTTATTATTTATTATATGTGCTTTTTCATGATATTATTATTTTTTTAAACAATAGCACAATATAATAAAATAATAAAGATAAGTCACCCTAAAACTTCCCTTTGGCCGTCGGGTAGACATAAAGGGCCAAAGGTCTTCGCCCAGGCTCACGCGGGCAGAGGGGACATTACAGATCTCCGATTCTTGTAGTTCTTAAAATGAGGGAAAGTTTGATTAAAACAAAATTATTTTGGATAGTGAATAAAGGGAATCATGCATATTTTTGGTTGGATTCATGGGATGCTCAACCTCCTTTAATCCATCAATTTCCTCATTTGCGTAATGTGATGGAAGCAATGCATCAAAAAGGATGGACGAGAGTTATGCATTATACTAGACAGATGTCTCAACATTTGGAAATGGGTAGATGTTGGATATCTACTCATGAATGGCCTATTTCTTTACAGCAGCCAAAACAAACTTTGATCACCAAATTCTGAAAAGACATTCACTTTCCTTTTCTAATGAACCAGATCAAATAGGATGGGGAATTGATCGGGAAGAGAATATACAGATTCATTCTAGCTATGAGAAGCGAACTAGAGGTAATCTTCACCCCCTCCAAGCTATGTTTAAGCAAATATGGCAGCCCGCTATATGGCCCAAGGTTAGTTTTTTTCTTTGGCTCTTGGCACATGGCAGAACTCTTACAGGCGATAGACTTATGAAGAGAGGTTTTTATGGGCCTTTCAGATGTACTCTATGCTGGAATGAGGAGGAAACTAGACATCATCTCTTCTTCCTTTGTTCGTGGGTTATACCTTTATGGCAATCTCTTGCGAATATGTTTGGTATACATTACCAAGGACTTCATTCTCTTGAGCAACTGATGAAGGAATGGCAAGATGGTATTCCAAAAGGACAAAACTTACTCCCTACCTTATGGATAGGTATCTCTTTGTTACTTTGGAATATATGGAAGGAACGGAATAAAAAATTTTCAAGCAAGAGATCACAGAAAAGGGGTACGTTTGGCAAAAGACTATAATTAATATGGCAGAAACTATAAAGCAAAAAGTATCCCTTCCCTCTTCTCTCACTCCGAAATGGAGTAACATATGTAATCTGCTATCTTTTCAGCCTACTAGTTCCCCGCTTCCTGCTTTTACAATTAAAAAAAAAAAAGGATAAACAACAAAATTGGGTTCCTCCTCTTGTGAAATTAGGTAAATTGAATACGGATGGGACGTCCACAGGAAATCCGGGAAAGGTGGCTATGGGGGTATTGGAAGAACGCATGATGGGAGAGTTGTTTTCCTCTTTGCTGAAAATTTGGGAACTACTACTAATAATGTTGTTGAGATTAGAGCTATCTATAGAG
Organism: Taxus wallichiana var. yunnanensis; assembly: GCA_018340775.1. Lineage (NCBI taxonomy): Eukaryota > Viridiplantae > Streptophyta > Pinopsida > Cupressales > Taxaceae > Taxus > Taxus wallichiana. Next base: position 268,157,590 of record CM031241.1, read on the forward strand.
GTTTACAAGAGGCTATTAAGTGTGGATGGACTCAAGTGCAAGTGGAATCTGATTCTAAGATTATTGTCAACATGTTGACTTCTTCAGAGAAACTTGGGAGATCACATTGGCAAATTGAACGTGAAAAAGGAAAATCGAAGGATTGCAAGCTAATTTTCAATTGATGCAAAGCAGTCACATCTCTAGACAGAAAAAATAGGTTGTTGATGCACTAGCAAACTGGGCTTTGGATAATCATGACATCGGATGCTATGGAGATCCCCTCTGTGGTGGCCTGAACGGGATCAGAAAGATATGAAAGCTATTCTAAAACTTGATAATCTTTCATGATGTTCATTAAGTTTATTTTGTTTCATAATGCTCAGGATTGGACTAATAGTTTCCATGCCTGGCATAGTCGAAATTGTACAAATATTTTCCTTATGAAATAATATCTTATGAGTTTTTTTAAAAAGGTCTTCAAGGGACAAAAGGGTTTAGTCTAGGGGCTGAAGGACACTATTTGTTAGGAATTATTATTGTGAACGCGTGATTGTGTATGAGATATAATATAATTAGTTTATATTATGTTGGTGAGTAGTTATAACAACTCACACAAATAGAGTTGTAAGAGTGTTTGTAAGGATTAGGAGTTAGTTTTTTATGAGGACACACTAATATATATGTAACCTATGCATATGAAATTGAATATATGAAGGTTTTATTATTATTCTATGTGTCTGGCTCTTCCTTTTCTGATATTTGATATCAGAGCAGGGCGATTCCTTGTGAATAATGAAAGATCCTTCAGAATTTGTGAATTACACAATAGTATAGTAGGCAGTTTAATGAAGATTAAAGTATCAATCTTCTTATCCTCGCCGTGCTTCTTTGTTGTCAGAACTTGGTCATCTTGATTAGCCTGTGCATCTCTTCGACATTTTTATTCACTGGCTTGATAGTAATTAATAGGAGCAATGTGCAGCGTAGTCGGACAAGGTAAATGATATGATTTGTAAGCTTCTCACATACAGTCTACTTCGTAGATGCCAAGTGCAAACCGTGCCTGCAGATGCGTAGTCAGAAGCATGTAGAGAACATCCTTCTCAGATCAGCTGGAAAAATTTGTATGTGTATAGTCTTGCAAAGATATAATGCAGCTTGTACAAGGTGATAGCTAAGCGCACTCAAACTTTTACTCGTTTTGTTAATTGGCACTCGTGTAAATGCAGCTCAAAATTGACTTATCGCCCTGGTCTGCTGATTGAATGCAAAATTAGATGCAGTGAGATCCTGCAGCTTCATCCTTGCATTGCCATTTGTATTATTCTTCTGGATTCCAGCTAATACGGCCCACTTGCATATATACTGTCTGAGGATAAGGTGCATTAGTTCCTTGGTTGGGCATTAACTTCATTGGTTGGGCATTGAATTCCTCTGAGTAGCCAGACGCATTCCTTTGTACTGCCTGAGAGTGTGACAATACTAACAAAATACTGATCTGACCTGTTACGCATATATTTTCCAGTTGAAGCAACTCCAGTGTATGGATGTCTCTGTTATCTTCCCAACACTATCACAGCAAACAATTGACACATATTAGATCCGTGGCAGAATTAGAACCGTGTAGCTCTGCATTTCCAATGTTTTGTATCACCTATGTAGCTACATAGATTCTTTGCATTGATGCATATGTCTGTTGTCATTTTCATGCAGATTTATATTAAATAAAAATCAGACATTTTGGAGCTCAGATTTGGTACATTTCTCTTATACATTGTTACCTTAGAAAATTATTGCTTTCATAAAATCAAGAGAAAGGCTTTGTTTGGGTATCTTAATTATTGCCTTTTCCTTCTTGGGTACAAGTCGCACTTTCTCATAATAATTTCAGATCTGCATTGTGTTTAATTTTGTGTGTTCTATTTCAAGTTGGGTATTGGGAAAAATCCCTTGTGCATTCATTTGTGTCCTTTAGGGGACATTACAGTGGTATCAGAGCCAGTTTTCCTCCTAGCCTGTGAAGAGAAGATTCAGATTTCAGATTTGCATGGACAGAGGTGAAGAATTTTAGATATCAATACCAGAGAAGAACTCCAAGAAGAAGGGATGGATGATGAAGAAAGACCACCTCCAAATGATGAGTTGAGCTACATGAATGAGGTATTTACTAGGGGTAATAGAGAGCTGCAAAACCGTTTCATGGAGTCACACAAGGATCTTAGAGACTCCTTTATAGGAGCCATTGCTGATTTGGGAAGAGCTCTACAAGGGGTAAGTAATAACAGGCAAAACCCTCAAGGAAATCATGGCATTCAAGGTGAGGGCAGCTCTTCTACTCAACATGTAGATAAGACTTCAAACAAGAACTCCTCTAAGTTCTTTCGTGCAAGTTTCCTTCAGAGAGAGGAACCACAAGAAGAGAGAGAGCAGCCACCCACTCATGGGTTTGCAGAGGAAATAAACCTATATGGGGATGAGTATGCATCCTTGAATCCCCACACAAGGGATCTACTTTCATTCAAGAAGAGAGAGAGCAGCCACCCTTATGGGTTTACAGAGGAAATAAATCTATCGGTGAGACTTTTGCCAACTAAGGAGGAACGAAGGGCCAAGGAAGAGGGTGAACCATCAACCAGAACCAAGGAAAGATATCCAACACCGATTGGGTAAGATCACTCTCCCTACTTATGATGGGACAGATAAGTGTTCTGCAAGGGCTTGGCTGCAAAAATTAGACACTTACCTATCATTAAATCCAATGTATGAAGAGGAAGCTCTCAAATTTGTCACCCTACACTTGGAAGGTATAGCTCATGAATGGTGGTATCATGGCCTTGTGACACAAGGACATGGCTCAATTACTACACTTGAAGAATTCAGCTCATGCTTGATTGAAAGGTTTGATAGAGCAGATCCGGATATGCACTTCAAAGAGCTAGCACAACTCAAGCAAGAAGGATCTTTGGAGAGGTATATTTCTGATTTTGAAAGGCTTGCAGTTATGGTACCTGATATCAGTGAAAGGAGGTTAGTATTGCTATTTATTGAGGGGTTGGGTGAGCCACTAAAGGGCCTTGTCAAAGCATTCAGCCCCCATCTTTGCAAGGTGCAATTAAGAAGGCATTGGACTTGGAAAGTTCAGTTCCAAGAGGTAGAAATTTGTAGTATGGACAGCAGCAAAAATCAGCACCTTTTGGGCAGCCAAAAGGAGTATTTGGACAGCCAAAGGCCTCTTCATCAAGTGGGCCAAAGACACCAAATTATGGGCAGCAAGGTAAGCCTTTTCAAAACAAATCTGATGTAAAAGATTGGGGTAAAAACAACAAGGAAATTGAGACTAGGAATGAGCTTAGAAGGAAAAAACTATGTTTTACATGTAGAGATCCTTGGACTCCTAACCACCGTTGTCTTCCAAAAGGGGCAGCCCATTATATTGAAGTTATTTCAGATGTAGAAGATGAAGAAGAGAGTGTTGATCATGAGGAAGAAGAAGAGCAAGCAAAAGAGGAAAATGAAGTTCCCATAGATGGAACATTGGCCACTTTATCCAGAGCACCAAGGTACTATGTTTTTCATGTTAAGGGTATTCTTCATGGACAAAGAATCATAGCCTTGATTGATAGTGGAGCTACTCACAATTTTATTGATGAGAGCTTAGTGACAAGGATGGGGTTGAAAGTAGAAGACTTTCAAGGATTTAATGTAACTGTGGTGGATGGATATACTCTTGCATGCACAAAGAAGATTCCCCAACTTGAGCTCACCTTGGGAAGGCATAAGGTATGTGATGATTTCTATGTCATTGGTATTGGTGAAACAGATATTGTTTTGGGTGTACAATGGCTGCAATCTTTGGGTGAGTTCACCCAAAATTATCAAACCATGGAACTGAAATTTAAGACTCAAGACAAGGAAATCACTTTGCAAGGTTTGAGGAATGGATCTCCACAAGTTGTGACAGCCAAAAGCATGGAGAGATCTTTCAAAAGAGGGCAGATTGCATGGGCTGCACATTGTTTGGTAAGGGATACATCTTCTTTTTCATCTCAGCCATCATATCATGTTGATATTCAGTCTATTTTGGATAAGCATAGCAAAGTATTTTCAGATTTACCTCACGGATTGCCTCCAGATAGAGGATTTCAGCATATTATTGAGTTGGAACCAAGTTCAACTCCGGTTATATCTTCTCCTTACCATCACCCAAGGGCTTTAAGGAAGAAATTGAAAAGGTGATTAAGGAATTGTTGGACATGGGCCACATAAGGCCAAGTTCTAGTCCTTTTGCTTCTTCAGTTGTTTTGGTGAAGAAGAAAGATGGGACTATGAGAATGTGTGTGGATTACAAGTTATTGAATAAGAAAACAATCAAGAACAAGTACCCAATACCAAGGATTGATGAGTTGCTTGATGAGTTGCATGGGGCTATTTTTTTTCAAAGATTGATCTAAGATCAGGCTACCATCAAATTAAGGTAAGAGATGAAGATGTCCATAAGACAACTTTTAGATGTCACTTTGGTCATTTTGAATTTCTAGTGATGCCATTTGGGTTAACCAATGCCCCTGCTACTTTTCAGTCATGCATGAATCATATCTTTAGGGAGCATTTGAGAAAATTTGTGTTGGTATTTTTTATGATATCTTGGTGTATAGCAAATCATGGGAAGAACATTTGATGCACTTGGATATGGTCCTAAGCATTTTGGAGCAGCAATCTCTTTTTGCAAAGTTATCTAAATGTGAGTTTGGCATGGAAGAAATTTTGTATCTAGGACATGTCATCAATGCAAGAGGGGTGCACGTAGACCAACAAAAGATTCAAGCTATCATAGATTGGCCTCCTCCCACCACATTGACTCAACTAAGGGGATTCTTGGGTCTTTGTAGCTATTACCGCAGATTTGTGAAAGGATTTTCACAACTTTCAGCCCCTTTAACAAATTTGACAAAGCAAGGAGCTTTCAGTTGGTCACCATCAGCCCAACAAGCATTTGATCACCTCAAAAAGGTAATGAGTTCATGCCCAGTACTCGTTGTCCCATATTTTTCAGTACCTTTTGTTGTTGAGTGTGATGCATCAGGGGATGGAATTGGGGTTGTTTTGATGCAAAATAAACACCCCATAGCATTTGAAAGTAGAAGCTCAAAGATGTTGAAAAGGATATTCCATTTATGACAAAGAAATGTTGGCAATCATGCATGCATTGGTGAAATTTAGACAATATCTTGTTTGTGGCAGGTTTGTTGTCAAAACAAATCATAACAGTTTGAGATACTTTCTTAATCAAACTGATTTAAATGATAGGCAACAAAAATGGGTAAGCAAAGTACAATCTTTTGACTTTGAAATTGAGTTTGTGAAGGGAAAAAATAACATAGTTGCAGATGCTTTATCAAGGAAACCATATTGTTGCTCCATGAGTGAAATTACAGCAGATTGGAGGGCTGATATAACAGCAGAATACGTCAAAAATCAGTTTGCTTGTGATGTCCTTGAGGGAAAAATTGATGATGAAAAGTACCAAGTGGTTGATGGCATCATACTCTATAAAAATAGAGTCTTCTTGGTCCTGAATCTAAGGTAAAACGTAAAATTTTAGAAGCCATGCATGATTCACCTTTGGCTGGTCATCAAGGGATACTTTAAGACATACAAACAAGTGAGAGAAAAGTTTGTATGGAAGGACTAAAAAGGGAAGTGCTGCAACACATTAGGGAGTGCCTTACATGCCAACAAAGCAAGGCACAACATGAGTTTCCAGCAGGTCTTTTGCAGCCTCTACCCATTCCAAATCAAAAATGGGAGAGCATTTCTATGGACTTCATCATTGGTCTTCCTACGGTCCAAGGTAAGAGTGTCATTTATGTAGTGGTGGATAGATTGACCAAATATGCACATTTTTCCTCCCCACTAAGTTTGATGGACCTTTAGTTGCTGGAGTATTTTTTAAGAAGTTTTCAGACTTCATGGGTTGCCAAAAAATATTGTAAGTGATAGGGACAGCAGATTCTTGAGTTCTTTTTGGCAAGAACTCTTCCATCTTGCAGGTACGGAGTTAACTCCAAGCACAAGTTACCATCCACAAACGGATGGGCAAACTGAGATTGTCAACAAGTGGATAGAGGGGTACCTAAGGAGCTATGTTACAGGGCAGCAAACAGCATGGATAAAATGGTTATACTTGGGAGAGTTTTGCTACAACACATCCTATCATATGTCCATTGGTATGTCCCCCATTTAAAGCTTTATATGGTTATGATGCATTTTCCTTTGTGGATGTTGTTCTTCCGGATAGTAGAGTGTCGGAGCTAGAGATTTGTGTAGCAAAGCCAAGATATTTTAAAAGCACTCAAGGATAACCTCTCACATGCACAAAATCAGCAGAAATTATATGCGGACCAGCGAAGGATTGAGAGGTCATTTGAGGTAGGGGACATGGTTTTTTTGAGACTACAACCTTATAGACAATCTTCCCTCAAGGGAAAGGATCTGAGAAGTTGAAGCCAAGGTTTTATGGCCCTTACAAGGTCATAAGGAAGGTTGGGAAAGTTGCATATGAGCTTGAACTTCTGGCTCAAAGCAAAATCCATAATGTGTTTCACGTTTCATGCCTTAAAAGGGCTTTGGGACAGCATATCTCTCCTTCCATGGAGCTGCCCCTCTTGATGATGAGGGAAAATTAGTTTTGGAACCGGAAGCTATCATGGAGGTACGTGAAAAAAGTTGAGGAATAGAGTTATCAGAGAATACTTGATCCAATGGAAGGGGCTACCTCTTGAAGATGCAACATGGGAGGGTGCAGAAATTTTAGAGCACCCAAATCTGCAATTGCTTGTGGGCAAGCAATTTGAGGAAGGGAGGACTGAAATGTCCCTCTTTCTAAAATAACATTATTGAAGACCCTTGGCCTATTTTGTCTACCCGACGGCTAAGGGGGAACATAAGGGTGACTTAAGTCATTTAAAATTATTATAAAGTGCCATAAAAAGAAAGAAAAAAATATAAAGCACTTATATTAATTTTATGACTTAATAACAATGCAAAAATAGAAAGGTGAAAAAGGTACATTGCAAATTTTATTATCATCTTTGGGTCATTTCTTTCCTAAAAGGGGCAAGTCGACTTGCTTTGGGGATCATTCTACTATTATCAAAAATTCTGAATTTGGCTTGTGAGCTGAGCATTTGCAGCTGCATTCTCTGAGGACGAAAACCCTCATGAGAATTGATAGGAAGAACGAAAACTCTTCCATTTGCATTCATCTACTAGTGTGTGAACATTCAAGGGAAATCTAATTGCTGAAGTATTCTATTTTATCCAGTTGGAGCGACCCAGTTTAGGGACTGTTTTTGCATGAACAAGGGACTCAAAAATCAGATCTGGTTGTTGTTGTTTGAAGCTGATTTTCAGACATTTATTCTACTATTTTTGGAAGTATTTTCTAGGGTCCAAACCCTCATTGCCCAGCTGTAATTTCAGATCAGGTCTGCAGATTTATATTAAATAAAATCAGACATTTTGGAGCTCAAATTTGGTACATTTCTCTTACATTGTTCCTCATAAAATTATTGCTTTCATAAAACAAGAGAAAGGCTTTGTTTGGGTATCTTGTGTTGCATTTTCCTTCTTGGGTACAAGTCGCACTTTCTTATAATAATTTCATATCTGCATTGTGTTTAATTCTGTGTGTACTATTTCAAGTTGGGTTTTTGAAAAATCCTTTGTGCATTCATTTCTGTCCTCTAGGGGACATTACAAATTATTATTGTGAACGCGTGATTGTGTATGAGATATAATATTAATTAGTTTATATTATGTTGGTGAGTTGTTATAACAACTCACATAAATAGAGTTGTAATAGTGTTTGTAGGGATTAGGTATTAGTTTGTTATGAGGACAAACATATATATGTAACCTATGCATATGAAATTGAATATACGAAGGTTTTATTATTATTCTCTATGTTTGACTCTTCTTTTTCTAATAATGTCACACTACTACCGTGTTGGGTATATTTTATACTCTATAGTTAGCCCACTATCTTTGTGTCAAAAGAAACAAGGGCACTCATAGGGGTTGGCTTAGATCACATTCACACTTGCACATACACCTAGGAGAACTACATGAGGCTTGATCCTACTCGAGGGCATATAGTGCAGCACATGGATTGATTCGGTAGAGGTTGACCGCTAAGGGTAGACTAGCCTCACCACACAGATTTCTCATTTTATGTCTAATGCTTTGATGAAGGGTATTACAAGTATCTAGGGTTTCCACGTGTTGCAGGTCATTATAGGTTGTGCCAAGGTTGAGCAAACAAGAGCAACATATCTGCGAAGCATATTTCCAAAGAAGCGAAGGACACAGAAAGTTATAGGACCTCATTGCGAAGAAGGTTCAAGACCGTATAGTAGTCAGGACCACACAGTACTTGCACGGTCCTACACTATAGCATCTTCAACCTGCAATCTCGAAACAAAGCATCTTCAAACCCAAATCAACATGTTTGCCTTGTGCGGACACCTAGATCTCCTTTGTTCCACTTTGTATAGCTAAGTCTACATCTCTTCTTTTATATTCGAGTTATCGTTCTATCGCTTATCATTGTTGCAAGTATTAATGCGTTGTTTTGATTATGCATGGTTAATGGTAAATAGCCTTATGTAGCGAACCCTTACATTCTATATATTGTTTTGCACATCCTGTTTGCATCCACTATATTGTTAGGGTGTAAACAGGGTGCTCTAGAATCTTGTTGCGAGATATGCAAAGTCAATTTTGATAGAATAAAAGAAGAAGCTGCCGAAAGCTTGGATGCACCATTCTTTTAGATGGGTGCATGTACAAAAGGGACCGAACCCTCATCGATTTTTAAGGACTTCAAACGGTGAGATGGTTTTCTTGAAGTTTGCCTCTAACAAAGTAAACAATGAAGAAACTTTGATCTTGGTATTGGAGGAGGTCATCTTAGAGGTGGGCATCAACGGTGTTGTGCAAGTTATTTCTAATAACGTAGCAGCATATGTGGCAGCTAGGAGACTACTCAAAGAGACATCCATCAGTCTTTTACATTTAGGAGGACAGACAAAATTGATTGGGTGAGACCGATTGTAGAAGCTTCCAAAAGCATCACAAAATACATTTTTAATCACCTTTCGGTTCTCAACTTTATAAGAAATCATGCCAAGGGCAAAGAGCTTGTGCAAACAGTGCAATGTTTTCAACTAACTTCCTAGTGTTACAAAGTATTTGTAATTTTTTGACACCACTAAAACAGAGGTTTGTGAGTTGAGAATGGCTAGACTCGACATATTCAAATAATGTTGATGGAGACGGGGCTTCAAAGACAGTTTTTGATGATGGCTTTGCAAAGAGAGCTGCAATGTTCATCAAGGTAACTTCAATTTAAATGTAAAGTCGATTCATTTATTTTCAAGTTTTCAAAGTATTTATAATTGTAAGTTTGTAATTTTAATTTTTTTTGCTAGTGTCAAAGCCTTTGGTGAGGGCTTTGTGCTTGATGGATCGGGAGAAAAACCAAATGGGATACATTTATGAGGCAATGCATAGGGCCAAAACGGCCATCAAAAACTATTATAGGGGATGAAGCAAATCTGATCCCATTTGGGAGATAATTGATCAAAGGTGGAACAATAAACTCCACCAATCCATTAATACACTAGGGTACTATGTCAACCCCATATTTTTCTTGTCTGATGGCATCATAAATTTTAATGGAAAAGCTATCGAGTACCTCTCAATATGCACTTTGAGAGGATGATACCTAAGATTGAGGTGAGGGACCTCATTATTTAAAAGTTGCAAGAATTACAAGAAGGCTAGGGAGGAGGCTCTTTTCTTCACCAATAGCTATCGAGGGAGATCCCTCGGACACCAATAATGACAATTGGAGTCTTATATCTTACAAGTTACAAATTTTCCATTATTAATACTCACAAATTTTTGAATTTATTATATGCAAGTTCTTCGTGGGAAGATAGGGTGGAAATGCCCCAAATATTCAAAAGTTGGACCTCGAATATCATCTCAACTTTGTAATGCTTCTACATGTGAGCACAAATGGAGTTCATTTGAGGCCACTCACATGAAGAAGTGTAATAAGTTGACTCAATGACCTAGTTTTTGTGCAATGCAACCTTGAGTTTTGCACAAGAAAGGTGGACACATCATAGGAGCCTATTGATTGGATGAAATTGATCCCTACCTTTATCAGACCACGCGGGATGAGGAACTCCCCTTGTTCACATAGGATGAGATTGATGATTTCGAGAGGCAAGCTATAGAGGGTGTAAGTCTGGAAAACGAGAGAGATTGGATTGCATGGCATCATTGTAGATGATGTCAAACATAAGGTAGAGGAGTTGTCACTGCCATCTAGTAATCGAGTGGAGTTGTAGGCACAACTTTCTAAGAGGAGCCGCAATGAGTGTCGGGGACTATACCCTCTCCACAATTTTTGTCTAAAATAGGGAAGAGTGAATTGTAAATTCTTGTCATTTGTAATTTGAATGAATATGCAATTTATGATGATGATTTTCAATGACAATCATCATAAATTCATTACATGTATCAGTTGGCTATTGTATTTACATAATGATGCGATTTTGTACTCTATTTGTATTTAAATCTAGTAGAAAACACTTCCCCAGCATTTTACTTGCTCATTTAATACATTTTGTAGCTGTATTTAGTGCAAAATTTATATTTTTTAAGTTATCGAGTCCGAAAACTGTTGGTCCTGTCGAGTCGATATGTGAGCTATGCTCCACACCATGAAAGAACTCCTACTACCATCCCCATGATGATCAAATTTTTGACAACACATTAAAACAGCTCCGGTATTTGGCATAACTTGATGTAATATTTTTAAAATAAAGTAAAATAGTGCTACCTACGATTAGAAGGAATTGAGCCCGTCCGGTTTACCCTAGCGATGGGGAATGTGGGCTATATGTGGGAGGTCTCGGGGTCCATTCCCGGCTGGCCACCTCTATAGCTCATCGTTACTCGGTTAGGCAGTTCCGGGTGGGTCAGCTGCTTCGGTGGCGGAGGTGGTCTCTCGACGTGGTGCCAAGCCGGCTCGGTGTTCAATGCGATGGGGGTCAGGGTCAGGCATGAATCCTGTGTTCAATGTGACGAGGCATGTCTGGCATTGCGGCACGAGAGTTATCCCAAAACCACTTTTGGAAAGTGCATGTTGAGGGCGAGCGAAATTTGGGATTTCCGTGCCCTAACCCTTCTCTTCGCAAGTCAATCATGGCAGGCCACATGCGTGATGTGGGTGGACATTGCAAAATAGAGTACAGGGACACAGGGGGTGACGCCTATGGGAGTTGGGGTATGGCCTATCCTCCTCCACCATCTTCATTCAAGGATATTCGAGGCAAACATGACACCAATATACCAAGTAATCAGATGGAGGAGTGCGAGCGATTGGCAATAGAGGGAAAGAGCGCGACCCTTCGTGATCGAGAAGGAGGTCGACTACAGGAAAAGAATGCTACATAGGTCAAGAAGGGAACAGCGAATGATTTCGGCCGCATTTTGAAGGGGTCACTGGTTGGTGGTGGAGCGCGGGACCAAGCTGGCAAGATAAGGAGCCGGAGTTGTGCCCTAACCCTAGGGCTCCAAAACAAATCCATCTGGAGCTGGTGGCCTGAGCAGGGACGGTAGTAGGAATAAGGTAGCTGGAGATCCAGGGAGGTCATGGCTCGGTGCATTCCCAGAAGGCTACCTCCTTCAAAGATGCACTTGAAAACAAGGGCGGCCGATCCTCAAGAAAGAATACATCAAATAACCAAGCCTATCTAGTCGACCTGGCCGAGGAGATTCCTTCGCTCACCATAGACAATCCAAAAGTTGAAGAATATTTCAAAACCTTATCATGGGATGTCGTTATTGGCAGGTTTAATGGGTTTTGGCCTTCCTCCTCAGATCTGTATCAGTGGGTTTTCGAAAATTGGACCAAAAATGTGAAATTTCTCTCTGTTCCAAAGGCTTTTTCGTTGTCCATTTTAGGGAACCTGAAGATTACCAATGTTGTTTGATAGATGGTCCTTGGTTTTGGGGACATGCGGGTTTATTTATCACTCCATGGTTCCTAGATTTCGATCCGAATACTTATTCAGTGGCCAAAACACCGGTTTGGGTCAGGCTTCCTAACCTCCCCTTACATCTGTGGTATGCCCTGGATGATATTGGGAACATTTTGGGAAAATTTATAAAAGAGGACTGGACAGAACACATTCGGGTTTGTGTTCGTTTTCTCGAATTTGTGTTGAAATTGATTTAAGCAAAGGAATACCTGATCGAATCAACCTTAAATTTGGTGATTTTCAGCATACCCAAGTCTTAGACTATGAGAATACTGCATTTCGGTGTAGATTATGCAGAAATACGGGCCATTTGCAAGCTTCATGTCCCTTCAATAAGAATCAGAAATCTGGGAAAAAAAAACTGGATCGACATCTTCGAGTGGATGGGGCTCTGTAAACCCTGACTTGGTATCTACATCAAATTTTAAAGATAATCCGAATAATTTTACCTCCGACGGTAAAATTGTTACAGAGAAGAATGATACAGAGATGGGATTTCAAGAAAATCACCTGGTTATAGGTGGTTTGAAAAGGGGACATACTTCTGAAAGTTCGGAATCAGAGCAGGATTCAATGTCAGAAAATTTGATGGCTTCGACAAATCCCAGTGACCTTGCGCTGGTTATTTCATCTGATCTAGGCAAATGGCAAGAGGTAAAGAAGCGGAAAAATAAAAAAGGACGCACAGGCAGCATTAATGATTATTTTCCATCCTGGGTGGGAAGTATTTCTAGGATATTTTTATCTTTGTTAAGTTGGTAGACAACTGTTGTTTTGGCTATTGTAGCCCTTTTGTTCTCCTTAAGGATTAGGGAACGGGTCCCTTCAACCCGCTTTATCAATCAAAAAAAAAAGATTAGAAGGAATGGCTTATTGTGATCCTTAAAAATATCTTACCACTAAAGCAGCCAAAACATCTTGATGCAATTCTTTCAAGAAGCATCAAAAATATATTGCCTTCATTAGACTGACTTCCCTTATTCAAGACATGCATAAATGAGGTCTTCATCTGAATGACTCCATCTCATAGGTTGGAGAATGAGATCCCTTACTAGTAGGACCTATATTGTAGCAGTGTATTACTATGTAAGGGCCCTCAACTTCCTCAGCATCCAAAAATTTGTGACTGCCTAAAACCAGCAAAGGAAGTCCTCAACTCATAAATCAAGTGGTTTGCTGCTGGTCACTCCTCGTCCTATCATACAAGTGCATAAGGGCCCTCTCCTATTGGTCAAGCCCATATGTAAGAAGCTTTGCTCTACTACATGTGTAATATGGTTGAATTCTTTATGCCCTACCGATCGAGGGAAAGGAGCAACATAAATAAAGGTTGAGCCATAAGGGAGAGTGTGTAGATTCAAATAATCTCAAGATCATTCAATAAGCACAAATATATATCATTGATGAGACATGGCCACATGGCCTAGTGTATTTTTACACTGATATGCATTCTACAATGGCAGCCAAGGGATGGTGGTGGTGGACTGTAATGCCCGTGAGTTGTAGAACTTCATGTTGCTTGTTCCGCTCTTCAGTGGATAACGGGCTTGATCCTAAGCAAGCTTTCTCACAATTCCATGGTGAACTTTTCACATCTTCAATATTGGCATCTTCTTCTCTTCAATGCCTGCCTTAGGTTGAATAGTAAGCCAGGATGACACCCATTGACTCTTTTCATTTAGTATTTGGATTCTATTTGTATATGGACTCCATCATCACTACTTATGTTCTGCACACACTCTGTACACCCCCAAATTTGATTTTTGCTGTCTCATCTTGGAAGCTACAAAGTGATTGAATTTTATTAAATATAGTCACATGGGCTAGTGTAATTTATTAAATGTTTTATCATAGTCATATGGGCTTATTGTATATTTTTAAATGTTGTAAATATTTCTATGTACATCTATATTCTCTTAGAAGCTTCCTTCAGAAGTTTCTCTCTTTTTCTTTTAGAAGCTTCATTTTCTCTAGAAGCTTCCTTTCTCTTTCTTGTTTTAGAAGCTTCATTTTGTCTAGAGCTTCCTTGTAATCAATAAATTTATAATACAATAAAGTGTACAACATATGTACAGTTAAAGCAAGCTCATGTTCTCCCTCATTATAGTTGGCAATCGTGCTCATATAAATCATTGCAGGCCAACTAATAGATTTGTCATGTTTTTGTAATCTAACTCAAATGCAAAGAGAAGACAATAACCACTTTGATCCACTAACCTAACGTAGTCATTGAAAGAGACTCTCAACCTCTTCCTATCTCTGATACCCCACACTTAGTTAAGAGTCCAACATCCCTACAAAATACAAAAGATAAAATTTTAATGTATTTGAGTTGTTTTCTATCGGCAAATGGGTTGAAGATACTTCTGGAAAGCTCTAAAATACCAAATTTCTTTCATGAATATCACTGGCACAACCACAAATAAATGCCATCTTCTCTTTTTATATAAGGACAGACATGATTTGTGTTTAGGAATTATCTTCCTCTGTATATGATTAAAAGTGTGACCAACTAAGGCAGAAACCAGATGCATACTTTTGAAGGGCTGGGAGCAATACGGGCAAAGTTGTGGACCATCCTGTACATCAATCCTGTAAACAGTAGTACATTAAAGTCGTTATAGGAAACTAGAAAAATTCAATAAATCAAGATTAAAGAAAAACCATCTGAATCCATTGAAGTACTCACTTAAAGAGTTGAAATTCATTTCCGCAGTTGGGGCACTGCACCATGCATCACACAAAAAGATTATTAAATTGTTTTTTCATTTTGCACCAGCATGATTTGAAATTTGAAATGAGTTTAAAATTACAGTTAGATAAACAAAAATTTCATTTACAAAATCCACTGACATCTTAAACTTATCTCCTTTGTTTCCCTTCTTACAGTTGCATAGTACATAAGGGATTCCAGGTGAAAGTTGGATGCTATGAATCAACTCACTAGTTTAAGTGTGAACAGTTTCTTTGCATAAGAAGAGAACCTAGAGTCCAGCATCTGTCTACTTTTAGTAACCAGGAAACAAAAAAATGCATTCTTTCCATAGAAAACCCAAAGCAGTCAAACTATCAAGCACTTCATGATACAGACTGTCATGGGGAACTACATAAGCCATCACTGACATGAATTTAGCTCCACAACAACAAAATAGCAATGAGGAACTAAATTGCATAAGAAGAGAACAACAAAATAGCAATGAGGAACTAAATAGCAATAGTTTAAGTGTGAACAGTTTCTTTGCATAAGAAGAGAACCTAGAGTCCAGCATCTGTCTACTTTTAGTAACCAGGAAACAAAAAAATGCATTCTTTCCATAGAAAACCCAAAGCAGTCAAACTATCAAGCACTTCATGATACAGAATGTCATGGGGAAATACATAAGCCATCACTGACATGAATTTAGCTCCACAACAACAAAATAGCAATGAGGAACTAAATTGCATGGGCTTGGCATATTAGATGCTAGAATGTACAATAAGACATGATTGTTGCACGGCTATAGGTTGTGGTTAATTGGTTAGAACATAACAAGACTATAAGATACCTTAGAACATTTTAAAATCCTTGTTTCAGTTCTAAGCTTTAAAAAACATATCAGCTTTGAATTAGCAAATCCATGAACATTCACCGCAGCCTTTAGTTCAGTGGATTTATCTAGAACCTTCACAAATTTTCAGTCACCTGACAATGGTTCAGACACCAAAAATGCATGACCAAAGTCCACAAAGAAACAACGCACTAAAATATAAAACTTGGATCAGACATTTTCTAAAAGAACATTTCTTAGGCTCTGCCATACAGAATAAACCAAACCATAAGCAGTAAGTATGAATCACAGTCATAGACGCAATAGATGCAAGAAAAATATTTGTAAAGGTTATCCCTCCTGAGCCTTTTTCCAATAAGGTGTAAACCGGATAGGCAGTAACATAAAGAAGAAAACAAAATATCCATTCAATACTTCCAGAGGATAAGTCCCTCGTCTTCATGGTAAAGCTGCTACTTTTTTTTCACAAAAGTCCTTTCGTGCTTGATGACTTAAATTTTTAACAAAGGCATAAAATGTAGTTTCATTAGGTCCACATATATAGGGGGTTAATCAGTTGATTCTAAAGTGTGATAGGCAGCAAATCAAAAATTGGAGGCCTATTACTTTGTTGGATATGTCCTATACTAGTTTCCTTAAATGGTGACTTTAAGATTGACGTCTATCTTTCTGAAAGTTATTTCTGACACACAAACTATGTTTGTTGAAAACAGGTATATGTTTGAAAATCTAATCACCACTTTAATTCATTGTGAAAAGGCATGTGGTGGAATAAGGTGAAAATATCTTATGTTTATGTTTAAGGCTTTTCGTTTTGGACTATAGTTCGTCAGGATAGACACCTTGTTATTTAAGGATGCATCAATTGTTGTGGAAGTAAATGATTTCCTTGCACATATTTGTCTTAAAGCAGGCCTGTTGGCAGGGGTGTCCCCGTGCTCCTCCTCCATTTCTCTATTTTTAATTGTTGTTACAAATCATTCAGTTTCTCATTGGAACAGTAAATAAGCTTGAACCTCTTCTCAATACATGAAACAAAGTTGCATGAGACTGAAAAACAGGTACACTAACAAAACTGAAACGCTGTTGGAAATGCAAATTGCCAAAGCTCCCAAAAACAAGGAAATGTCATAGCAGACAACTAACTCGGGAAAAATAAAAACAATTACTCCTAACATCTATATATATTATCGAAATTTCTAGACTTTCCCCTAAAATTGACCCCCAAAATTCCTGATGACGCAATGCAATTAAGGCAGGCTAGAATTGCAATAACCATCCCAGGAATTGTCTATCTCCATCTCATTTGACAATGAAACAAAGTTGCATGAGACTGAAAAACAGGTACATTAACAAAACTGAAACGCTGTTGGAAATGCAAATTGCCAAAGCTCCCAAAAACAAGGAAATGTCATAGGAGACAACTAACTCAGGAAAAATAAAAACAATTACTCCTAACATCTATATATATTATCGAAATTTCTAGACTTTCCCCTAAAATTGACCCCCAAAATTCCTGATGACGCAATGCAATTAAGGCAGGCTAGAAGTGCAATAACCATCCCAGGAATTGTCTATCTCCATCTCATTTGACAATGGAACAATATTTTTGTTTATTGAGAATCTACAATACCAAGAACAGTCACAGATGACATTGCATTGCATAAAGTATAGAAAATAATGACAATAACAACAGCTTCTCATTACAAAAAAGTAATACTCAGCACAATCAGTGCAGTACAGTGAGGACAGAAAACAAGTGCCATTACCCTTACATACAACATGCTATTTGAAATCCAAGATACAACCGTCGGCAGTTTAATTCCACTCCACCAAGCATCAAGTTTGTTACTGCCTAGTGCCAAAAAGTAACACATCACAGAGTTGGAACAATAATTACATTTATTGAGAAAGGCAGTCTACATTGTCCCCCATTTTGGGCAAGTTGGTGTCCCATCTAGCAACACCCATACAAAATCAATTAAGAAGAGGAGATAGGAGGGGAATAGGAAAATATCCTTGGAAGAATGGAAGTGCCAGCTTGAGGTGAGCCTGAAGAAGCTACTGACTCTGGCTTCAACTATTGAAGTTCAGCTCAAAGAGCATAAACTTCACTGGTACATTGTTGCAGACGCTTGGTGGCAACAAGTTCCCACTCTCAAGAACACTTCGCCATACATACAAAAACTTTGGCTTCCCTTAAGTAAGTTCCTGTTGAGCCTCCTGCAATTTGGTCATCACAATAGCATCCTCCTCAAACTCAACAACCTTCTGCATCTTTTAAGTAAGTGCTTGTGTAAGTTGAATTTGCTAGCTCAGCTGCTTTTAAAAACAGCCGTGCTGTTCTTCCATCTGAGAATGCAAAGACTACACTCTCCAATGTAGTGGTATCCCTCTCATTCTCCAGTTGCCATTATTGGAATGAAGCAACAAATAATGATAGCAATAAGTATGCTCGATGGTTTGTTATGTGCCTAGATATTATGACGTATATGGGTTGATGGAGATGTCGACATGTGGCCCACACTCCCCTTCATTAGTCATGTTGGGTTGAATGGATATATCGGGTAATGAGTCCACCTACATAGGGATTAAGGATTTACCCATTCATTATTAGTAATAGAGGTCTATATAAAGGAGATGAATATCGATGCGAAGGAAGTCAAGTGGAGAGTGTTCTATTTGGTAAAAGCATATTGCAAGTTGTCCCCCTCGAAGTGGCATTCCCATATTGGGAGATCTTGTGGAGTGATTTCTTCTTGAGTATTGTATAGTGTATCCTACCTCGAGGTTAATTATTCTATTCCTAAGCATATTGCATATTAGGGCATCTTGGCCCACAAACATCTTGTGTTGTGTGATATTTACTATATTTTGCATGTTGTTATTATTCAACATATTATATTATTAAATGTCAAGATCCTAACAAATCGTATTAGAGCTGCAATTTGGGCAAAGCGGAAAACTTTACTGGGGCAGATTGTTTAATATTGAGATTTCTTTTCAAGAAATGGTACACCTCGCAAAGGGTCCTTCTCATCACATAGGTGTCTGATTGAGGTGTTTGTGTGTTTGGAAAGCACAATATCAAGGGAGATGTGATGATGCAAAATTGAGCATGTGAATCTGATTTCTGGAGAGAGTTTTTCAGTGCAAAATTAGGGTAAAAACATTCAACTTCAGAGGCTTTGTTTTCCTACCACATTTTCTGATTGGTACAAATCATAAGCCATAAAAATATACTTTCAAGGGCTTTCTTAAAAGTTGTCACACTAAAGCTTCTAAGCAATATCAAGGGAGATATGGTGAGACGATGTTGATCCTTCAAATTTTATTTTTGGCAAGAAAATTGGCACAGAATTAGGGCAAGAGAGCAGGCAACTTCAGAGCTTCATCCTATCAGATTTTTCTGATTGGGATTAAACCCTACACTTTTAGAAATATTTTTCAAGAGCTTTCCAAAAGTGGTCATACTAATACTTCTAAGTAGTATTGAAGAAGTTGTGTCCTTCCAAAGCTGGCCTTCAAAATTGTAGAATAGTCAGTTTTTCAAGTCATGATCCCGAAAAATATTCATTTTTTCATTTCAGATAAGAAAATCAAGTGTCATTTTTGCAATTCCAAGGAAATATTCAGATCTACTCGTCTACATGTTTTTATTCTCAATTATGAGGTAGGAAAGGATATATGGTGAATACAAGTGTTCTTGAAACCCTAGTTTTTATATGAATTAAGAATTATGGAGTTAGCAAAGCATTTTGGATATAATATCGTTGCTAGAGAGTGGTTTTTCCAATTTAAGAATACATATTCCGGAGAACTTTTGTGGCAGTTAATCATTTTGACTCTCCTTATTAGGATGCTAATGGTGAGGAAAAAATAGGAGCGGAAAAATAATGAGGATGATGATAAGATAAGATAAGATAACATTATTAATGTCCAACAAATGACCACAAAAGTAGGTCAATGGGACTGCAGAGTACAAAGCAAACAGACCCAGCATGAGGACCCAAACGGGTTGCCCGAAATACAATGAGAGAAGGAGAGGAAGAGAAGGAAACAACAGAGGCCGAGAAAACAGAGACGAAAAGAGAAAGAGATGACGGTGGGGGGGGAGAGCGGATGAGGGAGCAACACCCCCGACACCATCACCCAACATTGAGGCCAAATGGGAGTAACTTACATGGTGCGCCGATGTGACCGAGAAAAACTATAGAATGCAGGGAGCTGATGTCCGAGAGGAAGGCAATGCCTCTTAGTAAGCCTGGTGGGTCATTGTCTATACGGAGAGGGCCTAGGACAAGCCTAAGATAGGGAGCCTCGGGTAGAAGAAATGGAGTCTCGAGACTGATGGATCTGGACTGGGGGTCCAAACACGTGACCAAGTGCCGTTTGGCCCCCTCACCGGGGAGAGCACCTGGGAAGAAAGAAGTGATCAATCTAGTAGCCATCCATCTGTCTGGGGGAGGATGGAGGAGCTTGTCTCGAAGCCTGAGGGCCTCCTGAAGGTAGAGAGCAAGACATCTCTGATCATAGTATCTGAAGAAAGTTGTGAAGGAAGGAAGCTCACGAAACAGGCAATGGAATCGCCCACGAATCTCATAGTAAACAGGACACTTGAAAATGAAGTGTTCTTTGGTTTCGACCTCCTGGAGAGAGCAAAGCAGGCAAGTCTGCTCAAGCGGTCTAAGTGATGATCAATCTCAACACGAAGTTGATGTGAGCCCACTCTAAACTGACCCGAGGGAGATACGAGAGGGCCTGTAACCAATGCCGAGAAATGTACATGGGACGGAAAATGACCCCATCACGGATCTCAAGAAAGTGTGCCGCATAGAGAGACATTTTCGGACGCAACCCCCCTAGGGGATTGGTCTAAGTGTGCTGGATGAACTGTCTGTAGATATCATCTCTGATAATCCTATGAAGGTCCTGTTGGTTGGGTAGGAGATGGGCAGGGGCATCCAAAGAATAGCTGAAGGGAGGGAAACGGTCCAACTGGATGCCAATGGACTCGAAGAGGCGTGAAACGCAGGCATACCAACATTGCGAGATCGTCTACTGTGATCTGAGGATGCAATAGCTTCAAAGGAGCAGTAGGCAAGATAAGTGTACATGTCCCTATCAACAGAAGAACTCGAATACCCCCGAATACGGTGCAATAACCACACAAGGCTGAAGATGGTCTCCAAACGAAAAGGGTGAGCCCCAAACTCAGCAAGAATAATGTTGTGAGGAACAGATTCTTTGCACCTGATAATACGTCTGAGCATGAGGATCTGAACACGCTCAATAGTGGCCCAATCTGAGTCCAAAAGAGAGGGACCCCAAACTTCCGAACCATACAGAACCGTGGGCCTAACCAAGGAATCGGAGAGGGACATCTTGGAAGGAATGTCCTGAAAGTGGTGGTAGAAACACTGTCTCTCAAGAATCGCCAAAGAACCATACCCCTTATTAACCCGGGGTTGGACAAGTGAAGACAAAGGCTAAAACGAGGTCCAGAGAAAAGAATCCCCAGGTAGGTATAAGAGCAAGTGATCTCAATCTCCACACCCTTAAAGAAGAAGTGGAGATCTGAAGTCTTTAGACAATTGAAAACCATAACTTTGGTTTTCCCAAGATTAACAGTCAGTTGTCTATGATCACAAAAAAGAGCTAAGGCATCCAGCTGCCTCTGGAGACCCTCTGCAGAAGAAGCAAGGATAATTACATCATTTGCAAAGAGGAGGATGTAAATCAGAACCTGGTGAAAGAGGCACCCATCACCTTCCTTTATGTGATCCCTGAGAAAGTCCTCAAGCTCATCGATGTAGATCCCAAATAAGGTAGGAGAGAGGGGGCAACCCTGTTTGACACCAATGGTACTCCTGATGAAGTCGGACAAGCCAACAGAGGTGTGAAGGCAGCCAAGGACCTCCTCATAAAGGCGCATGATGGCTATAAGAAGAGTCTCAAAAATGCCTATATCTTTGAGCCTACGAAAAGGGCTACTGTGGAACAGAATCAAAAGCTTTTTGAAAATCCACAAAACAACAGAAAACTCTAGAAGAGCGGTGGCGAGCCTCTTCGATGATAGCCCAAAGAGTGAGGATGTGGTCGATGGTGCAGTAAGTCGATCGGAAGCCCGCTTTGCCCCTAGCTCTGCAATGGTAGTGCGATCAAGGAACTCGAGAAAGCTGCATGAATGACGAAGCCTGTAGCATAAAGCTTGGAGAAAGTGTGACCCACCGTGATAGTCCTCTAGTTGTTGGGGTCGAAAGTGGGCTGACTTGTGTATGGGGTGGATGATGTGGTGGGACCAGAAGCGGGAAAACTGTACAAACCACACGATTGAAGAGGTCCACAAGATAAGCGAGGAGCGTCGTCCGACCATACTTGAAGAGTTTCGAGTGAAACTCTTTTTCATCACTCGCTTTGCTATCGCAACGCATAGCAAGAATGGCATTCCTCACGTTGGTGTGGGTGAAAATATGGCAAAGGGAGGGAAGGGAATGAACACGGATGTGGGGCTAGCAGGGAAGTCATAAAGAGTGGAGGTTTGGGTGAACATGGAATTGGGATCAAGGTCCGGGGGTAAAGGCAAATGACGGGGAAGAATGGTGCGCCAGAAATGTTTAGGAGAGTGGATATGTGACAGACGAAGCTCACGGTGCCTATGAGAGATAAATGTGTGTTTCTTATGTCGAAGGAGGCGACGATAGGCTGACTTTAGGGAGGGGAAGGAGGGAAGGGCATGCAGGAAGGAAAAGCGGAGTTTCCGATGGAAGGCTTTGCATTCCTCGTCGTACCATTTGTTCATAGGGCATGTAACATGGCGCAGGGTGGAGTGAGTGACGTGGGGGAAGAAACTTGTGGCCGCCTCGCGAATAGCGCAAGAGAGGGTATTAAACATCTAGTCCGAGGTGAGAGAGGTGAAATGGGGAATGGGGGGAAGAAGCAGACGAAGGTAGGAGGAAAAGGTGTCGGGATCCCCTGTGTCAAATTTCCAAAAGTACGTGATATACTGAGGGGAGGGTGGGGTCATGGGGGATAGCTTGGAGAGAAAAGGAGAGGGTCGCGTAGTGGTCACGAGAGGGATGGGGGAGACACATAAGTGGTGTATGTAAGGAATCAAGTCGGGGGTAGTCATGACGTAATCAACTACACTGGCCCCACCACAAAAAGGTCTGCAGGTGAAGAACCGGGATTCAGGAAAGCGAGGAATGCCATTCAAAATCAGTAGGTCATGAGATTCCCCTAATTGGAGAAGATGTCGACCGTAGGAAGTCGGGGGCCTGTCGTGTCCTCAGAATCTCGCTGGAAGCTAACCAACTCTGGATCCACCTCAGAAGTGCAAAGA
The DNA here is from genome assembly GCA_018340775.1 of Taxus wallichiana var. yunnanensis. Taxonomy (NCBI): domain Eukaryota; kingdom Viridiplantae; phylum Streptophyta; class Pinopsida; order Cupressales; family Taxaceae; genus Taxus; species Taxus wallichiana. The sequence continues at coordinate 268,180,581 of CM031241.1, forward strand.
ACATCGTCGGTCCTGTCGTGCCTCGGAATCTGCATATTTTTGGTACGGGCATTGAAGTCCCCCAAGATGATGACCTCCCCAGAGCCCGAGAACTGAGATATACCAGCATAGAGGTCAAAGAAGGGGTCTCCATCTGGTCCGTTGTGGATATCAAATGAAGAGGAAGGCTGGAGGAAGTAGCGAAACCACAATAAGGATGTCTCTTAGGAGGAGAAGTACGTTTGATCGAACCCAAAGAAAGCGGGCGGATTCGTCCTCAAAGCGCAAAAATAGAAGTCCGGCTCCGAAGGGTGTCCCTGACTAAACAAGCAACCCTGCCCGAACCCCTAACGTCGCCAGAACCCCGAGTCACATGTCTGCAAACAGAAAGCCAATAATAACCACTGATGTTCAAGAGAGGGCGAACCGGGCTCGCATGTGTCTCCATAACAAAGAGAAGGTCAGAGAGACCTAAAGCATCATGCAAGAGGCCAGGAGAAGACCAAAAGGACCCATTTCCATTCCAACATGCAATGGAGATGCCTTGCTTCCGAGCCTTCTCCCGCTGGAACCGTCATCTAGAACTAGAGCTAGATCCGGGAGCCCAACCAAGGGGGAAGGAATCCCGAACCACTGGCCTGAGGTTACGAATCACCGCCCATTTCCTGCTTTTTTGGCTGCCATGACAATTTCCCGAGATTTCTTGAGTTCGGCAACTTGTGCTCTAGTAAGATCTTCGTCAAGAAAGACCTTATTGGGTAGCGAAAAAGAAGTTTCCGCAGCTCTGAGGGCCCTAAGGCGGTCATCGGTGACTTGAAACGGATAAAAAGAGTAGATTCCAAACCAAACCAAGCTCTATCCAGTTGAACCTCGGGCAGCTCCAAGTTATCTATGAGGAACATCGAAGCCATGGCTAAGGGGTCAGAGGAGGGAGGAGTGGGCAATCCTCTAACCTTAAGGTTCAGCTCCTTGGAACGTCGGATTCTCTCTTCTACAAGTTTGGCCTGGACCTTTGCCTGCCTCAACTGCTGTTAAAGGAGGATTTTTATCTTTACATTTAACCACTTGGGCCCAAGAATCGGTTTGTTTTTGAAGATTCTCCTGCTGAGTTCTAATTTCCTCTTGCTTGTGTTTTAAATCTGAAATCTCAACCTGTAATTGATCGTGGTCAGCAGTTGGTTTTGTGTCTGTGAGTTGTCTTTGCAAGGATATATTATCAGCTTCAACCTTTTCCACCCGAGAGGTTAAATCAAAAATCTCAGTCCGGAGGGATCTGTTGGACAATTCCAAAGTCTCAAGTCTGCTGAGAAGTCCTGCAATGATGTTAGGAAAGTTGTCATCCTGCTTACCCTATTCATTTGACCCAAGGCGGAGATCACATGCGGCGGGGTGGAGGGAGACATCATAGCTGGGTAGACTGCCTAGAGAGGAGAAACTATTAGAGGGATGTCCGTTGAGCCTCCAATATCCCTGCTAAGGTTATTGTGCATAGGATTAGCAATTGTGGAAGCCTTAAAAACAGCAATGAAGGCGGAGTTGCGAAGTTAGTGCAGCTAAAGGGAGGCCAAGTGGCGAGCCACGGATGCCACAAAATTACGAGAGCACGGGCAAGGAAACACGAGCCACGTCACAAACACCACAATCTGAGAGGATGGAGTCACGAAACCCTATGAAAAACATGAGAAATGAACCCTGCGAAAAACGTGACCACGAAACCTCGCGAGAGAGAAACTAATGATGGTGATAAAGGCGGAAAATGAGGATTCTAGGAGGAGAAAATGATCATGAGGATGTAAATGAGGAAGAAGAAAACAAAGAAGATATAATGATGATGATGGTAACATCGATGCGGAGGATAAGGATAACACAAAAGGAGAGATTGAGGATAAGGATTCAAATGATTTAGCTCCACGAAGGAAGCTTTAGTATTTCGATTTCTTGGATGCTTGGAAAAGAAGATCGTCATTGTATCCATAAACCCTAGTAGATGGTATAACTTCATCAAAGCATGAACTTGGCCCATCGATTACATGTTCAAGTAAAGAATATCAAGGAAGCTCAAAGCGATGCTAAGAATGTTCAAGTTTTTGAAGATTTGAAGGCCATTATGGATAAACATGTTTTACATTTGGATTTTTATGTTTTGGACATGGATGGTTTGGATATTATTCTTGGATACCCTCGTTAGAAATTGTTTGTGATCAATAATAATGTGCAAAAGAAGTTTATGAAACTTTGGTAAAAAGAAAGAAGGCAACTTTGTAGGATATCACACAAAGCGAGGAGCAAACTAAGGTCAAGGTAGAGCATGAGAATGAATGGGAAGATTGTGAAGAAGAGCATAAGGAAGATTCAAAAAAGAACATGAAGATTTGATAAAAAGGAACACTCGAGAAAAATATACTTCATCTACTCACGCAACAAAAGGCACTAGTGAAAGAAAAGGTGCACCACATATAGCGAATGATATGGTTGAAGATGTACCTAGGGTGGAAGAAAAGGTTGAAGAAACACATATAGCAAATGAAAAGGTTGACATGATCAAAGTAGCTTAAAAAGGGACTAAGGTTGTAGCATATAGACATTCACATCATCATGAGAGGAAACAATCATGAAGGCATGTCACAAAGTGGCAAAGCAACAATCATTATGCATGGAATAAAAGGAGAAGCAACTATAAACATACATGGAATCGGTGGAGCAATCACTATAGCTATGCATTGAAGCCAAAGAGGAAAAAATATGGTCAAGAATGGAATCGAATAGAGTGGCAAAATGTAGAACATGGAATCATAAGAGCAATCACTACGGCTATGCATGGAAACAGAAGGAACAACTATGGTCATGGATGGAATTAGAACAGCGTAATAAGAATCTAGAACTAGGTTTGGAGAGCTATCACCTTCCAAGATCACATATGGGTGAATGGATGATAAAACAAGGTGCAAGTGTGCGATGATTTGAGGAACACTAATTACTTGATTTCTTCTCATGTTTTGGGAAGAAACATGTCGGGGAGAGAATGAAAGGTTATGTACCTAGGGTTATGATATTATAATGTATATGGGTTGATGGAAAGCGATGACATGTGGCACACATCCCCTTAAGTCATATTGGATCAAACACATAACTTTTGAAATTAGTTATATTGGGTAATGAATTGGCCTACATTGGGATTAGCGGTTTACCCATTCATTAGTAGCTATGCAACTGAAGTACGAATATAGGAAACCCATACACAAGCATGGATGTTTTTTGGGGGTTGTGTATGGCTTTGGGTACAACCATACAACACACACACACACACACATTTAAATATATATAATTAAAAATAATAAAAATATAGCCAATTATTATATATATATATATATAATTAAAAATACTAAAAAACATAGCCAATTAAGCAAAATTGACCATATAATATGCATAGAGTAAACAAAATAAGTTAAATTAATAATCATAAAACATATTGATAATTCAATGTCAAGTGCCATGATATTCATTGGTTGAACTTGGAACAAGTACATTGAACAAATGTTACAATGTATACACAAAAATCAAGATAAATCGACATATTTAGTATATACATAATCATATTGCTCTCAATGTCTTCATCAGGGAGCATCGATGACATATGAAGTTTCAGCAAAAGGATGGAGTTTCAGCCCTAAGCAGTTGTAAATATGAAGGTGAGGGAGCAAGTGTGCAATAAGAGGTAAGTATGTAATGTGAGGTAAATGTATTGTTTAAAAATAGTTTCTAAGTGTCTTTTACAGTTTAGGATTTTTAATATTTTTAAGTCTTTTTTTACTTTGTTTTGACATTAAAAATAATATTGGTCTGAACAAGTACATTGAATAAATGTTCTACAATGTATACACAAAAATCAAGATAAATCGACATATTTAGTATATACATAATCATATTGCTCTCCAATGTCTTCATCAGGAGCATCAATGACATATGAAGTTTCAGCAAAAGGATGGAGTTTCAGCCCTAAGCAGTTGTAAATATGAAGGTGAGGGAGCAAGTGTGCAATAAGAGGTAAGTATGTAATGTGAGGTAAATGTATTGTTTAAAAATAGTTTGAAGTGTCTTTTACAGTTTAGGATTTTTAATATTTTTTAAGTCTTTTTTTACGAGTGGTTGAACTCAAGTCCATTTTGTCATACCCTACCACATGAAAATCGGACCCATACTAGTACTCAGTGCATACTGTATTGGGACCGCCCCATGCAGGTATGTACACAACAACATAGATTATTAGTAATAGAGCTCTATATAAAGGAGATGAATATCATTTTGAGGGATGTCATGTGAAGAGTGTTCTATTTGGTAGAAGTGTATTGGAGGTTGTACCCCTCGAAGTAGCATTCCCGTATTGAGATCTTGAGGAATGATTTCTTGAGAAGTATAGTATGGTGTTGCACTACCTCAAGGGTAATTATTTTATTTCTGAGTAAACTGTATATTAGCACATCTTGGCTCACAAACATCTCTCGTGTTGGGTGATCTTTATTATATTATAGATATTGTGGTGATTATTTTTATTATTTTAAGTGAGGATCTTACATGGTGATGAGGGACTCCAAGACATTTTACGAAGAAGTAATAGCTGAAGGAGCCCATGTGGGCAGCCACTTCACATGCATCTTCAAAGTGTTAATTTTGGGCCGTCTTTGGTTAACATAGATCCATGTGAATTCTAAATGACATTTCTCTTGCACAAATATCTATAGCCGACTTGCTGCATCCAAAATTACATGGATTTGCGAAGGAACAACAGCCACATCCAAGTGCTCAGCCACATTAAAAATACCCTAAAGTCATTGGACCAAGGGTCCATTAGCCCACAAGAATTGAGACAAGATCTCCTAGGGATTACCAATATTCAGGCTCAAAAGAAACAGTGGGACAACCTTGTAATCTGGAGTACTGAACATCAAGTTCGTTACTGCTAAATGCCAACAAGTAACACATAACAAAGTCGGAACAACAAATACATTTATTGAGAAAAGCAGTCTACAATTTCTTTCTTGGCATCTTGTAAAATGCTATGCACCAGCCAGTCAAAGGCTTATTCTTTGGGTGTTTTCACAAACATTACAGATCTTAGATACATATCTCCTTTGTCAAAGTCACTAAGCATAAGTTCAGGCTCCAAGATGACAGGTTTACATTAACTAACTATGAGCAGGTTTTCCCAAAAAGGCCAAGTATCAACTGATAATAGTGAATTGTCCAGCAAATACTATTCTACGTTTTGTTCTTTGCACATTTAGTCAATTATTTATACCTTTTACAATTAACAATATATTGTAGACCACCATAATAGTATTTCATATTTTAGGAGCCAATGTGTCATGTAATTAATGATTGTATTGTCATCATTTGTGATCACTCTCATTAGTATGTTCAGTTGTTGATGGTTGTGTTAATTGACAACCCATTGGCTCTTACTGTCATATAAATAGATAGATGTATGTCAAGGAAAGGGCATGGAGTACCAAGTCTTCCATGTACCAAATAGGTTGTATTGAGAACTACCTATGAATGAAAGAAAGAAAGAAATTATATTAATGTCCATAGATGACCAAAAGTAGGTCAATGGGACTCAAGGATACAATAGTTAACAATAGAAAGTTCTAGGAAGAGAGAATCCTAGAAGCAAAATAACAAAAAGTACATAAGACAAATAAAGCAATGTGCCACTAACACAGGTGGTAATGAAATCAATACAAATAGCAATGAAGGGCAAACAAGAGCCCCTAAAGCATGTGCCGATGAAGACTAGAAAGAAATCTCATTGACTATCTCTATTTGTGTCTGAAGTGAAGGAATCGTTTAAGCCATCACTCGTTGTTGGGTAAGATCTAATAATGTTGGTTAGGAGTATCCAAGGTCAAAGGGGCCAAGCTAGGAGAGAGGAAGCAGAGTGCTTCCTCTAGAATATTCGAAACATCCAAGGCCGGTGTAGATCCCATAGTAAGGAAGCTCGTAATATGAGTCTACCCTGTGGTAGAAATGAAGCATTGACAACTATCATATTCTTCAATGTTGTAATGTGGTATACATTTACTAGTTTGCGATTGATGTTCTTGGTATTGTAGTTTCTCTATAACCATTCTAGCATCATGCCTTTAAAGAACACCGGGTCAAGTTTAATGTCATTTCAAAGTGAACGTCAATTGACAATACTTGTTGTCTAGAGGTACTACATTATATTTTAGATCTTTGTGTGAAACAGAACCACGAAATATGACAAAAGAAATTAAAAAGGCTTCAAGAAGAAGAGGACCGACAACTACGAGAAATAATCAATGCTATTGACTCCAAACAAAGGTGGGAGAAGAAGACAACATGGTCAGGGAGGGGACCAAGATGTTATACGGTCTACTTGATTGGTGGAGCAACAAGAAAGACCAAAAAGACTGCAACACGCAGCCAGCTCTATAAATCCATGAAGTGAAGTACGGAGTAGAAGCGGAAGCTGAAGCAAAAGCAAAGGCCGAAGAGTAGGTAGATGTCAAAGGTAGATTCAAAGCTTAAACCAAGAAAGGGTACAGCTGGAACCCCACGCCATTCACGAGTGAAGAGTAGGTAGAATTTGCCATTGCCTTTATGAGGAAGTACTGACTTGCCAACCAGGTTGGGTTGGACTGTGCTGCAAGAGTATCAAGTAAAGAGACTGAGGCAGCCTGAACAAGTTGGAGAGAGTAGCACAAAAAGGGGACCTAACTGTGAGCAAGATAGTGTATGGATCCCTACCGAAGGAGACATTGGGACTTGTCCATGCCAAGAGAGTAGAGAAACATCCAGTGCAGATTATCTTGAGGAGAATTGTATCTGAAGAGCTACGTCAAAAGCAAACCGTAGCTAGAGCCATGGTTACTCTATCCACAAAAACAAAAGCTACCAAAGTTCACTAGTGACGAATCAGAGGATCCCATACATCATTGTAGGACGTATTATAATTTGAACTACCGATGGGCACACAAATGAGCATTTTGGTGGTGATGCCTTCTGGCCACATCGATTGGTACATTGAATAGCCAAGTGTATGGTGTCAAGAGAGCAATGAGTGGGGCTATTTTGCAAGAGATTGCTCTAATCAAAATAACAATAGACTTCTTTGTGGATGGTGTAGGCCGGGAACCATAAAGATGGCAATTGTCTCAAAGCAAGCCCACATCAATATGATTGACATATCCGAGGGCAAGGAGGTTAAGGCAATTTCTAGAACACAAGTGAAGAAAGCTAATGATCCCAACCCGCGTACAGAGAAAAAATGTTGGCGAAGCAAGGGTGGAAATCGAAACAGTAATACTCAAAAAACAATGTCGGTCACATGAACATACAAGTATAGTGATGAACTAACTCGGGGCCAATAAAGCTAGTGTGAAACAAGACTTGCAGATCACTATACTCATAAAAATAGCTGACTTATTGCAAAGTATTCCAAAACTCAAGAATGCTATAACTACTACCATACAAGACATTACCACGAGCATGAAGCATACAACGTCACACCTAATGTTAAAAGTTATAATGTCAGATGATGGGGAGAGAAAAAAATAGAAGAATGAACCCATGGTTGAGCCCCCACTTGTTACCAAATCATTGATCCAATGCTTTTGATGATGAATCTATTCGAGTGCAACCGGCAGTCGTGTATATGGAAATTCTAAGTCGGAATTTCACAAATACCTTCTTAGCGTGAATGTTCTTCAAGAGAGGACTTAGAAATTAGAAACCAAATATGTGGCCTCTAACATTCCAACAAGCAGAAGCAAATCAACATGGCGATAAGGCATTCGGTGTCCCGATTGGACAAAAAGTGTTTATTGGAACCCAACCCTTTTTGTTAAATTTTCTAGTAATCTCATCGAAATAGAAGGCATATGATGCACTATTGGGTCAAGGTTGGTTAATAGCAGCCAAAGCCAACCATTGCTAGAAAAAGAATGTGATCTCCATGGGATACAAAGCCCGGATGCATGTCACAAATTTGAAGAATTAGACAATCGTTTAGGAAGTGTCCTCATCAAATTCAAAATCCGAAGTATAATGCTCACGGATGGGAACCAAGGTGTGATGGAGCCAAATGACAAAGGGGTCTTGGAGTTACAATCATGCTCCAAAGATGAGATGAACCCCCTCAATGGTTTGATCCATTGGAAAATAGAAGTCTATAAAGTGTTCCAGCCTTATTGAAATAGCATCGAGATTATAGAGATTAAAGAAGGCCAAGGCTTGTAGCAACATGACCCGAAGTAAATGTCAATGATACCAAGTCCTTTTGAACTGTCAACATGATAGTCAAATTACCCGGTGAGTTCAAAGAATACAATGTCAAGGGTGGAAAGTCTGATGAAAACATCGCCCACCAATTGGAGCAGTAGCCAACACGAAATCTAAAGAGCTGACTTTAATGAGCGTAAACGTGAGATCTAAGGATAAAATTTTATTAGAAGGTTAAGTATGGCCTATTTTTGAAGTATGGTCAGCTATGACGGAAATGCTTAAACTAGATGAATGTCGGGTGATGGCATAGTGGGCAAGCGAAGTCATACAAAAATATGGAAGTATCGGCATGATAAAACACCTCTAATGGATGAACTTCAAAACAAGATCTCTTCGAGGAGAAATTAAACTAGGTAAGTTCAAATTGTAGTGGCTTGGATTGTTTAAAATATTGGATATTTCCAAGAATGGCACATTCAAGTTAGAGTACTTGGATGGAAGTTCGTTCAAAGACGATAAATGGTCCTAAATTAAAATTGTATTAAAAAGAACTGAAAATGTCGATATGCTTAATGGTGGAATTCTATGTACAAAAGCACAAATTGCCAACAAAGAAATAGAAATGGAATAAAACAAAAAAGAAGCCAAGCTAAAGAAAAAGAAATTGTTTGACCAACATAAAGGAAAAGCATTTGACCGAATGACCATGCCTAGAAAATTGAACATTCGTACAACCAAGGGAAGTCAAAACCCCAAAAGAAAATTGATTTGCACATAAGACCGCATTTGATCATGACTAAGGGTGAACCAAAGCTTTATGCATTTGCCCAAGTTACATTCAACCATACTTGCTCCCATACGACTTGCGCCCGACTGATCATTAGTACGACCTGCCACTACCATTGTATGACCTACATCATAAGTACAACCTTTTATGCCTTCCTTACGACCAAATGTCATTCAACCTATTGTGTCCGCTTGCATATGACCGCCTTGGTTAGCATCATTAAACCTACATCTATACAACCCATCGCTCTTATTGCCACTGTATGAACACCGCCATCTATTGTTGCTCACCATACGAACACCCCAAACACCGTACATCCAAACACAATTGAGGGTAGCGGTTACCTTTGATTTGGGGATCCCGCCCGGACCTCCTGGAAGGTGGATCCCTCATTCCACATGTACAATCTATCCTCCCACTTCATTCTAATTTTTATCATGATGTCTATATATTGTGTCAAAAGGACTCCGACATGTTTTAAGGCGGGGTAATGTAGACCATCATATTAGTATTGTCATATTTTAATAGCCGACGTGTTAAGTGGTTAATGATTGTTTTGTCAGCTTTAGGTAGTTTTGTAATGACTCATTAGTATGTTCAGTTGTTGACAGTTGTGTTAACCAACAACCCATTGGATTTTCTTGTCATGCAAATAGAATGATACACACCAAAGAAAGTGCATAGAATACCAGGAGAATGGTTCTCCTGTACCGAACAGCTTGTATTGAGCAGTACCTATGAATGAAGCATTGACTACTATCATATTCTTCTATAATGTAATGTGGTATTTATTTACTATTCTGTCATTTGTTTTTCGTATTTCAATTTTTAATATTTTATTTAATTTGAATTATTTCAAGGGGGTCATGCAGGATCCACAGGTTCCTTAAATGATCAAAAATCAGTCTCATCCCTGTCAGGCTGCCAGGAACGTTCCAGAAACAGCCAGATAGGTTTCTGTATATTTTTGGCCCATTTCAATTTGGAAGTGTTTCCAGACCTGGAAACAATAGGGATGTGGAGTTTCCTGAAACTTTGTATTAAAATTAATAATAGATATTATTAGACGCCCAATTTACAGTTGATACAGCATTATCCCCATAACTTTTGATGGAAAAATCCAATATTTGACATACCAATTTGGTGTTTCTTGTAAGTTTCTGGAAATCAGAGCTGTTACACAGCTGCAGCAAAGCTCGGAGCAGAAGAAACAAAGGCGTCACATTCACCACCACAATAGGAACAATTCAGGATCTGGTAATGTCCAAAGGGGAATTTCTAGGCCCAAAAGGAACCAGGCTAAACAATTTTGGGTAGAAGGGTGCTCCTATGGAAAGAACTACCCAATAGCATGGCAGAATTGATAACTAGAGTGACACAATTGGAGGGACAAGTAGAAATCAGAAGCAGCAGCAAGAAGCCACCCTCAATAAGTGTTGATCTAGGGTCATGAACTTCAAGATGAATTTGGCCAAGTTGAAGGCCAAAGAAAAAAAACGAACAACAAGACTTTAGGAAATCTCAATAACTTGGAAAAGTAAAAACAGAATTTGAATCAAAGCTCTAAAGATTCAAAAAAAGCTCCAGACCCAGGTTGCTGAAAATTTTCCAAGAGCTTATGAGAAAGTAGAAATGGATAATAGTTAGTTCAAGATACTACTTAGGGTTGCTCCTCCTTCGACTTCAGCTTCGATGCAACCCGGTTCAGCCTCATAGACTACCCTTGGCTTTCAGCTCATTGCAATTTCACACGTGTCCCTAATCTGCACAGATAGGACTGCAATCAAGCTAAAAGGGCATATGTGTAAAGAGATTTCATCATTATGTGTTCTCGTCATTGTACATAATAATGAGGGGTGACCCCATAGAATATTCTAGATAGTGGACATCTTGTTGGCAATAGTCAAATCAATATTGACTCTATTTTATTTTATTATGAGTAGAGTAATATGATTCTGATTGATTGACTAATTCAACGGCCAACCAATCATATTGTCAGCTCGTACCAATTCCAGGCCAGGCTAGTTGGCTCGAAGCATCGGGAAAAAAGTAGTGAACACGTTTCCCTTAATTAAATTTAAGTTTAGTAATGAATTGTCAAGGTTATGTACATACGAACCATTCCAATCAACCGTTGTACCAACCATCTCCTTTCCTACGTGTATGTGACAATGTGTTGGATTGATACATTCAAAGTTCTCCATCAATATTTCTATTGAATATCGTATGTGAATCAGGCCTGAATATTTTGGAGCCAATGTACATTGAAGTCATAATTAATGAAGATATCTTATTTCTACCATATTCCAGTGTAGTCATTTCTATATATAGTTTATTGCATATATGTGATGTGTAATGTTTTCCTAATCTATTGTTTCATTATAAAACTAGTAGCTACGATGTTGGAGGAAAAACCTAGTGCTGCTGCTTACACTTATACGAAGTTCAACAATCATACTCCGGGGCCAATTCTTAAGTAGTAAAAACAACTATTAAAGCTTTTACAAGCCTGCATGAAATTTCATTGCACAAGCCAAAAAACAGAGAACAGTAACAACAATGCTGACAGACTCAATCAAAATACCTTTATAATTCCAAACTTCAAACCCTTATTTTATTATTTATAAGTTATAACAGAGGCATTATCCTTGATGAATAAAGTTGAAGGTAGAATTTCCAATCCCTAGTACTCAAATAAAGGTAAGAAAAGCAAAAAATAACTTACATTCCCTCGGACCATGTCACATCCTGCAAACCATATGAAGGCTACCACCCCTACCACAGGTAGAAGCACTGCAAATAGCTGCATATAAAGCCATCAATGAAGGATACATATAGCAATCATTATAAATTCTTCTAATATTTTCACAGACATACTAAGTGGAATCAGCATTTACTCAAGTTCAACTTCCCACATACTGTTAGGTCAAGTCAAATCAATGTAAATAGTAACATGATAATCCAATTCAGGCATTATTGTTAACATTTGAGAGATACATCTGCGAAACAGTTGCATCAGACCACTACTATATTACTTTAATAAATAGATGGAGTACATTACTAGCATTTATTTCCAATATAACAGAGATCTGCTTTTACATGTAGTGCTGCTATTAAACAGAAAATCTTAATAATTGGAAGGAAAATAATAAGGCCTAGTTCGTACATAAACATAGATTTTGCACTTGCATGCTTTTAAAGTGTTTTAACAGTAAACATCAGAGCAGCTTGCATGCCAGTACTAAATTCTGAATCACCATAACAATCGTCTAAAATAGCTCAAATTTAAATGAAGACATCAGTTAGCTCACCTATGATAATATAGACTAACCCAACCATAAGAGCCCATTATCACAGTACCGTTGAGATTTCCTTTAACATAAGATCCAGTCAGATTGTTTTTGTGTTTTAAGGGTTGAGATCCGGTTGGATTGATATTTGTAGTTTAAGGGACTAACACGGCGCATGCTTTGAACAATTTGATTAAATGTTATTTTACAATTGACATGCATACTTAAAAAGGTTTAAAATAACACTAAAACCAACTGAGCACGCTAAAATTGAAATCTCTCTTAAGATGTCAGTTAAATCACAATATTCCAGATATAGTGTCTATTTTGTGAGCATTTATGCTGAACATCATTAGAAATCAGGTCTTTCAAAAATAGTGTGGTATCCAAGATTCATTTTGCAGTTTAAAGTTTGATTTTAGTCATATTGAAACATGGAAGATAAAACTAAATAAAAGACCTCCAGGCCCTAAAGTTTCCAGAAATTCTCATTGAAGTTTTCAAACTAACAATTAAAAACATAGCCAAGATGCCATGTTTTTTTACTACTATAATAAATAAAATGAGCTTATAGGCAAAATCATTTTATTATAATTAATAAGCATTAAAAAAATTATAAGACCGGCATGATTGAATTATTCTATATTATCCACGTGTGGCATTAAAACAATATAAAACTTTCATTTTGGTATTGCAGATAAACAGCCCCCAATGATGAGGTTGCTAAGAGGGATAAAGGAGATATCAAATGGATACTTGTGCCGCATCATTGGTTCTATTAAACAAGGATGACTTGTCTTGAGTAACCCAGACCAAGCTGGTGATCCAGGAGGCTTCTCCAAGAGCGGTTCCAGTGATACTGCCAAGCCTGTTCTCATAGTTTGTGGTAATTACGAATTCTAATCAACAGTCTGCAGTAGTCCAGAACCATATCCAGAGGCCCATGGTACCTCCGAGATCACTAATCCATCTCCATAAGATACTGCATACACTTTTTCTTTGGTGCAACCCAATCTAGGCAGATCGGACAGGGTGCCTCTCATGCATGCTAAACTATATGTGGGCTTCACTGATGGCTTTCCCAGGGCCGATTGACCCCAAGAATGGCAATGGAGAGAGATTCTTGCAAGCAAATAAATATCATACTAAAGCACATGAGATGCGCATGGATCCTAGAAAGAACTTAGTTGTGCACAATAGTGAAAGATGTCGGAGATCCAAAAGAAAAAGACAAAAAACCTCATGCAGAATCAACGGATGATTATTCCGCAAGGAAGGTGACCAGGAGGAGACTGCATAGGAGTTGACAGGTGGCAAATGGAGAAGGGTTCAGATGATTCAAGATGATGCAGGGTGATCTGGAGTCCTCATTATGCTATAGTCAGTTGCTTGTAGGGTAGGGTGTCCGTGCCAGTGTTGTGATGACCCGTGTTGCTGCAGGTGTGCAGGATGTTAAGAATGAAGAAATGCAATTGAATGAATATCTCCAATTATTATTATCTATGGTTGTAATTGTAAATTGAATTTGTTTCTGTGATATGAAGCATGAAAATTGTAAGTTATGAATCAGAAAGAGTAAACATTGCTTCAAAAGTTCAATGAATAGTCTTGTCATACATCATTGTTATCAAACAATAGCTCTTTATTATGCAAAGACAAGTTTAAAAATTATTGTATGTAAGATAATAACATTAGGAGAAAATGCATTGACAACTACAAGTCTCCTTGAAAACCTTTTATAAACGATGTTTTGGAATTGGTTGACTCGTAAATGGAAATGGCATACCGCATTATTGTAGCATTAATCATACACCCTAGGTTCTAATTTCGCAAGCATCAATAGATAAAATGAAACTTAGAACTAAACTTAACCTAGTGATGTGAGAGTATATGGAAAAGCATAACTTGTGCAAGTCCTTGCACTCTTGTGTGCTATTATACTTATCCCACCTCCAAGGGTGGTGTTGACTTTCAAATGCAGATGCAAGCTTCCGAGTTTGACCCCTGAACAAAAATACTCCTTACTATTAAGATGGAAACTTCACTCAGAGACCCCAAAGGTGAACACTGAAAATCATTGATAGGTGCATAAATTGTTCCCACTTCACCTCTTCCCGTCTTGCTCTTAGCCTATGAAGTTAATATTTGAATAACATCCACATGGTTGGTCGTGCTTGAAAACCAAGTTTTGTCAAGTTCCTTTGCATCTGCATCTTGTACTTTTAGGATGGGTATAAGGTCCCTTGTGGAAACTCTCTCAAACCACCCCTTGGGCAAGTTGCATAGTGGTGTGCTCCTTGCAGGGGATAAGATAGGAACCCTGTTTGGTGACCACCTTCTACCAATGTATCGTCTTGTCAATGTGTGTTTGGGCAGGTCGTGTTATTTTCTTTAGCCTTGCAGATTTAGGTAAAATTGTTGTTGCCTTTACTTGCCTCCAATGGTGTTGTAATGAACATGGCAATGACTATTGATTGAAAACGTCATTTCTCCTTCTTATCCAGTAAGTAAATTTATGTATCAAACAGCATGCTACTTGTGAGTGGTCCAGTTGATTACAGTAATAGCGTTTAAGTATAATAAAAAGTTGTGTGGGTCTTAACCCAGTTTAGGTCAAGTAAATTTTGGGCATGATAATTTGCACATGGACCACGGGGTCATGCCAAGTCTTCTTATAGAACAAGATGTCATCTAGATAGATGACCACAAGTTTACCAAGATGGGGCATGAAAACATTATTGATGACGTGCATGAATGTGGCAGGTGCAATTATGAGCCCAAAAGGCATGACCAACCACTTGTTGAGCCCGAATTTTGCCTTACAAGGTCGTTTTCCAAACATACAAGACTCCATGCAGAGTTGGTAATATCCAGAAGTTGAGCTGAGCTTAGTGTAATACTCAGTTCCCTGAAACCATTCTAGAAGATTGTTGATCTTGAGTAGTGAGCCATTCTTCATGGCAATTTTGTTAAGAGTCAAAATCCACAAGAAAAGTGATGGACTGTATATTGCCTTCCTCTTACAATTGCTTGATTCAGCTCTCTCTCTCAATACCTTCCATAATGCAATGCAATAAGGTGGCCAATTGGGCAGCTAAGTTTTTGACACATGCTCAATTGAATGCCGGGTTAACCTCATAGGAGGAAACCATGTAGGCTCCTCAAAAACATCAAAATATACATCACCAAGGGATTTGATGATTAAAGATGGGAGATCATGGGCTTTACCTACCTTGGATTTCCAAATGTTACAAAGAGTCTGTGCAAATTAACATGTTTAATCACTAGTCTGCCAGAAAGTAAAAGACTAACAAAAGAAGTGAACATATAGAGTTTACCATCCTTTTGCAGCTGATAGGTTTTCTGAAAGCCATCAAAGACAACCTTGTGGTCATACTAATATGAAGCTTCAAGCATCGAACTGTAATAATCAAATAGAGTGCCATTACAATCAATTATGTCTTGTCTCTCCTACTTGATCCATCCCAGCTGGTATAGGCATAGATGCACTGAAGTTGGCAAATGAAGCTCAGCAACTACTTTTGTGAAATTGGGTTCTTTTGGATGCCATTATTGAGAATCATCTCCACCAATTTGTCCTTGATTTGGCAGTTATGAGTGAATAAAGCTTTCCAATTGTTGGCAGAATAGTCAACGACTATAGGGATTAACTGAGGATTAAAGTCTTGGGATTGGATACTTGAATCTCTGAATCTTCAAGTTGTGATTTCTGCTTAGCTAAAAGGGCCTATATAGGAAAACTTGTTCCAAGTTAAGGAGTTATCAATCTATAACAAGATATATAGTTCTATAGCAATTTATAGCTGTTATTTACATTCACAGCAGATTTGTGCATATCAGCGCTTGCTGTTATATAGCTGGTGTTAAACCGATGTGACTGCACATTCCTAAATAGCTGTAAAGAACATTTTAAACCCTATGCATGCTTATATTGGTGAACCCAACATAGCCGCATAAGTAAAGTTGTGTGTCATTATTCCTGGACAGTAGTTTTGATTGTCAATGCAGTGAAAATAGACCTAAGAACAGGCAATCAACCAAGCAAAAGGTCAGAGACATGACAAAATCCTTAAGGTTGCGGAAAAAAGGCATTCTACTGATATCTATAAAAAACAGATTCCTGTGTCAAAATTAAAAAATGACCAGTTATCAGCACGAATCGGACAATTAGAAGTATTGTAAACTGACCCCAAGATTCGAAAGGAAGTGATCTCAGCTGTCAAGAACGAATGGGAGCTGATTGCTTATACTTGCCAGAACAAGAAACAGCGGTCACTTGGACCAATCAATCGTCCACAAAAGAGAACTGTAGAGTTAAATAGAAGGCCACTAAAAAGAATGAAAACAGATTCAAAACCATCTTTGATCTCGAACTTCTTAGATTCAGAGGCAAACCCGACCAAGAGCCTACAACGCAGTGCTAAAACTAGGAATACTGTTGGAAAGCCAGTGATATAATTGAAGATGAGACAAAACTAGAGTACTTCCTAGAACATTGCAAGACTACAAAATTAAGTAGTTTGATGACCAATGAAAAATAGAGGATAAAACTTTGTGGCAGAAAGTTAAGACAGCATTTATGAAATACTATAGTGGCAGACTGATGTTCACATTCTGAATGAACAAGCTAGTATAAAATACGGAAAAATGTGCAATTTACTCATAATATGATAATAATTGTAAATTTTGGCAAATCTACAAGAATTTGTACATTTTATAAATTGATGAAAGTTTTTTCAAAATATTGTTATTTGACAAATATAATTTTTTAAATATTACCCAGTTGGCAAAAAAAAAGCCTGTAACAAGAAGATAAGTCCCGTGGGCGTAGCCTAGAAGTGAGACCCGACATTACGGCAATAATAACTTGAGTTTGAACCCTACAGGGCTCACCGCCAGAATTTGTGCAGCCCATAAGTTTATAGGGTCAAAAACAGGCTGCAGCCGAGTGCACTCCCTCTGGTGTATTTTGATGGACTGGTAGACACCTCAGTATGTGGCAGTCAGCCAAATGGATAATTACAAGTCCAAATGGTGTATTAGTTGAAGCTGTGATGAGTAGGGTGGATATTGACAGAGTCAATACTCTTCAGTTTGTACTTTGTAGCACCTACCTGATTGCGTAATTTAAAATTTGACTAAAACACTGGTTGAAGCTGCCATAAGACGGATGAATTTTAATGGTATGGGTACCCCTCAGCCTGTGGCACTTACTCGAATTGGTAATTTGCTAATTCCAAGTTCAACAGGTGCCCTTGTTGAAACCGCCATAGGCTGGGTGAAAATACCTCTTAGTTTGTGCCACTGAGTCAAATAGGTAGTTCGAAGTTCAATGGGTACACGGGGTAAAGCATTCATAAGTTGGATGAATTTTGATGGAGTGCATCGACCTTAGCCTGTGGCAGTTATCCGAATGGGTAATTCAGTCTTTTGACTGGTGCAGAGGTTGAAGGAGCTCGTCTACCCTGCCCCAGGCAGTCCCAATGTTTCTATATTTCCCACAATTTGTTTTTTCAAGTTGGTCAAAAAAACAATTGAAATATTCTCACCAGAAAGCAATTGAAATCTAATAGCATTGTATTTAGCTAGAATTCAATTTTTATTTTAAGTTTTCAAAACATTCAGAATTCAATATTGTGTCGTAAATCAAGATTAAATTGAAGAGTTGAATATCTGAACAGTATTTATTTAATATTTGTGATCAAAATTCTTACCGATAGAGAAACGATTGCATCAAAACCCAACCCATCTGTCCTGTAACAGTCAAATAAGTTAACGCTCCCGCCATAGCCAAATTGAAAACCACACCCCTGTTCCATTATCCTCTCCTCCTCCTCCACCTCCCCCGCCTCCGCCATCAAACCTAGGGTAAGACTTTACGACAATCCTTTGTTTTCTCCCTCTATTTGGACAAACTTCCTCTGTGAAATTAGTTCTTTGCTGACTCAAACTCGAGACGATGCGACCTTTTACAGGCCTGTGATTATTGGCATTCGAAGATAATATTTTACTGCAATTTGTGCGAATCAATTTAAATATATGGCGGCAACTAAAGAATGGACTGTTTGAAACCCTCAATGCGCTAATCGAAGGCTTGTATAACGCTAAATCTATAGATAATTTTGACAAGCAGGTTAAGGGTTTGGTATCCATTTGTTTTCACCGCATCTGATCGTATCGAATCTCAGAACTGAAATTTGAAGGATTTGCACGGCTTAATTTAGAGGGTTTCGTAAATATACCATAGATTTTTAGTAGGTTTCGGCTTCCGGATCGATAATTGTTAAGAAATCAATTGTCTGTGAAGCAAGTGGGTATGAACCGGAATCTGGATTTTCAAATCATAATGAAATGGAATATTTGCCACGCGTTCTTGGTTTTTAGCGAGCATTTCAGATTTTCTAAATGTTTTGATTGTAGGGTTTACTACCTGCATCTGTGTGGTGGAGGTTTATCAAGTTCAAAAAGAGTTTTGTTTTTAAGCCATATAATTTTTTTCAATAGTATATTGGAACGGTACGGAGCGCCACCTATCCATGTTTGGTGCTATTATGTTGTTATCGTGCAGCTTATGTGCATGTTTGGTGATTGTACGTTGATCTTTAGAAATTAGCACTTCTATCAACAAAACAAAAACCAAAAAGAGAGAGAGGGGTGTGTATTCCGGACAGTTATATATGAGGGTGTGTAGGGTTGTCAAAACAATTTCAACATATATTGAAGAGTTATGTCGCCTTGAAGAGTAAGGCACTTAACGTTTGTGGAGCCGTAGAAGCAATTCCAAAGTACACCTAAGGTCAAGGTATTAAAACTCCCAAAATACATACACTAGAGGAAACCATTTAAGGTTAAAGGTGCATCACATAAGACATGTCAATCCATTCAAACATTTTGGAGTTGGCATGTACCACTAACGTGTTGCAACACACATGAAATGGTTTTATTTTCGTATTTTTTGTTGAGTGAAGTGGGCTTCTCTTATGTCTTGGTTTTATCAAGCTACTAAACTTGAGTGCAGAGGCTCTACAAGTGCTTCAAGTCTTCTTTGTATTTGCGATCTCGCGGGTTAGTTCTCGTAAAACAACGAGATCTCAAGTTTGACTTAAATCGCGCGACAAAATTGTCTTGTATGACTTGGTTCTTTGGCCCTATTTACACAACACGTGATTTCTCTCAAGCGAGTCTATTTAAAATGTACCTTTTTCTCACAACTCTTATTAAACAAGCATGGCCACACTTTTTGTCATCTCCATTGAACCCATCAATTCATAACACCAATTAAAAACCATCGATAAATGACATTGACCCTCATATTATTCATCTAGATCGCGGTACACAATTTGAGTTCCTTATCTGCTCTTATAAACAAGTGTGGGCTTTTTCAAAGACAAGTATCTCCACCACCCATTTTCCCCACGACCTCTTTCTCACTCCCCTCAATCTCTTATTGTTGTTGTTGCCCTCCTTAACGATAATGTCGTTGTTCATATTCAACGCATGTTGGTTGTTTTTAAAGGAAAGTACAAGATATTTTATTTTGGCAAGGTGGAGATATTTGTGAGGGTTTCGGTGTGACTTTAAATTTTGGAAGATAACATTTTATTTTATTTTTGAAGTGAGGCCTCTTTTGAGAGGTAGGCTTTTCTACACTAATATAGCTTGTCGGCTAATTATTTCGGCAATACATGCATATATCGTTTATCATCTAATAAAATAAATGTAAAAAAATTGAAAATATTATTTATAATATGAGAAGTATTAAACTAGTATAGATATTTTAAAATACATATATCTAGAAATGCTTAGAGATATTAATCTTAAAGTCTTTATTTTAGAATTTTCACATACTATAATTATTAATAAATTTATTTCTTGTCAACATTTTTTTCATGACCACTAATAAATGGTGTGAATCTAGATACCCTAATGTGTGAGGCTTGGGAAAAAATAAATTGCATTATAGAAGTGATCTAAAATCGACTATATCACAAAATATTATGAATTCTCGATTGACATTTGATGCGGGGGCATCCTGGAACTTAGAAAAACCTACACAAGAGAAGGAATATTTGTGTAAGAATCAAGGACGCACGAGAGAAAGGAAAGAGAGCGCGGGAGATGAGCTTAGCAAGGAGCACCATTGCAATGAAGTGAAGATTTTCTCTAGAAGGAAACATTACAGAAGAATCGCAGGAAGCGTTACTAGAGTGCACATGAAACAAGGTGCACCAAATAAAGAAGGGGGTTGATGGAAGGTCTCATGGGAGCAAGTGAAGGTGTTGTCTTGAATGCAACATTGCAAATCAATCGTGTCGAAGGTTCTTCAGAGTGCACATGAAACAAGGTGCACCAAAGGAACGAAGAGGCCGGTGAAAGGTCTTGGGAGAACAAGCATGCAAACAAGCATGCGAAAGAGGAAAAGTACAACAGGAATTGTGCAAGGGTAGGATTTTCCCAAAGGAAATCCGGGAAAGGCAAGACAAGGAGAAATTTATAGAATAATTGCGCAAGAGAACAGAGAGCGAGGAAAGAAGTGGATTAAGATGAAGGTGAAGAGGAAGTTGCAAGGAAGGAGATGCACAAACATAATAAGGAATCACAAGCGAAAGGATGGAAGGTCATGGAAGAAGAACAACGGGAAGATAGAGAATGGTCAAAGTTACATAAAGGGAAGAAGATGTGAAAGGATGGTGCACAAACCAAAGATGGTGAGAGGATTGAGCGCATAGAGTGGAAGGAAGACCAATGAAATTGGTCAAGAGAAGATGGAGATGCGCGGGAGGAAGAATGTAGTCATCACATGTGTGCAAGAGGCACTAAAGGTGTGAAGGGAAGAAAAGAAGCACGCAAGTATATTGCAAAGAGCGGAACCTAAGGGGAGGATGCAATAGAAGCGCAAAGAATGAGGCCTCGAGAAGATAAGGATGCAGTGGCACCTAATGTAAGTAAGGATGGACAGAATGGATCTACATGTCACGTAGTTGATGGTGATCAGGTGATGGAACAATAGATAAGGAGGATCCAACCACCCAGAGACGTAGCACAAGGGGCTTGGTCAAAATCAGATTATGCGGATAAGCTCATATAAGAATCTTAGTTCAAATTTAAAGTTTGAGTGAGAAAATTAGAGAAGCTAGGTCAAGAAAGAGAAGTGAAAAAGATCGGCTATTGGGATTAGCACCTGTTGGTTGTACAGATAATATATCAGATCTAAGCATACATGCAATAAAAGCGGATATTCTACTAGAAGAAATATACAAAACAAGAGATATAAATCAACACCAGATTTAACATGGTTCACCCAATGTGGGTTACGTCCACCAAGAAACAAGCCAATCTATTATCCAAAGCTTTCAAAAGATATACAATGAAGATTTACAATCTTCCACACCTCTCACGATGTACAGTACTTTCTTTCTCTCAAGCTTCTCCTTCTTCTCCAAGAAAACTCTCTCACAATTATTTTCACAATAATCATTAACTCTCTTCCTATCTTTCTAGCTTATAAATACCTTATACAAACTTAGGGCACTTAGACATGCAATTACAATCAATAGATATGCTTTAATACTAAAATTAGATCGATTCATGTGAGTTAAATAAAACACTCACGCACAAGTAACTAATGTCGGTTAGCCCTAAGCGATGGTGGTTCCTCCTCGCTCGACCGATGTCGGTCCCTTCATAACCGATGTTAGTTCTTTGTGT
Organism: Taxus wallichiana var. yunnanensis; assembly: GCA_018340775.1. Taxonomy (NCBI): domain Eukaryota; kingdom Viridiplantae; phylum Streptophyta; class Pinopsida; order Cupressales; family Taxaceae; genus Taxus; species Taxus wallichiana. The sequence continues at coordinate 268,202,610 of CM031241.1, forward strand.
TTTCCAACAAGTTGATAAAGCGTGCTAAACTTAAGTAATTGATCTCCACATCTCAATAATCTCTCACTTGGAAATAAATTATTGCATTATACCTATATAGTGACATTCTTGAATCCTTTCCTTAGCTTTGTTTCTTCCTCTTCAAGTCTCAAACTCGAAGACCAATAAAAGTGGAGTGTAGCTCCAAACTTCTCTTTGCTAATGGTTTCATTAGCATATCGCAGGAGGTTTTCACTTGTATGAATCTTCTCGATTTCAACTACTCATCCTCCAATACCCGTCATACGAAGTTATATCTCAACTAGATGTGTTTCGTTCTAGAATGAAACATTGAGTTCTTTGCCAAATGAATTGTAATTTTTTATCACATCGAACAATTTGCAATCATCTTGCTCCTTTCCCAACTCTTCCACGAACTTGCTCATCCATATCGGGTCTTTGTTAACCTTTGTAGCTACAACATACTCATCCTCTATAGTAGACAAAGCCACAACCTTCTACAATCTCGATATCCAGCCTAATGATCGTCTCACCTCATCGTGAAAATATATCGAGTAGTGCTCCTTCTACCATCTAGATCTCCAACCATATCCGAATCAACATAACCACATAAATAAATATATGAACCTTCATAGCATAATTGCTTGCTATATGTCCCTCTCAAATACCTGAGTATCCATTGATTGCTTTCAAGGCTCTTTACTTGGATTGGCCATAAATCTACTCACACTGACTCCCGCTTCATGTGTAATGCAGTGCAGTACAAACCATAGCATACATGAGACTCCCAACTGTTGAAGCATATGGTACTCGTGTCATGTATTTGACCTCTTCATGTGATGAAGGACACTGATCTTTGCTCAATTTGAAGTGTCCAGCCATAGGTGTACTTACAAGTTTTGAATTCTACATTTTAAACATTTCTAACACCTTGTAGATATAATCCTGTTGAGACAAATACAATTTATTGTTCTTCATGTCTCTGTGTATTTGCATGCCAAGGATTCTTTTTACAGCTCCTAAATCATTCATAGCAAATGTGTGAGCTAGCTTTCCCTTAAGCTCGCCAATGTCCTACATACTAGATCCTGCAATAAACATATCATCCACATACAATAACAAAATAATATAGCTCCCATTTTCAAGCTTCTTGAAATAAACACAATGGTCATATTCACATCTCAAATAACCATGATCATGCATGAAACTATCAAACCTCATGTACTATTGCCTTAGAGCTTACTTGAGCTCATATAGGCTCTTTTTCAACCTGCACACAAGTTTCTCCTTACCCTTGACTTCATACCCAAGCAATTAATTCATATAAATCTCTTCCTCAAAATCACCATGAAGAAATGTCGTCTTAACATCAAGTTGCTCTAAATGCAAATCCTCTATTGTAATTAAACTCAATACAGTACGAATAGAAGTCATCTTTACAATAGGAGAAAATATTTCACCAAAGTCAATACATGTTTTCTGTGTAAATCCCTTTACTACAAGCCTTGCCTTGTACCTTTTCTATCCACCCTTTTCTTCCTTGATTCTGTAAACCCATTTGTTCTACAATGTCCTCTTACCTATTAGTAACTTAACCAAATCCCAAGTCTGGTTTTGTTCCAAGGAGTCCATCTCCTCATCCATGTCATTCTCCCCATTGTACGTGGGTCTCATCCGCATTGCTTCTTCAAAAAAATTTGGTTCACCATTATCAATCAATAATAAATAAGATAGAGAAGGTGTAAATATTTCTAGAGGTTTACTTACCATTTGTGACCTTCTCACAAGAGTTTGGGGTATTGGGGCTCATTCTAGACCTCTTGGACATTTGTTTCCAATTGATAGTGACTGATCAGTCATCGGCCACACAGTGACATCTTGGTTACATTAAGCGATGTTAGTTTGGCTCTTCTATAACCGATACGGTTGAGGTGATGATGTCGGATCATGGGTCAATCGACACTTTAGTTCTTTGTGTAACCATGTATGTATGAGTTTTAAATCCAAGAGTTCATTTTCATTCACAAACTTCTCAATTGGTTCATCCTTGGGTACCAAAATTTGATCCTTGTACATTCTCTTTTCATTCCATTCAATGTCATGACTCCTAAAAATTTAAAATCCTCTAAATCCCAAAAACAAAATCTGAAATCACTAGATCCATAACCAATGAAAGTGCATCTCTTGGATTTTGCATCCAACTTTTTTCTATTTTCCTTATCAACATGCACAAAAGCTTCTGAACCAAAAACTCTCAAGAAAATAAAGATCTACCTCTTTTCCGGTCCAAGCTTCCTTTGGTATTCCTCCATCTAGTGAACTTGAAGGTCCACAGTTAATCAAATAAACTATTGTATCAACTGCTTCTTCCCAAAACTGTAAGGGAAATCCAACATGTATCCTCATACTTCTAACATGTTCCATGATTTTCATGTCCATTCTTTATGCAACAACATTCTCTTGTGGTGTTCTTGGAACTATCTTTTTTCTACGTATTCTATTCACCGAACAATAATCATTGAAATCCTTGCTACAATATTCACCATCATTGTCAAATCTATGGCAATTTAACTTTGAATTTGATTCATTCTCAACAAGGGCTTTCCATATTTTAAAAGTCTCAAAAACATCATATTTATGTTTAATACAATAAACTCATACCTTTCTTGTAGCATCATCAATGAAAGTAACATAATATTGGGATCCTCCATAAGAAACTACCTAGGCTAGTCCCCACACATCTGAGTGTACAAGCTCAATTTCTACTCCTTCTTAGTTGCCCCAACTTTGAGAAATCTCACTCTCTTTTGCTTTCCAAAGACACAATGCTCACAAAAATCAAGATCTAAATCTTTCAAATCTAATAACTTACCCTTATCCTTTAAGATCTGCATTCCTTTTTGACTCATATGGCCCAACCAATTATGCCACATGCATGCATCTGAATCTGAAGTAGATAATACAAAAAGGAATCAGTAACACATGTAGATAAATATAACGTTCCTACCTTCTTGCCTCTTACCATAATAAGGGCACCCTTGGTGACTTTCCAAGAGTCTGCTGTGAATGTAACCATGCAACCAGCTTCACCTAGTTGCCCTGCAGAAATAAGATTCCTCTTGAGGCTTGGTACATGTCTCACATCTTTCAATACCCATGTATTTCCATTCTACAATTTTAGATGAACTTCCCTTTACCAAAGAATCTGCAAGGTTCATCATCACCCAAATAAACATGCTTAAAATTACATGTTAGTACAAAATCACAACACCCCCAAATGAGTCGGTAAGATCCACTTTTCTAAGGTAGAGTCATTTGGTGTGATTCACATAACATTGAGCTTTTCCAAAGTGTGGGACTTTCTGAGAATCGGAAAATCTCTCAGATTAAAGGTTGGTTCTATTCCTCTGTTTAGGTGCATGCATGAAAACTTGCAGAGGGCCTATTCCTAAACCTAATCTAAGCTTTACCAAGGAGACAAGGATAGAAGGAATACAGGGGATCAAACTAAGCTATAAGGTGATGCACCAAAGGAATGATGAACATTTGTTTTGCTAATGGACACAAACTAACAAAATGCATATGATAACCAAGCACAAATAACCAAATTTATAATAAAAGACTATATGGAAGCAAAGGAGACAAGAAATGATCTAAAATTGATCACAGATGTGTTTTATTGCTCTACAGATTGATACAATGCATTACAAAGTGGCCAAGAGGTAGCAAATATATTACAGTCTAATGGAAGGTTTGAAAACTCCACGAGTTCCTTTATCCAGAAGAAAAGGGGAGCCTGCAAAATAGAAGAATGTCCAACCCTTTACAATGAGTCCCTGACCCTATATTTATAGACTCAATCAGAGAGAAGAAAGAAGAGAGAGAAGTGGGAAAAGTAGGTTGAAGCTCAACCACTGCTATTAATGCCTCCTACAAAATCTTCCCCCAAATTTGCCTTGGCTGCATCAATCTTTGGTTTGGCACCTTGAAGGAAGAAGAAATGGCGGAACAGATCGAATCGATTTGGTTATTGAGGCTAGATACATCCACATTGATGGTCTTGAAGATTTTCTCCATTTTCTTTACCTAACCTCCCCAAACTTAAAGTTTTAGATCTCCATGGCATGGGCGAAGCTGAGATCTTTCCAACGGTGTCAGATTTGCAATATTTGAGCCCTAAGTCGAAAGATATGCCCCTTCGAAGTTTGTATCGGGTCCGTACAAAAGGGTGGGAAAACCAAGTTTGAAAAAGGGCCCCCTTTTGACCTTGGGACATGTGGAGGGCTAGCGCATGTGCGAGGGCAGCCTCGTATTTTGCTCTTGGAATGGCACGGTTGACACGTGGCTTCCTCCATCGGCTCGCTCAATTTCTTTGTTTCTCGGCTAAGCTCTTTGCTCGGCGGGGTCATATTCCATGATCGGGGACACGCGCGTATGGCACTTGTTTGATAACCCTCTCTCAATTAGATCCTTTAATTAGCGTTGTTCGCACACTTGGCACTCTCCGCCGGTCTGCCACCATGCATTGACTATTCAACTCGACTCTGTCCCCTTTTCGAGACTGGATGTGTAGAGGCTCTGTGCTTGCTGAAACTCCTGATCAAAATTTTACACTTGGAGGAGTGTCGAGGTGACACTTGGGAGCCTATGTAGGTCTTTGGACATTTCAATGACTTCTCCCTTCCTTTTGGGCCCGGGGCTACGTGGCGAACTGGTGCTCATTTGAGTCTCTACTTTTGGATCTACCCTTGGAGATGCGCCGCTTGGACACGTGGCATCCCCGCTAACAATTTTATACTTAGCCCTTTTTGAGGCCCGCTTTGCCCACCTTTTGACCTTGGTTGACCATTTCTTTATGTGGAGGGCTGGCGTGAGTTTGAGCTTCTCTTTGGACTCCCATCTTGGATTTACGTCGAGCCGACACCTGGCTTCTTCCTGCCTAGCCGAAGACTTTTCAATGGCCGCACAACTTTTGGGGCTCTAGACGCATGGAATCCTAGCACTCATTTGAACTTCCTTTCTTGGATTCAACTTTGGAGAAGCGTCGTTCCAACACGTGGCTCTTTGGCAGACTTCTCTTCCGGCCTACCACCATGGCCTCTTAGTCAATTTTTTGACTTTTCGAACTATTTTGAGCCCGAAGACTTGAATCTTCACAGCTTTCTTCTTTTCGAATTTATCCCACCTGGGGTCTTGATCTCTGAGCCCTTCACTTCCATTTGAGTCCTCTTGCAATCTATTTATGGGAATCGAGCGTGATTTCTCGAGGTTCTTTCGGTCGGGGTTGTTACGGTCCAATATTTTGCCTAGGGGGCAAAATATGGATATAATTTGGCGACTCAAGGGGTATTTTCTGCTAGATGAAAAGACCAATTGCCTTGTTGATACTCTTGGGCATGGAGTCGAGAGCGATGGTCTAAAAATGCTTCTCCCTCTAATTCACGAGCCGATTGTTGCACTCTCAATCTTCATAATAAATCTTGAAACAATTGTTTTCTGAGAGTAGAAAATTGTTTTGACCCGGGGCTACGTCTATTTCTAGATGAGTTGTACAAGAGCAACAAAACAACACCACAACTATATACAAAATTGAAATCATATGTGTTCCAAGTAGAGCATGTAGAGTGTGAAAAACACTTAGGAGAAAAGTAACCTAAACTACAACAATACAATGTGCACAAGCACTTAGAGGAATGAGAAACTAAACTAATATGTACAGGGTGAGAACCTTCCTTTTAGTAGCAGTGTTTAAGATAGATTCCGTTCACTAGAATCTGCAACTCTTCACCATCCAATGTAGACAATTGGAAAGCATTGCTACTTTTACATTTTGTGACCATGTAAGGGCCACTCCAAATGGCATCAAACTTGGAATGCCTTCCTAGTTTTGCCCGATCTGCATCCCATTTCAAAACTAGGTCTCCTTCCTGGAAGGTCCTGGTTCTTGCCTTCTTGTCGAAGCATCTCTTAATTGAGGCCTGATCCTTCTCTATTGTTTGAAGTGCATGTTCTCTAGTTTCTTCCAACTCCATCAATTTCTGCATACCTGGCCTCCATTGGTTCGAACTCAGACATCTCTAGTTGTGCTTCATGAGTTCCAATGTTGGCAACTCAAGTGATATAGGTAACATTGCCTCTTTCCCATAGATGAGTTTGAATGGAGAGCTGCCTGTAGACCTCTTGGGTGTTGTCCTATCAACCCATAAGGATGATTTGAGTTTCATGTGCCAATTCCTCTTATTTTCATCTAGAGTTCTTCTGACAATCTTCAGCAAATTCTTGTTCGTGGACTCAGCTTGGCCATTACCCTGAGGGTAATAGTTTGATGAAGTGCTTAGGTAAATCTCATTCCTCATGGCCCATCCTGTGATTTTGGAACCTATGAATGCCAATGCATTATCTGATATAATGGTGGTTGGCACTCCAAATCTAGTCATTATCCCTTCGTAGAAGTCTAATATGCTAGACTCATTAGCTTCTTTGAGTGTCATTGCCTCGGTCCACTTAGTAAAATAGTTTGTTGCCATCAGAATCCACTTGTGGCCTTGGCTCAAATTTAGATTAATGACCCTGATGAAATCCAACCCCCATTACATGAATGGTTGGTCAACTAAAATGGGGTGCAATGGGAGTGTTGTTAGCCTCTCTTTGCCTCTAAAAACACAATTCTACACCTTTTGATCCATGCATAGCAGTCACTAAACACCCTAGGCCAATAATAACCCGCCTTCATGATCTTGAGTGTTGTCACCCGTGGAGCAAAATGGCCTCTAGTTGCTTCATCATGGAACTCTTGTAGCACTCTCTCAACCTGATTTGTCCCAATGCACCTTAACAAGATGCCATTGATATCCTTTTGAACAAGACACCATCAATAAGTACATATGGGATGGCTGTAGTCTAAAGTGTCTCCTTTTTGTTTTATTCATTTTTGGAGGACACATGCCTATTTGAAGGAAGTGCACCATGTTCTGAGTCCAACAAGGAGCGGGCACATCCTCATTTTCTTCATCTTGACTATCCTGTAGGACCAAAATAGCTTCTTTTTCATCACTTGCTTCTTCTTGTTGACTTGAGGCTAGCTGCTCACACAATCCCTTCCCACGGACTAGCTTAGTGACCTTGATCTCAATGTCATACTCCATGACATGAGTGATCCACCCTGCACGCTTTTCATTTAGGTCCTTGCTGAGAAGGAAGTCTTTAACTCCTACATGGGAGACTAACAGTTGGATTTTATTGTTTGAGACCAAATTCTTAAACTTCTTCAATCCTCTGATCAGTGTTAGGACCTGATTTTCGATGAAAGAGTATTTCACTTCATAATCTTCCAGGCCTTGGCTGAAGAAAGCAATTGTCTGTATGTGTCCTCTTTGTTCTGTTGTACTAGGATTGCAGAAATTGTGTCACTGCCTCCAAAGGCATATAGTATGAAGTCCTTGGAAAAATCTGGATTCCGAGAGTTGGGGCCTGTGATATAGCTTCTTTGATGGCCTTAAAACTTGCCCTTTCCTTTTTGTCCACCTAAATGCCAAGTTCTTCTTCAACATCAACGTGATTGGCTTGACAAGGGCAACAAAGTTTGGTACAAACCTGTAGACAAAATTGATTTTTCCTAAGAAGCTTTGAAGAGCCTTCTTATGGCTTGGCAATGGCAATGCTCTTATTGCTTCAACTCTCTCTGGGTCAATTTCCAAACCTTCCTTTGACACAATGTGGCCTAGAAGCCTGCCCTCATGGGCCAAGAATATGCATTTTTGGGGTTCAATGATACCTGAATCTCCTACACCTTTGGAACACCTGCCTTAGGTGAAAAATATGGTCTCGTTGCATTTTATGGAGAATATAGTAATGTCATCCAGGTAGATCAACACTATTTTGTTGATCAGCCCTTTGAATGCCATATCCATTGCCCTTTGGAAAGTGGCTCGACATTAGACAATCCAAATGGCATTTTTCTGTAGGCATAGGTGCCCCATTTGGTGGTGAAATCCATTTTGAACTGATCATCTTCTTTCACCATGATCTAGTTATACCCTAAGTATCCATCTAGGAGAGAGAATCTCTCTGAACCAGACACTACCTGCAAGATCTGCTCCATTGAGGGAAGTGGGTAGTGATCTTTGAGGGAGGCTCTATTCAAGTCACGAAAGTCAACACACAACCTAATCTCCCCATTCTTCTTCCTAACTGGGACCAAGTTTGTGACCCAGCTTGAGTGTTTGATTGGAAAAATGATACTTGCCTCTATCAACTTGTTCAGTTCTTTCTTCATTAGAGGCTCAATATGTGGATTGACTGGTCTCTGCTTCTACCTGATGGGCTTAGCAGTTGGATCTAGCTCAATTGTGTGTTGGGCTAACTTTGGATTGAACCCTCTTAGGTCTTCATAGCTCCAAGAAAATATATCTAGAAACTCTTGGCAAAGGTGTATGAATTCATACCTTTCTTGCTCGGTGGCCACCTTGCCAACTTGTAGTGTTTTGCCTTCTCCAACTAGAATTGGCTCGAATCTTCCCCTTTGATATGTATGTTGGCCTTCTCTTTTCAAAACTGATCATTGGGATTGAAGATAGACTCCAATGTCACTAGGCCTTTGGGAAGCTTGTTTGTATGCAATCTGTACTACTTGATTTCCATATTGTTGCTCTAGTCTGCTTTGATTTCTAGCTGAGAATTCGATTCCTCTTACAAAAATTTGATGATCTGTTGATCATTCTCAAACACTTGCCAGCATGTGTTGTTATACGTACTATTGGTCTCACAATCACATGGATATGTGGATGTTCTTTGTCCCTTTTTATGCTATTAACTACATCAAATGTTGCTCCAACTGTGGCAAGCTTCGGTCAGCAACTTCATTCTCCTTTAGGTATGGACATAATGTTGAAGGCTTTGAAATCCTCAATGAGGTCCCACACCCTATTCTTGTAACCTTTGAGCAGGTCATTCTTGACAACATTTTGTCCTTTGACTTGATTGCAACAGTTCACTGTCACCAAACACCTACAAGTTCTTGATTCCTCGTCTTCTGGCCCAATGCAGTCCATGGACCAAAGCCTCATATTCTGCAGTGTTATTTGAGTAGGAAAACTAAAATCGAAAGTGAATAATACTTCATACCTTGGGGGGACACAATCATAGCTCCACCTCCGGCTCCTTGTCTGCTCCTAGAGCCATCAAAGAATAATTCCAAACTTCATTATCATCCTTGTGCTCTAGCTTAATGATGTCAGGAAGAGGATGATTCTCCTCATGCAGGCAATAGACTCCTAGTTTAGATTCTTCCATCTCCTTATAGGGATCAAAAGCATGTCTTTTGACCGCCCATTCGTTGAGGGTCAGGTCCAGGATACACCCCACCTTGGTATCTGCTTCAGAAGTGCTTAGGAGGTCCTCCTGATCAAAATCGAACAATTTACATTGATTGGGCTTGGTACATAAGACTCAATGTGATAGTCTGCTATGGGCTCGGATCTGATTGTGGCCTTCGCTCCATACCTTGTTCTAAAGAGCATATGCGACCAGTCAGCAGACAAGTAGCCTCCAATTTTGGCAGTGAAGTCCCTGGACAAACACAACACAAAATGTGGTGGAAAGTCTATGACTGACACGTTCTGCAATACAGTCACATTAGGGCAGGCATGTAGAGTGAGACTCAGATCCTTGATGACTCCAACAGTGGTCATTGTTGTCCCATCCAATTGTACTACTCCTCTAGAGATGACTTCATACTAGAGACCCAGTTGATCAACTATTTGTTTGGGCATTACAGAACTACTTACCCCCGAATCGATCATGCAGTTGTGCACCAGTTTATCTCTAATGATTAATGAAACATAAAATGGGGGAGGCTTTAGATTCTTACCTCGTTGTTCTCCATGGTTTCTCTCAAGTTGAGCCGCATTGGTAAGCACTTTCTCTTGCTGGTTAGGGGGTTGACTTGAGCTTGAACAATTGGCCATGACAATCTATAATAGATCTCTACCCTGGAATGGCCAGTGACTCCCATAGTGAAATGTTCACACTTGTCCTCTTCATTTGTTCAATGATATTAAAGGAATTGTCTTTTTGTTGCCCCTTGGCACATTTTTCTCTTACACATGGGTCATGTTACAATTGGTGCCTGAGTAGGTTTGGAAGGTGGCTTGGATTGACTCGCACATTGGGAGTTGTATTTTGAATGCCAATACCTTGTTGAGTAACGGAGGGTTGAGGATCACCTGAGCTTGGTGAATGTCCTTCTCCAATATTTCTCCTCTTAGACCGTGTATTGGCAACTATACTTTGAGAAGGAGTCTGATTCATTCCACAGAAGTCTTCAGCCTGCCAATTGACAAGCATAGTTTCGTTTGAGGGTCCCTCTTGTTGAGCTCCTTGTTGTTGACTTTCTTTGTGGCTAGGTTCTTGTGACACACCAACGGTTTGCACCATCAGAGCTGATTTAATGCACCATTGAAGCACATTGACTGATTATGTGGTTGATTACATGGGAAACACCATTCATACTCTTGTGTCATGTTATTCTATGTTGGAACCAATGCCCTTGATGTTGAAACTATGTTTGGGTCATATGACCTGAAAGGTCTAGCTAGCTTGAGGTTGCCCTTGGTGTTGACTCTGATTTACAGCCTGGGTTGGTGGTCTATTTTACGATACGGGGTGCGGCACGATCTTGAGCTTGGGGTTTATATGGCCTAGAACTCTGAGTCTGTTGTCTTTTAATGGTTACTAGCTCATTTCCCAGAGTTTTGTAGTTGTTTCATAACTTCTGAAGCTCCTTTGAGGTGTTAGATGATGAAGTGGAGGCTTCAACTGAACTTTGACTCCTGGGGTGGGTATAGGAGCTAATGTGGGTGTTTTGGTTGGTATTTGGGTTTCCTAACTCGGGGTATAGAGGCATGGATGGCCTAGGAGCAAGTTTTCAGCCTGAATCAAACGATTCTCAACTCCTATGGAAAGGCTATAGGCTACATGTAAGGTTGTACCCCCATTGATTGAATCATCAAAGAAATATCAGAATTTAAAGCCCTAAGAAAGTATAAGAAGGCACCTTCATTAGTGGGCTTTACTGCTGTTGGAATCCTATCCCAGGTCCATTGAAATCTGAGGTTGAAATCCGTCAGTTGCTCGTTCGGAGCTCTCTTGATTGTTGTCAGCTACTCCAGCAAGGATAGGTTATCTCCCTTTTCTCCAAACTAGTTGTGAAGAGTTGTGCATAGCTGGTTCCAATTTTGAATAGAGCCTACTTCAAGGCTCCTGAACCATTGTGAAGCTTTACCTTTGAGTGAAGAGGCTAACAACTTGACTGCAATATCCATCTCATGGATCTCATGGATTATACAAACATTTGTAATATCTTGGACATGGTCACCAGGAGAAGTCTGGTTTTCCCCAGTGAAATATGGGATGCTCTTTAATGCTTTGATATCGGGGCTGGATTTTGTACATTCAAAGTGAGTGGGTTCTTTGCCAAGTGAAATTGACATAAGGATTTGGTTGAGCCATCTGATTGCTGAGCACCCTTTTTGATTGAAAGAACAACCTATTGGGAGGAGGTGTCGATGAGGCTCTGTTTGGTGAGGAGATAGAGGCCTTTGGGCTCTTCTTCCTCTTCTCCTTTTGTATCGGAGACAAATGTATGTGTATAAACTGTCCTTCCTTCTCTTGTTCTTGACCTTGTTTGTATCCTTCTCATGAACTTGGTAAACTTGGACTGCTTTGAAACTAGTGGATTCCATCCCTTTTGGAGTCACCGGATGTGTAGTTTTAAAAGCTTCTTAAAAGCTAAAATCACACAAGTGCACATCAATCTTATTGTAATAAAGATGGAGACTTCTTTCTCCCACCGGGCGTGCCAAAACTATTAGTGCAAAATCATAGCACCCCAAATGAGTCAGAAGATCCACTTTTCTAAGGAAGAGTCATTTGGTGTGATTCGCATAACATTGAGCTTTTCCAAAGTGTAGGACTTTTCGGAATCAAAAATCTCTCAGTTAAAGGTTGGTTCATATTCCTCTATTTAGGTGCATGCATGAAAACTTGGAGGGCCTATTCCTAAACCTAATCTAAGCTTTACCAAGGAGACATGGATAGAAGGAATGTAGGGGATCAAACTATGTTATAAGGTGATGCACTAAAGGAATGATGAACATTTGTTTTGCTAATAGACGAACACAAACCAAAAAAATGCATATGATAACCTTGATTTATAATGAAAGACCAGATGGAAGAAAAAGAGACAAGGAAGGATCTAAAATCGATCACAAATGTGTTTTATTGCTCTGCAGATTGATACAATGCATTACAAAGTGGCCAAGAGGCAGAAAATGTATTACAGTCTAATGGAAGGTCTGAAAACTCCACGAGTTCCTTTGCAGAAGAAAAGGGGAGCCTGCAAAATAGAATAATGTCCAACCCTTTACAATGAGTCCTGACCCTATATTTATAGACTCAATCAGAGAGAAGAAAAAAGAGAGAGAAGTGGGAAAAGTAGGTTGAAGCTCAACCACTGCTATTAATTCCTCCTATAAAATTTTCCCCAAACACCTTTGATTGCATCAATCACCTGGGTTTGGCACCTTGAAGGAAGAAGAAATGACAGAAAAGATCAAATTTGATCTGGTTGTTAAGGTAGATAGATCCGCATTGATGGTCCTGAAGATGTTTTCTTCATTTTTCTTTACCTAACCTCTCTAAACTTAAAGTTTCAGATCTCCATGGTATGGGCGAAGCGAAGCTAAGATCTTTCCAGCGGTGTTAGATTTGTAATATTTCGAGCCCTAAGTCGAAAGATATGCCCTTCGAAGTTTGTAGACAGTCCGTACAAAAGGACAGAAAAACCAGTTTGAAAAACAGGCCCCCTTTTGACCTTGGGACACGTGGTTGGCTAGCACATGTTTGAGGGCGGCCTCGTATTTTCTCTTGGAATGCGTGCGTGGCTTCCTCCATCGGCTCGCTCAATTTCTTTGTTTCTCGGCTAATCTCTTTGCTCGGCGGGGTCATATTCCTTGACCAGGGACACACGGCGGTTTGGCGCTTGTTTGAGAACCCTCTCTCAATTTGATCCTTGAATTAGTGCTATTCAGACACTTAGCACTCTCCGTCAGTCTGCCACCATGCATTGACTATTCAACTTGACTCTGTCCCCTTTTCGAGACTAGACGTGTGGAGGCTCTGCACTTGCTGAAACTCCCGATCAAAATTTTTCCCTTGGAGGAGCGTCGAGTTGACACTTGGAAGCCTCTGTAGGTCTTTGGACTTTTCAACGACCTCTCCCTTCCTTTTTGGGCCCGGGGCTACGTGGTGAACTGGCGCTCATTTGAGTCTCTGCTTTTGGATCTACCCTTGGAGATGCGCTGCTTGGACACATGGCATCCCCCACCAACACTTCTATACTTATCCCTTTTTGAGGCCCGCTTTTCCCACCTTTTGACCTTGGTTGACCATTTGCTACGTGGAGGACTGGCGCGAGTTTGAGCTTCTCTTTGGACTCCCATCTTGGATTTGCGTCGAGCCAACACTTGGCTTCTTCCTGCCTAGCCGAAGACTTTTCAACGACCACACAACTTTTGGGGCTCTAGACACGTGGAAGCTGATGCTCATTTGAACTTCCTTTCTTGGATTCAACTTTTGAGAAGCGTCGTTCCGACATGTGGCTCTCTCTCCGCCGGTCTGCCACCATACTTAGCTAATTTTTAGACTCGTTCGAATCTGTTTTGAGCTCGAAGACTTCAAATATTTGCAATTTCTTCTTTTTCTTGCCCCTGGGATCTCCGCTACTTTCATTATAGAGTCCTCTTGTAATCTGTTTGTGGGAATCGAACGTGATTTCTCAGGTTCCTTTAGTGTAGGGTCATTCTAATCCAATATTTTTCTGGGGAAAAATATGGATAACATTACCTTAGACATAATTTCGAAATAACCCTTATTAGGGGTTCGCATGGAAAGAAGCTCTGAATATAAAACCCATGATTCTATTCTATTATCCAAAGAAAGAATAAGAGCATCTTGCATTACCTTTGCTACAATATTTGTCTCTTTACTGTCTCGGGTGTTGGTTTTTTTTTAGCTTTTTACCAACAATCTTTCTTTGCATGTCCTTTGTTTCCACAATTCCAACAGGTAATTCTCTTACCTCTAGATTTATATTTTCCATTCCTTGACTTTGATTTCCCATTATTCTTACTCTTGGATCTCTTTTTCTACCTGCCTCTGCTTTCTACATTCAAAGCATTCTCGATGATGATTCCTCGTAGTTTTCTTGCGAATTTCTTCATTCAAGATTATACCAACCACATCATCAAACTTAAAAATATTACGAGCAAATGATGTATTTCTAATGACCATTACCAAGTTATCCCAACTATCATGCAAAGAACATAAGAATAAGAGTGCTTTCACTTCATCATCAAACAAAATATCAATCGATTTTAACTGATTTACAATAGATCAGAAATCATTCAAATGACTAGATGCAAATCTACCTTCATGCATCTTAGAACTAAATAGTTTCTTCATCAAATAAACTTTATTTGAAGAACTAGGTTTTTCATATAAATTAGTAAGAGATTTCATTAACTCTACCGTAGATGTCACTTCTATAATATTAGAAGCCATAGATGCTGCCAGGCTCAATCTTATAGACCCCAAAGTCTTTCTGTCAAGAATCTTCCATTATTCATAAGTCATCTTCGTAGGTCTAGAATTTTCATCCAACGGTAAGTATAAATCTCTTTGATACAAATAATCCTCAATTGGGATCTTCCATAATTGATAATTTCAGTCATCAAACTTCTCTACCTTGTATTTTTTTCTTCTTCCATTGTTGTATCTCCTATTGAATCAGAAAACCCTCGTGAGTAAATTTGTCAACACACAAAACCCTCAAACAAAGCTCGATACAAGTTGTTGGGATTAGCACACCGATTGTACAAATAATATATCGAGATCTAAGCATACATGTAATAAAAGTGTATTTTCTACCAAAATAAATATACAAAACAAGATATATAAATCAACACTAGATTTAATGTGGTTCACCCAATGTGGATTACGTCCACCAAGAAACAAGCCAATATATTATCCAAAGCTTTCGGAAGATATACAATGAAGATTTACAATCTTCCACACCTCTCACAATGTACAATACTTTCTTTCTCTCGAGCTTCTCCTTCTTCTCTAAGAAAAATTTCTCGCAATTATTTTCACAATAATCATTAACTCTCTTTTCTAACCCTAGCTTTCTATCTTATAAATACCTTATACAAACTTAGGGCACTTAGTCATGCAATTACAATCAATAGATATGCTTTAATACTAAAATTAGATCTAATTCCCGTGAGTTAAATAAAACAATCACACACAAGTAACCAATTCCGGTTAGCCCTAACCGATGGTGGTTCCTCCTTGCTTGACCAATGTCGGTCGTAGATGACCGATGTCGGTCCCTTCATAACCGATGTCGGTTATTGTGTTTTCCAGCAAGTTGATAAAGCATGCTAAACTTAAGTAATTGAGATCCACATCTCAACATCAGTGCACGCATGACTATAAATGGGAGGTGAGATATCTCGAAGAGAGGGGTTGGTTAACATTTTTATTGGTCATAGTTGTTGGAGTTGTGGGTCATTGTGGTAAAGCAAAAGGTCGTGGAGGGTGCAGAAGACTACAAGGTCGGTTAAGAAGTAGAAGGACCGAGAAAAAAAGGTCGGGACTATCCTTAGAGCCAAGAGAGAGTGAAGTGAGATAAGTCCAGTTAGCACTTAGGAGGTGCCGATAGATGTAATATCCCCATAAAGGGAAGATTGTAGATGTCGTAAAGGAATTCAAAGTAATATAGGGAAAACATTAACATTTTTGCATCCATTGTGTTAACTTTGAGGAAATGGCAGGCTCGGGGAGTACCCGGTGGAGCTATGCCATTGTTAAGTGGGATTAGAGTAAGGATAATTTCTTGCAGATGAAGCTAATAGACCTCCGAACGTGAGGTAGTTAACAGTGTTTGTGTTCTCCATCATAAGTGAAGATAGGTAGAGAATGCAATTGAGAACCTAGTGACAATTGGCGAGATGACATCAATAATGGGAGGCGAGTCTGATGCGACAGTCATGAAGAAGCTTGTGAAAATTATGAAGGATATTCGAGAGACTCCAAGAGGTGTGGATTTGGATAGAGCGATTAGAAGAAGACTACCCAAAGAAGAAATGTCTTGTGACAAAGGGTGGTGAGGAGGTGAAGAAGGTGAAAGACTTGATAGATATTCGAAGGCGCGATGGAGAGAACATGTAAAGGATGCTCGGAGAGAATCGTGAGAATGTGTGCAGGGAGGTATAGCCAAAGGTTTCATGAGAGGAGTGCAATAGAGAAAGAGAATGTAGCGTGGGAACACTACTAAGGAGAAGGGTTCAAGGCTGCGGGGCATCGTAGGAAGATGTGTAAGTGAAGGCATGTTAGACAAAAACGCATGAGAGTATCATGTTAGTGAAGGAGACTTATAAGGAAGGAAGAAAGATAGTCGGTAGAGACCATGACTACACAAAGATATGTGCAAGGTTGTGATATGAGATTATGACAAAGAAATAAGAAGGAAAGAAAGAAGGTGTGCACAAGAAAGGGATGCATACATAATACACGGGAGATGCGTAGGAACATCTTGAAGGAGTAAAGATAGAAACATGTAGAGTAGTGGGAGTACCATTACGGGACAAACTGGGTAATTTTGTGAGATTGCAAGAGTGCACATTAAAAATGGCATTCTTGATAAGGAGATCTAGGATGATCTCAAGAGGAGGCATACACAAAGGTGTGCTAGAGTGGAGGAGCACACAAGCTAAAGGGACTACGATGATAGTTCGAAAAACTACAGGAGAATGTAGAAGAGGAATTTATGATTGAGAGAGGTTAGGAATGGTCGACCCAAAAGAAGTTACCCCAAAGGTAATAAATGCAAATCAACTATATGTAGTTATTAATGTGTTTAAAGAAAGAGGTTCCCAAGGAGGATAAGATATTTGTAGGGATGTCGTGGATCCATCTTGTGGAGAGGATCCATAAATCTTACACAAAGCCAAAGGTGCGGGAAGAAGAGGAGGAAAAGGAGAATGTGGTGTGAAAAAATTACCACAACAAGAGGGACAAAATGGAAGAGGTCATAACAATAATGTGGTCTAATAGAGCTCGAGAGGTGAAAGAGAGAATAAGCTCTCAAGAATTATGCGAGTAAGGGAGATGCGGAGGCATAGGAGAATTTCATTGAGATAAAAGTGTAAAGAGATGTTTGCATGGAGGGTGTGATAGAGGATTGACCAAGAAGTAGAGAAGAGGTGTGGAGTCGAGACATGTTAAGAAATCCCGAGAGGAGGAAGAGCAGCAAGGAAAATCAATTCACGGAGTGAAAAAGCATTAGAGGAAAGCATCACAATGAAAGGGTGATAGAGAAAAGGAGTAGACAAGGGAAGAAATTCACACGAAGATGTGTAGCAGAGAAGCCCGACAAATGGGACAAACCACATAGGACATGAGTGAGAATAGACTCACAAGGTAGAATGCTCGAGAGAAGAGACCTTAAGGACAAAAAGACATTCATGGGAGGATGTGAGACAACAAGAAGAGGCCATAAAGAAATGACACGGGATTGGAAAAAGTGCAAGAGAGGGAAGGATTGATGGTTGAAGGAGTTGGGACTATCTATGGATATAGTCCAAAGGGTGATGCTATCACTCACCAAAACCACTTGAGGAGGACCTCAAGTTTAAAGAACCTTGGTTGTTTGATACAGGAGCATCTTGGAACTTAGAAAAATATGCACAAGAGAAGGAAGATGTGTGCAAGAATTGAATGATGCGTAAGAGAAAGGAAGGAGAGCGCAGGAGATGAGTCCAATGATGGGAGCACCATTGCAACAAAGTGAAGGTGTTTTCTAGAAGGAAACATTATAGAGTAATCACAAGAAGGGTTGCTAGAGTGCACATGAAACATGGTGCACCAAAGGAATGAAGAGGTAACTAAAAGGTCTTGGGAGAACAAGTGTGTAGACAAGCACACAATAGAAGAAAGGAGCAATAAGGAAAATTTATCGGTCAAAGTACTCCTTCAGATGACAACATAACTTTTGACTTGGACCAGTACAATGGGATTCCCTCTGAGTTGTGGGTGTCTCGGAATGAGGGAAACCTACAAAAAGAGTTGGCTCCCTTTGATGAATCACTGAAAATATATATTTTACTGAGTTTGAGAGTTAGAGGAAAATAAAACTGAAAGCATAAAGGTGATACACCAAAATTTTGTGTGAGGTTTATCCTATACCAAACACTTGATACACGACACAAGAATTGAAAAGCTTCACTTCAAACCCTATTTAATTAATTATGCATTCACAAAGGCACCTAAATACACTTATGTGATTACAAAACAATTGAACAATATCTTCCGGAGTGCTATGAAATTATAATATGCAAAAGGAATTAATGATATTCACTTAAACACACTTCTAATCTACTCCGACCTATTGTAAAAATACTCTGAGTATGGAGGAATAAATTAGTCTTATGTATTTATCAAGTCTTCTAAGTACAAATTTGTAGCATAACTCTTCAATAATAATTCCCCTATTTGTGCCTTGTCGGTGCACACAATATATAGCAAATAAACTCCACATAGTGCCCCCAAAAATAGACTTCAATCTAACTGATGCTTGCATGATATTAATAGCCCTTAACATGATTAAATAGTAAAAGGGACTAATAATAAGCATGCAAGACTGCTACAATGCAAAATAGCCTTAGTTTCTCCAAAAATATTCCAAGTCAATCTGATTTGACTATTCTCTAACTCTGCATGATTTGTACGGTCTCAATTTGGAAAGATTAAGGTAAGTGGGCAAATAATTTGTTTCTATTTTTATCACTACCTTAAGCTATGTTGGTGAGAAATTTTTTTGGGAGGACAAACTTGTGGATTTCTTGCCAACACTCTACGAATCTAAGTCACTCTACTTAACCGGTGCAAGTGTTGTATATGCATGCACATGAAAAGGTGGATTTTTGTGGTGGCCTTTCAACCGGGGATCCAACAGGGGCACTCCAGTGACCCCGCGAAAAAGTTGCAGATACCTGCAAGAGAGAACTTTGTCGAAGAGTGGGAAAGGGGAGTGAGAAATTAGATAGGAGAACTAATGTTGTAGGTAGAAAATCAGATTCTTGCATACATCAATTAGAATTTTTATCACATGCATCAAAATTAGGAGGAAACAACTCTACGCATAACAACAAGACCAAATGGAATTTATGATCACAAAGTCTCAATAAACCCCTTAGTCAAAAAAGGCTCGAAACTCCTTCTTCTTGTATTGATTGCTTAAACCAAGTTGTACATAGTATGAGAATGGAGGAAAAAGAGAGAGGGGGAAAGGAAGAATTTGGCTATCTCCTTTGTTCTCTCAAGGTAGAATGCACTCTTGAGCTTACAAAATTAATGACCAACCCTTTGAAATGGGAATGGCTTTATAATTTATAGAATAGATTGACTCTTCATCTTCCTCATGACCCTCCATATGCCTTATTTCCAACTTTAGACTATTCATATTCCTACAAAATATTTAAGTCCCTTTTATAAAATCAAGGTGACTTAATTTACATTATGTTTCTAAAGTCACTTTTAGGTGACTTAAAGGCATATCAAAAAGTGCAAACCCCAACGAAATTAGAATATTGGAAAGTGAGAGAAAGTTTGGGGGAAGAGAGAGAAGAAGAAGAGGAGATGTTGTTCCAGATGAAGTCCATTGATCCTCGTTGATGGAAAGCTCCAAATGCAGTGAAACTCTAAATATTTGAACTCCTTGCACACTGTGAAACTCCTTCAAATTAGCTCACGAATGCTTGCCAAGTTGAGTGAATTGTTCCGCTGATGACCGTAATCATTATACTGTTGTCAGCTCAGATGGTTTATGTCTCTCAAGATAGTAGTGGAAAGAAGCGAGACTAGGATTAACTCAAGACTCTGCATAGACACTTGGTGTCCTGTGTAGAAAACAATCCACTTGAGAATATATGGTCTTGATCTTCTTTCGGTCATTGGAGGCCATGTGAGTCTTCAGGTCATTCAGGTCCATGTACAAGACATTTTTGTCTTCCACATCATATTCGCAGGCTAAGGGTTGTGTTGGATTCTGACCCATCCACTTGACTTCATGTTTAGCCTAGAAAGAACAACTTACTATTTTTAGTAAGTGTGAAAAATCAAGTCCTCAATCTTCAACTGGATGTTGTGGCTTTGTCTTCCTCTTTTCCCTATGTTTCTCGTTCCTTCTGGATCAACTTTCTATTTTTAGCAGGTTCTCGTGGGCCCACTTACTATTTTTAGTAAGTGCCAAAATTTCGTTCTAGTGAGTTCTCGGTTGTAGTGTGCACAACAATGTCTCTCGTCTCCTTTCATAGGTTCTTCTATCGATGACTTTCCCGAAATAGTTGTCCCTATGTAGGAGACCTACTATTTTTAGAAAGTGGGCTTCTTGATATCGGATTGAGGTGTAACAAAGTTTTTTTGATATGGTTTTTTTTCCCAATATCGCCCCTCTGAAATTTTAGACCTACCCGCTTAATAGTCTAGGAGATTTTAAACTTTCAAATTTCAGACCTAGTAGTGCTTCTGGATACGGCAACCATTAATGGACCTCAAAATTGTAGGTCTGGTTTTCTCCTCCATTTGTAAAAAAATTATATTTTTGATGTGGGTTTTTTTCTTTGATGCTTCATGTGTAATTCTACTTCATTTCCTTCAACGGTTTGTGGGAAATCCCACTTCTTTCTTCGTTGAGCCGAGAAAGGAGATTTCTTCATTGTGGATGCTCTGTCACATGAGAGGAGAGTTTGAGGGTATTTTTTTATGGTCTTGGATAGAGGAACAAACAAAAACAAATGGTTTGTTTATTTCGTGCACTAGTTTGCAAGATTTGTTCAAATTTCCATTTTTTGGCTATGGAGATTTTATTGTTCTCTTCTTTGTTGTTCTTCATTTCTCCTTCTTAACTTGATGAGAATTCCTTCGAGACATTTGTATCACCATGGGAAAGGTATTTCAGTTCCTTGGTTGATATGGTCTGATTTTTTTTGCAATGGTG
Source organism: Taxus wallichiana var. yunnanensis (assembly GCA_018340775.1). Classification (NCBI taxonomy): domain Eukaryota; kingdom Viridiplantae; phylum Streptophyta; class Pinopsida; order Cupressales; family Taxaceae; genus Taxus; species Taxus wallichiana. Next base: position 268,223,728 of record CM031241.1, read on the forward strand.
GAGTGATGGAAGAAAGTTGCAGAGGAAGAATGTATGTATGGTTGTGCACGGGAGTGGAAACAGTTAGAAGTAGGGAAGCAGGTCAAAATTTTAAATTTTTAAAAACATGGGGGGAGAGGGTGGGTGCATTTTATTTTCCCTGATTTCCCTCACCTCAAAGGGTGTGACGGACATCAATTTTCATGACAATCTTGAGGTGACACATGTCTTTGATCCTTGATCAGACGATGACAGGGATGAGTGCTAAAAATCAACTTTAAATCACTGAGGCTGGAAGCGGGTCACATGGGTGACCAAAAATCTCTCCTAGAGGGATGGGTGCATTTTTCAAGGTATTATGTCCCTAACCTATGAGGTATGTGAGGGACATCAGTTTGCATGGAAATCCTGGAGTTGACACGTGTCCTTGATCCGACGACAGGGGATTTGAGCTCCAAAATTACACCTGGGGGTTGAACTGTCAAGTTTGAAGGTCATATGAGGGTCCCAGAGGTCACACATGGGGTTGGGAACATTTTTCCAAGGTTTTGTACCTGACCTTAGGGACTTTGGGGACATGAAATCCCACCAGGATCTTGGTGCTGACACGTGTCCTCTCGAAAATTGACTAACTCCTTAACTGCCTTTGAGAGGACAACTTAGAATGATGGTAACTTGAGCTCCGGTGGAATTTATTGGTGAAAATTATATGATGATCATGACTGGAAATGGAATTTTAAGCTAATGGTGGGGTTATCATGTCTTTATTATTCCATCCGATCCCTAAAAACGTGGATTTGTAATTTGAGACTCCACACATGCTGAGAAAACTACTGCAAAACCTTATGCTCCAAGGTGTTGTGAAAATTATGATTTCATGATCATGTAGGTCTTAGAATCCTATTTCCGAAACTATTTTTTTTTACTCCTAACTCCATCTGGAGCTCCCGGAATAGTCTTCGAAGCTCAAAACTTTTTTTAGGCTTGTGTGTCGCCTAGGCTTGTGAACCCTACTTTTTATTCAGTCTGCTGCAAGTCTTTCAAAACTTCCCCAAACATTCCAAAATCATTTCCCTAATTTTATAAGGTATTTCATTCACCTCCATATTGAATTTTTCCCTTTTGCTCCGCTCCAGGGGAGTTGATCCAATCTTGGGAAGGCCAGTGATAGCCCTTCCCAATACTGCCAAAAGATAACATCTTTTTGAACTCCCTAAAATCACCTAGGGGAATGAATAGAATTTCCTAAATCACCTAGGGGACCAATTTGACATCAAATAGGGGGTGACCAAACTGATGAATTTGACTTGGGGTGCCTAGGAATGATAAAACATGAAAATTTGGCACAAGGGTATAATTGTCGTGCTTGGAAATTGTCAATTTCCTATTGCACATTTGCATGACAACAATTAGATCTAGCTTGGGGACATGAAATGGACTAAGCGTAGTGAAGACATGGCATGAGAACTCCTAGAATCTCAACTTACAACATATTGACCAGTGTCCTTATCCATTGGGCCCTGCGAAGTCATGTACAACTTATAACAAGAGAGAGAGAGAGAGAGAGAGAGAAAAGAAGGAAAACACACACACAAAAATGACGGAAAGGAAACACATGACACACACAAAAAGGAAACACACTAGTAGAAAGGGAAACACACCTAGTAATCACCTATGGTACAAGGCGGGGGACAACCCACTTTCACTGAAGGACACTTTTCATTTCTCAAAAGTTACCCCTGAAGAGGCAACATCGATGATGATGAATCATTGATTGGTTCTAGAAAGTAGCCTCCCCTCCTCAATTGCTTATGAAATCTAGGTGCTTTCACAATTATCTGTGTACTTGGTAGGAGTGAGTCCATGTGAGCTTCTTGATGCTCAGGTCCTTCTTGGAAATTCCATTGCCTTCATGTTCTTTGAAATCGGTTTCATAGTGCCAATTGCCTTTCCATGTTTATCCATATAGTTGATTCTCCATCGAACATCTCATCACTTGCCCCGAAAGCTGATTTTTGTTCAATTCCTTGAATATTCTGAGTTACTTTCTTTCCGGGTCTATGCTTATTGACATCTTCTCCATGAGAAACATTAGATTCATCCTTTATCTCTACTCCACTATGAGGCATTTGAGTACTGATGGGAGGGATCAGAGGAAAACTCATACTTGTCTTGTATGTCCATGACACGAGTGAAGAGATCAAGAATCAGCTCGGGATCTTCCAAACTTCTACTGCATCCAAGATTTCTTACACGGAGTTATGCTTCATCGTTTCCTGTAGCTCCTCTTTATACGCCTTTGAAGAATATTTATTTTGTAGCTCAAGGAAACTATCTAGAGGGATTACCTCATCATCTTGGGAATCGTTGCACTCTACCGATCCTTCATCAAAAAGAGATTCATCTTCAAAGGCCTCGAAAATTCTTTCTTTAATTTCTTCATCATGGAAAGATTCTTCTCTTCAAATGGGAAAGAAAATATCTCCATTTCATCATTGCATCCATCAACCATTAGCTCAAGAGGACATCATATTTTTCATCTTGCCTTATTCAACATGCCCAACCTTCACATTGGTTAAGGCTTCCAAATCAGCTTCACACTTGTCTTACATATTCATGGCTTGCATCAGGAGTTCAAGATTGAGCTTAGGGTCCTTTGTTTCTTCCATGGCTCTTAGTTCTTGTATAGATGGTTCTTTCCCATTATTTGAGGGCTCATCACAAACTAGCTTGGTCTCTTCCTGGGTGACATGATTAAGGGATTCTTCATATTCAAATGGGAATGAGAAAATTTCTTCATCACGGATAAGCACATAAGCTGATTTTTTTGTTTGAAAATCATCAAGAACCATTTCCTCTTCTTCATGGTTTGCATCATCCAACAATTTGGGGCTGCCCTCTTGTAACTCGAATCTCCTCAATGCTTCTTCAAAGTCCAAATATCTCTGGGAAGGCATGTCTGGACCTATCAAGATGGGGATATCCTCTTCCTCCTCGGTTGCCACAAAGTGATTCATCTACCCTGCTACCTTGATACAAAGATGTTAGCTTCTGGGCTTCCGGAATTTAGTACATGTACCTCATCTTCTTCTGGGAAGCAATTTCTCCATGTCTCCCTTCATTGGTATGGTTGTGATGACCAATTCATCTGAATTTTCCCTCCCAAGTCTCGGTAGAAACTTCTACTCAACAACATTCTAAATGAGGCTGGGACGTCTACTACCAAAATCATCATTGAAACTTTCTTGTCTGGAAATTTGGAAAGAGCCACCTGTGCATCTTTGATCTTCCCTACAAGTGGGACTTCTTTTGACTCTGGGAGTAACAAGAGCCACCTAGGTGGAGTCATGGTAAGTTTGAGAGCTTTGGAAACCTTCACGGGCATGACATTATCCGAGGCACCGAATCTATTATGCAATTTTTCAATACATATTCTCCAACAAGAAGGGAGACATAAAAAGGTTCAACCTTATCAGTCTTTGATGCACTCAAAGAAATCATGTTTTGTGAGGGAGGTGTAGGTGGGTTTGGTAGTATTCCTTTAGGATGATGAGCTACATCATTGGGTGTTAGAATACCATTCTTGATGTATTGAACAAACCTCTCAAATTGTTCAGGATGGGTCTGTAAATATTCGAGTTTCGAGTAATCTGCACTTTGGCTTTGTTTGCATATTCTATGAAGTCAAAGGGAGTAGATGCGGACAAGGGGGTGAAGGGACTGATTTTGGAGTCTGGATAGGCTTGGGAGAAGGATTTGATGTTTGAGGAATGGAGGGTATTTTGAAGGTACACTAGGAGCTTTCAAAGTATTAGATTTTAAAGGAGATTTAGATTTAGACTTGGAAGAGACATCGGAAGACTTACTTGGGATTGTGGGAGCCTTCTTACTTGTTATGGGATCAGGCTCAACAATACAGACTTCATGGAAGATGGAAGTGGGGATCCTTGATTGATTATTTTGTTTTGCATGGAGTCACCACAGGAGGATCATCAACCTTCTTTTTTTTTTGCAACAGTGGAGGGAGATGCTCTTTTCTTGGACTGAGAATGAGTGAATACCGCACATGAGAAATTGGGTGCATCCTCTTCGTCTTCTTCATCACCTTTGGAATACTCACAAAATCTGATTTGTCTATCATTCTCAAGTTCATCGATCTCTAGGAAGTTTCCACCTTCACTTTCTTGTTCAAGCTCTTCTTCACTTTCTTGAAATTTGTAATTTACGTTCATGGGTGGGGCCTCAAGGTGAGCCTTTGGGGTGCTCTGCAATTTGATTTTATTGCTTCTTTGAGAAGATACTCATTCAAATAATTCCCTCTTCAAAGATGCCATCTCATTTGCCAATTTTTGCAAGTGATGGATTGGTTCTCTCATCTCTAGGATGTTGGGCCTTGCCCTTTGATGGATTCTTGATCTTTCCAGAGAGGATGAGATCATCATCAAGTTCAATGGCCATCCTTTGTGCTTCTACAATGTTCCTTGGTTGGGATCTTCATAGAAAAATCCTACTTTTGATGATTGAGCATTGATGAAGAATCTCTTGATATTGTTTTGAGATGGTGAATCTTCTTAGGTATCCTATGAAGCAACCAGTTTGAAATGAGCCATGAAGTCTCTCATGGTTTCACTTTCTCCTTTCTTCATTTGAGCCAACTGCACCAAGAGGTCCTGAAAGTCTTCAGTTGATTTAAATATTTCCTTGAAGGCATCCTTGATGTCATTCCAACTAGTGATGGATCGGGCAGGTAGGAGGTAGAACCATTTTGTTGCTTTTTCTTGGAGGGACTCCATGAACAATCTTACAACAACATCTTCATGTTGGACACCAAGAATTCCACATGATGTTGTGAAGGAAGTGATGTGTTCTTTAGGATGTTGTGTTTTTCACCTTTGAACTTTGGAAAGTTCTTGTGGGAACTTGTTGGTAGATCATGGAGAGGTGGTTCAAGAGAAAGCGGCATGTATTCCTTCCCCATGGAACAATGGGTTGAGGTATTTCTTCTTCATCCACCATTGTTTTGCTTTTCTTCGATTCACCCTTGCTTTTGTAAATTCTTCTTCAAATTCTTCTTCTTTCCGGGGACTCAATGATTAATAGTGATGGAAAAATGAGATAATTTGAAGGGGAGTATCAACATGAGTTTTGATAGGATTGCCAGGTGAACTGCTTCAAAGCGGATGGAGAGGAGGCTTGAGAGAAGAAGTATGGATTATCTCTAATTGTTCTTGCTGATTTTGCAAAGCCTCGAAATTGGAATCAACACCACCTCTCGACCTATTCAACCTGGTGTATCTTCCTTGACCACTTTTGGAAATTCTTGAAGTGGGAATATGAAAAGACATTGTGGAATATGAAAGGTCACGTGTAGGAATTGACAGTGTATCTTTCAGCAATGGATTTTCATGAACTCTTTTTTTTTTTTTTCAATATTTGATTTTTTTTTATTTTGGGACCTTGCGGTCATATTTTGGGTGCAGATGCTGCCAATTAAATCTACCCCACAATGGGTGCCAAAAATTGGTGAGAAAATTTTCGGGTGGAAAAACTTGTGGATTTCTTTTGCCAACGCTCTGGGAATCTAAGTCCCTCTACTTAACCGGTGTAGCTATCGTATATATATGCATGCACATGAAAAGGTGGATTTATGTGGTGGCCTTTCGATAGGGGATCAACACGGGGGCACTCCAGCGACCTGCATGGAAAAGCTAGCAGATTTCTGCAAGAGAGGAATTTTTATAGAAGAGTGGAAAGGGAGTGAGAAATTAGATAGGAGAACTAATGTTATAGGTAGAAAATCAGATTCTGCATACATCAATTAGAAGTTTTATCACATGCATCAAAATTAGGAGGAAACAACTCTACAGCATAGCAACAAGACCAAATGGAATTTATGATCACAAAGTATGAATAAAACCCTTAGTCAAAAAAAGGCTCAAACTCCTTCTTCTTGTATTGATTTGCTTAAACCAAGTTGTACATAGTATGAGAATGGAGGAAAAAGAGAGTGGGGAAAAGAAGAATTTGGCTATCTCCTTTGCTTTCTCTCAAGGTAGAATGCACTCTTGAGCTTACAAAATTAATGACCAACCCTTTGATATGGGAATGGCTTTACAATTTATAGAGTGAGAGTTGACTCATCATCTTCCTCATGACCCTCCATATGCCTTATTTCTAACTTTAGACTATTCATATTCCTACAAAATATTTAAGTCCCTTTTATAAAATCAAGGTGACTTAATTTACATTATGTTTCTAAAGTCACTTTTAGGTGACTTAAAGGCATATAAAAAGTGCAAACCCCAACGAAGAATTAGAACATTGGAAAGTGAGAGAAAGTTGGGAGGAGAGAGAGAGAAAGAGAGAGAGAAGAAGAAGAGGAGATGTCATTCCAGATGAAGTCCATTGATCCTCGTTGATGGAAAGCTCTAAATGCAGTGAAACTGTGAATCTTAAAACTCCTTGCACACGGTGAAACTCCTTCAAATTAGCTCGCGAACACTCGAAGTTGAGTGAATTGAATTTTCCGCACTGATGACCGCATGATCATTGTGCCATTGTCATCTCGAATGGTTCGTGTCTTGGGATCATAGTGGAAAGAGCAGGCTAAGATTAACTCAAGACTCTACTGCATGAGACACTTGGTGTCCTGAATACATGAGAATAATATCTTGGGAAAATATGGTTTCAATCTCTTTCGGTCCTTGGAGGCCATGTGAGTCTTTAGGTCATTTAGGTCCATGTATAAGACATTGTTTTCTTCCACGTCATATTCGTAGGGTAAGGGTTGTGTCATATTTTGACCCGTCCTCACTTTGACTTCATGTTTAGCCCAAAATAACAACAACTTATTTTTAGTAAGTGTGAAAAATCAAGTCCCCGATCTTCAATTAGATGTTGCGACTTGAATTTCCTCTTTTCCTAGTTTCCCATTCTTCGGATTGAAATTTCTATTTTTAGCAAAGTGCTCGTGGGCCCACTTACTATTTTTTAGTAAGTGCCAAAAATATGTTCTTGTGAGTTCTCATTTGTAGTGCACTCTTCAATGTCTTCTGTTTCTCTCCTTCGGTTCTTCTTTTGTGATGACTTTCCCGAAATAGCAGTCCCTATGTAGGAGACCTACTATTTTTAGAAAGTGGGATTCAGAAGTTGGATTGAGGCGTAACAATTATTTTTTTTGATATGGGTTTTTCCCAATATCACCCTCTGAAATTTCAGACCCTCCCGCTTAATAGTCTAGGAGATTTTAAACTTTCAAATTTTAGACTGTGATTGCTTACGGATGTGTGACCATTAATGGACCTCAAAATTGCAGGTTTGGTTTTCTCCTCCATTTGCAAAAAAATTATATTTTTGATGTGGGTTTTTTTTCTTTTGATGCTTCACGTGTAATTCTACTTCATTTTGCCCAACGGTTTGACGAGAAATCCCACTTCTTTCTTCGTTGAGCTGGAAAGGAGATTTCTTCATTGTGGATGCTTTATCACATGAGAGGAGAGTTTGAGGGTATGTTTTTGATGGTCTTGGATAGAGGAACAAATAAAACAAATGGTTTCATTGATTCATGCACTAGTTTGCAAGATTTGTTTGATTTTCATTTTTTGGCTATGGAGATTTTACTATTCTCTTCTTCGTTGTTCTTCATTTCTCCTTCTTAGTTGATGAGAATTCCTTCGAGACATTTGTATCAACATGGGAAAGGTATTTCAGTTCCTTGGTTGATCTGGTCTGAGTTTTTTTCAATGGCGGAGTGATGGAAGAAAGTTACAGAGGAAGAATGTATGTATGGTTGTGCATGGGAGTGGAAAGCAATTAGAAGCAAGGAAACATGTCAAAATTTTGAATTTTTAAAAACATGGGGGAGAGGGCTAGGTGAATTTTCTTGTCCTTGATGTCCCTCACCTCAAAGGGACAGTGAGGGACATCAATTTCATGGAAATCTAGAGGTGACACGTGTCCTTGATCGACGGCAGGGGATGAGTGCTCAAAAATCAACTTTAAAGCACTGAGGGGCTGGAAGCGGGTCACATGGGTGACCAAAACTCTCTCCTAGAGGTTGGGTGAATTTTTCAAGGTCTTATGTCCTTGACCTATGAGGGACATGAGGACATCAGTTTGCATGGAAATCCTGGAGGTGACATGTGTCCTTGATCCGATGGTAGGGATTTGAGCTCCAAAATTGCACCTGGGGGCTGAACTGTCAAGTCTGAAAGGTCATATGAGGGTCCCAGAGGTCACATGGGGCTGGGTGCATTATTCCAAGGTTGATGTGCCTAACCTTAGGGACATCGGGGACATGAAATCCTGCCAGGCTCCTGGTGCTAACACGTGTCCTCTCGAAAATTGACTAACTCCTGAATTGCCTTTGAGAGGGCAACTTGGAACGATGATAACTTGAGCTCCCGGTGGAATTTATTGGTGAAATTTTATATGATCCTGACTGGAAATGGTATTTTTAATCCAATGGTTGGGGTATCCTATCTTGATTCTTCCATCTGATCACTGAAAAATTTGAATCTGTGCTTTGAGACTCCATCATGCTAAGAAAACTACTGCAAACCCTATGTGCAAAGGGTTTGTGAAAAATATGATTTAACCATCATGTAGTTCTTAGAGTCCTATTTCATTAGATCTTTCATTTTACTACTAACCATATTTATTTCCCGAATCTTCTTTGAAGCTCAACAACTATTTTAGGCATGTGTATTGCCTAGGCTTGTGAACCCCTGTTTTTATTCGGACTACTCCAAGTCTTTCAACACTTCCCCAAACATTACAAAATAATTTCCCTGATTTTCTAAGGTCTTCCATTCACCTCCATGTTGAATTTTTCCCTCCGTTCCACTCCAGGGGTTTGATCGATCTGGGAAGGCCAGTGATAGCCCTTCCCAATACCATAAGAAGATATCATCTTTTCAAAACTCTCTAAAATCACCTAGGGGAATGAATAGACTTTCCTAAATCACTTAGGGGACCAATTTGATATCAAATAGGGGTGACTAGACTCATGAATTTGACACGGGGTCCCTAGGAATGATAAAACATGAAAATTTTGGCACAAGAGTATAAGCTGTAGTGCTTGGAAATTGTCGATTTCCCCACATTACACATTTGCACAATAACAAGTGCGCAAGTCATCAATTACATGCAATTTTTTTGTCTTCTAGCCACTTCTTTATCTTTATCTTCTTTTTCCTCATGTGTAAGTCATCTTTTGCATGATTAAAAACAATCAATTTTGCTTAGGCATTCGATGTGACATTTGTACATGGTTAGGTGATTTGTCTTCTTGCAGTCACATACATACTTGCAATGATAATTTTGTCCTTTTCGGAAGTGCCACTTGTGCACATGCAAAAATAAAATAAAATAAATCTCTTCAATCTTAGCAAAAGGTAATAATAATCGGGGATTATAACATGTCTCTTCATGGACTTGGACTATGTAAGGTTTGATCTCCCCTTTAACCATTGGCACATAAAATATAGTTCAAACAATAATCATTTGTTTGATTATTCGGTCCCCCTCCTCCACAAGGGCTTGACCCATCATTGTAATGTCGGTGGAAGCTTAACCAAAGTTACATTAGGGTTTATTATTTGATGGACATGTGCACACTTTTCTAACCTAAGTTGAGTTACGAAACTCAATGTGGGTTAGGTAGGTAAAACATGCAAAACCTAATCATTTGATATTCTTCACTCCCGAGCTCGTGGGAATGGGCGAAGCCTGGAAAAGTTTTTGTTGGCAGCCATGAAAGTTGTCTTGAGCTCTTTGCAATTGGTTTCAAGCATGGTTTTGGATGTATCTTGGAGGTTTTTATGCATATATCTCATTTATCGTGACTTTTTCCACCATGAGAGATATGGTTCGAAGCTTTCTGTGCTTGATCTTTTGGCTGCCATTAATGAAGACTTTGAGCTCACTATTTAAGCTTTTGTGGAGCTTTAATGATGGTCTCGAGCCATTCATGTTTTTTTTTCATTTGATTCTTGCCATGAGTTGTTCATGAGTTGCATGAAATATGCTCCATCGTTTTCAAAATGGCGATTATTCGTGAAAGGTGAACTTTGGTTCAATTAGTTGTTTACACATGTCGACCTCCATTTCGTTCTTTTCTTTTGATCTGTCATTGATTATCTTTTAAAATTTTGTGGTTACTGTGTGGTTCTCAACTCTGTGACACCCTTAAGAGTTGGAATGTGATTTTAGGTATTTGGTTCTTGACTCCTTATCGAGCGTATCTTTAGATTCGATCTCAACCTAGTGAGTTCTTGTTCCATTTCAATTATCTATACAAAACTCTTAGTAGATTTGTACATTATTTGATGTGGGTGTTTGATCTTGAAGTCACTCTGCTTCCCTTTGAAAATACGAGTCCGGAAATTTACCTTGCTCATTGCGCATGCGAGATATCTATTTTGAAGCTTTATGGCTGGGTATTTGATGTTATTCAACCCTAAAATTGACATGGATTGTCGTGTTTTGGGCATAAATCCTTCTCACACTTTTATTTTGCACCTGTGAGACTCTATCTTTTACCTTCATGGCCACTATATATTGGATTCGTGTTTGGTTATATTACACATGTTCATTTCTTTAAACTAATTTGAAGCACTTAGCTTGTTAAAAAAAAACCGAGGCGTTTACTTTAACCTATAGCTTGCATTTGTGTTTGTATTGGACATCTGCTTTATTAGCATGCAATACCCGGTGATACTCTCTTTCTTTTGGATTTGATGCATACCTAGTACAATTCCATCTATTGATGAAAGACACAAATATATCTGAGTATTTAAGCTTTGATAGAACCTTGGCAACTTGTATTATGATGAAATTAATTCTCAACAATTTGATGAACATGTATGAAATTAATTATCACAATTTGACTTGTATCATATAGATGCTTAGAAATTTGAAGTATTTGCAGATATATGCTTCCCAATTCACTTTGTTGTCAGTTTATGCTTCTATTTGGTTCCTCATTCTTTTGATAATCTGTAATGATTTAAATAACTTTAAAAGAAACATGCAACTCTTGTACTTACGTAATCATCTAGATGGTTTCCTTGTTGCTTCATGAGTATTTCTGGGATATGTAAGTTGCGACTTCTCATCTCTACGATAAGCGATCTTCTTTTCACCTTGTAGCTCTTTTGTAGATCTTCAACATGGTGAAACCTTGTTCATGAGCATTTTTACAGTTGCATCCTATTCTTGTATAAACATCTTTTGCCATTTAGTATTTCTTGTAACCTAGAAATATGCAACTATAATACTTTAAAAAAGTACCTTTAATGCACCTTTGTCTTTGATATTCTTTAACTTGTTTAAGTATTTTGAATTGAAAGAGCTCAATCATATTCTTTCAAAGCAATTCTTTGGTCTTCTTGCTTTGGAAAATATTTGTGTCTATATGTCAATACCAAGGAGAAGCTGCACCTAATTTGATTGCTCCATACTCCTAAAAATGTTGAAATAATGCATTGTGCTTTGAGAGTAGTTTCGAAGCTTTACTTAGTATGTGTATTCTATCTTGAATGCTATCCTTGAAATTATAATGCTTCTTACTTTGAAAGCTGTACTCTAAAATTTGAGTAAAAATGCTTATCTCGATTTCCTTGATTAGATATAATAGAGCTTAGTCTTCAACACTCTGTTTGTTTGCTTCTTTATAGCTTATTGATGGATGAAAAATGATCTTGATATTTGTCTTCTCCATGAATGCTTTAGCAAAGATATATAACAACTAGTCCAATTTTGTTTAGCTTTCATTGATGAATCCGAATCACTTCTTTTCTTAAGTTGATCACTGTACCTTCTTATTCTATACTTTCTTTTCATGAATTGCAATATTTCAACTTGTTTGCTCTTGAAAGTTTCGGAAATAGTGATTGTTCTTTATGCACTATCTTCATTGATCATGTAGTGATTCTCTTTTCTATCTTGATTCTAAAAATTCTACGGTGAGATGTACTTTCTAATTTTTTCCTCATCATTTCATGTATCATATATGTGTTTTCTATAAGATCCATCTGCTGAAACTATAAACACATGCATAAAGAATAACCCAGAGCTCTAACAAAAATTTGTTGTTTTGTCCATAGGTGGTTGATGTTGGGAGATGAAGATGATGGAGTTGAAGATGAAGATGAAGATGTCTGAAGATGATGAAGATTGAAAGAGAATAACAACCCAATCAGGAAATGATTGGTTTTCTCTTTCTTCTTTTGCTTATAGTTTCATGCATATGTATCTTTTATTTCAGTTCATATAAGTTACATCCCATGGCTTGTGTGGGAAACTGAAATTGTATTTCTTTATGAATAAATGAAATTAATTTATGTAATTGAGTTGTCTATTTCCTTTTTCATTCAATTATTGTAGATGATGATTGTATAATGGACTAAATAACTCAACACATAATTAATATCATTCAAGAATAAAGAAATAACAAGAAATTAATGTACCTATAACTTAAAATGTACCTTCAGCCATGCAAACAACAACTATGTTTGTTGTTTGAGTCTAACTCCTCACTTCGCTATTGTTCCTACCTTTATCAAGGTTGCACATTAATCCTTTGAGGCTTCTACATATCTTTGTTGAAGACGACACTCAAAATGATAACATATGTGAGGCATTGCACCTTGTAACAACACACATAGTTGCATATTTGCTTTCAATCCTTCCTAGAAATGACTACTTTCCAACAACATAATTTTTTTAGGACCCCTACCGATGTGTTCACAAAAATGGTCAACATTTTGGTGACTTTGTGGATTAGGTTGCTGCTAACCTATAAGAACCCTTGGAAATACTATTTCAGCCATAAATGCTAAGCGAAAACTTGTACCATAGCCTAAACATGCATGCCAAAGGTTGCATCTGCTGATAAAACTGAAAAACCCTCGGAAAATGGAAAAACATAATAGAAACATGTGCAAAGCGCACTAGGGAAAACAAACCTTTACGGGGCACACCATTTAAGATGGCAATCATTATTAAAAGTAGGAAAATGCTTAAAGGATCTGTTTTGAAAACACTTGGAGGAAAACATGTAAACTATAACATAAAATCAACTTATCTCATTCAAAAACAATGGTTTAAATGGATCCCATTGATTGGGATTGGAAGCTCTTCTCCATTTGTCCATGCAAGAAAAAATGCATTGTGTAACTTGCATTCAGTGATAATGTATGGTCCACTCCACAATGAGTAAAACTTGGTGTGGGCACCTAGCTTTGCTCTATCTTCATCCCATTTCAAAACTAAGTCACCCTCATTGAAGACTCTTGCTTTGGCCTTTTTATCAAATGTCCTTTTGATTTGAGCTGATTCTTCTCCATGGACAACATAACTTCATTTCTGATTTCTTCAAGCTCCATAAGCTGTGAATATCTTACTTCCATGGGCTTATTCTCTAGTAACTCCATTTGATGCATAAGTTCTAAAGTTGGAAGTTCAAGAGAAATGGGTAAATTTTCTTCTAAACCATAAACCAACTTGAAAGGTGAGTTTGAAATTGACCTTTATGAGTAATTGGTCAACCCACAAGGTTGCTTTCAATTTATCATGTCAAGTATGCTAAATTTCATATATGGTTCTCTGGATTATTTTGAGTAAATTCTTGTTTATGCTTTCAACCAATCCATTACCTTGCGGGTAATAATTGGATGAAGTACTCAAATAAATTCCATTTTGAACAACCTGTTATCCATATTTCCCCCTGACAAAATATTGGATCAGTCACGACCCTGCATAGAAAGAACTAGAGAAATCATGTTTGAATCCCGCAAACAGGTGCAGGGAGACTCTACAATGGAAGTGGTAGGGCCTGCGATAGATAAAACGGCCATGCATAGGAGAAATTCAAAAAAATGGCTCTATCGAGCGAATCTATGCCCTAAATCCATTAAACAAATTACAGGTAGGCTCGGAAATGGAATATCAAGGTCGGGGTAGAAGGAGACAATGTCAAAGAGGCCAAAGGTTTAAAGAGAAGAAACGATGAAGGTTCGAGTCTTTGGGCTCTGGAACAGTTCAACGAGTCCAAAATCGACTAAGTATGAAGGAGACAGCGGACGTTGCCAAGTGTCCAAACGACGCATCTCCAAAGTCAAATCCAAAGAGGGAGGCTCAAACAAGCACATGCCCCCACGTGTCCCAGGCCCAAAATAGAAGCAGAGTCAAAGCTAAAATTCAAATGACGGACAGGGTGGGCCTAAAAAGGCTAAGTATAGAAATGCAAGTAGAGGCTACCACGCGTCATCTCGTAGCGCGTCCCCAAGGGTAAATCCAAAAGTGGAGACTCAAATGAGTGCTAGCTCGCCACGTAGTCCAAGGTCCGAAAAGGTAAGAGGGAGGTCGTTGAAAAGTCCAAAGACCTACGGAGGCTTCCAAGTGTCAACCCAACGCTCCTTTAAAGGCAAATCTTGATCGGGATTTTAAGTGAGCGCGAAGCCTCCATACATCCAGTCTCAAAAAAGGGACAGAGTCGGGTTGAATAGTCAATGCATTATGACAGGCTGACAAAGAGTGCCAAGTGTCCAAATGGTGCTAGTTCAAGAGCATAATTGAAGGGAGGTTTCAAGCAAGCGTCAGGCCGCCGTATTTCCCGATCAGATATATGACCCCACCGAGTAAAGGACTTAACCAAAAACATAAGGAAATTGAGCAGGTCGCAGAGGAAACCACGTGTCAGCCCCGCACCACTCCAAAAGTAAAATACAGAGGCCACCCTCAGACATGCGCCAACCCTCCACGTGTCTTGGATTTAAAGGGGCCCATTTTCGAGCTGGTTTTCCTACTTTTTGTACGAACGTCGATACAAATTTCAAAGGGGCATATCTTTCGACTCTGGGCTTGAAATCCAGCGAATCTGGCACCATTGGAAGGATATCGACCTTGTCTACGCCATGAAGATCTTAAAATTTAAGTTTGGGGAGGTTAGGTGGGAGAAAAATGGAGAAATGTCTTCCAAGCTATTAAAGTAGAGCTCGATTTCTCCAACTACCGAGATCTAATTTGATTGATCCATCGTTCTTCTTTAATACGCGGTGAAAGAGGAGCAGAATCACCAGATTTGTGGAAGATTTGAAAGGGGAATTTATTGATAGCAGTTGAGCCTTAGAGGTAGGATTCAATGCATATCTCGTGGTAGTTGAAACAAGATTCAACTTTTTCCTCTTCTCTCTCTTTTTCTTTCTATATATTGTAACCCTTCTCATTTGAGAAGGAGAGATTGTCTGGGTGTAAGGAAACTCTGTCAAATTTGTTTCTAACTCCATTTTGAGTTGAAAACCTTCTCCTACGCTGACAAGCATTTTTTTGCCTACGGCGAAACGGAATGGTCGGTGTAACCATATAGAGCAATAAATCATGTTTTTGTGGTGTTTCTTCAACCCTTTGCATTGTTTTGTTGTCTCTCGGTGTGTCTCCCTTTCAAATCTATTTTGTGTGCATGCATTTCACATTTTTAGGTGCGAGGATGTTGTGTTTCATGGATTTTTGATCATGGATTAGGATCTATGTTTGTGTCATACATGCGACCTTCCCATATTCCTTTATACCTTGTTTTATCCTTCCTCAATAGAGCATTTGACCCCTTTCCTTCTACGGTGTATCACCGCTTTAGTGTAGGATTTTATTTCACCCTCTCTTTCTCTCGGTTCCTTGGGATGGTTAGATTAGGATAGTTTAGTTTTGCACTGCATTAGAGTAGCTCGTGGCGGGTAGTTTAGGAACAAGAACCGGCTTTCTCGGAGGATCATCTCGGGTTTGCAAGTCCCACAACTTGAGAGATGATCCGATGTTATGCAATCACACCGAATACCCCATTTTAACCACTTCACATCTTTGGCCATTCGGGGTGCTTTGGTATTCATGTTAGCATAAGCGTACAACATGAAATCTTTTGAAAAATCAGGATTTATGAGTGTTGGGGCAGCAACAATGGCTTTCTTGATAGCATCAAAAGCTCACTCCTTATTTTGACCAAGTAAAATTATGATCTTTCTTAAGCATCTTTGGTCAAAGGCAAGTTCTGAAGTGCAACAAAATGAGCAATATATATTCTTATGAAATTGATTTTTCCAAGGAAACTTTGAAGTGCTTTTTTATGTTTTGGCAAGCCTAAAGCAAGAATAACACTTACCCTTTCTAGATCAATCATCATACCATGTTTGGAAATAATGTGACCAAGAAGCTTACCTTCATGGACCGAAAACACCAAACTCTCTCGCACCTTTGAAGACTACTTTGAGTTGCAGTAAATTGTCACTAACAAGCTTTGAAAACACAATGATATCATCCAAATAAACTAAGACAAATTTATTGATAATACCTTGAAAATCCATGTCCATAGCACGTTGAAAAGTTACACCAACATTTGACAAAATGAATGGCATCTTTTTGTAAGCATAAGTGCCCCACTTTGTAGTAAATGTTGTTTTGTACTAGTCTTCTTCCTTGACAATTATCTGATTGTATCCACTATATTTGTCAAGCAAGGAATATCTCTCTGAACCAAAAACTAACTAAAGAATTTGCTCCATAGAAGGCAAAGGATAATGATCCTTAAGAGAAGCCTTATTCAAATCACAAAAATCAACACATAACCTGATTTCACCATTTTTCTTTCTCATCGGTACAAGATTAGCCACCCAAGTGGAGTGCTTAATGGGGAAGATAATGGAAGACTCGATGAGTTTTTCAAGCTCTATTTGCATGAAGGGCTCTAATTTGGGATTGATTAGCCTTTACTTTTGTCTAACCAGTTTCAAATCAGCTTCTAATTCAATTATATGTTGAGCTAAAGAGGGATCAAAACCTCTTAAATCATTGTATTTCCAAGCAAAAACATCTGCATACTCTCTACAAAGTTGAATAAAAGAGTCTTTTTCAGATTGTGAACAAACTTTACCAAGATTGAGACTCTTACCTTAAAAAATGGTAACTTTTTCATGTTGATCTATACCTACAGCAAGTACATCTCTCTCGTGCTTCATTTCATCATTTTCACCAAAAATAGATTCCAAAGTTACAAGGCCTTTTGGAATCTTGTTTGTTTTCATTTTTATTTGATCTACATAATGATTATGTAGTTTTCCTTGATTTTGAGCTAGAAAATGATGCTTCTTCTTGCAGAAATCTGATTATGTGTGCATTATCATCCAAAAATTGCTAATGCATATAATTATCTGGGACTAACAGTCTGACTAAAACCTTGATATGAGGCTGTAATTTGTCACTTCCAATGTCAGCAGGTATATCAAATTGGGAACCGATTGCAACAAGTCTATCAGCATGTTTATTTTTATCTCTAGGAATATCTTGAACATTAACAAAAAGGAAATCATCAAGCAAGTCCCATACTCTATGCCTGTAAGTTCTCATTAATGGGTTCTTGTAAGTATTAGAACCTCTAACCTGGTGAATAACAAGCTCGTTGTCCCCAAAAATCTGCAAATCTTTGATTTTCTTCTTTCTTGCCCACTCCAAACCATGAACAAGGGCTTCATACTCTGCAACATTGTTAGAGCAAGAAAACTGGAACTTAATGGCAATAAAATATTATTTTTGAAGGTGAAATCAACATTAAACTAGCCCCTGAACCATGTTGGTTTTGGAGGCATAAAAAAGTTTCCACAAACCAATATCTTGCTGATTTTCTCTCTCCAAAGAAGGAATTACAATGTTGTCCTCATGAATACAATAAACTCCAAGGCCTTGTCCTTTAATAACTTATTCTTCAATGATCTTCCATGGATCATACTCATGATCTTCATTAGTTCTTTGATCTTTGAAAAGATCTGGGACACCTTCTAAGGCATAACCAATTTCAGCCTCTAAATCATCTAGTTGCTCTTCACTTACAACATAATTTGCATTAACGAACTAGGTTTAAAAGGCTCAATATGAAAATTTGACAAGGGCTCTAAATTGATAGTTACCTTAGCTCCATAACGAGTTATGAAAACTAAATAAGTCCAATCTATTTGAAAGGTAACCGTCAATATTAGATGTGAAGTCTCTAAATAAGAACATGGAAAAATAAGGTGGTAGATCCACCACCATCACATCCTGTGAGATTGTAACACTTGGACATGCATGCAAAGTTAGCTTTAAATCCTTAATAATTCCAATGGTCTTAGTTGATGAACCATCAAGTTGTAACACTCCTTTGGTACTTGGTTCATACTTAAGACCTAACTTTTTAGCCACTAACTTTGGCATAATAGTGCTGCTAGCTTCACTATCAATATGCAATTATGAACTAACGAATCCTCAATGATTAACAAAAGATAAAACATAGGAGGATTAACCATTTTTACCTCTTTTGCTATTGTTTTTGGATGAAACACTTGCTATTTTGACCCTTTAGTTTGTTGGTTTGCAATTGCCATCACCATGTTGGTTGTGTTTTCTACATGGTCAGCCTGTTTTGATTGTAATTTCAGATCTGCAAGCTCTTGGACCAGCAAGTATTTTTGTCTAGGAATAGATATCATAGCCCACATGCTCATAGTGATGTTAGAATTATTCATATGATCAATAATATTGAATGGAACAACACCTATCTTAAACTGATGATAGTAGGTGCTACGAAAATCTTACCAACAACATTAGTTTGAATTTCATGAGTCGGTACAACAATTTGATCACTTACATTAGCTTCCATGACTCTTTTCTTTGATCTCGGTAATGGTTACAACAAATTTTCCTTATCTTGTGCTCGATTTCACGATTTACTGACCACATGATCAAGCTGTTTCAAAATTTACCAATGTTGCATCTTTGCCCCTACTATTCTTGTGCTAAAATCTAATCCACATGAAATGTAGAAGTAAACTTTCTCAAAAATGGTGAAATGCCTCTTCTTTAGTCATTTTTGGCATAGAAAACCCTTGTGGTACCATCTTTGTAGATGAATTTGACTCACTAGGATGTATACTAACATCTTGGGCCATGTTTGTTTACACGGAGGCATTGACATTAAAATTTTCCTCCTCCGTAATTTCTATTTTATTAATGTATGTATTAAGAATAGGATGTTGTTAGTATAATTAGTAGTGGCGTCAATAGAAGATAATGGCGTTGTTAGTACGGTGCCGCCAATAATGTAAGTACGATATGAAATACAATAGGAATGTTGTAAAAGTAAATATTTGTCGTAAGTGGTCGGTAATATTAAAATGTCAAAGTTGGGATAAGTAGAGAAGTAGGGTTTACATGATTAGGAATTAGAAATATTATATTTGTAATAAGGACAAAGAGTGATGTCATAAATATTTTGTATATTTTATTTGTGGAAAAGTCTAAAAAGGTGGAACCCATGTGAGATGATAAGGTTTATCTTATCTTAGAAGATAAGCCTACATGTAAAGGCAAGAGTTTAGGCATGGAATATGATTGGCGGAAGAGATTTCCTATCCTATCTTAGAGATAAGGTGGATAAGCTGAATTCCTATAAATAAAGAGGCCACCCCCTCATTTAGCATAGAGAGAAGTAGTGAGAAATATTGTATGAGTAAGTGTGTAAAGGAAGCCATCATTTTGAAGGTGTGTTAAAGAAGCTATTAAGAGGTGTAATTGTGAAGTTTCTCCCATAGTTATTATTTTAAGGCAAGTGAAATTAATAACACTTGAAGAACCTCATGGGTGAGATTGTAACAATTTCATGTTGATATTATAATTTACTGCTTTGATATTTCAGATTTATCATTATTCCTTCTTATCATAGTCTATGGTATTCTTGTGTTATGTTTGTTGTTGTGTTTCAGATTACATCCACAAACTAAGAGATGTGCATTAGTTAATAATCATAGCGAGGAGTTCGGTGAAGAATTATCATAGTGCGGATTGGTGTTGACATTTTGGTTCCGTTTTTGGGACCATTCCTCGTTAGTGGATTTTACGGAGAAATATTCCCACTTAGTAGAAAACATTTGGAGGGTAACCTTGTTTTTTACCATGTAAAGTCACTTTTTGCCATGTAGTATTTACCATGGTAAAGTCACTTTTTCCGTGAATAGTATTTACATGATAAAGTCACTTTTTATTTGTGAATAGTATTTACCATGGTAAAGTAACTTGATAACTTCACTTTTTCTTGTGAATAGTGTTTACCACGGTAAAGTCGGTTTTTTACATGATAAGTCAAGTTTTACCATAGTTTACCGTGGTCATTTCTATTTTCTATTATAGTGATTCCAATTATTTGTGCACATAAGTCTTGTTGATTGTACTTGTGGGTTGGTATTTCACTGTGGTTACTTTTAGAAATGGGGAAGATTCCTGTTTTTCAGCCCAATCTAATGAAGATGCTTCCTCTTTCATTCAAGAGTTTAAACGATCTTGTATTTGTAATGGCCTTATAAGAAGGGAACAATGGACTGAATTTTTTCCTACCTTTTTGGATGGTTCAGCCCTTAGGTGGTTTGAAACACTAGGTGATAATGTGAAAAACTCATGGGATTTATTAACTAAAAGTTTTCTTGAAGAATTTGGTGAACAACAGAAATATGCAGATCTCATGATCGATATCACAAAGCTAGCCCAAGGAGAGAAGGAGAAGATAAGGGATTATCATGCTCATGTTCTAGAGCTAAGGAGGAAGCTCGATGCCCAAGATCGGAAGGAAGGATTAGCGGATGGGTTAATGAATGGCGTGGATAATCTCCTCTATAAGCACTTCATTCTTGGGATGAAGCCAGAGATCAGACAACGAGTGAAGTATGACCCGGCTACCATTGAACAAGCAAAGGAGATTGTAAGAAGGCAAGAAGAAAGCATGGAAGAGGAGCCCAAAGAAATTGTTGCTAAAGTAGAGCCTACACCGGCACCTTTGGTCAGAATCACTGACCACTCTCGGTGAGCACAAATCTTTCTCCTAGTACATCTCTGAGTATGAAGATCTGCTCGGGAAGATGGGTCGATTAACTATTAATCTTCTTGAGGAAAAGAATTTAGTTCTCGGGGAGGAGATAGAGGTCTAAAAAGAAATATTTCTGAAGTTGTATGTTATGGTTGTTATAAAAGGGTCATTATAAGTATAATTGTCTAGATAGAGCTTCTACATACAGTACGAGAGATAATGATAAAGGGAAAGCACCTGTGAATTCTTTTGATGTAGTAGATAAGAGCATAAATAATGAAGTAGATGTGTTTGTAACAAAAAGAAAGAAAGAAAAAGATAACCAAGATGGAAATGATCCTAAGAAGATGAAAGGAGAAACTAGTAAGAAACATAGGAGAAGAAAGTTGGGTGTGCAAGATTTTCTGATTTCATAGGGACAAGGACCATACTCCATCTTAGATGATTTGTCCAAAAGGCCTGCAAATATTACATATGGTCAACTCTTGGCTATGTCTTCGAGAAGAGGTGGGAGGCTGCGAAGTGGACTCGATGCTCAGCGAAGGAAGGAGGTTGAGGTCCCTATTTTTTGGAGCAGAGGCGGATCCCTACGCTCCAAGTGAGGTATTATGTAATGGTATTTCAATTCATGATGTCTTAGTTGATGGAGGTGCTGCAGTTAATGTAATGACCAAGTCTGTAATGAATATGTTGGGTTTAAAAATTGATCGCCCCTCAACACTTATGTTAAGGTCATTAAATAAAGGAAAAACTAAACTAGAAGGTGTAGTTTCAAATGTGGCAATATCTGTTATGGGTGTTGTATGTGTGGTAGACTTTCAGGTGATGAAAAATGGTACTATTGCGTACCCAATGTTGTTGGGAAGACCATGGCTAAGGAGAGTTCATGCAAGAAACTACTGGAATGAAGGCTTCATGACACTTGGACGTGGTAGAGAGGGTGAAGATAAACGTGATCCCTCGGCATCATAAGGCTAGAACTTGTGGATTCAAGTGATGAAACTAATGATTGGACATCCTCTGATTACTCTGAGTACTAGTGAAGTGGACACTGAAGATGAAGAAAGTGAGGTTGATGTTTTGGTCATGGATATCCTTCCGAGTCACACCGACTCATGATCCCATAAAATTATATGAAGAAGAAATTGATGATTGTCTCCAACAAATAAAGATTGGTGATCTTTGTGATGGAGAGTGAGAAGGAATCCTACCTCTAGCTCTTTGAAGGTACATACACATATTCACTTTTGATTACAAGGAACTCCATCAAGTAAGTTGGGTAGAACATTCTATTGGTGGTAGATGGTGTTAAGCCCATAAACAAATGCCATATAGAATGAATCCTAATTTTTCCAAGGCTGTAAAAGAAGAAATAGATAAGTTGCTTGATGAAGGATTTATATTTGCTGTGGAGAATTTAGAATGGGTTTCTCCCATTGTGATCTCAATAAAAAAGAATGGGAAGCTACGCATTTGTGTTGATTATAGGAAGCTCAATAAGGAAACAAAGAAGGATCATTACCCTCTTCCATTCTTAGATCAGATTTTGGATGAAGTAGTGGCCAGAGTCTTTATAGTTTTTTGATGGATATAGCGGATACAACCAAGTTCGTATAGCGAGAGAAAGATCATTTGAAGACCACGTTCACCACTCCTTGGGAACGTTTGCTTATAGAGTTATGCCTTTTGGGTTGTGTAATGCTCAACAACGTTCCAAGCGCTTGATGAATAGGGTGTTTGAACCCTACATTGGGAACTTCATCAGAGTATTTCTGGATGATTTTTGCATCTATGGGAGCAAGATGGACCACTGCACCAGATGGAGACAACATTTCAAAGGTTAGATGAAGCACAAGCCTCACTAAACCCTACAAAGTGTGTCTTTGGATGTTTAAAGGCGTTTTGTTAGGGCATGTTGTTCAGAGAGATGGTATTGGTGCTTGATCTGATAAAGTTTCAAAAATTAAAGAGTTACCATTTCTATGAATAGAAGTAAGTTGAGATCATTTTTAGGCCATGTGGGTTACTATAGAAGGTTCATCAAGAATTTCTCAAAGATTGCACAACCACTAACCTAGTTCTTGAAGAAGGATGTTACTTATGAACCAGGAAATAAGGTGCATGAAGCTTTTGAACAAGCTGAATTTGAAGGAAGCCTGGTGTCTTCACCTATTTTAAAGAATCAGATTGGAGCAAGCCATTCATTGTGTATACTTGATGCCTTAGATGCATCACTAGGAAGTACTACGAGCAAAAGGATGAAAATGGGAATGATCATCCAATTTACTTTGGGAGCGAGACAAATGAGCGATCTTTGAGGTAAATTATCTTGTAATGCGAAAAAGAGGCTCTAGCTATCATTTTCTTTGTAAAGAAGTTTAGAAATTACTTGCTAGGGCAGAAATTTATAGTTGTAACAGATCATCAAGCTCTAAAATATATTGTCAATAAGCCTAACCCATCAGGGAGGATAGCAAGATGGATAATTTTGCTACAAGAATTTGAATTTGATATTATAGATAGGCTAGGAAAGAAGCATGTCAATGCAGATGCACTCTCTCGAGCCTATGATGGTTTAGGTTCGCCTTGTGATGATGATGATTTCCCAGATGCAGCATTGTTATCTCTTGACACAATCCCTAGTGAATACATAGATATTTGGAATTATCTAAATGAATTCAAGTTTCTGATGGTATCTAAGAGGAAGATTACTCAAGCCGATCGTCCATATTCTATTCTGCATGGAGTATTATTTGAATAGGACACGATGGACAGTCAAGAGGGTAGTTGGACGTGATCGAGGAAGGAGCTGATAGAAGAATTCCACAATGGTACATGTGGAGGACACTTCTCTAGACAACTTACAACAAGAAGGATCTTGGACGCATGTTATCATTGCCCACTCTTTTTAGAGATTGTTATAATTATTGTAAGACATGTGATATTTGTCAAACACATGGTAACCGTAAGACTTCATCAGCTCCATTATGCCCTATTCTTCCACTTGGTCCCTTTGAAAAGTGGGGAATAGACATTATAGGTCCACTTCCAACTACCCCATGCCAAAATAAGTATATTATAGTTGCCATAGATTATTTAACCAAGTGGGTTGAAGCTAGGCCATTGAAAACAACTTCCATGGATGAAGTGGCAAGGTTCATATATGAATGCATTGTCACCAAATTTGGTTGCCCATTAGAAATTGTAATAGATCAAGGAAGCCACTTCATTAATGAGGTGGTAGAAGCCCTAGTCAACAAGTTTTCTATTAAGCACAGGAAGGAAACAACATACAAGCCAAGCACAAATGGATAGGTGGAACGAACAAATTTTGTGTTGTGTCAAATTCTAGCAAAAGATGCAGCCTTGCAGGTACATAAGTGGGATAAAAGGATTCATGCAACATTGTGGGCATATAGGGCAACATCAAAGTCAACAACAGGATACTCCCCATTTCAGTTGGCTTATGGCATTGATCGAGTTCTTCCTATTGAGTTTGATATTCCCCTTTGTGAGAGTTATGAAAAATGAAAGGATGGATGAAAGTGATTCAGTAAAAGAAAGGTTGGTACATCTTCATTTGCTAGAGGAAATGAGGGAAATAGCGAAGGATACAAGCTATAAGAAGAAAATGAAGCAAAAGGAATACTTTGATCAAAAGATCCGTTGGTCTCCATTTCATGTGAATGACTTGGTTCTAGTATATGATTCGAGATACAAAAAAAAAGCAGAGAAAATTTCTTCCAAAGTGGATGGGGCCCCTACAAAAAATAGCAGCTTTGTGCATGAAAATGGTACATATCGACTGGAGGAATTGGATGGTACTCCCATTACAAAATGGGTCAACCATGACAAGTTAAAGATTTTCCAAGCACCAGCTTCAGAATGTCCATAAGAGTCTACTCGAGGACGGAGTAGAAGTTAGGAAGGGGAAAATGTCGACATTAAAATTTTCCTCCGTAATTTCTATTTTATTAATGTATGTATTAGGAATAGGATGTTGTTAAGTATAATTAGTAGTGGCGTCAATAGAAGATAACAACGTCGTCAGTACGGTGCCACCAATAATGTAGAGTACGGTAACAGTCAAAGTACAATAGGAATGTTGTAAAAGTAAATATTTGTAAGTGGTCGGTAATGTTAAAATGTCAAAGTTGGGATAAGTAGAGAAGTAGGGTCTACATGATTAGGAATTAGAAATATTATATTTGTAATAAGGACAAAGAGTGATGTCATAAATATTTTGTATATTTTATTTGTGGAAAAGTCTAAAAAGGTGGAACCCATGTGAGATGATAAGGTTTATCTTATCTTAGAAGATAAGCCTACATGTAAAGGCAAGAGTTTAGGCATGGAATATGATTGGCGGAAGAGATTTCTATCCTATCTTAGAGATAAGGTGGATAAGCTGAATTCCTATAAATAAAGAGCCACCCCCTCATTTAGCATAGAGAGAAGTAGTGAGAAATATTGTATGAGTAAGTGTGTAAAGGAAGCCATCATTTTGAAGGTGTGTTAAAGAAGCCATTAAGAGGTGTAATTGTGAAGTTTCTCCCATAGTTATTGTTTGAAGGCAAGTGAAGTTAATAACACTTGAAGAACCTCATGGGTGAGATTGTAACAATTTCATGTTGATATTATAATTTACTTTGATATTTCAGATTTATCATTATTCTTTCTTATCATAGTCTATGGTATTCTTGTGTTATGTTTGTTGTTGTGTTTCAGATTACATCCACCAAACTAAGAGTTGTGCATTAGTTAATAATCATATACAAAATAGCGAGGCTCGGGTGTAGGCTTGATTGTAATATGATTTTTCTCCCAATTTATGGTAAATCTTAAGTTGAAATTGGCCATGAACTCTTGGGGTGCATGCTTAATAGTAGACAATTACTCAATGAGGGATAAATGGTCTCGATTTGTCTTTAAATTGTTTGCCTGACAATGGCTCACCTAATTGGTCCTATTGCCAAATTTTTGTACCAATTAAGGGCTTGACCTTTAAAAGAGTAGCTAACAACCTTAGAGCAACATCCTCATGTGTAATATTGCACCTTGAATAAAGGGTTCTTGTGTCTCTAATATGTTCAACCTGGGGTAACTTGGTTTTCAAAAGATAAAATTGAAGACTCCTTAGAATAGTAACATGTATATCATGATAAACAACAATTAATAAAGGGTTTCCATTAGTAAATTAGAAAAAATCGGGTTGTTGGGCAACCATTAGAAAGATTGGGATTTGAATGATAAAAACCATATTTTGGGAAGGCAGATTGGCAATATCGGGCTTATTAAAGGGCGTATTATTTCCAACCCTTCTTCTCCTAGCTGAATTTAGAGATAATTGAATGAAATTAGGGGGAATACCTCTTGTTGATGCTCTGGTTATGATTGTAGGCATAAATCATGGAAAAACAATAATCTAGACCCTTCTCGGAAGCAATTATTCTTTGTTGTAATAACAACTCTCCATCTTGTTCCTCGTCAATATTATTATGATAGCAAGTTGTTGAAGTTCATTTGGTGGTTCTTGGAAAATTACAGCTCTTAGATCTTCGTTTATACCATGTTGTGTGCTAATAACTACTAAAACAAGTTACTGATCTTGATCAATACTTTTTTTAGAAAAATACATATGCGAACATCATCTTTAACTACATGTTGCAAATAACTCAAAAATTTGGTTCTTGTCCCTTTGGGCATGCCAAAAATTTGTCAAGGTAGAATGCACTCTTGAGCTTACAAAATTAATGACCAACCCTTGAAATGGGAATGACTTTACAATTTATAGAATAGACTCGACTCCTCATCTTCCTCACGACCCTCCATATCCCTTATTTCCAACTTTAGACTATTCACATTTGTACAAAATATTTAAGTCCCTTTTATAAAATCAAGGTTACTTAATTCACATTATGTTTCTAAAGTCACTTTTAGGTGACTTAAAGGCATGTCAAAAAGTGCAAACCCCAACGAATAATTAGAACATTGGAAAGTGAGAGAAATTTGGAGGGAAGAGGAGAGAGAAAGAGAGAGAGAATAAGAAGAGGAGATGTCTTTCCAGATGAAGTCCATTAATCCTCGTTGATGGAAAGCTCCAAATGCAGTGAAACTCGAATCTTTGAACTCCTTGCACACGGTGAAACTCCTTCAAATTAGCTCACAAACGCTCGCCAAGTTAAGTGAATTGTTGTGCTGATGTGGGTGTTTGATCTTGAAGTCACTCCTACTTCCCTTTGAAAATATCAATATGGAATTTTTCCTTTCTTGTTACATGCAAATATATTTTTGAAGCTTTAAGAAGCTGGGTATTTGACATTATTCACCTTGAAATTGACATGAGTTGTCGTGTTTTGGGCATAACTCCTTCTTGCACTTTGATTTTAGCACATCATACTCTATGTTTCGTCTTCATCACAACTATATATTATATTTGTGATGGGTTATATTACACTGTTTATTTCTTTAATATGTTATGAAGCACTTAGCTTGATAAAAAATAGCTAAGGGTGTTTACTTTAACATGTAGCTTGCATTTGTGTTTGTATTGGCCATCTGTTATTAGTTGCAATACTCAATGATACTCTCCTTACTGGATTTGATGCACACCTAGTACAATTCCATCTATTGATGAAAGGCAAAAATATATCCGAGTATTTAAGCTTTGATAGAACCTTGGCAACTTGTATTCTAATGAAATTCATTCTAACCAATTTGATGGACTTGTATCAAATGAATTAGCACAATTTGACTTGTATCATATAGATGTTTACATCTTTGAAGTATTTATAGATATATGCTTCCTAATTCACTTTGCTATCAGTCTATGCTTGTTTGATTCCTCATTATTTTGATAATCTGTAATGATTTAGATAGCTTTAAAAGAAACATGCAACTCTTGTATACGTAATCATTTGTATGGTTGTCTCGTTGTTTCATGAGTATTTCTTTGGAATATGCAAGTTAGAGCTTCTCATCTCTACCGATAGTTGATATTTGTTTCACCTTGTATCTCTTTGGAATATCTTCAACATTACTCGAAGATCTTCAACATGATTGAAACCCTGTTTATGAGCATTTTTCTAGTTGCGACCTATTCTTGTATAATCATAACGCCATTTAGTCTTTCTTTTAACCTGGAAATCTACAACTATAATGTTTCGGAAAATTTTGTACCTTTAATGCACTTCATCTTTGATATTCTTGAACTTATATAAGTATTTTGAATTGAAAGAGCTCAATCATATGCTTTTAAAGTAATTCTTGATATTCTTGCTTTGGAAAAGATCTATGTCTATATGTCAATACAAACAATGTGATTGACTGGTTTGATTGCTCCATGCTCCTAAAAATCTGAAACAATGTATTATGCTTTGACAAAAATTTATGAAGCTTTAATTAACATTTATATTGTGTCTTGAATGCTATGCCTTGAAATTATAATGCTTCTTACTTTGAAACTATATTCTAAACTTTGATTAAAAAATGCTTATTTGATTTCCTTCAATTGGATATAATAGAGCTTAGTCTTCAACATTTTGTTTGTTTTCTTGCTATATCTTATTGATGGATGAAAAATGATCTTGATCTTTGTCTTCTCCATGAATGGTTTAGCAAAGATATATAACAATTGGTCCAATTTTGTTTAGCTTTAATTGATGAACCCGAATCACTTCTTTTCTTAAGTTGATCACCTTTGTACCTTCTTATTCTATACTTTATTTTCATGAATTGTAATATTTCAGCTTGTTTGCTCTTGAAAGTTTCCTGGAAATAGTGATTGTTCTTTATGCACTATCTTCATTGATCATGTAGTGATTCTCTTTTCTATCTTGATTTTGAAAATACTACAGCGAGATGTACTTTCTATTTTTTTCCTCATCATTTCATGTATCTTATTTATGCTTTTTGAAAGATCCATCTGCCTGAAACTATACACACATGAATAAAGTATAACCTAGAGCTCTAACACCAATTTGTTGTTTTTTCCACAGGTGATTGATGCTGGGAGCTAAAGATGATGCAACTGAAGATGAAGATGAAGATGCACTGAAGATGATGAAGATCGAAGAGAACAATAACCCAATCAGGAAATGATGGGTTTTCTCTTTCTTTTTTTGCCTATAGTTTCATACATATGTACCTTTTATTTCAATTCATATAAGTTAGATCCCATGACTTGTGCAGGAAACTGAAACTGTATTTCTTTATGGATAAATGAAATTAATTTATGTAATTGAGTTGTCTATTCCTTTTTAATTCAATTCATGTAGATGATGTTTGTATAATGGACTAAACAACTTAACACATACTTAACATCTTTGAAGCATAAAGAAATAACAAGTTTTTTTTTGGGATTGATAAAGCGGGTTGAAGGGACCCGTTCCCTTTGCAAATTAAATGAGGCCAGATCCTTAGGAAAAAACAAATGCCCTAAAGGCTAAAGAAACTGTAGAAAAGTAGCCCACTTACAAAAAACAAATTAAGACCCTATTTACTTCCCATCATGCAATGGAAAATAATCGTCAATGTTGCCCATTCGTCCCTTTTTTCTTTTGTTTCTTCACTTCTTGCCATTTTCCATAATCAAATGCAATAGCCAGCACAGATCATTGGGATTAACGATGTTATCAAGTTTTCAGACACGGAATCCCGATCCGATTCGAATTTTTAGATAAATGCCCCCTTTTTGTTCCACCTGCAATCTGACCATTTTCTGTATTTCCATCTCATTATCGGTCTTTTCTATATCTAAGTTACCCTCGGTGGGAGGATTTCATGGATCATCCTTGAATTTTGAAGCAGAAACCAATTCCGGATTCAAGGTACCCCACCCGCTGGAAGAAGTCGATCCATTATGTTTTGTAGATTTTGATTCTTGTTATGAGGACAAGAGGCTTGCAGATGACCGGATTTTGCATATTCTACATCTAAAGGTAGTATTCTCATAGTCTAAGATCTGGGAATGCTGAAACTTCCCAAATTTCAGATTAATTTGATCTGGAAAACCCTTGCTAAAATCAATTTCAACACACATTCACACAAACGAACACAAACCGAATCCGTTCTATCCAAGTCCTCTTTTAAAAACCTTCCCAAAACATTTCCAATGTCCTCTAGGGCATACCACAGATGCAAAGGGAGGTTGGGAAGCCTGACCCAAATAGGCGTTTTGGTAACCAAATAAGAATTCGAGATCAAAATCTAGAAACCATGGTATTAAAAATAACCCAGCATGCCCCCAGAACCACGGGCCCTCTGAAAAGTAGCGCGATAATCCTCAGATTCCCTAAAATGGACAACGAAAAATCCCTTGGAGCAAAGAGAGATTTCACATTTGTTAGTCCAGTTTTCGAAGATCCATTGATAAAGAGCAGAGGAGGAAGGCCAAAATCCATTGAATCTTCTCGATCACAGCATCCGAGACAGATTTTTGTAGTATTCCTCCACTTCGGGGTTCTCTATGATTAAAGAAGGGATATCCTCAGCCAGATCGACCAAGTAGGTCTGCTTGGTCGGAGGATTTGAACCAGGAAGTCGACTGCCCTGATTTTCTAGTATGTCTTTAAATGAAGTGGATTTATGTGAATGAGACAGGCTTGTACTGCCTGTAGTTCCCCATTAATCTTGTTAAAATTCTTGCCAGATCCAACACTCCCCATCGCAGGTGAGTCAGTAGATTTTGCCCTAGGGTTAGGGCACGGCTCCTCCGTAGACCTAGGCTCGTCGCCACTACCCTTTTCTCTGTTATCCGGCCGCATCCCCCCTTTTACCTGGCCATGCCCGAGCGGCTCTCCTTGATGCACAGTCAAAACCCTTCCGTGGCCAAGGCCGCTCACGCCCTTCACTAGCTTCTCTGCTTTTCCTTCCATCGCTCCCAAAATTCCAAGAAATAACAAGAAATTAATATACATGTAATTGAAAATATATCTTCAGCCATGCAAACAACAACTATGTTTGTTGTTTGGAGTTTAACTCCTCACTTCTGCTGCTATTCCTACCTTTATCAAGCTTGTACATTAATCCTTCAAGGCTTCGCATATATTTGTTGAAGATGACACTCATAATGACAACATATGTGAGGTGTTTTACCTTGCAACAACACACATAGTTGCATATTTACTTTTAATCCTTCCCAAAAATGACTACTTTCCAACAACAAGGCTAGTTAAGAAGTAGAGGGACCAAGAATCAAAGGTCATGTTAGGCCTCAGAGTCAAGAGAGATTGAAGTGAGACAAGTTTGGTTATCCCTACATGAGGATCCATCGGATGTAATGTCCACATAGAGGGAAGATTATAGATGTCAAAAAGGTCTTTAAAGCAACATAGGGAAAACATTAACGATTTTCCATCCAATGTGTTAACTCTGAGGAAACGATGGGCTCAAGGAGTACCCAGTGGAGTTGTATCATTGTTAACATTCTTAAAATAATGAAGATGAATAAGTGACAATCAAATGAACATCAAATTTAAGGTTGAAATTACAAGTGAACACACTCACTCCATCGCATCCCACAACCACCACTTAGGATGTCATTGTAGAACATCTCTTGACATAGTGACACTTTGATTTCAAGTTATTTCATTTAATTCTTTATTTTTATTTATCAAGGTGTAGACATCTAAAATGTCGACATGATTAATCCTTATTTTTATATTTCAATAATCCTTTTAATCCATTATTATATCCCATTTTATCATTAATCAATTTAAATCCTTACTATATCCTATCATTTACATTTTTAAGAATTTAATATTCCTACATCTACCTACCTACCTACCCTACACATCCCTATACCTAGCCTTTCCATGTAACCTCACCCCTAATAATCATTTAACCTAATCTAATCCTAATCCTAATCACATGCTCCACCTCTAAATCTAGAGGCTTCTATTTCTAGAAGCCTCTCTAACCTTCTCCTTCTATTGAATTTTTAATTCAATAGAATCTTCTTCCCTCCATGAAATTTGAATTCAAATTCTAGAGTCTTCCACTCTAGAATCCTCTAATCCTCACATGCATTCTCCACCCTTAATCCAAATCCAACATGGCTTCATCCTAGCCATTGAATCCTCCACCCAAAACTATAAATTGATCTCTCCTCCTCCATGAGAGAAAACTTGGAAATCTATAATCAAGCTCTATCAATTTTTTCATTCAATCAGTCCATTCTATCATCACTCTATCATCATTCATCATTCAATCCTTCATCTTCATCAAGCAAATCCAAACACATCAAAGGGGAGATGTTATCTAAATGAATCCATAAATCTGAAGCAACCAATCAAGAAATTTAAGAGAAAATCCACCACACCAAAGGAGGATTTTTGCAACGTGTAGGTAAGTGTAGGTAATTTTCTCTCTCCCCCTTTCCATCCATTACTCTATTTGGTGTATTGTTGAAGATATTAGATTAGGGAAGCAAGTTTGTTTGTTTTCTCACATTTCACTCACTAATATTTTTAACTTATAAATTTTGTACCCACCTTGGGGCTTACCCCCATTTGCATCATTTCTAATCTTGTTAGATCCCTTGTACATGCTATTAAAGTTTCAAAACTTTTGTCGCCA
Organism: Taxus wallichiana var. yunnanensis; assembly: GCA_018340775.1. Lineage (NCBI taxonomy): Eukaryota > Viridiplantae > Streptophyta > Pinopsida > Cupressales > Taxaceae > Taxus > Taxus wallichiana. The sequence continues at coordinate 268,256,162 of CM031241.1, forward strand.
TTTACCCCTTCAAATTTGCAATTTTCGGGCTCAAATTCCATTTCCAACGCAAAACAATGCCTATGCTCTATGTATTGGTGCCTATGAATGTAAAATGGAACCTATGAATTAAATCGGTGCTTATTTTCTACTTTGGCACCTTTGCAGATACTTCAATGCCTTTGTTTTGGCCTTTGAAACCCTGAAATTGCACTTTTTGCTTGTTTTTTTACCATGTTTCTATCTTTTATCACATAATGACACCTATATTCATAAAGTGGCACCTATTTTCATAAAGTGGCACCTATGACATATCTTGGCGCCTTTGCAGATACTTCAATGCCTTTATTTTGGCTTTGGAACCCTAAAATTGTAATTTTTGCTTGCTTTTTTACCCTATTTTTGTCTTTGATCGGAAAATGGCGCCTATGTTCATAAAGTGGCACCTATGACATGTATTGGTGCCTTTGCAGATACTTTAGCGCCTTTGTTTTAGCTTTAAAACCTTGTTTTTTCTGTTTTTAACTTTTCAGGATTTTTCTCATACATTGGTGCCTTTACACACAAAATGGTGCCTATGTCCTAAAGTGGTACCTTTGTTGTACTTTAGAGCCTTTTTCATACTTCAACACCTATGCCCTATAGCACCTTTGTAGAATCATCGTTTTCACTTACGATTAATGATCTAATCTTGTTTTCAAGTGTTTTTGTTAACTTTTTGCAGGTATAACATTATGTTTTTGTAGGTTTATTACAACAACAAGGGGATATTCCATCCATTTTGACATTTATCTAACTTTTTTGTGATTATAGGATTGAAAACTACTAATCCTTTTATTTTGCAACTCATTTAGTCCAAGATATTGGGTTCAAAAATCAAACTACTAACCCTTGTTTTGTAGGGCCTCCTCTTGAAGACCCAATCATAAAACTACTAATCTTTATCATCTTTTATCTTGCATTTATCATTGTCATTGTGTTGTTGCATTATTACTTGTTCATCCCAGATGCAAAACAATGTATGCTCTACTCTTGTGTCCTAGGACGATCTTGAGGATCAAAAACGGCTTGCCTTCCCTTTTTATTTTGTAGGGGCAACGTGACGTGGAAGTGATATCCACACACTTCCCATAGTGCTAGGGGTATTGTGACCACGATATTCATCTCCACACACGTAGACACACCCCGTGTTTTAGTGGGGTATACAAATTATTGGACAAATTTCATTATTGGCTAAGCACTTTCTCTTTTTAAGAGCTGTGAAGTGAGGGGATTTCACATCCCAATACCCAGTCCTTAGAAAACATCCTTGAAACATGGAATTGGGCCCCACGTATCACAAGGTATATTGGGGACTCCCTTAGTGAGCTTGTACATCCTATACTAGGCAACCTTTTGGTCACATATCAAGCTATAGTGCAAGGAGGCCACACTCCCCAAGATCACTCACTAGCCAACCCCACATTGACACATAGGTGGAGAGCTAATTATGGCACCATCGTCGGTGTGTGGTATTGAAAGTGAGTTATAGCTTGATTGCAATCCCACTTGACTAGTTAGGGTGTGTGTTGCATGTTTGTTGTTTGTTTGTGAACACCCTTAACCATCCCATTACTTAAAATTTTAAATCAATTAACCATTCTTAATCACACAATCTAAATTCTTATCGATCACCATCAATCCTAATCCAAAACTAATCCCCCACACATCCTATTTAACTATGGCCTTTGATCCTCAATCCCCATCCTCTCTAAACCAACATCCAAACCCCTATCTCTTTTCTAAATCCATCAACCAAATTATCCCATCATCCCCCACCCATCAAAGTCAACCATCTCACTTTGACCATGAAGTCCCACACACTATCCAACACATTAACAAACAAATCTCAAACCTAACATCCTACCTTAACCAACCCTCTCCTCGCCATCCAAATCAACCATCCCATGTTGATCCTAACATCCTAAAAACCATCTAAGCACTTAATCAACAAATATCTACTCTTAAATCATGTATCAATCAATCACCTCATAAACCATCATCTCCTAACCAACCCCATGCACAAATTCCTCTTCCTAAAATCCCTACCCCTCACCAATCGAATTCCTCTTTGAGGAACCTAAATCATCTCAAACCACACCCCAATCTAATCAACATTAACCACTATCTCCACAAGCCAATTTCATTAACTTTGACAATCTCACTAACTTTGACCCAGGATCAAGAGGACCACCTTTATGTCCTTATAACCTAGGAACCCATCTCAATCCCACACAACCATCCCAAACCCCAACCTCCAAACCCCTCATCAATCATCATGACCTACTTCTTCATCCCATCAAAACTCATGCGGATAATTGAACCCCATCCAAAACTTCAACCCCTAAATATAGTCATCATAAAACCTATCATTGAGTCCCATTCATATATCCATAAAAATCCCCAAAAATTAACCCAAAATCATAAACTCCCACATCTCATCTTAGTCCTCCATCCTTGTCATATTCATCACCCCAATCCAATCCTACAGACTCTCTAGATAGTCCCACATCCCATAATCCAACATCAAATTCGAGTCTAAGCTTATCTCATCCCCTCCATCACCTAAGTTCAATACCATCTCATCCATCGTGACTTCTAAGTCAACCTCACCCCCTTCTACCCCTAATCCTAAACTATCTAATGTGGATCCTACATCACCATCATCCTCTTCATCCATACCTAATCCTATCTTATCCCCTTCATCACCTAAACCTAACTATCTCATCCTCTAATCCTATTTCAAATCCACCATCCCCCGATCTTAAAATTCTAACGTGACTCTTAAGTCACCAGCTCCAAACATAACAAGTCCGATGCCAATCCTCTCCCCACCCCATCTCCTACCTAATATAATGAGTCTCTTATGCCACCTTTGTCTATTTCATCCCCTAAATCAACCACATTTAATGTGGTTCCTACACCACACCCATCTCTTAAATATCCTTCATCCCCAACATTACCCAAATCTAATGTCACCCCATGTCACACCCATCCCGTTCATCTAAATATACCCCATCCCCTTCACCTAAATTTACTAATCCCAAACAATCTAATCCTAAACCAAAACCATTTACCTAAAAACCACATACTCAAACCAATCCAAAATCAACTAAATCTACTTCAGCCTCCAAGCCCAAAACATCCACTTCACCCCTAGGCCTAATCCATCCCCTTCATCTTCTAAACCACAACAATATAATCCAACTCATAAATCCAAATCAACCAACACATCTCATTATCCACACAATCCAACACCTTTACTTCATCCTCCCCAAAACCATTTTACCTAAACCACTTCAATCCTTTAGGAGAACCCTTGACCACCATCCCCAATTAAATCATGCAACCAAAACCTTCCTAAACCATCTTTGTATCAGAGCACTCATTATTGTGACTTCCATCGCACCCATGGACATTTGACCAATCGTTGCATGCAATTTAGGTCTTGTGTCTAAAACCTCATTAACCAAAGAATTCTTATCCTTGTACCTCTTTATCCACCACCTTTCCATCCCAACCATCTCCTAACCATCGTCCACCATCCAAATTGTTGGGTTGATAATGTCAAGTGGGATCACCATCTGCAAAGTATGCCCCAACATTAAATGTAAAAGTTTGTTAAGAAAACTTTATTGTGAAGGTATTTCACATTAAAGAGTGAAGTGGCTCAATGATTCACCCACCCAAATTGATTTGGGTGATCCCTCTCGGGATTAGCTATCTACAACGTATACATGTTGTCTGACTAAGTTAAACACCGATGTAGCCTAGAGTTTAATATGAATAACCTAGGCACGTTGGCACATCACTCACCCTAAGTGAGCACTCACTCGAAGCATGCAAAGGCACTAGGTCACTCTTTAGAGTTACTTGTACAAGATGTTAACATGATGATGTTTAAACATATTCAAATTCATAACTAGACATAAACATTCCACATTACATAATCTAGATGTATCTCGTAGAGAATCATGATAAATGAACTAACAATAACTATGATAAGATTAACCATACAACAACCGATTCAGTTATGTCTAATACCATTATCCAAAAATATACTCCATTTCATAAATACTGTAAAACACATAAGCTTCATACAATGTAAAGTATCTCCATAAGTCGTAATGTGTGCGCGTCAAAAACCGCAACACAAATCTATCATAATTCAATACTTCTAAACTACACAGTTCAATACATATTTATAGGGGTGGGGACTTGCCCTTCACCACCCATGCATTGCTAAAAAATAGGTCACATGCTAATAATAACCATGCACCTTTACAATAGTATGCACAACATGAAAGTGCTCTAACAACAGATGTCCTATAGTTAACTCCAAGTAGAAATCGTATTATTATCTTAAACTATACATGGTGCTTATCTACCGCTTGTTCCCAAAATACCATTGTGTGGAGTGCAAGTCTTCATCTCTATGTGTGCTCTACATGCTATCTCCAAAAATATCCCTTATCCACAAAACAACTAAGTCTTGATCTTGGGCACTTTAATACTATTATAGTGCCACGCACTTCCAACGCCCTATATTCATGCGCCCAATACTTGGATTATTTTTGGTTGTTCAACATTACCCCACACTAGAGTACATTGTCATCCCGATGATGGGAATTCCTTCATATGTCTTCAATAATAGAGAATAGGTAATGAAAGAATGAAAAATGAACCAAACTCTATACAAAAGAATGAAGTTTATTCTACAACACCCTCTTCTTCAACTGGAAGGATTAATTATGGATATTCATTTATGAGCTCAGCCTCCAAGGTCTTCCAGTCACTCAGTGTATTCCTCATTTTCTCTAGAATATCAGTGGATATGGCATCCAATTCATCCTTAGAGATTTTCTCTTTCTCATTTTGTAGTATCTAGACAACATTGGCCATACCTAACAGCATTCCCTCCATGAGATCCATCTTCTGCACTATGAGTTTCCCAATCTCATCAATTCTTTCCGTGTGCGGATCTTGGGCTTCTGCAAGGGCCTTATGATTTTTTTACTAGTTCAAACCTTTTTGCATGCCCAAGTGTTTCATCCTTCATCACCTTCAGAACTTCATTATCCTTTATTAAAGTTCTGGTACTTATTATGATGTCTAGCGACGCACATAAATTAAGAGCTTGATCAACTTTCTTCAACTCATCCCTCAATGTTTGGAACAACACCTCATATATTGAAAATTTTCTACTAATAGTGGCTCTTACTCTTGCTGCTTCTTCCCTTATATCCTTTTTCTTGGGGAGTTGCATTGGTCCTTCCTCCAAAAGTAGGTCAATTTTTGTGTGATGATAGTACAACTCATACTTGAATTCCTGAGGAACCTTCTCTTGAAACTCAAGCCTCTTCAATAAAATCTCATCTGTAATCTGCTCTACCATCTTCTTTACATTCTAGGCCTCTCCGATTTCGCATCATTGCGCTCTTGAGTAAGGTGCTTGATTTATGTGTCCTTGTCCTTTTGATAGCTCCAAGATTATTTCGCCTTATCCTCTATCGAGAAATATCCCATGCCCTATCTTGAAACCGCATGCCCTAGCTCCTTCTCAATGCTTCTTATTCCTTCAAACCCTTCTCAAATGGGGACACAAGCCAATTCTGTGCACAAATCTGCTCTCCTCACTGGTTTCATGCTCTCTCGCGCACCTTAATGCGTTTCTCTTGGTTTTGTCGCATGACTAGCGTGCTCAAATACTTGTGATCACAAAGGTAGAAATGAACCCACATCACGTCTTTATATAGAGTTGTGAAAAGTTATCACATTTATTGCTCCTTTACCTACCACCAATCCTCTCATTAATTGACCATTTTCCCAATTTTTGCGTGATACACCTACGCACCACAACTATAACCTTCTAGCGCTTTCCTACCTTCTGGCTACAAACCTCCTTCTATGCGCTTCCATGCACCAAAGTACCTCGCCATTGTGCCTTCCTCTAGTAGTTTTTACAACCACAACTTACCTCACATTATATTATTCATTCATTCATTTCCAGCTATGGTCTTCTTTAGGAGCAATTTTCTCTCTAGCAACGCCTTTCCATACTATCTGCACTTTTTAATCAAGAGAAATCACCTGTAACAATATTTTCTTATGTGTACCCATTTTTGAATGACAACCACCCCACACTAAGGGTATGTGTAGTCCTCTGCACATAAAAACACTTCAAATTGTAATCAGCTTCTAGTGTGCAAATGCGCTTATTACACAAAACATAGAACTAAATTGACAAAGCGTATCGACAAAAAAGGAAATACATTAAATAAAATATAGTAAAAGAAATCTAATCTAAATGGAAATACCACCTTATTACAAACACCAAGAATTCTTATTTATATTAGGGCTTTAGCCTACTTCTGTTGAAGTAACCAGGTAACCATGTTCCATCAAACGACTCTAATCGGCAAGCACCTAATTCAAGTGTGCGAGTGATAACATACGGTCCTAACCAATGCACCTTAAGCTTGCCTGGGTGGCGCATAAAATTTGAATCATAAAGAAGTACCATATGCTCGACCTCAAGCTTCTTGTCCTTGATGTGTCTATCATGCCATGCCTTTTGTATGGCCTTTTCCTACTTCTGACTCCAACATGCTATGGCGCCTCTCATCTAGTTGTATTAAATTTTCAATTCTTTCTTCCAATGCTTTCTCATTAGCTAGACCTCCCACACATGCAATACACAAAGAAGGTAACATGAATTCCATGGGAAGAACTGCTTCTACGCCAAACACCAACTAAAAGGGTGTGGCCTTATTCAACCTTTTGTAGGTTGTTCTATATGCCTAAAGTACAACAAAAACTTTATCATCCCAATCTTTCCTTCCAACATCACAAATTTTTGTCAAGGTCGACTCAATAAATTTTTGAAGGCCTTAGTAGTCCATTTTCTTGAGGGTGATAAGGTGTCATCTTGTGGTGTAGTCTCATTCAAGAAGTGTGTGCCCCTATCACTTTCGGACTCAATGGACATCCATACCTAGTAAAAATATTTTCCCATAAGAACCTTCTTACTTTCTGTAGCTGATGTACAATCCTTTGTAGGTGATGCTTTTTCCCACCTTATAAGATAATCTGTACAAGTGATGATGTAGCATGATTTGGTTCTACACACGGTTGGGGAAATAGGACCCATAAAGTCTATTGCCCATTTTTCAAACGGCTCTGCCCTAGTAATATGCCTCAAAGGCATTTAATCTCTTTGCTCGGAGTTTTCCAAGGCACTAACAAGTGATCACATGCCTTACAATACTCTTTACAATCCTTGTACAGGGTCTCCCACCATAAACCAATGAGTATAATGTTGCATGCGGTGGCATTACCTACATAGTTCCCACCTACAATACCACCATGAGCCTCTTCCATGATATCCATGCGCTCATGTTCCAGTACAAACCGGCGCAATACTTCATTTTGGCCTAGTTTGTATAAGTCACCACTGATCAACATGAAAGGTACGATGTGAATTACAAGTTGTTTCTTCTCTAATGCTTTCATTCCTTCTAGTGACATATATGTGCATAAAAATACAACAATATCCTCCAATTACGAAGGTGCGTGGTTTAACCTATAAAGCGTGAATCGGCATTGTATCTTCAATTGTCTGCGTGTCCTCTCCTGATTAAATTCTTGGTAAGTGGTATGGGCCAGAATTACTTTTACCTGAATTTACCACAATTATAAAGTCAAACTCGGAATAATAACATCCATCGACATATGTGCCCTTTTTGTATAACGGGCTTATTTACCAAGTATTTCTATGTCACGTGATTTGTATAAAACACAAAAGGTGTTGCTAGCAAGTACTAGCTAAAATTATGCAAAGCACGTAGATCCTTGACAAGGACTTGCGCTCGTGGTTGTATAATTTTGTTCTACAGAGTCGATTTATACTAGCAAAACAAATAGGATGATCGATAATACCTTCTCCAGTGAGCTAGCACTATGTCAATGGTCATGTCATAGGCATCCACAAGTATGTGAAAAGATATATTCCATGAAGGAAAGCATAAAATAGGCACCGTAGTAAGCCTCTCCTTCATTGCTTCAAATGTGTGTTCTGCGGTTCTCCCCAATAGAATGTCCCTTATCCTTTTAGTAACTCTTCCAAGGGCGCGGAAATCTTCACATATACTTTGATAAATTTTCTGTAATACCCTATGTGGCCAAAGAATCCATGCACCTCACTTTGACTGGTAGGATCCTCCAGGCCTATGATAACTACAACCTTAGCTAGATCTACTAAAAATCTTTCCTTACAGATGATATGCCCTAACAGAGTTACAAAATGTGTAGAAAATACAAACTTCTTGATGTTTAAGGAGATGCTTAACTACTGCATCTTTCAAACATTAAATGCGGTTTGTCAAAATGATCCTTGACAAGCCCATATACTATCCAATCATCCAAGTAAATCTGTAAGAATTTGTGAATAAAATCTTGGAATGCTTGAACAACTATGCGTGAAAATACTACAGCGCATTCTCTAAACCAAAGGGCATCACTTGTATATGCAAATATTTCCCATTCAGTCTTCAATGTTGTCTTCTTTTGATCCTCCTTTGCAATTCTTACCTGATGATATCTAGAGAATCCATATGTAAAAGAGTAAATTTTGTGCCCTACAACACCATCTAATATTTCCTCGGTGAAAGGCGTAGAAAAGGATTAGTCACACATGTAGCATTCAGCTCCCTGTAGTCCACATAAATCCTAATCCTGCCATCTTTCTTTATACTAATTACCATGGGGCTAACCCACTCTGATTCTTCTAGGGGTTTAATGATGCCAAATTTCAACATTTTGTCAATTTCTTCTTTAAATTTTATGCACAGGTTAGGGTTCATTCTGTAAGGTCTCTTCCTAATTGGGTGTACACTTTCTTTTAGCTTAATATTCATATCACCCAAAGACTCATGCACTCCCTTTAACTCATGGTAGCCCCTAGGAAATAAGTCCCGAAAATCATGTAGTAAATCAATTATCTTAGCCACTACAAAATCAAACCAATAATCTCCAATTATGACCTCCTTAGGTTCAACATCCGTGCCAATGTTCACTTTCTTGGTATTCATAGGTTCATGATATGTGCGCGCCTTCTTATCCACACTATCTAAAACTTTGCGCGTACCCTCTGCATGATCTATGTCCAAATTTTCTACTTCTTCCTCATCCACTATGTAGACCATCTTTCCTTTCTCCTTCTCAAGGAAAGAATGATCAAGTAGTGTGGCATTTGTCTCATCTACTTAATCGGATGCGCTCCTAGGTCTACCTCACCAAATAACTCTTGAATGAGTTCTTTAGCATTTGCACTATCTCCCATATTCAAGTGCTCCATAACCCGTAATGCCTCTTTCACCGAAGGTTTAGTGGAGAAGTAGTCAAAAGTTTGGATCATTCCTGCAGTCAAGTCTTTCCAATTTCCAGTCTCCCTATACAACTCGCATAAACATACCTAGCATGCACAAACACGGCCAAAGTAAAGTAAAAAAGTTTGTGCACCCATAATGAAGGTGGTAAAGCTTCCCCCCTCTGTCTAGAGTCTCTCACACTACTAAACATGGTGTTGAACATGATGATTACCATGATATATGCATATTTGAGTAGGCACATTGCTCCTGAGGAACCGGGTTGTTAGAGAAATTCTCACTTCATTCCATTCTATGAGATTATCCTGTGAACCATCCAACAACACACGTTGCCATCCCATGCAAGGTATATACTAACATATTTCTTCTGTCCACTTGATCCTTCCACTGTTCCTCCATGGTGCATAGGAATACCGTAGGTCTCCTTCTCCAGTGTACCGAGGTACAAAGTTGTTACTTATCCTCCTAATACAACGAGGTTTGCCTCCTCACGCAGATGTGCTTCTTACTTCATGCCTAACCATCTCGTAGGTGCCATGTGCCCAATTATCACAAGCAATAATTATAGTATCACTAATAGACTGTGCATCTTCCCACTGGAGGATTCCTTCCTTAGATGGCTCAAGTACTTCCAGATCTTGAATGGCGCACACATAAATTCTATTTAGGTATTCCTCACTCAAAGGTTCAACATAAGGTGTAGATTTCCCATCTGTCAAAGGGATAATAAATCGTTCTTCCTTGTTCTCAAAACTTATATACCCCTTGTTGAACCGTAGATCAACATTATTTGCATAACACCAAGGGCACCCAAGTAGAGCTGGGAAGTTGTCTTCTTTTGCAAGTGCTAAAACCTCAAACTCCCCAATGAACTTTGCCCCATTATATAGTAATGGATGCATCCTTTAAGACTCCTATTGGGGTGGCCTTAGTTCAATTTGCCATAAAGTACATTAGAGGATGATTGTAATGGAGGTCTACCCATATGCACCCATGCATCTAAAGTAAGCACATTAACTTCTGCACTGTGTCAATCAATATATTTCTCAAAAGCCACCCATCCACAATAGCATTCAAAGTGATCTCCTTATCATAATCCAAGCTATGAGGGGGAGATTAACATGCAGGATCTGCCATCCATTCTCAATACTTGCACGAGTGTTTCCCTTTAACCAATTCCCTAGTAATGGAATAATATTCTCCTAATGCAACATCTTGCATACCTCTTTTAAATCATCAACATTTGATTGGACCGTCTCTGCTACCTTCTTTTGTTCCAACTTCGTGATTGTTCCTTTAAACAATGTATTTCACCCGAATATTTTTGAGCACCCTCCCTTGAATCCACCACGGTATACTCGACCTCTACCACGACCTCCTTCAAAGCACCCTTCATTCTGATCATAGCACCCTTGAGTGTGATCACAATCATGGTTCTCACTTTTAAATTTAGAGTTATCTCGATACTCACATGTAGTCATACACCAATATCAATGACATCATGGATCTGATCAATCAACTGTAATCTTTGGTATTGTGAGTTGTGGACCGAAAAATCTTACAGTAGCAAGATACATTCTTTCTTATCACACATTGTAACAATGGGCAGTGGCTTGCATCATGGTCTAAATGACATATCTCACAGTCTAGCAATAATGAACGCACTGACCTATAGGGACAACTATCCTTAGTATGCCCCTCTACTTCATAATCTGTACACCAAATCATAGTGCACGTCTTGTGTGCTGAATTGACCAATAGTTTATCCAACTACTTTACCATAGCTGCAATCTAAGCTTCCAAGAATGGGCTCACTCCAGTGTCTATACTTCTGACTACCTCGGCAAGACAATGCCGCTTCAAGCGCTTCACATAGAGCCGTATATGTCTTATGTGATAGTGCCCTCATACAAGGTGTGATCAAGCCTCCAATGAACCACTGTGCCTGCTAGCTTGCATGGATATCATATGAATGTTTAGACAAAAGCATTTTTAAATGGGCATCATATTCTCAAACACTCTCAGTAGTGCTCTGCTTAATATCCTTGAGCGCACTTATACTCTTTTGCTCAAACTTAGGGATATAAAATTCCTTAAGGAAAGCATCCCATAATGTTGTATAATACACACAAGTCTCGATCGTGGTCAAACTTCCTCTACTAACTATGTACACGTCCCTGCAACATAGTTTGCGAATCGACTTGTGTTGCGCTTAGAAGCCGTGATCCCTTTTGCATGCCACAGTATCTCACACATGTGCACATGCTCAGTAGTATCTTCTATTCCCCTATACTCTGGAAGATGAAGCAACATCTCCATGTAATTATGCTAGGGTTGGTGAGGAACATGCCCACCAGATCCAAAACCTCTTGTGTTACCTCTACCTTCGGACCCACCGGATCCACGGAACCAAAGCCACCTATGCCCCCTGATCCTCCACTTGTAGTAGGAAGTGAACCAGAGGATGTACTGTCCTATTTCCCAACAGTGGTACTAAACTAAACTCCTATAGTGTGCAAGGTGGTACTACTCCTAGAGGTGAGTCCAAAATTCTGCATGCGCTTTGAGTTCTACACCGATGATGTAGTTGAATTGGTACCTCCAAATAACAAGGAAGACATCTTCCCGACCATAAATGTACTTGCTATTTGATTCACTCCTATTATTCTACTGCCCAAACTAGCTTGCTAACTACTAGTTGTACTAGAAACTAGAAAACCAAGCACAAGGGATAGGTTGCTAGGTAGATTCAGATGTGCACTCGTGGCCCATGTCATCTCTACTGGCACACTCTCATAAGAGGCCGATGAGGGTTCCCTGTCATGCTTGCCCAAATGGGGGAGTTCCAAATGCTCGGCTGCATTCCCTTTACACGAGCTCCAAATCCTTCATGAGTCATCTCTATCCTCAACGCAATCCATTTTGCAATCTTGCACCGCTTGCTTCCCTAACTTCCTTTTGTGCACTCATTGTACTTAAGACTTTTTCTTCTCTTTACCTCTCTCCCGCTAGGTCCGCCATCCTTCACCAAACCTGCTCCTTCCCCGTGCGTGGTGGGATTTAGCTAGCCATTGGATTCTCTTCCAAATTTAAGGTTACCATCAAGATTTTGATCACCAGTGGAATGCCTTATAGATAGGTTCCCATGCGATAACGTAAAAACTAGAACTCAGTTACCTCTGGGCAAGAATTAGTGGAAATTGAGTACTCCAAAATATAGCTATTTAGAACACCATAGAACCAAGTGTCCATAGCGCGCATCCAAATCAGATCAGCATCATAGAGGGCTTGAAATTCTTCTTGCATCCATAAAAGTGTGTGAAACCTCCAATTCCTTTTAGATACATAAACAACTAGCCACTCATACAACTCGACCAAAAATATAACAAAGAAACTCTCATATAAACAATCATACAAGTTCCACACCACCCACGCGTGCATGTCAAACTCGATCTAGTGCCGAATCTCCAAGAGTATTCTTCTTCTATATCTACTATCCACTCCTCAACACTTGATAGGGTCAACCAGAACGTCTTCATCATGAAACATCCTGAAAACAACTGAAATAGAGGTCCCAATAGAACCAATGATGTAGCCTAGAGTTTACGATGAATAACCCAGGTGCGCTGGCACATCACTTAGCCTAAGTTGAGCTCTCACCCAAAGCACACAAAGGCACCAGGTCCCTCTTTAGAGTTTCTTGTATAGGATGTTAGTATGATGATGTTTAAACAAATTCATATTCATAACTAGACATAAACATTCCACAATGCATAATCTAGATGTTTATCTTAGAGAATCGATAAATGAACTCACAATAACTATGACAAGATTAACCATAAAAGATCTAGATTCAGTTATGTCTAATACCATTTTCCAACCAATATACTTCATTTCATAAATACTGTAAAACATAGAAGCTTCATACACTGTAAAGTATCTCTATGAGTCATGTGCACATCAAAACCCGCAACACAAATCTATAATAATTCAGTACTTCTAAACTACAGTTCAATACATATTTATAGGGTGGGGACTTTCCCTTCACCACCCATGCACTTCTTAAAATAGGTCACATGCTGATAATAGCCATGCACCTTTACAATAGTATGCACAACATGCAAGTTCTCTAACAATAGATGTCCTATAGTTAACTCCAAGTAGAAATCCTATTATTATCTTAAACTATGCATGGCGCTTATCTGCCACTTGTTCCCAAAATACCATTATGTGGAGCGCAAGTCTTCATCTCTATGTGTGCTTCACATGCTATCTCCAAAAATAGCCTTTATCCACAAAATAGCTAAGTCCTGATCTTGGGCGCTTCAATACTATTATAGCGCCGCGTGCTTCCAACGCCCTATATTCATGCACCCAATACTTGGATTATTTTTGGCTATTCAACAAAGAAAAATATCTTATTATAATATATAATCGATGATCATTGCATGATCTAATCATGAAAATACCTGAGTAGACATTGTGAATGACTGCAAACTGGAAGTGGAAGTGTTGGGTTGAACTTGTGCAATTCTTAATAAAGACAGTTATTTACCAGTGGATTTTTTTCCTTTGTGTTTCTCCACTTAAATCCAGTGTTATCTATCTCTTGTTCTTGTTCATTATTTTATTTTAGCTCTAGCTCATTATGCTCTATATTCATCATCTATTTTAAGTTATTCCTGTGTCTAATAGACTGATTATCATAATATATAATCTTTAGCTTTAATAGTGGATCTATGATCTATAGATTATATTTCCACTGCTAAATCTAACATGATATCAAAGCTTAGTGATTTTATGTGTGCATGATCGATCTAGAAGTGTTTAACTTGAAGAAGTGAAGAATCTTGAAGTGTATTTACGGATCTCATGAGACTCTTAAATGTCCTGTAGTAGTCTTAAAAGAAAACCATGTTTAAAATTCCAATTCTCGCCCAAATATTGTTTGAAATATTGGTTAAATATGGGCTAAATGGCTATTTAGATCATGTTTGAGCTTTTGTATGCTTAGATCTTTGCTTCTGCATCTAGTTTCAGTCGTTTGTGGTTTAAATCCATCATCTGTGAGCTTATTTTAAGTTTTTACATCGTTTATAACCGTTTGGGTCATTTTTTGAATTTGGATCTGAAAGATCTATTTAGATCCAGTTTGTTTGGGGCTTTTAAGTCCGTTCTAGCGGTAAAAATCTTTATTTTTGCTAGTTTTTCTTTGTGAAGCTTGGACCAATCATTTGGTGCCATCTATCTTCGCATTTTTTGTCTTTTATTATCTTTTTCGCTAGATCTGCTTTTGTGAAGCCCAATCCAATCATTTTACGCCACCTAGTTTCACATTTTCAGTCTTTTTGTTGTTATTTTTAGTTTTGCAAAGTTTGGACCAATAATATTACTCCACGTAGCTTCGTTGTTTTTATTTTCATGTTTTTAAGCTACACCCACTCTTAGAGTGCCAAGTGGCTTCAATCTGACATCCTTATGTCTTTGTGAAGCTTGAGCCAATCTGTTGTGCTATCCGGCTTCGCTTTTTCGGACTTATTTGAATTCTTTTCTTTTGTGAAGCTTGAGCTAATCATATTGCTCTAGCTAGCTTTGCATTTGTCAGTTTTTATGAAGCCCAAGCCAATCAAAAGGCTCCATCTTGCTTTCATGGTGCCAATAATATTGTTTATCTGATTTTCAATTGCAATCCATGAGCCAATAAGGGCTTTACGCGTGTCTTCATGTTGTCATACTTGGATTAGTTATCCTTTGACATTTGCGAAATACAAACCAATATAATTGTTCCATATTTCATGTTATCTTCCCCTTGTTTCCTATTTCTGACATTTGTGAAGTCCAAGTATCTTTTATTTCACATTTGTCAGATTTGTGAAAATCCGAGCCAATATAATTGCTCCACATTTTGCATTTGTCAGTCATTCATTTGTGGCAGTAGTTATCTAATTAAAATTTGCCACCTTTTCACATTTATTAGTGTTTGCCAATCTTAGAAAAACGGGCCATTTAAAAGGCTCCATGTGTCTTCAGTCTTCTTTGTCATTTAGTTGCACTATGAAGTTTAAAACAATAAAATTTTAACACGTATATATATTATCTGTTAGTTTTTGGAAAAATTGCAAAGTGCGAGCTAATAGAAAAGTGACGTCTGTCTTATTTTTTTCACGGTATCAAGTTCTTTGTTTCGCAGGTTTATTTTTTTCTCTGCATGGTTTTTGACTTTTCCTTTATACCGTGGGATCTCTAATTTTCTTCATTTCATGGGTTTTTAAGTATTTGATCTACAAAGTCTAATCTAATTGAAAAATGACACATGTATTCTCGCTTCTCACACTTGTTAGACTTTGTCGAAGTGCGAAGTGCGAACCAATTATTTTTGACACATATCAAGTGTCATGGTGTCAATCTTTGCGTTGATTTAGCTACTTAAATCGTGACACCTATCTTGTTCCTTTTCCAAACCTAAAATTTATTTCAAGTTTGGATTATAATTTTAAGCCATTATTTTTTTGACAAGTGGATTGTTTGACTTAGACTTTGCTTTTGCATTGTGTTAGAGTGCGAAATGTGATCCAATTAATTAAAGACATGTGTATACGGTTCCGTTTTTTAAATTAATTGTCTTCTAAATTATTAGCTACATTGTGAAATGTGAGCTAATTGAAAAGTGACACATATATATGTTTTTTTGTTGTTTTTAGTCTTGTCATAGTTTTTTGACGTGTGTCTATTTGTTTGTTGTCGCATTTTTTACAACTCTATTGCGGACCTGAAATGACATTAAATTTAATTTTTTAAAGTTTCGCATCCGCCCGAGGATCTTTTTTAAAGCCAACATGTGCCTCTCTTAGTATTGTTGATATGTGCTATGTGTCCCCTGCCTTGGATATTTTTTAACTTTTTTAATTTAATAAGTAGCTCGTTTTGAGCCCATGTAGCTTATTTTTAGCTCACCCCATCGAGTTACTAAATAACTCGTCGAGCTACTCTAGCCCGAATCATTTTGAGGTCAATTAGCTCATCTGTAAACTTGACCCCGACTCAGCTCTATCAATGTGATCTTAAATTTGACCAAATCTAGCTATTTTAAAACTAAATTTGAGCTATTTGCATTCGTATAGCAAATTAAAAGATCTGTAGCTAGTTCTTTTGTCTCAGTTGGCTTCCTTGATCTGTTTTAATCAGAACTATTTCCATTTCCATCTGAGCATTATAAATGACTAGTTTTGCTAATTTTTCGATGGATAAGTCTCAGCTGTTAAATGGAACAAATTATAGCATTTGGAAAGTGCGTTTAAAAGCTTATTTTATGGCTAGGAAGCTATGGGATCTTGTGACTGGTATAGAAAAATGTCCCATAGGGAGACAAGCTACCCCTAAAAACCTCAATTCATTTTCTCAGATATCTCAGGGCTTTGTCCATCATATTTTAGAGATGAATTTTTAATGCACATATAGGTCATATGGACTCACCTGCAGATGCATGAAAGCAATTAGAAACCATGCATGAAGGCAATAGGTTGTCTAAGATAATTAAATTGATTTTAGAATTGTTCATAACTCCCATGAAGGGGGATGAGAAAATTGTGAATTATTTAGCTAAAATTAAGAACATCAAAGCTCAATTAGATGGTTGTAACTATGAATTGTTTCAAGATAAGTTCTTTATATTTCATTATACAGATTAATATTCATGAAAAATTCAGACATTACATCTCAATTATTAATTCCAAATATCATAATGAGAATGATCTTCCTGATCTAGACACTTTGTCTTCTTTGTTGATTCAAGAAGAAAGAGTCATGGAGAACTTTGATTCAAAAGAGACTGCTTCTCAAGCATTATTCTCTTAGAATCATAAGTCTACTCATAATAGGATTAATGTCAATCCAAATCAGAAATCCAATATCAGATCTAGATTTAAATCAAATCCTAAGACTAATTTTGCAAAGAGAAATGTAAATTTAAAGTCAAATTTAATGGAACTTGTAATAAGTGTGGAAAATTTGGACATAAAGAGTTTGATTGTAGAGTCAAGATTAACAAATCAATCAAGAATGCTAAGAACAACAAGCCTAATAATTTTAAGAAAAATCAGAAGCAAAATCATGCAAATGTGAATGAGAAGTCTATTGCTTTGTATACTTGTCCTTTCAACTTCAAATGACAATGAATGGATTCTTGATAGTGGTGCCTCAAGCAAATGATTTTTACTCCTAGCATCCTATCAGATGTAGTTAAATGTGAAGAGAATATCTATCTAGGAGATAAATCTATCATTAGAGATGAAGGTTGTGGCAATGTTAAGCTATCAAATGGTGTAATTAGGAATGTCTTGTATGTTCCTCAATTGAAAAAGAATCTTTTGTCTTGCTCTCAAATAACCAAAGAAAACTATAAAGTTATTTTGTAAAATAAGTGGTATGTAAAAGATAAATTCAAGTAATGTTATTGCTTCTGGCATTCAGAAAAATGGCTTGTATATATTTGATGATTTTTGTGTCGAGTCTTGCTTTTCTTCCTCTTCTAGGAATGATATTTAGCTTTGGCATGAAATACTTGGTCATGTAAATTTCAAAATCTTGTATGATATGTCTAGAATGAATCTTGTTGTTGGTCTTCCTAAGATAAAATCAGAACATGAAACTTGTGAAATTTGCCTACGTGGTAAACAACATGCTCAACCATTTCACAAAAATCATGATCCAAATTATTATCAATTATTAGAACTAATTCATAGTGATGTGAGAGGTCCACTTGAGGTTCCTTCTCTTAGTGGTTCCTTGTATGCTATTTTATTTATTGATGATTATTCTAGAATGACTTGGCCTTATTTCGTTAAGAAGAAGTCTTATGTTCTATCTAAATTTCAGGAATTTAAATCTCTAGTTGAAAATTCCTCTAATATGAAAATTAAGAGAATCAAGATTGATAATGGAGGTGAGTATGTTTTCAAAAAAATTAATGATTTTTGTGTGTCATGTGGGATTCAAAGAGAAATGACCACTCCCTATTTCCCTTAGAAAAATGGCATTGCTGAAAGAAAGAATAGGATTGTCTTAGAAATGGCTAGGACTATGATTCATGCATCTAATGTGCCTAAGTTATTATGGGCTGAAGCTATGAACACTGCTATCTATATTCTTAATAGATTACCTACTAAATCCCTTCGCCAAACTACTCCTCATGAGGTATGGACAAAGCAAAAACCAGATATTTCTCACTTAAGAATATTTGGTAGTCCTACTTCTATCTTCATTCCAAAAGAAAAAGGAAGAAGCTTGATCCAACCTCTTTCTCTTGTATTTTTGTTGGCTATGGTTGTAGAACTAAAGGATTGAGAGTTTATGATCCATTCAAGCATGAAATTGTTGAAAATAGAAATGTTCAAGTCTTAGAGAAAACCTTCTCTAATGTTTCTCATGAACCTTCCTCTACTGCTCTGGAAATAGATCCTGATAATCCTCCTACTGACATTATGGAAACATAAGTTCAAGAGGCTGATTATCCTAATCTAGATATGATGGAGATTGAGGGGGAGTCATCCCAAAATGTCTTGCAACCTAAGATTCCTAAATGGGCTAAAAATCTTGTTCAAAACTCTCAGCCTGATAATCTTAGAAAACTAACTAGAAGTCAACATACTTATCATGCCTTGATGACCCTCTATGAGGTAGAACCACAATCCTTTGAAGAAGCATCTCAAGATGTTAGATGGCTTCAAGCTATGAAGGATGAATACAATGCTTTAATAAAAAATGACACTTGTGAATTAGTCCCTCATAAAAGAAGAATTGTAGGATCTAGGTGGTTGTTTAAAATCAAATATAATTCTCTAGGATATATTGAAAAGTTCAAAGAAAGGATGGTAGCTCATGGTTGCACTCAGAAACCGGGTATTGACTATGTTGATACCTTTTCTCCTATTGCTAAAATGAACACTATAAGATTTCTTCTTGCATTGGCTGCCCAATATGGTTGGGAGATTCATCAAATGGATGTTAAAAATGATTTTAAATGGTGACTTACAAGAAGAAATCTATATGATTCAACCTAAAGGATTTGAAGTACCTGGCAAGGAAATTTATGTATGTAAGCTTAAAAATATTTGTATGGTCTTAAGCAAGCTCCTAGAGCTTGATATGCTAAAATTAACAATTTCTTTCAAGATCTTGGTTTTTATAATTGTTGTTTTGATAATAATTTATTTGTTAAAGTTGAAAACAATCATATTATCATTATTGTCTTGTATGTTGATGATCTTTTGATTACTAGCAAGTGATAGAAATTTAATTATTAGAATCAAAGAAAGGTTAAAACAACGTTTTGAAACGGCTGATTTAGGTTTATTAAATCATTTTCTTGACATGGTTATATTTAAAGATAATAATTCTATTATTGCATCTCAATCTCAGTATGTTATGAATTTTCTTATAAGATTTAACATGATTGATTGTAAGCCTATTGCAATTCCTATTGAATTTGGTGTTAAGTTAGATCCTAAACCAACTTGTGCTAAATTTGATCCTACTCTATATAGGCAGCTAGTTGGTAGTCTAATTTACTTGACTATTACTAGACCTGATATTTCTTATGTAGTAGGAGTAGTTTCAATATTTATGCAAGAACCTTATGAAGATAATTGGAAAATGGCAACAAGGATTTTGAGATATATTAAAGGAACAATCAATTATGGTCTTTATTATTCTCCTTGTAATGATGCACAATTATTTGGTTATTATGAATCTGATCATGTTGGTGATATTGTAGATAGAAATTCTACTTTTGAATATATTTTCAAGTTGGGTGCAGGTGCCATCACTTGGAGTAGCAAGAAACAACCAACATTGTCTATATTTTCTATTGAGGAAGAGCATAAAAGTGCTATGGAAGTTGTCAAAGAAGTTGTGGCTGAAAAGACTGTTGGATGAGCAACACATGGGCATCAAATGGATTAATACTCTTATATGTGAAAGTTAGAGCTGAATTTCTCTTGCAAAGAATCTAGTTCAGCATCAAAGGACCAAACATATTGAAGTTCATATGCACTTTATTATAGAGAAAGTTCTGAATGGTGATATTGATCTCAAGTTCTATTCAACTGAAGATCAAGTTGTAGATATCTTCATAAAACCTCTGAGTTCTATCGAGTTTTGTAAATTGTGTGCCTTTTTGGGCCTATTAGAGTTTCCCTTGAGGGGGAGTGTGCATGACAATGCCACCTCTTAATGTCCTATTGAAAAATTTCAATACTTCCTTCTATTTGTAATAAGTAAATGTGTCACATTTTGTGAAGTTACTTGTAAATCCCAACAAAGCTTCAGTTATGGGTATGCCTTAGGTTATAAAAGGATCCATAGTCTGATGTAAGTCTTCAAATGTAAAGCATTGGTCTTAAGAATTTCTGTATGGGAAGATATGCAGATTTCCCTTGTTGGCATGCTAGTTTGAATCACTTGATTCAAGGTCTGTAAATCCTTTTGTATAAAAAGGTAAATCTAGCTTGTTTGATTTTTCTTCCCACTTAACATTAAGGGGAGTGTTGGGGTGATAATGTCAAGTGGGATCAACCACTATAGTACACCCCAACATTAAATGTAAAATTTTGTTAAGAAAACTTTATTGTGAAGGTCTTTCACATTAAAGAGTGAAACGACTCAACCAATTCACCCACCCACATTGATTTGGGTGATCCTCTTAAGATTGGTTGTCTAAAACATATACATGTTGTACATAATAACTTAAAGATTGAGATATTATTATAAGATATAGTTGATGATCATTGTATGATCTAATCAAGAAAATAGTTGAGCAGACATTGTGAATGACTGCGAACTAGAAGTGGAAGTGTTGGGTTGAACTTGTGTAATTCTTAATAAAGACAAGTGCTTTACCAATGGAGTTTTTTCCTTCAGGTTTCTCCACTTAAATATGGTGTTATCTGTCTCTTGTTCTTGTTCATTATTTATTTTAAGCTCTAGCTCATTAAGCTTTGTATTCGCTATCTATTTTAAGTTATTCATGTGTCTAATTGATTGCATATCATAATCTATAATCTTCGGATTTAATGGTGGATCTATGATCTATGGATTATATTTCCCTACTAAATCTAACATAAATCCCACTCAACATCCAAACATCATCAGCCATCCAAATCTCATCATACATCCAAACATCCCTCACCAACCAAAACCAATTACAATCTCATCTCCCATATTTTGTTACATCCAACCTCTTAGAAAAGATAAAACTATAACCTCCCATTCTCATGATGACCACATGGTATCATCTTCCCCATCCACTTCATATCCTATAGCTAAAAATATGTTCACTAATATGAAACATCGAGGCAAAGGCTTAGGCATCCATGAACAAGGCATTTGTGAAGCCATCTCCCTTCATCAAAATCGAGGTCATTTAGGCTTTAGATATAAACCTAACACTAACAATGTCCCTCCCACTACTCAATCAAAACCCATTTATACCACTCCTCTTGTTGATACTACCATCCCAACCACTCAACGCAATCACAAATCATTTAATCCCCCTAAAAATACGAAACATCTAAAAATGGATTGAGCCCATAATTTGTTGCCTACACACGAATGTTCTTTCCTTCCCACCATCCTCCTTCCATCCAACATCCAAATACCTTTACATCTAATCCATTATTATCATTACATCCATTCATATCCTATTCCATTCTATTCATTTGAATACTTGATCAGCTTGATCACACATGTTGTAAGATAATAGTACCTACTACAATCATGTGACTTTGGTCTATCATTACCTCCAACATTCAAGAAAAATTATCCTCTTAGATATCCACACAATTTAACACACTTAATCAACTTATGGTGAAGATCCTTGGGTGCATCTTTTGAAACTCTATCAAATGTCATCACCACACTCATTTCCATCCTCCCTATCAGGACACTAGTGATTCTTAACCCCTTGAGAGTTTTCAAGAGAGTGGAAGCTCTTTGTGCAAAAAAATCCAAATATAAAAAGTAAAAAAATCATATCAAAATTAAAAATATCAAATAAAATCCACCTCAAGACTCTCTCTAGGGGTGTTTCCAACATCTCTATCGGGGCTATGGACACATTGCTAGTAGTAGAGAAATGTTATGAGAAGAATCATATGTATCTCCATCGGGTCTATGGATGCTTGACTAGTAGTGGAGCATTACATGACTTAGCCTTCCATTCCACCTCCATCCACCTATTTGACTAAATCATTGCCTATACATTGGCTAGTTTATCTTCACATGCTACCCATAAAATTTTCACTTCAAGCGGTAATTAACCAGCAGAATCACACACAATTTGATATCACAGAGACATAGGGCTTGCATGTTGTCAGGTATTGTTTAGACCTTGGTCACAATTCTATTTTAGTCCAACTCTTGCCTTACAACATGTGTCATTAGGCTCATCTTTTGTTCATCACTGATGTTATTTTCCTTCCATCCATCACATCCACATCCTTTTTCCCTTGGATCGAACATCCATGGGAAGACGATGATCCTTTCCTTTTCATCTAATCCTCCTCATGTCCCTTTTGAACTGTCATCATCATGACTAGGGGAAGCCTTACTACCATCCACTGGGGGCATCATCCATTTTAGATACCCCTCACTTCCCATCCTACCCTACACCTAGGGGAAAATTAAACCCATTCATCCATCCACACAAGCCACCCTACTTTACACTTGGGGGCACACCACATCTATCCCTCAATCCATCCCCCTATACCTAGGGGCATATATTATCATCTTCCATATCCCCCATCTTATCCTATACCACATCCCTCATCCTATCTATCTCCCATCCCACATCCCATCTAATCCTAACCTATCAACCCATCCCTATCCTATCCAACCTATCCAATTTCCCTCAATCCTTCCCTTTCATCCTACCCAAACACACTTTGGGACTTATAGGAGAAAGTCACATTCCACTTTACGACTTATGAAGAGATGGAATTTGGGCTTCAAGAGCGGCAGGAAAACCTTTGTACCATAGACCAAAGAGAAAGGTGTGGAAGCAGTTGAGGTGTGAATACTAGTGTGATAAGCCCATAAGGAAAAAGGAATGTGCATGTGCCAATCCTTTCCAGTATCGTCAACCACTTTCATAAGAATTTTGTTTAAGGTTTTGTTGGTTGATTTCGCTTGGCCATTTTTTTGAGGATAATAAGGTGAAGAAAAACTGAGTTGAATGTCAAAGGCATCACAAAGTTTCTGTAGGATTTTGTTTTTGAATTGTTTTCTATTATCAATGATGAGGTAGTGAGGGACACCAAATCTACAAATGATGTGATGGTTCGATTTAATTCACAATTTTTCTCAGCTTTTGTAGAAATAAGAGGTACGACTTCCACCCATTTTGTGTAATATTCGGTAGTGGTAATAATCCATTGATGATGTTGGGAAGAATGAGGATTGATCTCCTCGACAAGATCTAAACACCATTAAGAGAAAGGCCAAAGGTCTCGTGCAACCTATAAGGTGTGATGAAGATTAACATGTCACCGACACTTCACATAACACTTGACATAGTCACAACAATCATAGTTTAGGGGTGGACAATAATAGCCCAAGAGAATAATGCATTTAACGACAACTAAACCATTGAAGTGACCCCCACAAATTTCATCGTGAACTTCCTTGATGGTGTAGGAAATTTCAGAACTCATAAGAAATTGTAAGAGGATAACGTCAAAACCACATTTATAAATAAGACCACCCATGATGACATATCGAGAGACAATTTTGAGAAAGACTCTTTGTCCATTGTGAGTAAGATCTGAAGGCAAAATGGAAAGGGAAAGGTAGTCAACAAACTACTTATACCAAAGGTCACGTGGGTTAGTTTCAATGTTTCCTACAAGCTTGACGTCTTGATTTAGACAATAAGGTGATTGTAACCTTTGTACGGTGAAAAATATTTTCGAGTTGGAGGGTGAAGCGGGGATTTGAGAAGCCAAGACAAGGCCATGGTATATGCAAATTTATTAGTGGAACACGGGGTGGTATGAAGTTCATAATGGTCAAAGGTAGTCAAAAGTATGTCAACATGATGTTTATACTTTTGACGTATATCTTGTTATGAATCGGTATATACCCTTAACTTGGTTCACAATTAGTTGAAATTCACCAAAGATATCAATTAATTTCACATCTAAGGCTATGGTAGCTTGAAGACCTAACACGAGTGCTTCATATTCGATGATATTGTTAGTACAATCAAAATCTAGTTTGAAAGATAATGGCATAGGCTCACCATCAAGAGGAATGATGATAACTCCAACACCACCCCCACACTAACATTTGGAACCATCAAAGAATAAGGTCATCTGGTAAACGGTATCATCCAAAGAGAGGGTAGCGATGGATTCATTAGGGAAATCAAAGTTAGAGGATTGATTTCCAAAGAGAGGTGCGTTTACGAGTTGGTCAACGATGGTTTGTCCTTTGACAAATTTTTATGGGTGAATTCGAGATCTAGGTCTGCAAGAAGCATGAGCCAACATGAAACATGTTGATGGTGGTAGGGCGTAGCGTACATGTAATGTAAGGGATTAGTATAGGTGACAACAATTTTTTTGTGGTTGAGTATGTAATGGCGAAGTTTAGTGGTGACAAAAACTAAGGCTAAGCAGAGTTTTTTAGCATGAGTATATCTAGTTTCATAGTCTAAAAGTGTATGACTTATGTAATAAACCGCTTGTTCCCTATGTTTCTCATCACGATGAGTGAACATGGAACCCAAAGAATGATTAGTAGTAGAAATATAAAGGTAAAATGGTTGGTCATCCTTAGGGGGAATGAACATAGGTGGTTGGAGGAGGTATTGTTTTAAGGTGTCAAAGGCTTTGTGGCATTCATCATCCCATTTAAAGGAGACATCATTTTTTAGGAGATGATGAAATGGATGGCAGCGGTTGGAAAGCTATGAAATAAAGTGACAAATAAATTGCAACTTGCCTTGTAAACTACAAAGTTGACAAAGGTTAGTAGGTGGAGGCATTTCGAGAATAACCTTGATTTTAGTGGGATTAACTTCAATGCCACGCAAAGAAACAATAAAAACAAGGAGCTTGTCGGATAGAACACCGAAGACACACTTATTAGGTTGAAGGAAAACACAGTACTTGATGAGACGGTTGAAGATGACCTTAAGGATTGTAAGGTGTTCGGCTTGATGTTTGGATTTGGCAAGAAAATCATCAACACAATCTTCCAATATGCGATGCATAATGTCATGAAAGATATAATTCATAGCCCACTGATATGTAGCATTGTTGGACGTTTAGCTTTGGTTAACATGATGAGATTCGTCTCCACCACCAGTTTGAGATTTTGGTGTGACAACAAATGGTACATGGTATCAGAGCCAGGTAATTAAGCACACCCGACCTGGAGTAGTAATAGGATGTGTGACCTCCCGGGAAGTCCGGTGTCATTACCTCTAATGTTGTTGGACCTAATTAGGTGTATATGTGGTGGGCCTAGAGCTCACGTGGTTGCATTTGGCTCCATCGTGCGGGGTGTGTTGACATAGTAGCTGGTTAACACAATGAGATCCCTCTCCACCATTAGTTCAAGATTTTGGTGTGACGGAAAATTATACAAGAACCAACATTTTTATGGCCAAAGGGCATGACACGATAGAAGAAGGTCCCCCAAGGAGTGATGAAGGTGGTTTTGTGTTGATCTTCCAGGGTAATTAATATTTGGTTATAACTCGAGAAACCATCCATGAGTGATAGCATCACATGGACGGTGAGATCAACTAGTTGGTCAATACTAGGTAAAGGAAAGTCATATTTTGGTTAAGCTAAGTTAAGGCCATGAAAATCCATGTAAATGCGGAGTCCCCCTTTCAATTTTGTGATAGGAATAATGTTAGAGATTCATTGGGGATAATAAATGGGTAGGATGAAGGAAACCGAAAGGAGGCACTTTGGAGTTATTCTTTGACAAGAAGGGAAATGCGAGGATGCATTTTCCATAGCTTCTGTTTCATAGGTTTGGCCTCAGGAATAGTTACAATATTGTGGACCATAATATTTGGGTCAATACTGCATATCAGCATAGGACCAAGCAAAATCATTGTTATGATCCCGGAGGAAAGAAGTAAAATCTTCATATTCAATAGTATCTAAAGATTGGCCTATTTTTAGAATGTGCGGGTCGTCTTGAGTGTGAATATTGATTTCGATGGTCAATTCATTCAACATGGTTTGTGTCTCAGAAGGTAACAACCAGTGAATATAATAATCTTACGCACCAAGGTAGGTGAGAATAGACTCATTGTCCTGACATTGAACGACATTAATAGAAGGTGTATCGTCATTGATCATGTCAGGATATAAGAAGGGAAGAGAAGAGGGAGCCTCGCCATCTCGTTGATAAGTTAGAGGTCCCAAGGAAATGGTGTTCAAGAGAAAAAAAGTTAGGAGGAATGGATTTTGGATCCATAGACTCTGTAGGTGAAGGTGGTGAAGTTGGTGAATGGGGTGGGAATGTTTATCATCCTCAATGAGTTCGACTCGGGTATTCTTAGGAGATGGTTTGGAAAATCCAATACCATTGCGGTCTTTATGCTTATGAGTGGTGCATGGGATGATAGTATGATGACCTTGTTAATAGAAACCAAATCCAAAGCCCTTCCAAACACAACGATGAAGGAAGGTGTGGTCAAAGTGGTAGTTGGTGAGAGATTGAAGTTGGATGAAAATGGTCGAGTTTGGGAAGGTGTCTCAGGTGAGTAGGCGGAAGCATCAAGTCCCCCATATGTTAAGTTGGTGTAAAGTTGCGGAGGACCGTAAGAGAAAACCTTGCTTATGTGGTGATTGTTAGTGCAAAATCACAGCACCCCTGGATGCAGATCAAGTTTCTAGGTTGATCACTTGGCATCCAGTGTGATTGCATAACATTGAATCCTTTCTCCAAGTGTGGGACTTGAAAAATGAGAAAGGATTCTCCAGAGAAGGCTGGTTCCTATTCCTCTGTTCAGATGCACACGAAATATGCAGAGGGTTTTTTTAAAACCTAATCTAATCTGCCAAGGAGACAAGGTAAGAAGATGCATAAAAATAAATCTAAACTAATAGAGGTGATGCACCGAGGAATGAAGAACACCTATTTTGCCAGTGAACACAGACCATTCAAATGTAATATAAGATCATGCACAGATAACAAAACTTGTAGTGAAAGACCAGGAGGATGCAAGATGAACACAGAGAGGGTTGAGAATCATCCACAGACATGTATTACTTGCTCCAAAGATTGATACAATACACTGCAGAATGCCAAGAGGTAGAGTCGTATTACAGTTCAAATGAGAGGTTCGAACTCCACAAATTTGCCTGATAGGAGAAGAAGGGAGGAGCAAAATAGAAAAATGTTCCCCCTTGAAAAGAAGCTCCTCTTTACAATATATAGAAAGAAAGAGAGAGGAAAGAGAGAAAGGAAAGCCAAATCTACCCCAACCACCTCCAAGTTGCATTCAATTCATCACATCATGGCGAAGCGGTGGATCTGGAAAACGGCGGATTGCTCGCCAATGTGGCGGGCGAACCTGTCGCTGCATTAAAGTTGTTTGTTGAAGCATTACTTTCGCATATTTCGCGCCGAGGTGTTTCTTGATTTTTCTCTCAATACTAAACCAAAATGAAAGATTGACCCGGAAACGTGTAGAGAATTTTACCATATTTCCATTGATATAAAGAACGTGCAATCCGAGCTCTCGATCAAAAGATATGACGATCCAAGATTTAGGGCACTAATGCATCAAACGGATTTTCAAAATATTTTCCCGCTTCGCCCACTGGACGACACGTGGCGTGCTCGATTCGGCTGAGCAATCTCTCTCTCCTCCACCTCTCTAGCGAGCTATCTTTGGAATTTCCTCAGGCCCTAGTTGGGACATGTGGCACTATCCCATTGGTTCGGATCGTGTGCTCAAAACTCGCCCTTTTGAATTTTTGGACCTTTCTCTTGTGAGGACACGTGGCGGCTTCTTATTGGTTTTGGCTCCTTCGGCGATCCGCGTCTCGCGCGTCCCTTTGTCCCAAATGTCCCAAAGCTCTTTGTGCTGATTTTTGGCCGAACGGCCGGTTCAAGGCCCATTTGTCTCAAATGTCCCAAACTATTTCGGGCTTCTGTGCTCATTTCGGCCAATCCGGCTGCTCGGGTCCATTTGTTCCAATTGTCCCTGCAAAGCTTCGATTCGATTTTCCTTTCCTTCGGCCGAACCACCTTTCCACGCCCCACGCGTCCCTACGCGCTTTTGACCGTTTGACCTTTTGACTTTTTTCGCCCCGGCTTCGGTCCGGTTCGCGCCTTTTGTCCCAAATGCTTTAGGACCGTCTGTGTTCTCATTTCGCCGATCTCGGCGGTTCGGTCCTTCGCGTACCAAATGTCCCAACTGCCCCTCGGGATTAGCCAATTTTTCTTCCTCTTTCGGCCGGTTCACGGCTTCGCGCCGCCGCGTACTCTACCCGATTGTCCCAAATGCTTAGCGAATCTGTTTGTGCTCATTTCGGCCGATCCGGCCGGTTCGGTCTTTTGTCCCACTTGTCCCACTTCCGTTTGGACCGCCCGGAGGCTTTTCGGCCGGTTCGCGCTGACGTCCCAAATGTCCCAAAGCTGCTCTTAGGACTAGGACTTAGCTGATTTTCACAATCTTTTCTCGGATCAACCTACTTGCTTTTCGCAAATTTTCACATTTTCTCGAGCTTGCTCCTTCCTTCTTTTGGCCGGGGAGTTAGAAAATATTTGAGGGAACCTCGAAACATGATGTTTGCTCGAATCAATCAATGTGCCTCGGGACTTGAATATTTCGATGCATGTTATCAAAATTACCCCGGGGTGAATTTTGGATAACAATTTGGCGACTTCAATGGGTCATCTCGCTCTGCTAGATGAAAAGACCCGGTTACTCAAGCAATCCATTGGGCATGGAGTCATAAGCAATGACGACAAACGAGCCGAGATCGCAACTTCTTCTCCAAAAACACTCGAATGCAGAAAACAACTCGAGAGCAAAGAAACACGTGCCAAAGCACTTAGGGAAATAGAAACCTAACTACAACAGGACAATGTGCACAAGCACTTGGAGGAATGAAAATCTAATTAATATTTACAAGGTAGTGAACTTCCCTCTAGAGGCAACGCTTGAGATAGATTCCATTGACTGGAATCTACAGTTCTTCACCATCCAATGAGGCCAATTGGAAAGCATTGCTGCTCTTGCACTTCGTGACCATGTATGGGCCACTCCAAATGGCATCAAATTTGAAATGCCTTCCTGGTTTTGCCCGATCTGCATCCCATTTCAACACTAGATCTCCAACTTGAAAAGATCTATCCTTGGCCTTTCTATCAAAGGTCTTCTTGATCAAAGCTTGATCCTTTTCCATTACTTGGGATGCCTGATTTCTGATCTCTTGCAGCTCCATCAGCTCTGCATATCTCACCTCCATAGGCTCAAATTCAAGCAACTCCAGCTGCTTCATGAGTTCCAATGTTGGCAACTCAAGTGACATGGGCAAGATTGCCTCTCTTCCATAGACAAGCTTAAATGGAGAATTACCTGTGGATCTTTTGGGAGTGATCCTATCAGCCCATAAGGCTGATTTCAGTTTGGTATGCCAAGCCCTCTGATTCTCATCAAGAGTCCTCCTAATGATCCTCAACAAGTTCTTGTTTGTAGACTCGGCCTGGCCATTACCTTGAGGGTAATAGTTTGATGAAGTGCTCGGAGATCTCGTTCGACAGCCCATTCAATCACCTTAGATCCAATGAATGCCAATGCATTATCGAGATCATCAGCAAAGGTACACCAAATCTGGTAGTTATCCCTTGTAAAAGTCCAAGATGCTAGACTCATTCGCCTCTTTGAGTGCTACACGTCGTCCATCCTGGGTGAAGTAGTCCGTGGTCGTCAAAATCCATTTGTGCCCTTGGCTTGAATTGGGATTGATGGCTCCAATGAAGTCTAAACCCCATTGCATGAATGGCTGGTCAACCGAGATTGGATGTAATGGAAGGGCAGTGAGTCTCTTTTCCCGTGAAGAATGCACAATTCTTACATCTCTTGATCCATGCATAGCAATCACTAAAGATTTTAGGCCAATAATAACCAGCCTTCATGATTTTTAGAGTGTCACACTTGGTGCAAAATGGCCACCACTGGTCCATCATGAAACTCTTTTAATACCCTTTGGATATGACCGTGTTAATGCATCTCAAGAAAGACTCCATTCACATCCTTCTTGAACAAAACTCCATCAATGATGGTATATGGAATAACTCGCAACCTCAAGTATCTTCTTTTGCTTTGCTCATTTCTAGAGGGCACATGCCCGTCTCAGGAAATGTATCATATTCCTCGAGTCCAACAGGAGTAGACACATCATCATTTTCCCGTTTTTGATCATCTTGTAATAGCAGACAGCGTCTTCTTCATCTTCTCGGGTTGTCTCGGTTGTTTGGAAGTGAGCTGCTCACACAA
Organism: Taxus wallichiana var. yunnanensis; assembly: GCA_018340775.1. Taxonomy (NCBI): domain Eukaryota; kingdom Viridiplantae; phylum Streptophyta; class Pinopsida; order Cupressales; family Taxaceae; genus Taxus; species Taxus wallichiana. The sequence continues at coordinate 268,287,098 of CM031241.1, forward strand.
ACCTTTTCCTCTTACCAGCTTGGTGATCTTGATCTCAATGTCATATTCCATGACACGGGTGATCCATCCCGCCCTTTTCTCATTCAAATCCTTGTTGAGGAGGAAATCCTTAACCCCAGCATGTGAGACTAGCAACTGTACCTTGTTGTTTGAGACTAAATGCTTGAATTTCTTCAAGCTTCTGATTTGCAAGCACATGCTTTTCAATAAAAGAGTACCTCACTTCGCAATCACCTAGGCTCGGGTCAAGAAGGCAATCGGCATTCATCATTATCTTTGTTCTGCTGTACCAGAATGGCATAAATAGTGTCATCACCTCCAAATGCATAGAGGATGAAATCCTTGGAAAAGTCTGGGTTGATGAGAGTGGGTGCTGGGAGATGGCTTCTTTGATTGCTTCAAAACTCTCCTTGCCTTCTGCCGTCCATTTGAAAGCCATGCTTTTCCTTAACATTTTGGTGATGGGCTTAACAAGGGCTGCAAAATCTGGGACAAACCTCCGAACAAAGTTTATCCTTCCCAGGAAACTCTGAAGGGCTTTCTTGTGGCTAGGCAATGGTAGAGCTCTTATGGCTTCAACCCTCTCTGGATCAATTGCTAATCCTTCCTTGGAGACAATATGGCCAAGGAGCTTCCCTTCATGTGCAAGAAAGATGCACTTCTTAGGATTTAAGGATACTCCAAACTTTCTACACCTCTGAAACACTTGCCTGAGGTGAAAGAAATGGTCTCACGTGCATTCTTGGAGAAGACAAGTAATATCATCTAGGTATACCAACACTATCTTGTTGATCAAGCCTTTGAATGCCATATCCATAGCTCGGGCTGGAATGTTGCTCGCGTTCGACATCCAAATGGCATCTTCTTGTAAGCATATGTGCCCCATTTGGTTGTGAAGGCTGTCTTGAACTGGTCTTCCTCCTTTACCATAATCTGATTGAAGCCTGAGTAACCATCAAGTAGTGAAAACCTTTCTGAACCAGCTACGACCTGCAATATTTGCTCCATGGAAGGGAGTGGATAATGGTCTTTGAGAGAGGCTCTATTCAAATCTCTGAAGTCAACACACAGCCTGATCTCTCCACTCTTCTTTCTGACTGGAACTAAGTTGGCAACCCAACTAGAATGCTTGATTGGGAATATGATTCTTGACTCAATCAGCTTGTCCAATTCTTTCCTCATGAGAGGCTCCATGTGTGGATTGACTGGTCTCTGTTTCTACCTGACAGGCTTAGTATTTGGATCCAATTCGATGGTATGCTGAGCTAAGTTGGGATTGAAACCTTTCAAGTCTTCATAGCTCCAAGCAAACACGTCAGGGAATTCTTGACATAGCTATATGAACTCACACCTTTCTTGCTCAGTTGTCATCTTTCCAATTTGCAATGGCTTGTTCTCTACCAAGATGGATACCGAAACTTCCCTCTTGACCGAATGTTTGCTTTCTCCTTTCTAAACGATCATTGGGGTTAAAAATGGACTCCAAAGTTATAAGTCCTTGGGCAGCTTGTCGGTTCTTCTCATCCGTATCACTTGGTCACCATATTCTGTTCCATCTTTTCTTGATTCTTACCGAGAACTCAGCTTCTTCTTGCAAGAAGTGGATGATTTGCTGGTCATTCTCAAATACCTACCAACTGACATTGTTATCCGGCACTGAAGGCCTCACAATCATGTGGATGTTTGGCTGTACCTTGTCTTGTTGAATGTTTTCTACAATGTCAAAGGCTGCCCCTACTGCTGCAAGCCTGTCAGCAGCTTGATTCTCTTTCCTAGGGATGGATTTGATGCCAAAGCCCTCAAAATCTTCCATGAGGTCCCATACCCTGTTCTTGTAGCACCTGAGTAGATCATTTTTGGCAGCATGTTGTCCCTTGACCTGATTTACAATCAGCTCACTGTCCCCAAAGACTTGCAAGTTCTTTATTTTTCTCTTGATTGCCCAATGCATCCCTTGCACCAAGGCTTCATATTCAGCAGTGTTATTGGAGCATGCAAATTGAAATCTAAAAGCTGAATAATGCTTTATTCCTTGAGGTGAAATAAGCATGGCTCCACCTCCTGCGCCTTGTCTACTCCTTGATCCATCAAAAAATAGCTGCCATACCTCATTGTCATCCTTGTGGTTTGGCTTGGTGATGCTAGGAATAGGTTGACTTTCTTCGTGTATACAATAGACTCCCAGCTCAGATTCTTCTATTCCTTGATAAGGATCAAAAGCATGTACCTTGGTTGCCCATTCATCAAGAGTTAGATCTGGGATACTTCCAACCTTAGTGTCAGCTTCATCAGTGCTTGGGTGATCTTCTTGATCAAATGCCGAGCAATTGGCATTAATCTGACTTGGAGTATAGGGCTCAATGTGGAAGTTTGCAATAGGTTCTGACCTAATTGTAGCCTTAGTTCCATACCTTGTTCTGAATAGCATGTGTGACCAATCAGCGGACAAATATCCCCCAATCTTGGCTGTGAAGTCCCTTGACAAGCATAGGGCAAAGAGTGGTGGAAGGTCTATGACTGATACATCTTGTAAGACAACAACATTTGGACATGCATGCAAGGTAAGACTCAAATTTCTAATCACTCCAACTGTTGCTATTGCTGTCCCATCCAGCTGCACTACTCCCTTAGATGTTATTTCATACGGAGCCCTAACTGATCAGCTATCTGTTTAGGCATTACCGAGCTACTTGCCCCAGAATCTATCATGCAATTATGCACTAGCTGATTTCCAATGATTAACGAAACATAAGAAAGGGGGGCTTCAACATCTTACCTTGTTGTCCTCCATGATTTCCTTGATTGGGCAAGCATTTGTAAGCACTTTGTCTTGATCTGCTGATTCGAAGTTGGCCAATCCTTCATAGCAGCTTTCAGCAAATCTCTTTGGCCTGGGATGGATAGGGATTCCCACATAGATATATTGACGTTTGTCTTCTTCATCTGATCAATGATACTAAATGGTGATGAAGGATCTCTCTGCTGTCCCTTGGTTTGCACATTTACTCCTTGTATGTGGGCAGCAACAGCTGGCATTTGAGTTGGCCTAGGGGCTGTTCTTGGCTGCCCTTGTGCATTTGAAACTGGGTTTTGCTTGCCAATCATTTGTGGAGCTGTGGAAGGTTGTGGATTGGCTGGGGCTAATGGCTGTTCTTCACCCAAATTTCTCCTTTTTGACCTTGTGTTGGCTGCAACACCTTGAGAAACTGCCTGATTCATGCCACAGAAATCCTCTGCTTGCCAATTTACCAATGTGGTGTCATTTGGGGCTGATTTTTGTTGGGATGTTTCTTGTTGTTGGCTGTTTTCTTGATATTCTCACTCTCCACACCAGTAGTTGTTACCATTAAAGCTTGAGTCAAAGCACCATTGAAGCACATGGATTGATTATGAGGCTCATTACATGGAAAACACCAATCATACTCCTGGGCAATGTTGTTTTGTGCTGGTACTAATGCCCTAGAGGCAGATATAGCTTTTGGATTATAGGGCTGGAATGGTCTATTGACAGGAGGCCTTGTTTGATTCATATTTGCAGCTGGATTAGGTGGCCTTTGAGGCTGATATGGCTGCCTATTAGGTTGAGCTTGAGGCTGATACGAAGGTCTAAAACCTTGAGCTTTCATTGTCTTTGAGAGTGACCAGCTCATTACCTAAATTTTGCAGCTTGCTTCATGACTTCTTGAAGCTCATTTGAGGCACTGGAGATGAAGTGGAAGCTTCATTTGAACTCGATTTATAGGAGTGGGAATAGGAGCTAAGACAGTGCTTGACTAGCACTTGGGTTCTCTAAACTTGGATATAATGGCATTGGAGGCCTCAGGAGCTAGCTTTCCAACTTGAATCGACAATTTTCAGCTCTAATGGCAATACTATAAGTAGCGAGGATAGTTGTGCCTCCCATAGATTGAACCAACATAGAAATATCAGAATTTAAAGCTTTAAGGTAATATAGAAAAGCACCTTCATTGTGCTGGCTCGATCACATCGGAATTCTATCCCAAGACCTTTGAAATCTAAAGTTGAAGTCAGTTAGCTGCTCATTGGAAGCTCTCTTGATGGTTGTCAGCTGTTCCAAAAGAGACAAGTTGTCTCCCTTCTCTCCAAATTGATCATGAAGTGCAATACACAGCTGATTCCAGTTTGTGATAGAGCCAGCTCCAAGGCTCCTAAACCATTGCAATGCTTTCCCTTGAATGAAGACGCCAGCAATTTGACAGCTACTTGCATCTCATCAATCTCATGGATTGCACAAATGTTAGCAATGTCCTTGACATGATCACCAGGAGTGGTCTGATTTTCTCCAGTAAAGTATGGGATGTTCTTCAATGCTGCAACTGGGATTGGATTTTGTGCATTGAGAGCAAGTGGGCTGCTGCCTGTGAAGTTGACATAGGGGTTCAGTGGTTGCGCCATTCTGATTGGTCGAAGAACTCTTGAATACTGAATGAAAGGCCGATCAGGTGGAGGAGTTGAGAGAGTTCTGTTTGGTGGAGATGGAGACCTTTGAATCCTCCTTCCTCTTTGCCTTCTTCTTGGAGATAATTGCAGGTATTCAAACAGCACCTCCTCTTCTCCAACTCTTGACCTTGTGATTCTTCTCATAAGCTTTAGGCCTGTACTGCTGAAACCAGTTGATCTTTCTCTTGGAGTCGCCAGATATGCAAATAATAGCTCTTTTCAAGCAAGAAAATTGCAGCAGATGCATATCAACTTTGCTGCAATAAAAATGAGACCTCTAGGTCCCACCGGGCGTGCCAAAACTGTTAGTGCAAAATCACAGCACCCCTGGATGCAGATCAAGTTTCTAGGTTGATCACTTGGCATCCAGTGTGATTGCATAACATTGAATCCTTTCTCCAAGTGTGGGACTTGAAAAAATGAGAAAGGATTCTCCAGAGAAGGCTGGTTCCTATTCCTCTGTTCAGATGCACACGAAATATGCAGAAGGTTTTTTAAAACCTAATCTAATCTGCCAAGGAGACAAGGTAAGAAGATGCATAAAATAAATCTAAGCTAATAGAGGTGATGCATCGAGGAATGAAGAACACCTATTTTGCCAAAGTGAACATAGACCATTCAAATGTAATATAAGATCATGCACTGAGATAAAAAACTTGTAGTGAAAGACCAAGAGGATGCAAGATGAACACAGAGAGGGTTGAGAATCATCCACAGACATGTATTACTTGCTCCAAAGATTGATACAATACACTGCAGAATGCCAAGAGGCAGAGTTGTATTACAGTTCAAATGAGAGGTTCAAACTCCACAAATTCGCCTGATAGGAGAAGAAGGGAGGAGCAAAACAGAAAAATGTTCCCCTTGAAAAGAAGCTCCTCTTTACAATATATAGAAAGAAAGAGAGAGGAAAGAGAGAAAGGAAAGCCAAATCTACCCCAACCACCTCCAGGTTGCATTCAATTCATCATATCATGGCAGAAGTGGCGGATCCTGGCAAAACGACGGGGACCGCCAATGTGAGCGGCGAACTGTCTGCTGCATTAAAGTTGTTTGTTGAAGCATTACTTCTGCTTGTTATTTCACGCCAGAGGCGTTTCTTGATTTTCTCTCTCAATACTGAACCAAAATGCAAGATTGACCTTGGAAACGTGTAGAGAATTTTACCAGCTTTCCATTGATATAAGGAATGTGCCAATCTGAGCTCTGGATTAAAGGATATGACGATCTGAAGATTTAGGGCACGGAACAGACCAAGACGGATTTCAAAATATTTTCCCGCGCTTCGCCACCTGGACGACACGTGGCAGGCTCTGATTCACTGAGCAACTCTCTCTCCTCCACCTCTCGGCGGGCTATCTTTTGGAATTTCCTTCAGGCCCTATTTGGGACACGTGGCACTATCCCATTGGCTCGGATCGGTGCTCAAAACTTCGCCCTTTTGACTTTTTGAACCTTTCTCTTGTGAGGACACGTGGTAGCTTCTTATTGGTTTTCGGCTCCTTCGGCGTCCCGCGTCCTGCGCGTCCCTTTGTCCCAAATGTCCTAGTGCTCTTTGTGTTGATTTCTGCCAAACCGTCCGGTTCGTGTCCATTTGTCCCTAAATGTCCCAAAGCTGTTTCGGGCTTCTGTGCTCATTTCGGCCGATTCGGTTCGGGTCCATTTGTTCCATTGTTCCAATTGTCGTAAAAGCTTGATTTGATTTTCCTTTCCTTTGGTGAACCGCCTTTCCGCGCCCCACGCGTCCCTACGCCCCAACCGCTTTGATCGTGCCTTGACCTTTTTCACCGGTTCGGCCGGTTCGCGCCTTTTTGTCCCAAATGTCCCAAATGCTTTAGGACTGCTCGTTCTCATTTCGACCGATCTCGGCGGTTCGGGTCCTTCACGTACTCTGTCCCGAAATGTCCCACTCAGCAGATTAGCCAATTTTTCTTCCTCTTTCGGCCGGTTCGGCTTCGCGCGCCAGTGTACTTGCCCGATTGTCCTAAATGCTTAGCGCCTTTGTTTGTTCTCATTTGGTCGATCCGGCGGTTCGGGTCTTTGTCCCACTTGTCCCGCCTTTTCGGACCGCCTGGAGGCTTTTCGGCCAGTTCGCGCTTTGACGTCCCAAATGTCCCAAAGCTGCTCTTAGGACTAGGACTTAGCCGATTTTCACAATCTTTTGGATCAACCTACTTGCCTTTCTGCAACTTTTCACATTTTCTCAGAGCTTGCTCCTTCCTTCTTTGGCCAGGGGAGTTAGAAAAATATCTGAGGGAACCTCGAAACATGATGTTTGCTCTGAATTAATCAATGTGCAGGACTTTAATACTCTGATGCATGTTATCAAAATTACCCTGGGGGGGTGAATTTTGGATAACAGTGATCATAGTGGGGATCTTGGTGAAGTTTACCATACTCTTGAGGAGTAAAGAATTTGTCAATATTATAAAGGTGACACTCCCTAGAGTGAGGCGTTAAAAATACCTTCTAAGGGATTAGTAGTGGATTTGTAAGTAGCGAGAATGGATGAATTTATGGAAAACTAGAAAGAAGAAGCATTGGTTGGTTGAGAAGTAGATGGGTTGGCTGATGGGTCACTATAGAAGTAGTGGCGTAGTGGGAATAGAGGAGTTAGTTGTGGAAGAGGTAGCGAAACATTGGTGGATGGGGTCGTGGGTGAAGGAGAAGTGGTAGCGGTGGTAGATGCCTTAACTGGTATAAGGACATCATTGGGTTGATACAACATGTTACAGGTCTTGAATGGTGAAGGGTTGACTAGAATGGTATAGTTGTGTCCTTCATGTTCAAATTTTAAACAACGGTGTAAGGTTGAAGGAACATAACCCATGGCGTGGATCTAAGGTCGGCCAAGCAACATGTTGTACTAGAATTCCCCCTCTAAGACATAGAATAATTTAGGAATGGTACGGGGGCCCACACGAATGTGGATAATGATGGTGTTAAGGGTGGAAGTCATGGCATCATTGAATGAAAACATAACTAGGTTATTATGCATGTAATTGGAAGGGATGCACATTTGGTTGTACGCATGGGAAGAAATGATGTTGATACTGGCACCGCCATCGATCATAACATGTCGAACACGTATATTATCAATGTAGATGAAAATGAATAGGGCGGGATCAGGATCATCTGATTGGAGAGGTACAATCTCATTGTTAGAGAAGCTGCAGTGACTACTTGATGAGTGGTAACCGGTGTAGAGGAAGGGGATGAAGTGGTGAGAGAGGACACATGGTGAGGAGTGATAATGGATGCAACAAGAGTAGGGTCATTAGGTAAAACCTCAATAGATTATAGAACCTCAATGAGGGCCTGTCGATGAGACTTAGAGGTTTGGACCAGGTTGTATAAAGACATTTTGAGAGGAGACTAGTGCAATTGTTTAATCATTGTACGATGGGAAACCCCATCAAAAATAGGGTATGTGGGTCCACAAATGGTGATTTTTGGTGCAGGTGTAGATGGGATATTGGGTAAAAGAGTGGTGGATGAGCTGGTTGTTTTCTCCTTTCCTTTGTCCTTCTGGGCTCGAGTGGCAATGTTAACCATATTAATATGTGGTAAAGGAGAAAGTGAGTCATGATAGGTGTAGTGACAGGAAAAATAAAAATATGGTGAGGGCATACACTAGTTTTGTGAAAATAATACATCGCATTGGAATTTTGGCAGAGGTTTGGATAGCTCTCTTATGCAGACCATATTGATCTCAAATGTTGGAGGAGGATAAAAGGGTTGTGGAGGGGGAGATGAAGGTCACTGAATAGGTAAGGGATGAGGATGTGTGGTGATAGGTGAAGGTGGAATAGGGTCCTCATCTAAAAGATCATCATCATCAAAGTTTTCTTTAGGAGGACATAGTTGGAGAAGAACAATCTTAAGAGCCTTATAATTTTCCACATCATGCCCGGGAACATGATGGTAAGCGCAAATTTTTGTATCGTCAAATCCTTGGTTTAGGTTTGAGTGGGTCGTAAGGTCTAAGTGGTGGAAATGTGATGACAAAGGTTTCAAAAATTTTAGCTAAGATGTTGGCGCAAGACCCTACCAATGGATCAGAATGTGATGTAAGTGTGGGTCTAGATGGAAGTGTCGGTGATTTTTGTGGGAGAGGTGCCACGGGAGGTGGAATCAGAGGTTGAGTTAGTTTGACCACCTGTTTGGTAGGTAGTACAGTTTTAGGTTTGGATTTCACCTTCTTGGGTAAAGATGTAGCGAGGTGAACTAGCGGTGAAGGCGGTGTAGGTTTAACTACCTCTTTAGAGGGTAGTGGGTTTTGGACTTTGGTTGCACCTTCTTGGGCAAAGGTGAAGAAGAAGTGCGTGATGTAAAGGAAGGTAGATGAGAAGGGGACGGGTTAGCCAAGGCTATAATGGAGGTGTGGAAAAGGATGTGGGAAGAGGTAAGGTGAAACGTACTAGTTAAAGCGAAGGGAATATCATAGGTAATGATGAGGATACTAGAAGTGGTGTAGGTATAGGTGGTAGAAAGGATGTAGTTGATTGACGGAGGCGTAAGCTTTGTAGGTAATTTGGGTGTAACATAGGATCGTGACGAGGAGGTGAGTTATTGTGCTTTTGGTTTACCTTGGCTAAGAGGCTGTTTGACCAAGGTTGATGAGTGGGGTCCTATGATAGATGGAAAGGGTGAAGGTCTCGGAGGGGTAGTGGGAAAACCGTGCATGTGGCCTAAGAGGTTGGGTCTTCCTCATTGGTGGGGAATAGTATTTTGTCTTTGGTTTGTGAGGATGTGGCTAAAACCAGTTTGACAAGGGGATGGACTAGGATTTATGTTGGCATGAATCCCAATGTGGCAATGGGTTTAGACATGAAGGAAGATATAGATGTAGGTAAGGCTTTAGGAATTGGAAAAATTTCATTTGATGGTAAAGGTTTAGGTATGGGCGAGGGTGATGAAGAAGAGGTCACTACAACTGGCATGGGCATGGTTGGTTTGGTTGTCTGAAACACCTTTGGATAGATTGTGGAAGTATCAACAGACAACATTTGCATCTGAGTTGAGAAAGGTAGCCGAAGGCATCCCCAAAGCATGGAATTGTCAACATAATCCAAGCGGTCAACCAAATGTGAAAACAACACCATTGTAGGTGGGATGATGTTGATTTAGTAGTAATCCTTGTAAAGAATGTCTGTGAGATAGGGAAATGGTTGGCTTCAGACTTTGTGGGTAAAAGAGCCAAGAGAAAATCAACAGGATCTTTGAAAGCCAATGGAGAATTATCACCAATAGGAAGGGGCACTACTAATGGATCCCCTATGGGTAGGGGAGATGAAAATTAGGATGAGGTAGGTTCATCTTTTGGTGAAGAGGAAGGTAAACATGACTCTCCCATGGGTAGGAGAGTAAATACTACGGGTTGTTCGTAAGGTTGAGAGGTGTGTGGGAAAACTGCATTGACATATATGGTAGAATCCTCCATGGGCAAAGGGGGATAAGGGAGAATCCTCTGTGGGTAAAGGAATGGATGAAAAAAATCTTCCGTAGATAAAGGGGCTCGTGTAAAAATATCCTCGATAGATGGAGTAGGAGGAAATTGAGGAAGAGTTGGTATGATGTCAAAAACAACATGAACCTCATGAATATTATTGTCATGGGTTGAAGTTTCATTGGTTTGGTTAAACAAAGGGGTGTGATTTGGGAATGACTTCTTGAATATGTGAAGGTTCTGATTAGCCAGTGCGTTAGGGTTATCCAAGACGAGATCTCCACTATCTAACATTTCTTGGACGATATTTTTGAAAGTTATACAATTTCATCACTATGACCTTTAACGTGATGATAGTTGCATAGTAATCATTTTCTTTGTACCATGCAAGCATAGGAAGAGAGGGGTCAAAAAAATATGTGGTTTGATGGGTGGAAGAGTGATTGCTCTGGATTTTAGAATTTTTTCTAAAACCGAAGAGTAGGGTTCTCCTATGGGAGTGTATTTTTGTTGCTCTCGCTTGAACTGAAAATCTGAACAAGAGAAAGGTTGGAAGAAGGCTTTGATTGGTTGGATGGATGAGATGGGATAAATTTCAAAACTACCACATGGGCAAATAATTTTGCTTTGGAGTAATTATTTTGTGGTTTGGAATAAGAAGAGGTATTGTTTGATTTAAACGCAACGTTCTTGTTATGCAATTGTATTTTCTTCTCTTGATGACACAAATTTCAAGTTTTCGAGGCCATGTTGAATGCCTCATCAAACATGTGGAAGGCTTCTACTTGGAGAGTTATCGAGATGTGCCTAGCACAAGCCACATTAACAAATCTATTAACTCATTTTGAAGTAGTTGGAACGTGAGTTGGTTGATTAGGCTTTGCTTAGTGAGTGACAAAATCTATAATAGATTCGTCTTTGTATTGGCGTATCGAGTACAAGTCGGTCAAGGTGAATTTCTTGACAATGTTGATAGAAAAGTGTTCTAGGAATGCTTGAGCTACTTGGTTGAATGATAAAATTGAGTGCAGGTAGAGCACTATATCAATCCAAAGTAATTTGTTATCACCAATTTTGACTTCGCAAAATTGATTTAAAAAAATGGAAATTTTGAAATTTTTCAAAAGTGTTACTTTGCATGGTTTATCACTCTCATGATGACTATCTCATTTTTGTGATCGTCCGATATTCGTTTTGTCCATTTCGGGCGAGAACTCCTCCCGTCAGAGCTTTAAATTGCATTAAAATTAATTAATTAATAATTAATTAATTAATTACTCTTTGTTTGATAAAATTAATTTTTAAATAACTTGGGAGTATTTAATTAAATAAATATTAATTAAAATTCATTTGACAAGTTTTATTTTAATTTTGGGGAAAAATAAGCTTCCGCTTCCCATTGCCGGGGATGCCAAATTGGCTTCCCGGGCCGGATTTCCCCTTTCCTGGAAAAATTGTTTTAAATTCCCGCTTGTGGGATTTCTTTTCACAATTTCCAAATTAATAAATTGGAAAACAGGCAAGAAATATCCCAATTTCCCACATGGGGAAATTGAACGGAGATTGCCAGCCCACTTTGCCATTCCCATTGGTAATTGGCCGTTGCTTCCCCATTTCCCTTGACAATTAATTCCACTACCCGGGAAGAGGGGAAGTTGGTTTAACCCTCATAAATTCCTTTGACGAACTCGTTGGAAAGAGTCGTACGAAGCTTTCTAAAATTGCTTCTCACTTCTTCTAAGGAACATAATATTTTTATCACATTCCACAATACTGCGAATGCCATTGTGAAGGATAAAACTAGTCCCAAAACACAAAGAATCCAACGCATGCGAAATATTTGAAGAAGTTTCAACGCCTTTTTGAAGGAGAAATAACAGGTACAGTCCAAACAAAGGCCAACACAGTCCAAAGAATTAATCTCTGCGCAGCCCAAGGGAGATAAAGGAATTTTGCGAAGTATTTGGCATAAGACAAAACACAAAAAGACTCCATGCGCAGCTAGGTAATAGGAAGGAACAGTTTGAAGACCAGTCCAAGCTAATCTCCACGCATAGGCCAAAGCAAATAAAATATTGAAAAGGCAGAGATCAGTCCAAAAGTTCCTCCCACGCATTCATTAAAGAAGGCTACACATTCATAGTAATTTCCAACACAAGCAAAAGGAGGAAGTTCAAAGAAATTCTCACACATATTTTACTTATCACCACACATTTGCTTGAACATAGATCTCCACACAAAGCATAGGAAAGGAAATAATATAGTTTTCATGCACCCACCTTGGCAAATGATCATTGTTCAACGCAGGCCCAAGCAAAGAATTCATGCCAAAATTAGAGATACCACGTGGGGGAGGAAGAAGGAGATTCACGTAGTTTGACAAAGTAATAACAGTCCAAGGAAGATTCCACGCTCAGCCCAAGGAGATTCACGCAGACCAAAGGGTAAAATAACCCACGTTTGCATAAGAAAGAGACTAGTAAAAGCCAATACCACACATTTTTCAGAAGGAAAACCAAAGCATTCAACAAGGTTTCTCCACGCAACAGCCCACACAGCCCAAGGAAATAGCCAGATTCAGTGCATGTTAAAACAAAGATTATCCATGCAGGCTGAGATTGAAGGAGCTTTCTAATGCAGAGGTTGTAGAATTCTCACACATGTTTTAGCATGATAAAATCCACGCCTAGCTGTCTGGTGAAGAGGAGGTAGAGGCCACACATTGGTCAAGGCAATACAACCCCCACAGAGTCCAAAACACATGCATAGAGATACCACGTGGAGGAAGAAGGAGAAATCCACGTAGAAGTTTTACAGCAGTTTCCACGTAGTAGAAGACAAGGAGGAGAAGACAAGATAAATCCACACATGATACAAGATCAAACAAATTCATAAGCTATAGAGGATAATAATCCACACGCCTAGGAACAACAAGAAGGGTAATTAAAATAATTTCCAGTTTCCCACGCAGGAAAAGAAAGGCATCAACAAAGTTTCAGGCATCGACAATAGGATTATCATGCACTAACCTAGGAATAAAATATTAAAAAAGGGGGCAGTTTAAAGGAGAAGGAATTTTAGAAGTCTCCACACATTCGTAGAAGGATTAAGCAAGTGTATTCACGCATCGATCAGAAGATCGCAAGGAAGAAGTGAATCTCAAAGTACATGGTTATTTAAATCAGGCAATTTTTACACATACCAGGGAGAATTTGCTCTGGAAAATTAAATAAAAATCGATATTGAACTCGGGTGATTTCATTTATTTAAAATAAATAAATAAAAAGTTGTCACCCGAGTCGGAATTCAAACCTAGTCTCGGTGTGTGATTTTGTAAACAAGACTAATTATTATTATTATTGTTTTTAAATAATAATAATAATATTAAAATGAATCATATTGTTCTTGCACTGATGGGGGTTTGAGATTGAGACCTGACCCCACTTGCATTGTTTTGTGTGCCTAAGTCATTTTTCTGTAAAATTCATAATGGCGAAAAATCTAACAAATCTATAGGAAGATCGAGGAAGCCAGTGGAGAAATCGAACAAATCCGCACTCAAGTATGAATTCTAAGGAATCATCCCTCCCAGTTCCATTAAGTCAGCATATGACAATATCACTGATACAAATCTGGGTCACATCAATGTGCAACAATTTTGTGAGCGGGTGAAAACTGAAGGCAAGACCATATTCTCGGATAGACTTTACCATAGTGGTCTACCCCAAGCAACAACATTTCCTATCTCGGCAATGTCGGAGCTGGTTATCACTTGCGGAGCATTATGATCCCAAGAGATGAGGAATTTTTAAAGATAATCGTGAGCCTTTCCTCTTAATCACACCAGAGCACATTGAGGAATTGCTTGGAATACCTGACTTTCCTGAGAATGCAGATATCACTCACCAATTAGCACAAGAATTTTGGGATGAAGAACCTCTTAGGTGGAGCAAGATGGTTAATAACAACTGGTTAGTGACCAAAAGGCCTCAAATTGACCAGCTTCGCAAAGAACTGTACTGCATTGAGTTCGTGGAAGAAATCAAGGACATGATTACTCTCCTAAGCCGAGTTTTTGGTTTTCCCTCTGCTAGGATTTTCCACCCATGGATGTATCGTTTATACGGATCATCCTAGCTAAGAAAGAGTTTGTGGATTGGGCCACCATCATCAGTAACACCCTTCATAAACAATTGATAGAAGTTAAGATGACTGGATGCTTCTACATGACATCATATTTGACTTATGCAGTAGTAAGAAGAAAGCTATTTTTGGGACTTGAAACAAGAGGAGTCATGGGGCCATCAAATAGTGTTTTTCATTATTACCCGCAACTCAGTTTCAAAAATAGCTCTCACCATTTTAGAAGAGTCAACGATGCATTCACCTTCCACGTGATTTGGAACCTGAATGGAATATAGAGGAAAGATTTTCTAAAGAAGCCATGAGTGTCATTTCCCAATGGGGAACATGGTTTATTCAATTTTCATCCTTTTCCTACATTCGCGTGAGTGGCTTTACTGGTACTCCATGGAAGCTTCCTAAGTACGTCAGTGACAGATGGGCATTAATGGAACTTTCATGAAAACTATTCTAAGTTCATTGTCTTCTCAGTGACAAACACCATTCAAGAATTCATTTCCCAATCCAAATTGGGGAATACTAATGTCCAAATATTTTTAGTGCATAACTCATGGAAAAAGAGTTCACTCTCATTACAATCCATCCATATGTGAAGAGAGCCCAGTTTGATATCAATGGATATATGCAGAAGATTCTTGGAGCAAAGTATCAACATAACCCTACCATGGAAGATTTTTGGGCTGCTGTTCGGATGAACATGAAGTAAGAAGACGAGAGTTTTCTCACCTAACACTTGCTCAGATCAAGGCCTTCCGCATCAAGAACCCTCCCGATTCATTCATAAATGATGATGAAGATGTCATTGATCCCTCATATGATGCAGTTTCTTTTACCCCATTGCCTTGAATTGACTGGACCAAAAGAGATGAATTTTCTCTTGATAGTAAGAATCAACCGATTCTTGAAAGAAGCATATCTTGGTACGATAGAGAACTTGCCAAGTTATAATCAATTCAAGATCATGCTTCAGGATCACAAAAATTTCCAACACGAGGAGGCCTTCATTCAACCAAAGAAGATCAACCTAAGACTCTTCGATCAACCTCTATACCATCCCATCATACACAATAAGCTAGAAAGGAGTGGTTGCCAAAATCCACTTTTGCCAAGTAATGTGTCATGAGGAGAAAAATATAAAGATCCTAACCCCAAAGAAGGAAGAGAGCGTGTATAGGATTTTCTACCTCGAGTAGAGATTCTCGTGGCAAATGATCCTGGAAAATGCTTCAAACAAGCAAATCCACTCAAGTGTAGGTAGTCCAAATATTAAACACTTCAGAGCATGTAGTTCATGAAGGGATTTCCTAAAATCTCCTAAATAATTAGGAGGTGGATATTGAGGTTATTTCTCCTCAAATCGAGGTCGTAGATAGGATTCTTGTAGGATCTCATGATGTTGAGAATAATGAGAATATTGATTTGAGCTCTAGGATTTTGTATGTGGAAATAGTGCATGATACTCCTTCCTAGGTTGATTTCGAGGTTAAGAAAAGGAAGAGGGTTGTCAAGGCAATTGACATTGATTTTGATGCCCTTTTCAAACTTTCAAATGACGTCATTCCAAAGAAGCCTAAGGTGATTTCTCGAATAATGGTGGATAATGATGAAAATAGATTTACAGATCTCGCCATCCCACAAGTTGATAAGGAGCGTGATTCCATGACACTGCTGATTATGAAGTTTCCAGACTTGGACTTGAAGTGTAGACACCTATAATTACGTCCAAGCAATTTAAATACTTAAATTGTGCTAAGTATCTCTTTTCTCACAAATTGACGACATATTGTCAAAAGTGCTCATATTCCCTCTTGTCATCGTTAATTAATTACAATACGCTAATTGATTAAGTCACCTATCCACTAACAACCTAATTAACGAAACCCGTTAATTAATCACCCCTTCTACCTAGACTAATTAATTATTATTAATTAATTAGCTTTCCTTCTATCTAACCAATAAATCAATATTTAATTGATTTAATCCCCTTCAAATAGCCTAAATCGTACTAATATTCCTCTAATTAGCTTCATAATTTTTACATCCACCTATTAGTTAATCACCTTTAATTAATTAAAACACCTCCCAACTCCCATGACTTGCTAAGCATAAATTAAACCCTTCTAAAGTAAGGTTACCTTTAATAAAACAACCTTATCCATTCCTAATCATATTTTACCTTTATCCCACATGCAAAGGGATAAAGTGTTTCCTTTATCCATTGGGCTATATAAGGAGCCCTCCCTCTACTTCTACACAACACCTAAACTTCTTAAGAGAGTAAATGCAA